>BSBK01002819.1:0-647500 GCA_027943335.1 Chamaecyparis obtusa
ACAACTACATTAAAAACTTGCACAGCTCCAATTAAAGTCTACAAATCTTAATTAGTAAAGGTACAAGTGAGTGGCTATTGATGCATCTGAAATTAATTAATAGACTTTCAGTTATCATTATTTTTTAATTTCTTTAAAGTTAGTAATTAGAGTTAGATGAGCAAGGAGTGAATGATCATTAGAACATGAGAATATGAGTTGAATTAGTAAATCAACTGTTATTGAATTAATAGTTTATCTAATAAAAAAGAAAAGAAATGAATGGTCATTAGAACATAGGACTATAACTGAGTCCCTTCCCTTAGAGAAAATATGACTTTCAAGTTTCAGACCAACATCAAACAGATTTTATTCTCTCTTTTCATATATTCAAATGTTCACAAAGGCTATTACAGAGCTTGGAAATCTGCTATGAACAATATTATAAGGTATATTTATATCAGAATGAAAAATTTCCACATGCACAGCTGACACACAATTTTTCCTCTTTCTAATAATAGATGATTACAGTTATTCAGCTGACAACCTACTTTCTGATAAGGGAAGCAACAGTGCAGGTGACAAATCTTGAAGGGGGAGAGGAATGAAGAAGGGCTGCAGCTCTCTGTTCAAACCTCTGAAAAAGCATCTCTGAACGCTCAATGCCAATGTGGGCTTCCACTAGACTGCCCACAAAGCTTTTAACCAGATTTGCCTTCATCTTTGCAAACATATTTGGGTTCTTTACCCAATGCTCAAATTCCTCCTCAGACATGCTTGGTACCCCTTGACATACTTCCATTGCTTCTATCTCAAAAGCACCACTCTCTTCAACTGCCTTCCTCACCTCAATTGAATTTGGGAAGTACCACGGAAGATTGAAAGAATCTCTCAGATCCAAGCTGACAATTCCCTGCATATCAGTAAAATCATATCAATCACCATTGGAATACAACATTACAGCAATATGACAAATCTCCAAGAAAGAGGTGGTGAAGTAGGGTTTATGCCTCTGTGACAAGATCATCCCATGCATCCTCAAAGTCTTGACCACAGAATTCCCCTTCTACTGAAACTTGTTGTGTTGGGGGTGAACTATCTGGTCTCCCCATCAAACAAACAAACAATATGCCTCCTGGTGCCATCTCCACTGCTCTGCACTTCATGAAAGTTGTGAGATCTTTCTGAGATTGCTTTGTGTATGTATCTGCAATATCCTGCCTGCCTCTATTGATCCACACCTTTCCTCTGTTGTAGAAGGGTGAATCCTTATGCACAACTGCCTCAGGAACCTGTAATCAGAATCATACCAACAGCTAACCCTTAAAGAAGCCATACCTTAAAAGAGAAACCACAATTCATTGAGAGCACCATCTTTCAATAAAATTCTAACATTATAACTCTGAAATGGGATACACCCACATTAAAAAAACTTCAAAAAGAAAAGAAAAAATGATCACCTCTGAGATCCAATGGAGGGCCATTATAGAGAAGCATACATGAATGCTTGAGTTAGGAAAGAGGACATTGTAGAAAGACCCAGGCACTCCAGCCACAAAACATGGACAATTAGTCCTGATCAACAGATTGAACAATCCATTAAAGTCATTGGATGGCAAATCAGAGTGGAAAACTTGAAACTGTGGCACTGCTACTTCTGATCCAATGCACAGATTTGTCACTGTCCTCGTGACAAAGCCCACATCTAGAATAGTGTTGAGACCAGTTGCACACCCAAGATCAGCAATTCTGATTGGACCCTCCTTGGGGATTATGAGCTTCTCCATAGCTGTCTTAAACAGGGGCTGAAGTACATGAAAAACATACCTCTGTCTTGTAGAGTTCTCTGCATAACTTGCATCCCCATTGCCTGAATACATATGAAGAGCTCCATGCAGCTCAGCACAAGATTTCACACTCTTTGTCTCAGTCTCTACTCCTGCCCTCAGGACTTCACTTGACTTGTTCTGATTCTCCATGCCACCATTCTCCATTGTATGTTAGGAAACACAAGCTACAACCCAATTGGATGAATTTTCACACAAATTAGAGCTTTATAATCCCTTCTGTTTTTGGGTTTCTTTTGAAGTGATTGAAGATTATATATAACATTCCAAGTGGCAAATTGAAGAACATTGATCAGGATAACAGAAATTGACCCAATTAACACGTTACATTGGTTTATCTCTAGGCTTAATGGGGACCGCATTCGGACACCTAACTGATTAAAATATGGCCATGATTCTGTTCACTATATTCATGGGCAGCAACATTAACAGAATTCTGATTCCTGTACTGTGAATATGATTCCAACCAGGCATTAAAAAGGTGGGTAAAAGGATCCACATATTAGATAAACATCAGATCAAAAGATATTATGGTCAATTAACGAGACCAAAACACTCATTAGTTATACCTGCTAGGTTTCCCATGTGTCATAATACAAAGGTTCTCAAATTAATGAAAGAAGAATATATCTCTTGCTGTGTAGAGAAGAAATGGGCTTGACTGATAACACAGAGAAAACTGCCCTTCCCTAAATTTTAGGGATCAATGCACCAGTTGTTTTATTCCTTGATAAACTTTTAGGTGCAGGTTGGCGAGAATATGTTTTAAAGATGTAGATTTCAATACAAAAATATATTGAACACACGTCTATAAGACAAATTATTATCCAGTAAACCTAATTTTGAACATAATCGGTATGAAAAGTTTGAGGGATTAAAAATTAAGGCTGCAATCACAGCAAGACCCAGTCATTCCAACGCTATCTACAAAATAAAGGGTTATTCCCTTCAAAACTAGGTAGGTTGAATAATGGTAGGTTATATATATATATATAGAATTAAAGTTTTTTTATAGAACTTATTTAAAAGGACCATTCATTTTGTCTCATCGTCCCAAGTTTTGAGGACAAAATATTTAAAATGTCCTCATATTTGAAATGCGTGGACTTACCTCAGACTCAACCATGATCAAACTTAACTCTACCCAAAATTGGGAGAAAAGGAGCCCACAAGCATTTTGAATTGCATCATTACTATAGTGAAATTGATCTAGAAAGCATAATTTAACATTCTTTTGAGTAAAATAAGCATAATTCATTATCATTTTAGCATATCCATACATTTCAAATATGGCGACATTTTAAGTATTTTGTCCTCAAAGCTTGGGACAATGAGACAAAATGGATGGTCAAGATGCTCTCTCTTTTAATTCATAACTTCTCTCACCTACCACATGGGAGGGAATTACCTCAACCAATAGAAATTAAAGATTGGACTCATATGGATCGAAGTCACGTTCAATTTGAATCACTCATAAGGAGAGAGCGTCTTGACCATCCATTTTGTCTCATTGTCCCAAGCTTTGAGGATAAAATATTTAAAATAATTTTATTTAATTTCATTAGTCATGTGTACCCCTTGAATGGGTTGGATTTGATTAATTCAACTATATAATTGATTTGATTAATTGCATAATTACATGATTTTATTTGATTTATTTAATCCTTTTTTTTCTTTAAGTTTAATTAACTCATGATTTTGCCTTGGTTACTCACTTGGATCAACTTGACAATTTTTAGGTGTCTACACTAATATCAAAATAAATTATATTATATCTTAATGATATTTTTATTAAAAAAATTTAGAAATGAACACAAACTTTGACATAGCAATATGCTTTTTTTTCAAAATTAAAAATATGAAATTATTGAGATGGATTTGAGAAAATGTAGGACAAACATAAATTTGGCAACTTTTTACATGATTAAAAGATGTCCATTTGTGCACTTAAATTGACACAAAAGAATGTAATTCACTTCAATGTAAGTTAACTCGCATCAAAATCTTGAATTTGTTTCATACATAATATTTCAAATAATATATGGTTTATTATTAACAAGCGTGTATTTGTATTAACAAGTATTCAAACTATTTACAAACAAGTCCCTCCTCATGTTTAATCTCATCCCGTCTTTATAAGATGGGGCAGTGCTCGTTTCAAAGGTTTAAATGGAATAAGTTTAGCTTCCTCATTCTTCCTCGCAGATTGTATTTGACTTGAGTTTTGTAATGCCCCGCCAAGGAACCCTTGGAAAAAAGGGTTAAATATGCACTTAACAATTTTTTTTTTGAAACAAGGGGTAATCAACATGTAACAGGGTGAACCCACAATAGTGGGTTACAATTTTTCGGAGGAAGGAATTTGTCCCGAAGAGCGTTTTCAGCAAAATATTCTTTACCAACTTTCGATAGAAACTCTAATACACTTTCGATCGTAAGTACTAAACTTACGATCGAAAGTCCTTAGACATAGGACTTTCGATCGTAAGTTACTTTCAATTGAAAGTTCTAAGTAACTTTCGATCGAAAGTTACTTATGAACTTTCGATCGAAAGTCATGAATTAGGGTTTTATTTTGGCGGAAATATAACTACTGAAAGTGACTTTCACTGTCACTTTTGGTGATAGTAAAACTCGACAGTGAAACCCGTGGGGACGACTTCCAAATTTGCAAACACCATTTTGAGGTATTTTCATATTTCATTTTTATTATTTTTAGTTTTTGATAGATGCATAAATAGTATATATGCATATATATACACATGTATATGCATGTATATATGCACATGTGTATATATTATATATAGATTTTTCATTATTATATATATATGCATACAATATATATATATATGTATATGTACATATATATATATATGTACATATATATATATATATGTACATATATATATATATATATGTACATATATATATATATATATATGTACATATATATATATATGTACATATATATATATATATATGTACATATATATATATGTACATATATATATATATGTACATATATATATATATAGATGTACATATATATATATAGATATATAGATATATATATATATATATATATATATATATATATATATGTACATATATATATATATGTACATTATATATATATGTATGTATATATCTATATGTATGTATATATATCTATATATATGTACATCTATATATATATACATGTACATGTATATATATATACATGTACATGTATATATATATATATACATGTACATGTATATATATATACATGTACATGTATATATATATATATATATACATGTACATGTATATATATATATATATATACATGTACATGTATATATATATATATATATATATATATATATATATATATATATATTATATATACATGTACATGTATATATATATATATATATATATATATATATATATATATATATATATATATATATATATATATATATACATGTGCATGTATGCATGTGCATGTATATATGTATGTATACATAAATGTACATGTGTATAGATAGATTTTTATGTATACATGTGTATGTACATAAGACCTAGATAAGACTAATTACACCTAATAAGACCTAGATAAGACTAATTAAGACTAATAAGACCTAGATAAGAAGTTAATTAGACCTAATACTTGACTAAGAAGACATAATTATATACCTAAAATTAGACCCCTTGAGTAAATTTTGACCCATTAAGACTTAATTTTTAACCTATTACCTGACCTAATATGAGTAATAAGACCCAAATTAGGACTTAATATCATTAATAAGATGGGCCTTAAAGATGTAATTAGACCTAATAATGTTAGGAATAAGGTGTCTCAACCTTGGATAATTCATATTCTTATTATTTGTTTTGTAAAATGTATTTCTTGCAAATAATGTTGATGTGTCGGCATCTTGAATTGTGTGTAAGGAGATCATGGCTAAAATGGTTATGATGGATTCCTATGACACGTAAGAGCTATGTCAGGAAGATTCAATGACAGGTGAAGACATGTGGCAACTAATAAATTTGAGTACTGTACACTCTTCCCCAATCGTGGGGTTCGGGGTTCCTATTTTCTCGGAGAATGGTAAAACCCTAATATTGTTATCTTTGGGAGTAGCCCTAAAAAGTGAAGCGCATGATATACGCTTTTTTAGGGTTGCGAAGAGATGTGATGCGAGTGTATGGTTGGAATGCTTTTATGCTGCCATGATTTGTCTTCAAGGTTTTGGAAATCTTCTGAAAGAACTTGCATTGCAAGTGTATTGTAAGTTGTAGTAGTTAACGAATCTGAACTTGTAAGGATTTATAAGAATTTGCACAATACTCTCCTATAAAGATTAGCGTAGGAAGCTATTTTCACACCTAAGTTTCCTTACAAGTGGTATCAGAGCTTGATCAACTTTTGATCCTATTTGTTGGGTAGGGTTTTTTAAGCTGATCTCAAGTTTGAGTGGGAGTTTTTTCTAGAGCATTTTGAATCTTATTTGCAGATTGAGATGACAAGTTCATCATATGGAAGAATGGAGGTGGAGAAATTTAACGGCACTAATTTCAAGTTGTGGAAACTCAAGATGGAAGACATGTTGGAAGATCGTGACCTATGGGAAGCGACTTCAAGTGCTACAAGACCAACAACTATAGCTCAAGAAGATTGGGATATCAAAGACCGTAAAGCTAAGGGTCTCATAAGACTCTGTTTAACTGATGCAGTTCTTCTGAATGTTCTAGATGAGAAAACCGCAAATAGTTTGTGGGAAAGACTTGCGGCTGTGTATCAGGCCAAATCTCTAGTGAACAAGTTGTTCCTAAGGAAGAAGTTGTACTCTCTGCAAATGGAGGAAGGTGGATCCTTAACGGATCATTTAAATGCATTTAATCTGCTGGCTGCACAGTTGACATCAGCTGGTGTCAAGTTAGAGGAGGAGGATCGTTGCTACACACTTTTGTGTTCTTTACCGGATTCATGGGACCATCTTGTGATGGCTCTTGGAAGCACATTAGTCACCTTCAAAATGGATGATGTGGTGTCTTCGCTGCTATCAAAGGAGATGCGGAGAAAGGCTTCCGTTTTGAAAAAAGAAGCCCTTGCTGTTCGTGGGAGATCCACTGAAAGAGGGAAGAAAAATGACAATAAGTCTGACAATAAGGGTAGATCCAAATCCCATGGGAAGTCAAAGAATTTCAATAAGTCCAAGGCAAAATGTTGGAACTGTGATAAATCTGGGCACTTCCGTAAAGACTGCAAAGAGCCAAAGAAGAAGAAGAAAGGTTCAGATTTAGCTTCAGAAAGATCTCAAGAAGATGGCGATGCATTCATTGCAGCTTTGGAAGCCCATGCATCTGATGATGTGTGGTTGGTTGACTTGGGTGCATCTTTTCACATGACCTCTCATCGAAACTAGTTCTCAAAATATGAAGAGTTTGATGGTGGAAAGGTGTACTTGGGTGATGATTCTCACCTAAAGATAGTTGGATGCAAAAGGGTCACTATCAAATTTCCTGATGGACGATTAAAGGGAATCAACAGAGTTATGCACATTCTGGGTTTGGCACGAAATCTATTATCTGTAAGTATGCTGAATGATGTAGGTGTGCAAGTTGTCTTTTCGAAAGAAGGATGCAAGATGATGAGAGGATCGATAGTGCTTGCAAGGGGTACTAGGAGAGGTACCTTATTTCAACTAGATGCATGTATTCCTCTATGTAATAGTTCTTCATCCTCACCATCTGAACAAGTAGTGAAGAAGTCTGTGGCTATTGGTTCCGATGGCAGTGCAAACACTTTGGAAGGTAAGCTTCCTGCAGAAAAGACAATGTTGTGGCATATGAGATTTGGCCACATTGGTGAAAAGGGTCTCAGAACTCTGAAAAATAAAAATCTTATTGAGGGCCTAAATGATTGCAATCTCGAGTTCGCCTTCTGTGAACACTGTGTCTATGGTAAACAAAATCATGTTCAGTTTTACTCTAGTTCTCACAAATCTTCTAATGTTTTGGATCTTATTCATTCTGATGTATTTGGTCCTGTAAAAGTTCCTTCAATCTCCAAGTCTGTATTTTTTGTATCTTTCATAGATGATTATAGTAGAAGGATGTGGATTTATTTCCTTAAAAGTAAGACACAAGTCTTTAGTTGGTTCAAGGAATTTAAAGCTCTTGTAGAGAATCAGACTAGTAAGAAGATTAAGTGTGTGAGAACTGACAATGGTGGTGAGTTTTGCTCAGCAGAGTTTGAACAATTTTGTAAAGAACAAGGTATCGAGAGGCATAAGACAACTCCTTATACCCCACAACAAAATGGAGTTGCAGAGAGAATGAATAGGACACTGATGGAGAAGGCTAGGAGTATGCTTAGTGGAGCTAGTTTAGAACAAAGGTTTTGGGCCGAAGCTGTGGCCACTGCTTGCTATCTGGTTAACAGATCTCCTAAATCAGCTCTTGTTGGTAAGACACCCATGGGGTGTGGTCTGGTAAGAAGCCTTCAATTAGACATCTTCGTGTTTTTGGTTTTGAAGCTTATGCACATGTTCCAAAGGAGAAAAGATCTAAGTTGGAAAACAAAGCTGTTAAATGTATTTTCATCGGATACAGTGCTGGTGTGAAAGGATACAAGCTTTGGGATCCTATGACTAGTAAGGTGTTGTATAGTAGAAATGTTATTTTCAGAGAACTAACATCTTCTCCTATTGTGCTACAACCAGATGAAAAAGAAAAGGAAAAAGATGTTGTTCAGTTGCCTCCTACCCCTGAGAAGACCGAACAGAGAGACCATGTTGGGCCTAATGATGAGGAGAGCTCTAGTAGCTCTAATAGTTCAGAAGAAGAGGAAGAACAACCTCAACTACAGCCCTTGAGGAGATCCATGAGAGAAAGAAAGCAACCAGAAAGGTTTGGTTATTCTATGTTAGATTCCAGTTGTGCCTTTGCTTTGATTACTAACACTGATGAGCCTAGATCTATGAAAGAGGCTTTGGGCATGGAAGATGCAGGTTCCTAGATTGAGGCTATGGATGATGAGATGGCTTCATTGGAGAAAAACAAAACTTGGGACCTTGTACCTTTGCCTAAAGGGAGAAAATCTGTTGGCTATAAATGGGTGTTCAAGAAGAAATTTTGTGTAGATGGCAGTGTTGAAAGGTACAAAGCTAGATTGGTTGCAAAGGGGTATTCATAGGTAGAGGGAATAGATTATGGTGAAATATTCTCTCCTGTTGCAAAGTTGACATCCATTAGATTTCTGTTATCTCTTGCTACATCATATGATTTAGAGATAGAACAGATGGATGTGAAGACAACTTTCCTTCATGGTGATTTGGAGGAAGAGATTTATATGTCACAGCCTGAGCACTACATTGTTAAAGGTAAAGAATCCTTAGTTTGCAGATTAAAGAAATCTCTATATGGTTTGAAGCAATCTCCTAGGATGTGGTACCTTAAGTTTGATGCCTTTGTGTTTTCAATTGGATTTGTAAGATCAAAATCAGATCATTGTGTTTATTTCAGAGTTGAAAATGATCGCCTTCTTATTGTTGCATTATATGTTGATGATATGTTGCTGTTTGGGAAGGGTAAGGGTATGATTTTTGATTTTAAATCTCAATTGTCAGCACAGTTTGAGATGAAAGATCTTGGGGCAGCTAGGTACATCTTGGGTATGGAAATCAGTAGAGACAGGTCTAACAGAAAACTTTGGTTGAGTTAGAGTAAGTATGTGAAGTCTGTGTTGGACAGGTTCAGCATGGCAAATTGTAGATCACTATGTGTTCCTATTTCTGTGGGAACAAAGTTATCTGTAGATGATTGTCCAAAATCTCCTAGTGAGGTGGAGAACATGAGTAGAGTACCTTATGATAGTGCAGTTGGCAGTCTTATGTATGCTATGGTCTGTACTAGACCAGACATTGCCCAAGCAGTGGGAGTCCTGAGTCAGTTTATGGCTAACCCTAGACGGGTACATTGGGATGCAGTTAAGTGAGTATTCAGATATTTGAGGGGTACATTAGATTACTCCATATGTTATCATGGTAACTCTTCTGGATCTCTGCATTTAGTTTGTATTCATGGGTTTGTGGATTCAGATTGGGCAGGTGATATTGACAGCAGGAGATCCACCAGTGCTTATGTGTTCACTATGTTTGGTGGTGCCATTAGTTGGATGAGTAAGTGACAACCTGTGGTTGCTTTGTCCACTACAGAAGCTGAGTACATGGCTGCTAATCATGCTTGTAAAGAAGCCATTTGGCTTACAAGATTGTATTCTGATGTTGGTGTTGATGCAGAACAGATTACTATTTGGTGTGATAGTCAAAGCGCTATTTGCCTTGCAAAGAATCCAACTTTCCATGCCAGAACGAAGCACATTGATGTGCAGTTTCACTTTGTGAGAGATATGGTGGAAGATGGAAAGGTAAATTTGGAGAAGGTAGATACTGTGAAGAATGTTGCAGATGCATTAACAAAACCAATGGGCACTGAGAAGTTCAGATGGTGTTCAGAGTCTATGGGCCTTTTGGCCTATAGCAGTTAGTTCCTGTTATGTTCCTATTGCTCTTACAAGGTGTTCGACAAGTGGGAGAATGTTAGGAATAAGGTGTCTCAACCTTGGATAATTCCTATTCTTATTATTTGTTTTGTAAAATGTATTTCTTGCAAATAATGTTGATGTGTCGGCATCTTGAATTGTGTGTAAGGAGATCATGGCTAAAACGGTTATGACGGATTCCTATGACACGTAAGAGCTATGTCAGGAAGATTCAATGATAGGTGAAGACATGTGGCAACTGATAAATTTGAGTACTGTACACTCTTCCCCAATCGTGGGGTTCGGGGTTCCTATTTTGTCAGAGAATGGTAAAACCCTAATACGGTTATCTTTGGGAGTAGCCCTAAAAAGTGAAGCGCATGATATAAGCTTTTTTAGGGTTGCAAAGAGATGTGATGCAAGTGTATGGTTGGAACATTTTTATGCTGCCCTAATTTGTCTTCAAGGTTTTGGAAATCTTCTGAAAGAACTTGCATTGCAAGTGTATTGTAAGCTGTAATAGTTTTGATCAATACATTGTGCAGGTTTTGGAGTGCTGGGGTTTTTACCGAAAGGTTTCCCCAGGGTATATCATTGTGTCATTCTCTATTTTTTTTGTATGCATGGTATGTGGTTGCAATATCTTTGTTAAAGTAGTTAACGAATCTAAACTTGTAAGGATTTATAAGAATTTGCACAATACTCTCCTATAGAGATTAGCGTAGGAAGCTGTTTCCGCACCTGAGTTTCCTTACAAATAAGACCAATTAGTTCACCTAATAAGACATGTGTAACTAGTCTCAAGTATACCTAATATGAGTAAGAGGACCCCTTAAGACCTAATTAGACCTAATTAGACCTTTGATTAAGACTAATTAACACCAATATCATGAGTAATAGGACATGCTAGTACACCTAATATGAGCAATAGGATCCTTTAGGCATAATTAGACTAATTAACCCATAACAAGACCTTTAAATTATACCTAATTTTATACTATTTAATTTACCTTTAAATACACGTGAGTAATACATACCTAATATAAGTAATAGGAACTAATATTGAATAGTAATAATGCCTACTTAGGGACATATTTATGAACTTAATAGGATCCCTTAGACCAAATTAGTCATAATAGCTTGCCCTAATTATCTATGTAATATGAGTAATAGGAACCCTTATAACCTTGTAATTAGATCAAATTTAAAGACTAATTAACACCTAATATACTCGTACTACATGACCCTTTAAGACCTAATTAGACTCAATATGCTTAATATGAGCTCTTAAGACCAAAGTAGACCTATTAGTTCACCTAATTAGACCTGCTTAGATGCAATTAGACCTATTAGGACATCATAATTCCTAGTTATCTAGGTCTATTTGAAGAGGTCTATGATAGGTTATATGACCCCTTAAAACCTTTTAGGACCTAATTAGACCCAATTAGATGTATTACGACCTAATTAGACCTAGATAAGACCTATTAATGGAATTAGACCTAATTAGCACCTAAATAGACCCAATTAGACCTATTAGGACCTAATTCGACCAAATTAGACCTAGTAGTACCTAATTAGACCCAATTAGTTGTTTGTTTCAAATATGTTCCTTGCACGACAACTAAACCTGCACAATGTGTTCCTTAATGTTAAATATATAGATGTGATAAATACTAACCATATAAACAAACTTAAATACAGTACTAGAACCTGTGGGAAACACAATTCCATCGCTTGTTTCATTCTGTGTTAGCTTCATCCTCTCCTTGCAGCAACATAATAAATAGTAACTAACACCTTCCACATTTCCAGACTCTGCTACTATTGCAAAAATATGTCCTGCATTTAAAGTGAACTTTTAATTTTAGGAACTTGTAAATATAAATTAAACAAACTTTATTTAAATGAATTGAGTTTATGAATCCTTTTTAAAAACATGTACATAAACGCACACGTACCAATTTTGATCAAACCTTAAATATGGTCATAATCTATAGAAATCAATGGAATGTCGTCAAAGCTTTCATCCTGAACGTCATTTGTGTTTGTAACATCTAGTGGAACCAAATTCCATTCACTAACATATCCACATTTTTGGTTGATACATTCGTCATAGTTTTCAGAAATGCAGTCATAACAAAAGCATGAATAATCTCTAGTGTACAATGACCACACATTACTACCCGTACTCATAATTGAATGTAGGGATCTTGTTTTGTCTACTCTCTTGCATCCATGGATTGATCTTTTGTCAACACCTGAACAATAGAGAGGTCACATGTAAAAATTAAAGACATATATTATAAGTTAACTCAAACAATGATCAATAAATTTAAAATTAGTACCTGTTATCTCCCAGAATACTCAGAAGGGTATGACTCGATCTGATCATGATGATGTGTTATCACGATTTGACACCATAAAATGCATCTTGCACCACTCAACTACATCATGAGCATTATTTATACGATATCCCTGATAGTCCAGTTGATCCTTTCTTAAAGCACGTTTGATACAAGCTCCCGCACCATCATGCTCTCCCTTTCCATGTCCACTCTCAAAGAAACTCCAAATATGTGTTATCTTTTGGTATCGATGATATCTACATAGTGCGTAAAATGGCCTTGCTGATTTAAATTGTGCTGCACATCCATCCGAGCAAACAAAATGCTTTTCAATTTTGATGTCTTTGTTTTCCAAATATCCAAAAAATGTCTTAAAGCAATGCTCGACAAAATGTATGTCATGCTCTTTATCATCACTAATGTAAAAGTGATATTCTTTCTTTATGACTCATGCTTCATATGTACTTTCAACACCATCAAAATCTAATTGTGCATGTCGATAAGACACATGTAACATGATAGTCACCTGCTCTGTATAGTAGTATTCTACTTGAAGTTGTTTTTGAAATATAAAGGAGTAGTTCTCTGCAAAATCAACAACCGATAAAATCGTTCCAACTAGAAAAGATTTTTTTTGTATTTGGAATTTTTCTGCCTGCCATTTAGCAAAAAAAGCATGTCGTATGTATGGTTGAATCAATTTACAAAAATTCTCCATAAATGTTGCAACAGGTATCTCGTCTTCTACATATTCCAACCTTGTTGATTATTTCCCGACTTTTGTTTCAAACTTTATGTACTTGTATCTTTTACATTTTATCATCCTCACCATGTCAGTATCTTCAAGTCTCAAAGGAAATTTAGCCAAATCCCCGCATGTTTGACAAGTTCCTCTTATGCAATCTATTTCAGGTATTTCATGATCAATTGATTTGTTACATAAGATTGATGTTATGAATTGACTTGGATGTTTAGGAAAATCATTTTGAGAACCACCACTTTCTTCTATCATCTTTCTAAACCCTTGGTAGTAGAGATCGAATTCAATGTGATACCGACAACAACAAGTTTCAAAAGATTTATTTATCTTTACAAAAAATGGCTTTAATCTTTCAAACATTGTTTGTCCAATCTTAATGTCAGGATTTGAGCTACAAAATGAGAGATACAATTCATGCTGTGTGGTGTCCAACCAATGTTTTGTGTGTTGGAAATGTTCCTTAGGCCCAGTCCTCTTCTTGATAACATCTCTTGTATTTGGTGAAGGACGAGTATGATCAGTCCAAAATGACATAACTAAGTTCCTAATTGTTTCATTAATTCTATCAGACCGAGGAGCTCTACACATTAGTGCCCAATTACCTTCCAATGTAGTATCATCCAAATTGATTATTCTTTTCAATAGTGTGTCATTGTCTTCCTACTGTACCCGATCTGAGATGAAAGTGAAGAAATTTGTCTTCTTTGGGACATGTTTTTATTTAAAATAGATGTCAGTATCACTCTTCTTGAAATGGACCTATCTGTAGATCTAGTTGTTTTCCCAATGGAATGCAAACCTTCCTTAACACAGTCAACAATACTTTTTTGTACGTTACTTGATTTTAACTTTTTCAAACTTGCATCTACACCCAATAATTTTAATGGCTCTTTTAACTCATCTTTAAGAATTGTAATTGATAATAGTTGAGTTTTTTCAAGTGTACCAAGATTCTCAAATTGTTTCATTATTTGCTTAGACTTTTTATTCAATTCCCTCTTCGTAATATTTATGGGTTATTTAGCATAATCTCTCAATTTTTCCATATCCATTTCAATTAAATGATCTATGCTTTTACGATTAATTTTTCTCTTCAACTGTTGGAGTAGACTATCATTCACATATGTTTCTTGCACTTCCACTGCAAATAAAAATAAATAAAAAATCTTAATATCTCATCTTAAGGGGACCTTCATGAAATACATATTTACAAGCTCTTGAACATGTTCTACCTATAATAATTTATTCATTAATGAGAGAAACACATACTTGTTTGACCTTGGGTTGAATCAACTTGGGATGCCCCTTATCCAACATTTTCATCATCAAAGGCTGCATGTACACAACAAAAACAATAACTTCTTCTTAGGGGAAAGACCCAAAATGTATATTCACCAATAAGAGACTAAACTGAGATAGTGACTAAATAGAGAGAGTTAGTGAGAGAAAGAGAGAGATGTGTACTTATTTGATATTCTAAGACTTGTTCTTGTTGAGCTTGTGATAACCCTTCTCCAACTTCTAAAGGTTGGGCTTGTTGAGCTTGTGATGACCCTTCTCCAACTTCTAAAGGTTGGGCTTGTTGAGCTTGTGATGACCCTTCTCCAACTTCTGAAGGTTGGGTTTGTTGAGCTTGTGATGATCCTTCTCCAACTTCTGAAGGTTGGGCAACTTATTGAGCTTGTGATTCTTGAGCATTTCCTACACATGTATGAAGTATAAATTGGTCATAATTGAGTCTAGTTGACCTCCTAATTGAGTTTAGTTGGTCCATATTAGGTTCTAATTGGTCCTAATTGAATCTAGTTGGTCCATATTAGGTCCTCATTAGTCCTAATTGGTCCTAATTGAGTCTAATTAGTCCTAATTGAGTCTAATAGGTCATGTTAGGTCCTAATTGGTCCATATTATGTCCTAATTGGTCCTAATTGAGTTTAATTGGTCCTAATTGAGTCTAATTGGTCCTAATTGAGTCTAATAGGTCATATTAGGTCCTAATTGGTCCATATTAGGTCATATTAGGTCCTAATTGGTCCATATTAGGTCCTAATTGGTCCTAATTGAGTATAATTAGATCTAATAGGTCATAATTGAATCTAATAGGTCCTAATTGGTCATAATTATGTCTAGCTGGTCCTAATTGAGTCTAGTTGGTCCATATTAGGTCCTAGTTGGTCCTAATTGGCTCCAATTGAGTCTAATTAGTCCTAATTGAGTCTAATAGGTCATGTTAGGTCCTAATTGGTCCCAATTGAGTCTAATTGGTCCTATTTGAGTCTGATAGGTCATATTAGGTCCTAATTGGTCCTAATTGAGTATAATTAGATCTAATAGGTCATAATTGAATCTAATAGGTCCTAATTAGGTCCTAATTGGTCATAATTGTGTCTAGTTGGTCCTAATTGAGTCTAGTTGGTCCATATTAGGTCCTAATTGGTCCTAATTGGTCCTAATTGAGTCTAATTAGTCCTAATTGAGTCTAATAGGTCATGTTAGCTCATAATTGGTCCATATTAGGTCCTAATTGGTCCTAATTGAGTCTAATAAGTCATATTAGGTCCTAATTGGTCCTAATTAAGTATAATTGGATCTAATAGGTCATAATTGAATCTAATAGGTCCTAATTGATCCTAATTGGTCATAATTGAGTCTAGTTGACCTCCTAATTGAGTCTAGTTGGTCCATATTAGGTCCTAATTGGTTCTAGTTGAGTCTAATTAGTCCTAATTGAGTCTAATAGGTCATGTTAGGTCCTAATTGGTCCATATTAGGTCCTAATTGAGTATAATTAGATCTAATAGGTCATAATTGAATCTAATAGGTCCTAATTGGTCCTAATTGTGACTAGTTGGTCCTAATTGAGTCTAGTTGGTCCATATTGGTCCTAATTGAGTCTAGTTGGTCATAATTGTGTCTAGTTGGTCCTAATTGGTCCTAATTGAGTCTAATTAGTCCTAATTGAGTTTAGTAGGTCATGTTAGGTCCTAATTGGTCCATATTAGGTCCTAATTGGTCCTAATTGAGTCTAATAGGTCCTAATTGGTCCATATTAAGTCCTAATTGGTATTAATTGAGTATAATTAGATCTAATAGGTCATAATTGAATCTAATAGGTCCTAATTATTCCTAATTGGTCATAATTGAGTCTAGTTGACCTCCTAATTGAGTCTAGTTGGTCCATATTAGGTCCTAATTGGTCCTAATTGAGTCTAGTTGGTCTATATTAGGTCCTAATTGGTCCTAATTGAGTCTAATTAGTCCTAATTGAGTTTAATAGGTCATGTTAGGTCCTAATTGGTCCATATTAGGTCCTAATTGGTCCCAATTGAGTCTAATTGGTCCTAATTGAGTCTAATAGGTCATATTAGGTCCTAATTGCTCCTAATTGAGTATAATTAGATCTAATAGGTCATAATTGAATCTAATAGGCCCTAATTAGGTCCTAATTGGTCATAATTATGTCTAGTTGATCCTAATTGAGTCTAGTTGGTCCATATTAGGTCCTAATTGGTCATAATTGAGTCTAATTAGTCCTAATTGAGTCTAATAAGTCATGTTAGGTCCTAATTGGTCCTAATTGGTCCTAATTGAGTCTAATAAGTCCTATTAGGTCCTAATTGAGTATAATTGGATCTAATAGGTCATAATTGAATCTAATAGATCCTAATTGTTCCTAATTGGTCATAATTGAGTTTAGTTGACCTCCTAATTAAGTCTAGTTGGTCCATATTAGGTCTTAATTGGTCCTAATTGAGTCTAATTAGTCCTAATTGAGTCTAATAGGTCATGTTAGGTCCTAATTGGTCCCAATTGAGTCTAATTGGTCCTAATTGAGTATAATAGGTCATATTAGGTCCTAATTGGTCCTAATTGGTCCTAATTGAGTCTAATTAGTCCTAATTGAGTTTGGTAGGTCATGTTAGGTCCTAATTGGTCCTAATTGAGTCTAATTGGTTCTAATTAGTCCTAATAGGTCCTAATTAGTCCTAATTAGGTTCTAATAGATCCTAATAGGTCCTAATTAGTCCTAATAGGTCCTATTAGGTCCTAATTAGTCCTAATAGGTCCTATTAGGTCCTAATTAGTCCTAATAGGTCCTATTAGGTCCTACTTAGTCCTAATAGGTCCTATTAGGTCCTACTTAGTCCTAATAGGTCCTATTAGGTCCTAATTAGTCCTAATAGGTCCTATTAGGTACTATTTGGTTCTAATTAGTTCTAATTGGTCCTAATTGGGTATAATTGGTCCTAATTGAGTCTAATTAGGTACTAATTTATTATAATTGAGCCTAATTGGGTTTTAATAGTTCATAATTGGTTCTAATTGAGTCTAATTAGGTGCTAATTGGTTCTCATTGATTCTAATTGGGTCCTAATAGTCCTAGAATAGGTCCTAATTAGTCCTAATAAGTCCTATTAGTCCAAATAGGTCTACAATTAGGTCTAGTTAAGTATAATAGACCTATACAATATCACATTTACATGAACATTAAGACAAGTCTTGACCATCAACTTAAAATATATATCTAGAGACATCTTAGACATAGCTTGATTCCGACGATGATATCAGTTTCGTGACTCTTCACATAGTCTTTATTTAGTCTCTTCTGAATAATGTTGTGTACTTTTGTTTAGCCTTCTGTTTTTATTTCCCATCACAACTTAGAAAATTATTTCGTGCCAAAATGTCTTCCTTCTCCTAAATGCGAATTATTTTACAGCTTTCAGATTTATGAAATGAAAAAAAATACATTTATTTATACCTAATTCTTATTAACCGAAAATGCCACCAAAAAGGCCGACATAGGTTTTGATCGAAACTAGATGACTTTCGATCAAAACTATTTTAGTAATGACTAAATTTTGCATTTTTGGGCAAAGGACTTTCGATCGAAAGTGCCCGGTTTGGGACATGGTTTCAAGTTTTCAAGAAATTCTGAGAATTTCATGGCTTCGGGCCTCAAGTGCATTGATCAAATGGATGAATAAGAAGACATCCTTTTGCATACAAAAAGTACTCAGAACTAGCTTTCTAACAATTATATATTTGACTATTTTTAAATTTATTATGTGTATGGTTTTTGATGTTAAATGAATGTAGGTTTTTTATCAAATATAAACCTCTGAGTTTGACGTTCAATGAAAAATAGTAAAACAAGGATTTTTTTTTTTGAAAAATAACAATGCCCTCCGTATTTGAGTCTACTTTCTATTAAAAAAATAATAATTGAAATTCGATAAATACACAATAAGTTATAAGCTATGTAGTCAAGGTAGGTCAAAATTTTGGTTTAGTCAACTTCAAACGTTAATAAAATATGCAATAATAGTGATAATGTCATCAAACCAATTGCATGCCCTCCGTATGGATGTTACATAACTAAATTCAAAAGAATCACATTCATATCTATTTTACAAAAAAAGTTATGCTATATGAAAATAGTGTTACTATTTGAAAATGACGTTTTCAGCACCATACAAGTTTTTGTGGGAGAAAGAAAAAAGTATTCAAATAAATTAAAAAAAAATTTAAAAATATATATTTAGAATCTAGACAGAAAATCCTAAAAGACTCTAATTTACTTCATCCTCCGATTTCGAGCGGTTCAACGGCAATATGCATTTTAATCTGAAAGTTTTTCTCAAAATGTAGAGTTCAATGTCCGTTCAGGCTAAAAAGTGTAACCACTATTGTGGGTTCACCCAACAATGTGCATCACATAACCTTAAACATCTACAAGATACAACATGCAATATAATACATCTTGATTGTCACACGATCATAGGCAAGAAGAAGACTTCACAAGCACTTCCAAAGGTTCCAAGACAACCCAACATTCACTCAGAATGGAGAACACACATTCCCAAGATGGCCCTACATAGATCTGGACAATGTCTATAGATCATGAGAGGCTAAGCCAACAAGAAATCATGATGATTTAGAAGGGAACCAATCCAATCTCAATTCCATAATAGATGTTCCTAATGTGATTAACCATACAAGTTCATTTCCTTTTAAACATAAACATAAACAATAACTCAAGATAATATCCTCAATGATCAAGTACAAGGTCTAAAAGACACCAACACGCCCACTAGAATCTAACCTAAAAGCATACACAAAACACCCAATTCCCAAAACTATTTGGAAAACCAAACTGGGCGGAGACGGTGAAGGCAAACAAAGACATTGATTTTTTATGTGCAAACACTGATCATCGAAGACGTTGATCCATGACTAGTGAAATTATAAGACAAAAAGTCTCAATCCAAAGAGGTAGAGACTCTGGTTCATCCTATGGAGATGTTGATCTGTATAGATGTTGAACTACTAGCACAAACGTCAATTCATGAATTTGGCTAAAATGCAAAAAATAAAGGCCCAAACCTAAGCTAAATCCATCGTACAACTGGAAAACATCTAGCTCCACATTGAGGAGTACTAGAACAAAACATTTTGAGGTCATAGTCACCTGATTACATCAATAATTTTAAAACTTAAAGAATAACAGAAACTAGGCTATTCAAGAACAACAATGAACAAATACAATACATTTACCAAATATCATCAAGTGAAGTAATACAATTGATCCCTCAAGCTCTAGGTCCCTGTGGTTGGATGAATTCTGTCACCTGTACACTAGTCCCTAGTAGTGGTAAAGTGCAATACCATCCTACCATGTGGAACCTTCAGGCCCACTCCACTATGGTCCTGAAGATAGTAAGACAACCAAAAACATAAGGCAATCACGTAAGCAAGGGGTGGCAACACACACATCAAGAAAATGCATAGTCTCATAGGATGACACAAAGGTCCAATGTAATACACAAAGATGCATGTAAAAAACATACACATGGAGAACACTCAACATGTGGACCAACGTCCAAAGTGCATACCAAGCAACACTCATGGTACAACAAGGTCACTACTCAGTACTAAAACTTTTTTGGTGCAGAGACTCCAAAGTGGGAGTTTCATCACATGGAACATGGTGGCCCATATAGCTTAGAGAAATCCTTCTCTCAATAGGGAAGCTCTACTGAGCCATATCAACGTCCACAAACAACAAGACAAGCCATATCATATCAACATCCATAGATAGAAAGGTACTATGTCATATCAATGTCCCCAAAAAATGAGAAGGTGAGACATACCATTTTAACATCCTCAAATGATAACAAGGGAGTCACATTAATTCTTTTTATTATATTTTAGTCACATTCATTTATTTAGGTATCACTTATTAATAACTCTAGCAAGGGATACCCTGAGGCCCCTTTGTGTCCTAGCCCACCTTAGAGAACCACTCCACTCCACCACTCAAACACCAAAAAAGATCATCTCATTTTAATGAGGCACAAACACAAAGTCAATGCAAATATAATACAAGAAAAGACTCTCAAATTCATAAGCCCATATGGGACATGGTAAGCTGTATTTGTCTCAATAACAAGAGCATAGGTCATTTGGACCTTGACATAGGAGCATAACTCAGCTACATACTTGGATGTAGTCTCAAAACTCTACATCCACATATCACATGTGAGATCAACATCAAGCATGGAAGGTGTTAATACAATAGGCAACAAAAAAGGAATCAAGTGATAGTAGAAGGATAACTCAACTCCAAAACCACTCAAGGTAAGAACCGAGTAAACACAAGAATAAGCCAACTAAAAAATCACTCAATTGGCCACTTTTCCAAGAGAAAAAACTTTCACACAATCCATCATACATCTTGTAAGAACATGACGACTTGGCTCACAATGCTCAAAAGAAACAAAATACTCAAATTTTGGCAAAATCTAAAAAGGTGTAAAAATCAACATTTTAGCATTGAAAGGACAATTTCAGATCGAGAAATAAAAATACTTGGAATGTCCTATGACCATTTTGATTTCATGATCCTACTTATTGCAATAGAGACTACTAATTTGAATAATTATATCATGCCAATAATGGCAATTGATAGGTTCTAGATGACACCCAAAATGATGCGGCGAAGAAAATCCTAAATATCAAACATCATAAAATCTCACAAAATTAAAACCCATTTTCCCTTAGGCACCCAACACCACATTTATGCAATAAAATATCATTTTCGGGCACACACAAAAATTTGAGTAGCATATCACTACCAAAACCCCATTTCCTCAATCATGGAAATACATATAAATTCATACATGCCCAACCGGGTAATAAAAGCAAGTAAAAACATGGGGGAATGCTAATTTTTAACTCACTCAATGATTGCAAGTGATTTCATGGATATAAATAGAGTAAAACAAAAATGGGGACATGCCCTACCTCACACCAAATGGGAAAAATAAAAAATGGAAGAAGAAAATGAATTCATTGCGAAAACATGAATGACTCCATAGGAAGTTGAGGAATCACTAAATGAATCCAACGAGCCGTTATCCACATGGATCTGACAAATAGATCAAACACAATGAGAAAATATCCAAAGTTCTCCCAAGAGGATTTGAGTAATTTTTCTCTCCAAAATGTACAAAAAGTGAGGAATGATTTCTTCTCCTTCAAATATAAAGTCACTTTTTCCAAAAAGGACTTTTAAGAGTATAATCACTCAAGTAAATTAAAGCCAACTATAGACTTCCAAGAAATCCCAATAAATGAAATTCGACTATGAAAAATTAGCTGACAAGATAAAATGAACTCTAAACAATAAGAATCAACATTTAATTTAAACCTCTTCTATGACAATTGCATGAACTCTAAATGCACAAACATGCTCACGAGTCTAACACAATATGCACAATGAATCTGAATTTACCAACATGTACTAGATGGAATAACATAGTAATTACGGATATGTCATCCATACATGGATGACATTGGCTCAATATGAAAGGTCAAAGTTACTATCTCCTATGCCACTACCAGAGATATAGACAGTCAAATCCTACAGCTCAGGAAAAATGTGTTTGGTAAATGTTCATTGAAACATGCAAACATCAAGTGTAGCTACTCATAGTATAAATAGCCAAAGCACATGAACATACATGATATCAAACAACGAAGGAGAATGACACCATTGTGTGGACCTCATGAATGAGTAATTGCAACTTTGTCTCACTTCTTACAAGCACAATGAGAATAATGCATTGCAATTGTGTGACCATAGCAATGAACATTATCTCATTTAAATTGACATTGCATTTACATTAAACATTTCATTTAAATATGAAAACATTAAATAATCATTTCTAGAAATATGGGCATATATAAATGCAAATTTTAATAAAAATACCCAACAACATATAAGGCACCATATAATAGACATCCATGGTAATCATCATAATATTTTAGTGCAATATTATTTGAATACAAAAGATCTAAGATATTATCATAAAGCACCATCATGCATATATGATCCAAATGGCAATAACAATATAATCTAACATTTAAATTAGCAATAATATTGGTAATCAAAATACTGTACATTAATCAAATACATCACTCAGTGCAAACTCCAGATAAAATCACATGGATAATCATGGGATAACAACATCTACACATGATAAATGATCACAATTAGATAACCACTAGCACATACCTCAGTGAAACCATCAAATCAAATCAAATCAAAATTCAAACAAGGCACAAACCAATCAAAACCACAACAGTATTCTCAGGATGAACACAAGAATCAACTGTATTGGGTGCATCCCAAAATTATAATATAAAATAACAACATGGGAATAGAAATCACATCACAAGATCAACTCAACTAATCACATATGAGCAACCAAAAAATATCTAGAGCCAAAGCAAGGCATCACCAAATATCTCAATCCCATAATGGAGCATAATTCTTCTCATGCCTCCCGTGATGAAGATGAAGCCTTAAAAATTCCTCCTTCCCAAATTGATAAGGTCTCTCATGAGTTTGACAAATTGGAAAATTGGCTTGTGCAAGAGAACCCAAATCCCAATTGTGTTTCCACTATTGAGGCTATTAAGAAGATTATTACTCATGATGACAATAACATATCCATTTTGTGTGGTATCTCACACCTTATTAATACTCATGCTAAGCCTTTGACAAAATGTGCTCAAGAATTAGGATACACTCCCACAACTGTTGATCCTTCTATCCCGATTTCTACTACCATTCCTAGTATTCCTACTTATACACCACCTCTCATGTCAACTTCTACACAAGTTTCCACTCCTTTAAGTGTTGGTCTTCCTTCACTTCCTTCGAGTGTTCCTCCCACCTCCATACCTTATTCATTACCATCATTCAATGTTGTCCCTTTCATATATTCCAATCCTCTTCCCATTCCTTCTAATCCTCCACCAACATCCTTGCATTTTCATTCAGCTTTCTACAACTTTCCTAGTACATCTAATATGTCTATGCCTACTATTGGGTCTTCTAATCCTACCATTAGTAGCTTATTTCAAATTTTCACTACCTTACAACAAGAAGTAGCTCAATTCACTCAATCCAAGTACAATATCCCTACCTATGATATTTTCAATCCCCTTTCGTTAGATATCCTTCATGTTGTTATCCCACAACATATGGAGATACCTCATCTTGAGACTTATAATGGTAAGGGTGATCCTACAATTCATGTTAGGACTTTCCAAACTATATGTAGTGATTTTGCTCATGATTTTAGGCTCATGGCTAATTTGTTCACATGTACTTTTAGGGATAAAGCTTTGCAATGGTATTTCTCTTTACCTCTTTACTCTATTAATTCCTTTCAAATGCTCGCTAATGCCTTCATTCAAAAAATTTAAAATAATATTGGTCCTCAAATTTCTTTGATTGATTTAATGCATTGTAAGAAAAATGTTTAAGAAAAATTTAGTGACTTTATTGGTAGATTGCTCAAATTTATTATCCTGTGCCTGATCATGACATTCAACATATTTTTATTTCTAATTTGCAAAAATACATTAGAGATAAGATTCTCTTTACTAGGTATACTTCATTTTCACATCTGTGTGCAGTGCTTCACCACTATCAATTACAAGTGAGCCAGCTTGAGAGCTCTACTCCAATGGATCCTATTACTGTGGATAAGAGTGATGCCACCATTGATCAAAATAAGTTCTCTAAGCCTAACAACTACATAAAGATTCACAAGTCAACAAATAGAGTTGGTGATCAAGTGTCTGCTACATCCAAAGGTACAACTACTTTTTCCTCTGTGTATCATCCTAATCATAAGTATACTACTTTATTTGAACCTTTTCATGTGGTGACGATGAAGTTAATTAATGATAACATTCTTAAAATTCCTCCTATTCATCCTATTGACACTACAAAACCAATGCCTAAGTCATTTGATCAAAATGCTTTTTGTCAATACCATCGTCAACCTGGTCATGATACTCAAAGGTGTTATTCTTTGAAGAATGTTATTCAAGACCTTATTGATTCCAATGTTATATCTTTTCATGCTGAAGTTAATAGTACAAATAAGTCTATCCTAACCAGAATTTGCAAATTTACACCAACCCTTTGCCTTCAGATTCAACAAATGTCATTAATCAACCTTCTTCTCCAGTTACCAACATTAGTTATGATGATAAGGTAGAAGAAGCTAATCATGTTGAGTCTCAACCACAACCTTCACCTAAACCTTCATCTCCTATCACTTTTGATGACTCTTATATATTTAAAGAACCTAATGGTCCTCTTTACATTATTGTTGGGTTTCTCATATCCCTTCTTTTGGTATTTTCATTGATCCCTCTTCCACCATGAATGTTATCACTGAAGAACATCTTTTTAGTAAAGGATCCCATAAGGATACCTATGATACATCTAGTGTTTGGATTCAAACTTTTAATGGTTTTCTTTATCACCCTCAAGGTTTTATTAATCTTCCCGTGACTATTGCTGGTAAGGTTGTTTACACTACCTTTGTTGTCATTCCTACTTCCGATCAATTTCAGGTTAAGCTTGGCATTCTGTGGCTTTTCTCCATGCAAGCTATAACCTCTCCTATTTATAAGTGCATAAATTTTCCCCAAAAAGGAGAAGTTATCACCATTAATCATTCCCTTTACAAACCTTCACATCCTTGAGATTGTGCTGATATAGATTTGTTTTTCCATCTCTTCCTCAAAAACTACCTAATTGTCTTGATCATCTCTTTCGATCCTATAAAAAATACAAGGTAAAAAATATTCTTGAGCTTAGCTTTCCTACGATTGATACTCTTACAACTATCTTACCTACCCAACGTATTCCTCCACCTATCATCTATCAACCCATAGCCGTTTCCTCCTCGAAACCTATGATTGTGGAACCTAATCCTTCAAGTTTATCTCGTAAAACCATTCACCACCAACATGCTCGTCAGCATCGCAAAAATCATCAAGCTAAGGCTAAGGATCGTGCCCTTGCTTCTTGCATTGTGTCTTCCTCTCAACCTTTTCCTTCCTTGGATCAACCCATGCTTGAGCCTTTAAAGGAAGTTAATCAAAATAATAATATGAAAAAGGATAAACTTGATGATTATGTTCGTATCTTAGATTCTATTAATCTTGATATGGAAGATACTCTTGATGATGTTTCTAATGCACATGTTAGTGATGATGAATATGAGAATATTGATTTTGATTTTGATTTTGTACATAGCTTATAATCATTCCTAGTGAAGAGCGCACTGACTCCCACCAGAGTCCTTGCTTAGATCTAGCAGTGGTTCCTACTGTGTTGGATATTGTTCCTCTTGTACTGAGTTTCTCACCCTTCCCTAAAATTTCAGACTGAGATGGGGAGGGCATGTGGCACACTTGGTGTGGACTTCTATAGCATGGTAGTCTTTGTGTGTTCGTCTTGTGTTTCCCCCATGTTGTTCTTTTTGTTATATGTTTTGTCTAGATTGCTTTAGATGATTCTTGATAGCTCCATTGGCACAAGATGATAAGGTAGTTGAACATGTTGTGCTATTCTTGTATTTTTATCTCTTTCCTTCTATTTTTTCATTACATGTTGTGTTTTATATGTTCTCTTGTGTAGTCTTCTTGGATGCTTGTGACATAGTAGCACCGATTCTTTTTGGCCAGCCCAAAAAGACTCTTCTTCATATATCTTACGTGTTTCTCCTCTATTGTGTTGTAGTTCTAGTTCCTTTGGAGAATGTTGAAATTTCATACTTGATATAATATTACATATTATCATATGATCATACTGATCCCAAAATTAGTGGATCCCTTTGTGTTCTCTCTTTTGTTATGTGTTCAATATTTCCCTTGGAATGTTCTCTCCTGGGGGCATTTCACAGTGGAAACATTCTTTGTGGATGCATGTACACTTCTATTAAATAAATTTCTCCCATTGAGGCATTTGAAATCACTTTAAAACATGGGGGCATACACTCCGCTCACTTTTTTCACATACACACATTGGCAGTGTTATCTCCTCTATTGAACTATTGACAGTTCTTGGGGGCTCTTTTCTCTTTTGGATCTCTCTTTGGATTATTGACAGTCTGGGAGGCCTGATCCTTATTTTTTATCCTTCTTGGGATTATTGACAGTCTTGGAAGCCTGATCGCATTTTGATCCCTTAAGGACACACACATCCTTATGTCTGGTTCATCTTTCAATTCTTCTTTTTGGGACATGGAGTTCCCTTGAAGTTGAGTCCTTTGATGAGTTGACTAGCATGCCACACACATTTTTTAGACCATTGAATTCATCTTTGATGGGTTGAATAGCATGCCACACACACTTGCTATACTATTCAATGTCATCTTTTGTTGCACCCCCTTTTTCTTTTTCTTTTGTTTTGTGTAGTTCACAATAAGGAACACAAACCTTATTGGGAAATTTCACTACACTTTCTTGCTAGTGACATCTCTCTTATTTTAATTTTTTGTCTTTGGATGTGATGAAGACTCAAGTCTCTTAGGGGCTTGATGATTTCTACATCTCCTTAGCCATGATAAGATCAACTCTTGCTTTTCAATCCACTTTACCATGAGTTTGAGGCAACTCATACTCTCGCTAAAGTGGGGGCTAAATGTATATACCATCTTAAAATGGACGCACTCCTCATTTAAGACCTTTTAGCTCTCATCCTTTATCAACTTTTTGGACCATGGATGGATTCGTGCTCAGTTCCCCTTTTCTCATGTTCAGCCCCATATTCTCCCTTTTCAACTATGCAGTCTCCGAGACCTCAGGGATGGCTCCCTGTGGGCCAACCCTGGAAGAGGTTGACCAAGTTGACCTTTTCCCCAGGGGTTGTGAGCCTTGATCCTGATGTTGTCTCTAGTATTTAACTCTCAAAATATGGTGACCCCGTAAGATCGCTTTATTTTCCCATCCGAAAACTAGTATAAAAGGAAGCCTAGGCACCTCATTTTGAGGAGAGGGGCAAAAAAAAGAAAAAAGGAAAGAGAGAAGAAGAAAAGGAGAAGAAAATTGATGGTATAAATCTCACATTCAAGAATTCAAGCATTCAAGTCTTCAAAGATTCAAGGATCCTTTGTGGGCATCTTTCCTCTTCAAGATCTAGCATATTGTTTGTCATCAAGGGAGGATATCTATATTGAGACATTCATCATTTTCTTCATTTAATACACTTACATCCATGGCACCATGAAGGGATTTTGGTAGATCCATAGAATTTGTGGATATTTCTCGCATTGCAAGTTCCAGATCAACATACAAACACAACAAAATCCTTATTGACAAGGGTTTCTTCAAGCAAGGACTAGGACCTCAGAATTGTAGGTATAGATTTGGAAGTTGCAGACAGAGATCTACTAGAAAAAATATGGGTCGACTTTAGTAGAGTTCTTTAGGAACACGGTGACTTGGTCAACTTTTTCTAGAGCACGGTGACATGGTCAACCTATTCCCGACAACTTGAGATTTTTAGCATTTTCTGGATTTTCAGGTGTGATCGCAGATCCATAGTAAAAAATTCAGCTACAAGTCTAGAACAACAGTTTTCAAAGAAGAAAAAATATTACTCTTCATACTCCAAGGTAAGTACCTCATTATCTATTTCATATATATTTTTAGATCTGTTTTCACATTTTAATTAGGCCAATTGCTTCAATTTAGCACCTATATCTCTATTGCTTATCTTACTAAATCAATTAGTTAAATTTTACAAATGCATTTATACAACCTTAATCAAATCTTACATTTCATGAAAGAGGACTTGAGTGTGTACTTCCTTAACCTAATTTGGTTTAGCATTAACATCCCCTCATCTCCTTGGGTTTTGCTAATCTAACTTAGGTTATATTGAGATTTACGTCTGGAAGCCCCTTTTTCTCTTGTATTTTGAATGTTAGTGTGGAAATGTTAAATTAATGAATACATCACACATATTTTACATTACTAAATTCATTGACATCATTTCCCCCGTAAACAGTATTAACAAGTATTTGAACTATTTACAAACAAGTCCCTCCTCATGTTACAATCTCATCCTGTCTCTATAAGATGGGGCAATGCTCTTTTCAGGGGTTCAACTGAAATAAGTTCAGCTTCCTCATTCTTCCTTGAAGATTATATTTGAATTGCGTTTGAAGAATTTGAGAGAGAGAGAGAGAGAGAGAGAGAGAGAGAGAGAGAGAGAGAGAGAGAGAGAGAGAGAGAGAGAGAGAGAGAGAGAGAGAGTTATTCAATGCAGAACATTTGGGGCGCGCTATATTTGGTGTGTGCCAAATAGATTTGGCATGCATCAAACCTCTTTGGCTAGTGCCAAATATGACAATCACCAAATGCTTTGATGGGGGCCAAAAACTAATTTGGCATCTTTTTGGTTCCCCATCTTGGCACACATGCTCCAAAGTGAAGGAGAGATTACCCACTCTCAAAGTAGAACCTTACTCATCCATAATCTATTGATGAACATGTATTTCATCTTCTTGAATATACCCTAACATTGAAGGTGTAAGATGTACATTAGTGCAAACAATTTTACACAATCCATATCCATATATTTTCTTATTTCTAGATTTGATAGTGTCTAATCTTTTGAATCTATGTTTCGAGTCACACTCTTTGAACCATCATGAAGATGAAGAGAGCTTAAGAAGAAGTGAATTGATGGTTTACGAAGTGTGACCCGCTTACTTCTCCTTGAGCTCTCTTCATCCTAATGATGGTTCACGAAGTGTGACCCAAAATGTTGATTCAAAAGTTCAGCCACAATTGAATCCAGGAATAAGAAAAGATAGTGTAAGATACATATTTAAGGATTGTGGACCGTTGGTTTTGGGACCTACAATATAAATGTGTAATTGGGGTTTAATTTCTCATTGGTTGGTCTTGACTTAGATCTGTTCTTTTTTATATGTATCCGCTCACATTTTCATGTTTTAGTAATGTTATTATTATTAACTTTTCTTTATACACTTTCTTGTATGAAACTATACCATCTCATGAGATTGTGTTTGTTGACTCATTCTTGAAACACTCCTTTTATTATTTTGATCCTTTGATTATTCATCAATTCAAATGCATTTTAAATTAGTTTCTAGCTTAAAAATGTTAATAACAACTTTATGCATATTTTTAACTTCATACATATTTTACAATACCAATTCCTATCAGTAAAAATTGTGTTCTGTATTTATAAATCTCATTTTTGCTACTAAATTGTTTTTTTAACACAAATACATTAAAACTCAATGAACATTATTTCTACATTTAGAAATAAACTTATCTATAATAACTATCGAACACTAATATCAAAATAAATTATATTATATCTTATATTTTAAAACTTCTATTTTAGAAATGAAAACTTGACATAGCAATATACTTTTTTTTCAAAATTAAAATATGAAAGTATTGAGATGGATTTGAGAAAATGTAGGACAAACATAAATTTAGCAATTTAGGGCAAGTCCCCATGCCACTGCTAAGCTTATTTTGGCTAACAGCCACTGCTCAACATTTTAAAGAGCATTTTGTGAATCAGATTGTCCTATGAATCACTAAAATAGGAGTAAAAATTTATTCAAGAACAAGAAAGATACAAAAGACAGTCCTCCATAGGGAGCTTAAAGAGCCTTGTCAATGACTACTAAATGATCTAACAAAGCAGTCATGTCAGAAGGCAATTGCCCTTTATCCTTAATATTCTAAGTATACATTTAGTCATAAGCCTATTTGACCAAACAATCAGTAACCATCCTATGAATATTAATAATTCTACTTATTTTTTAACAGTCTATTTAAAATTATTTTTTTCAATTATAAAATTTCTTTTTTAATTATGAATGATTTCTAAAGATGCTTGTTCCAAATTCAAAGGCAGCTTCAACACTTGATTTTTTCAAAGGATGTGAAGGGTGAGGCTGCAGTCTACAGCACAAACAATAGCATTTTAAGGATCTTCGTTGTCAAACAAAGACCTCCATCAAGCCTGTCGTAAACTTCTAACCGAGTTTCATGTCAGAATTTCATTCTCTCATAAAAGTTCAATGTTTTCAAAATAGATAGAAAAAATACTGTGAAGACATTTGGTCTCTTTTAAGTAGGTTGTGGCTGCTTAATTTCAGCCCTTTTTTTTATCAGTCTATTTTCAATTAAATTGAGAAATTACACAGACACTTTTACTACTTATTTTAAGCATAACATAGTCTGAAGCAGCTGCATAAGAACATAAGGTTATCACATCAAAATTTTGAATTTATTTCATACATAATAATTTCAAATAATATATTGTTTGTTTTTTTTTTGTTTTTTTTATATGGTTTATTATTAACAAGATTCGAACTATTTACAAACAAGTCCCTCCTCATGTTACCATCTCATCCAGTCCCTATAAGATGGGGCAATGCTCTTTTTTGAGGTTCAAATGGAATAAGCTCAGCTGTCGAATATGGAAGTCTAAAGCTGATGCACGGTCTCAGTTCTTAGCTTGGAAAGTTCATATTAAACTGTCTATTGGCAATCGTCTTAAATTTGTTTACCTGCTGTTCATTTGCCAAATCAAAATCTATAAAGCATGTCTTTTGGTTTTGCTCTCCTACTTGAAACTTATAGAACTTTCTTTTCACCTCCTTGTATGCCTTATCCTACACTTGCAAACATGTGATGATCAAATCTACTTTTGCAATAGTGTCTTCTCTAATACAATCCTTCCCCTACATATAGAACTTCAAATGATATGTGCTAATTTGTTTCTCCAAATAGAAAATCTACAAACAAGTTGACATTACATTTTACCAGATGCCAAAGCTCATGAGCTTCTTCAACAGCTACACACAAGTATCGAGAGTAACAGAGATCCACCTATGGTTGGAGACTGACAGACATGAAATCTGCTGTACCTTCCGATGTAACTGTTTCTCTAGTTTCGCTGTTATTTTGCTGCTGTAGTTTTTATGTGCCACTTTAATAGTTGTTGTATGTAGTTTTCTTGTTTCTACAATCTCTTTGTTATAACCACTGCTACTACGTATCAGCTCTTGTTTCAGGTATTGCAATTTGGTTTATTATGTTTCAGTGATATCTAATTCTTTACTGTGCTTTTTTCAATTTTAAAAAAATAGCTATTAAATATCAGAAAAGTTTTAATCTTAAAAAATTAATAATTATTTTGAATGATATTATCTATTTAAAATACTGAAATTTATCTATTCATTAAATTTCCATATACTAGTTCTTACACTTCAACAAATAGCAAGTGATTTGATTAAATATAAATATACAACTGTTTTTATGTTTTGTATTAGACAGATTATAATACATATAATGTAGGATTTAAATTCATAAAAAGAAATTGACCAACAAATATATAATATTAGCCATTTTTTTTATTATGATAAAAATATTCTATATGTAGATTAAGGAGTGGTTTTAAAAAGGGTTCAATCTTTTTACAATAGATCAAGAAATTCAAAGAAAAGGGTCATACATCAAGAATCAATCATCAAAAAAATTGTCTAATTAACAACAAACTTCCGCTTCTTTACGAAAAGGAATGGAAAGCCCCCAATAGAAATGGAAAAAAGGTCTATCATGTCTCAAAGTAGTCTGAAGACATAGAGCACCAAGGTACTCTAGGCTACAACATTGCTTCCTACTGTTTTGATGTTGTTGTAACTTTCCATCATGATAGATATACCTTTGATGAAAGCCTGACTAGAATTCAAAGAGTAAAAGGGGTTGGAAGGGAGCCTTACCTAGGACTACAACATTCTACCTAGACTAAAATCATTCATAATCCTAACTCTCACAAGCCTACTTAATATTGCTATATTTATGAGAAGACTTCCCTCTAAAAGTGAGTTACTGATTCCTTCTACATAACCCTTCTATTACCTCTTCAATACTACTTTCCTTATAGTGAATCTTGTCCTCTGAACATGAGATAGCAATTCCTTCTCCATGACCCCTTCTATTACCTGCTCATTATTGCTATCCTTCTGATGAAACCTGTCCTCTAAGAGTGAGTTAACAATTCGTTCTACATAAGCATTCCTATTACCTACTCAATATTACCATCCTTACGATAAAATGTGACCTCTAGAAATGAGTTACCAATTCCTTCTAGATGATGCCTTACAATAAGAGGACCTCACCATCTCTACTCTCTATGGTCTTCTTAGCAATAGGATGAGAAGGAGCTGACTGAACCTTTTCTTTAGTTAGTAGATCCTTCATGTCCAACTGTTAGAACCTAAACTCCCTGTTCACTTTGAGGAAGAACCTTATCAATAGAAATATCCACATTCAATGTTATTATATTTCCATCATTTATGAGATTATTACTACTTTTTTTCTGAATCTGATTGTGTAAATTTTTTGAGTATCAACATTTTAGATTACATTTGGTGATCTATATATCATCAGCATATTTCTTCTTCGTAATAAATTATAAAATATGAACCGAAACCTTGATGGTCAAAAGATCTACACAATAAAATCTAGAAGAAAAAACAGCAATAAAATCCACATTATCACAAATTCTGGTGAACAAAAGATGCTTTTTGATTCGATCACTGGATCCCTTGCATTAAGTTACCAAGGAAGGAAGCAACGCCCTTGACACCTCCTCCTCCCAATATTCACAAAGATAACCAAGAAAAACTTAAAAATCCTTCATGGGATTAAAGCTAGTTGAGAAATAACCTTGCTCTGCTGGGGAACCAAAGTTCCCCATGAGAATCTAAGCACAATCTTCATGATTAGAGAAAGAGATCAAGAAAATTTCTTTAGACAAATCCAAGATTTCAAGCTGGCCGCTATGCCTCCATTTTTTTCAGGCCCAATTACAGAAAACATCCATACTGGGTTTAGCCCCCAAGAACTTGAAAATGGTATTTTCCAGCCAGGCAGAATCCCTGTCAGCTATAAATCCCAGAATGCTGAGCATAGCAGACTTGTAATCCTATGTCTGGCTCAAAGCAGTAAGGTTAAGTAATGTACAAAATGTTGAGCATAGCACCACCACACACCTCAATATGTACAAAATGCTAGTATATCCTTTGATGTTGTCATAATATAATTTCATTTATATTTTTTTGTATTGAATAAAGTTGAAAGAATTACAATAGAAGAAAATATATTGCAGTCTAAAATGAGACTGCACAGCAAGACGAATCATAGAGAGAACGGAAAATCAACAGCTGAAACAAACCAACATTGTCTGACTCAACAAAATGGGCTGGACTCCAACTACTGAACAATGTGAGAACGATGCATCACAGTATTAACATCAAATCAGCCATATCCACGAAAAAACACTAATAAATCAACTGGAGTTCAACAACTCATGAAGCATATTACACAACTCATCAAATTGACTGGCACATCAGATCTCCCCTTCATGGAGCTGCACAAATTAGTGTTAAATTTTGATGGAGCTTCTCAAGAACATTTGAGTCAAGTTAAAGTTGGTTTATCCTCTACACCTCAAAAGGTGATATGATAAAAGGAGGATCCTTTCTTTTGGAAAGAAGGATAAATAATGAAGCAAAGTGATAATCATTGGTGGCCTATCTTTGGTTCATTTAGAAGGGGAAATATTGACTCTCAAATCAAACCATGAATGGGATTTGGAAAGAAGAGTGTTCAAATGTGAAATGTTGAAGCCTTCTTGAAGAAACTACCATGTTATGTCAAAAGTTTGATTTGATGCATTTTATGCGTTGTTTTGTGGAGAAAAATGAAGTAAACTTGTTTGATAATCAAGACATTGATCTCTTTAATTAGTAAAAATTTGAAAGATTGAAATTTCTTAAATGAAATTTTTTTAGAGGTTAAGCCTCTTGAATAATTAAGTCTAATTTTGGTTTGATAAATATTATATAAATATTATGTCAAATAATAAATTTAGATATTTTTTTCAATTAAGATGTATTCACTATCATGTTGTGGTGAGGTGATGGCAGTCATATTTATGGAAAAGCTTTTTTTTCTTTCTAGATGTCAAATGTCTATGCTTTGTTGATTGGTTTGGCTTGGTGTATTGTTTATTAGTTCTAGCCTTTTGGAGAGTCATAAAGTCTGGGTAATGGATCTCTATTAATTGTCATGTTTATGGTACATAGGAATATAGGATACAGCTACAATCTCTTAAGTTATGGCCTAATGTCATATCATCATCTTTGTAAAATATTTTTTTTCTTAAATTGGAATTGAATCGAACTAGTGAAGATCTTAAATGGTGAGAAAGGTCTGTTATAGAAAACCATAGTGTTTAGGTTAAAAGGGGACTTAATTTATGAAAATATTGATTAGGCTATTTCATCTATAGAAGTGTAGAGTTGGGTGAAGATGTTGCTTCTTAGTATTGATAATGAGCTAGTAGAGGAAGAGAAGATTAGGCAAGGTGGCGTGGTGCTAGTTTCTATGTAAAGAAACTTATGCATAGAAGACAATCTATCTCAAGATAAGAAGTCTCTCTCAAGATAAGTGACTATTTCATTAGAATAAAACTAATTGAAATGGTGCAAACCAAATCCATTGAACATACCCATCTATATTATATCACTTGTCATATATTTTAGAAACATGCTCCATAACATTTAACAATATAAATAAAATGTAACTAAAAAATTAGAGTTCCATTTCATTTTAAAAAGTCTAAAGAACAAACTACTCATAAAATGAAGACAGAAGGGTACACAACTGAAATTTTGTAATTTTATGAAAATATTAGTTTATATTAAAAAATTCAAAACTTACTGAAACAGTGCAAATTAATTCCGTGATTATTAACAACCATTTTTATAATATAATTAAATAATTATACAAATAATTAAGTGCTGAAATTTCTAAAATCTTCATACAGTCAATAGAATAGCAAGATTATTCTTAATAAGAACTGTTCAACTGTCAAAAATGACAGAATTCAAATTTTAAAATAAACAGATTATTTGCCACTTTTCCAGTCTTTGAAAGCAGCAGGTTCAATTTCAAATTCTAAAGCATTTTACCAATGAAAAGAAACATGAAAGCGTTTCATCATTAACCAGAGCCCATCATCATACTCATGAAACCAGAATAGATAAAGCAAAATGATATTATTCAAGCTTCAGTGACAATCACTTGTAAAAAGTGCCCATTTCAAGATCTGCCATATTCATTGAGCAAACACTTTCACCTTGATTACTAAGCATGCTTAAGTTTATCACCAGATAAAAGAAAAAGTATCAGAGTACTTAGTTCAAATATTAGAAATAAGTACGATAGAAAAAAGGCTTAGGAAGCCTTGGAAGTAGTAGTTTTAAACTCTTAAGATGCTCTTAGCAGAGCCTTTGATGGATGACCAAATTGTGTTTTGGGAAGCAGGAGAAAAGTGCACTCCAATGGAGTCCAAGTACCAGCCACTTTTACCATGGAAACCCTTCACTTTGGCACCATTCATTGGAAAACTAAAAAAAGTACCTTGAGACACTCCATATGGCCCATATTTCTTTAAGTTTGTCTGAAATGTAAGTGATCTTATCACAGATGGGGATCCATGAGATACACTACCATAGTGCCCACTAATTGCTGTCAGAAACTCATTGGGATAGTCAAATGTCACCTGAAATCAGAACAACACAATCTTCTTTTGAGATTACAAAACTCAAAACAGCAAGATAACCCAAGTAGCTAAACAAGGTTGAAACTTCCTTTATTGCTCAAGGGATTTATGAAGGGTAAGCATTGGACGAATTGATTGCTTGAGAGTTTATACTGATGGTTTGTTATTTTCACAATCTATTATACTGATGGTTTGTTATTTTCAGATTTGATTGTGTGAGATTCTTTGTATCAATGTTTCGGATCACACTCCTTGATCCATCATCGCAATGAAAGAGTGCACTTTTTAATCTGGATCATGGAGTGCGATGTGCTCTTTCATCCCAATGATGGATTGTGGAGTGTGATCCAAAACATTGATGCACACTTTCATCCTGATGATGGATCAGAAAGTGCGATCCAAAATGTTAATGCATTATTTCATCCTAATGATGGATCAAGGAGTGTATGTGCTCTTTCATCCCAATGATGGATTACAGAGTGTGATCCAAAATATTGATGCACTCTTTCATCTAGATGATGGATCATACAGTGTATGTGCTCTTTCATCCCAATGATGGATTATGGAGTGTGATCCAAAATCTTGATGCACTCTTTCATCCCAATGATGGATCATGGAGTGCGATGTGCTCTTTCATCCCAATAATGGATTACGGAGTGTGATCTAAAACATCGATGCACTCTTTCATCCCGACAATGGATCACAGAGTGTGATCTGAAACTTTGATATAAGAACTCTCACACAATCGAATCTAGAAATAGAAAATCATCAATCTAAATATTATATGCATTCAATTATAACTCAAACAATTGCTCCAACACAAAGCTTACCGTAGAAGTGTTTTCTCCTCCATTTCCACCGTGCTTCTCTGACCAAACTAAACGCCCTTTCTTGCTATACTCAAACCTTATAGAATCTATGCAAGCTCCAGAGACTATAACTATTTGCTTAATCCCCGAATAAGACTTATCATCCCATGGAGAACCACCAGGACCACCCCATGGCCCAGCTGAAATAAGTGATTTGTGTTTCGTGCTCTACCACATTAGCCAAAGAAAGAAAAAACTATCATAATATAATCAAAGATATTAAATTTCTACAGTTCATGTTAATATGACGAAAGTTTCTGAATTTTAATTGTATTCATCTTTTTTGAAACAACGTTTTGAATCATAAGTCATGATCCATCATCAGAATAACAAACTAGAGAAGAGAAAATAGATAGTAGAATATGATCTGAAATATTGATTAAAAAAATAAACACAATTAAAATCTAAAAATCTTATAAAAAAAATAAAAATTAAAAGACTAAATCTAAAAATACCCCCAAAAAAAAGAAAAAGTATCACATTATAAGAAATAAAAATTGAAAGTTTTTAACGGAAACTATTTATACATTCTTCTTACCATTGTTTGTAGTTTTGCAGCAGCCTCCACTGAATCAGAATTTTCTGCCTTGAATTCTTCTTGAACTACAAAATAACTCAAGCAAGGAAGTCCTTATTTATAGTGTTCATAACAAAGAAGATATAAACACTTCATATGAAATAGCATCTCTTTCATATTCTGCTAAAGGAATAATTCAAAGTGGAAAATAGTTGGCAGTTTTCCTGGTTTATTCAGGTGGGGATAAATCTTATCACTTGTAAACGTAAAGTCCAAAAATTATTGAGATTCCAAGAATATTAGTGGTGGAATTAAAGATAAAGCTTTTCCTCCAAAAGTTATTCCAATTCCAATTTATGGAATCCAAGAAATGTATAGTGGTGGTGAATGATAATATTCCACCTGATGGAAATTGAACAATATACTTTAAGTTTGAAGTGAACGTATAGAGTTCTAGGAGTCGTTTTATGGAAGGGGATTCTTAAATTTTTTGAATGAGTCTTATTGGATTTTTCTAGAATTTTTTTTATAAGTGAGGATGTTATGAAATTTATAATTATAAAAAGTTTTAAATTTTAATTTTAAAATATTCAAAACTAGTGGTCTTATGATTATTTTCTAGCAATAAGAAATGCTTTTTAAAATATTTTCTAATTATTTTATGAAAGAACTTTATATAAGATTTCAATGGATCTTTGTTTAAACTTTTTCAGAATTTTTATAATGAGATTTTATGAATTTCATAATAATGGACAAGCTTTAAACTTTAAAAGTTCAAATTCTTTAGAAATCTAATGGTGTTATGATTATTTTCTAGCAACACCATGTTAAATCTATAATTATTGGGAAGATTTGAAAATGCAGATAAATGATATATGACAGAAAAAATTTAGGAAGTGAGTGGAGGAAACTTTGAGCCTCACCCCAAAGACACCCCCTTAAATATGAAATCTAAAAAGCAGGAGCTCATATTTTCTTTTAGAAGATTTTAAGTTATCTTATGACATAATTTTTTCTTTTCTGAGGCCTTGTACCCCATAATTTTCTTTTTTGTAGTGTCTCTATAAGATCCCTTGGTCATTTTTTCTCCTACATTTTAGCTTTAAAATGCACATTCTTAACCCTTAGAGTTAGGAATTAAGATTTACAATGGCTAGATCATACATTCAAGAGAAAATACTGAGAACAAGAAAACAATTCATTTAAAGAAATTCAAACAATATTAGCATCGAATTCCTTCAAACATAATTGTTATATTAAGTGTTAACTTATAATTTGATTCATTTATAAATTAAAATCTATCATATTTAATCGTAAGATTAAGTTTTAAGCATTTTCTAACTTTTTACAATGTCTTACATATATTATATGATTATACTACTTGTGTAAATTATGATTTCAAAAAGGAAATTTAAAGGTTTGTAAAATTTATAAAATACTTTATAGTAATTGTATAACATAAAACGTATGTAAAATGTCTTGTAACATGTATATGGTGTATAACATGTAATCTAGTCACCCATTGGTTATAATTATCATTTTTAGACTACTATAATTACAGTTTAAGTAATATATTAGATTAGAAAGCATCTTTGGTTATTACATTATTATTACATTTCAACTAGTATCTTAAATAAGCAATCTAATTTAGAAGTGCCAACTTTGTAAATTTTCCAACTAGTTGTATCATGGTGAAAATTCTATGCTACAACTCATAAACTCACATTAGGATGTGGTAATCTCCCAAAATTATCAATCATTCCTAGGCCTAGACCTATACCTTGAGAGTTATTTCTTAGTGCCCTTACCTACATATATCTTTTAAGAATTAGAGGTTTCATAGTTCATACACCAACAATAATAATAATAATCATCTTCTCGATTAATATGATATCTATAAGTTTACTTTTTAATCACAGCCATTAGTTTCTTTTATGCATCCCATTCTATCTAATTAGAATAACATAATAATAAATAAATTCTACTAGAATGTTAGATCAAGTCAACATTCACTTATAGTTACACAAAAAACCACATAGATACCAACACAAATTTTCTCTCCACCCTACCATAAACAACATCATCAAACCTCTTAGCATGGCTCTAGTCATTACCTCAAGCAAGGAGAATATCCATGTAACCTATATTTTCAATGTAAGTTAATATTTACAACAACACTAACATATTTCACAAAATAACTCCTATACACTCCCCAAATTCATAAGTTTTTTAACACCTCTCTTCCCAAATGAACTTTTCCAACTTTCTTTCATAAACAAAAGAAAATCATTAATAAGTAAAATAATATTTGTACACTACTCAATATCAGCAAGAAAAAATAGAAGACTATTTGTCTAAATAAGTTGTAGGAATGAGTGTTCCCTTCCTTCCAAAGCTATGCAATCTTGAGCACCATCTCCAAATGCAAGGACCCCCTTTTTATTCCCTCGCTTATCTCTCTTAAGCCCAAAAACAAAATGAAATTATTGAATAACCCCAACTCCATCCTCTATTTAAGGGTTATAAGAGTTCAAAAATTGAACCCTTTGAATAGGGAGGTGACACTTGTCATCTTCTCATTCATTTATCAAGCACAATATCCCACAAGTGCTCACACTTTAACAACGATAAAGTTTACTAAAAAACTCAACTCATAAGTCTTCCAAAGGTGCCTTGTGGGATTCCTCAAAATTATACATGAGATTGGGGAGAGAGGAAAATGAGATGCAACAAGTCCTCCCAATTTCCAAAACTCCAAATTTGTCAATTTTTTTCATGTGGAATTTTTAAGGATCATATCATACCCTATCAATAATATCATATGTTTTAAAAGTCTCCAATCCATAGTTATAGACCCTAGGAGTCTATTTTTAGCATAATACCAATAAAGTTGACCATTTAACACCCTTTAAAAAACCTTCTTAAGGATAAATCCGAATATCAACTTGATTAAGGATGCCCAAACCTTATCCCCACTTACAGGCATAATAACCTAGTTTCACAATTAAATGATCTGTAAAACAAATGCACATAATCCTACAAACATTAAATCTCCTAAAACACAATTATACATAGCTCATGCACATTAAACTCCTTAATACCTTCTAAGACATAGGGTAGAAATTTTGCAATAGATTTTTTTATTAGAGTCTAACTCTAGGTGGTTATCCCTTTTAATTAGCATTATGTATCCCTACACATTATCAATCATGAACATATCTAATACAAGCATGATTAAACTGTAATTTGGTTAGTCACAAAATTTGCTAATCACTATTCAAAATTTTAATAATTTACATGGCTAATGTCTCATATAATTCAATAGAATCAATGTTTATCCTTGCATTAAGAAGAAAGAAATCATTGAATTTAGTTTACTTTTTAACCAAATTCTCCTTTCTTTTGGCTATAGTTTCCTTCATGTGCACTTGGTCATGATTATCCTCATTATGTATAATCAATATGAAGGTGTCATCTATCCTTTCCCATGATATTTCTAACATCCACCTTAGGAAATAAAAAACACATTAGTTACCCATTGGTTAAATATAAATTAACAGTATTCCTTTCACTTGGATTAATTCAAATATTTTATGTAAGTTATCCCATGAATGAAAATGAACTTCATCATTTTCCATCAACTATAAAGACAATTAGGTAATTGCTATTCTAGTCTTGATGTATAGAATGACACATCTTTCATTTCATAGGATGCTTTTAAGAACCTATCAATAAATAATGTAATCATTCCAATTAAGTAACAGCCTTGAAATATATTCTTGAAACGATATGCAAGAGTTATTAAAATTATTCTTAAAACAATGCTCAATTCACATTATTATGGAATGTGTAAATCGTGTGTCTTTAAATGCTCAATTCTATATACTATTTAAATACTTTTGCTTCATATAATTCATATGTTAGAGAGATAGATAGATTCCATATAGTTTACTAGGACATCATACTACTTTGTTACTTTATTAATCACTCTTCATCTATCTAATTGAAAATTTAACAAAATTCACTAAAGAAGTAGGGCCACATTATCTTCTCACAAGGTAGGGCCTTATAAAATTTGTATAATCACTTTTTCCCTCATTCATTAGAACTATGAAGAAATTCACATGCATATGTCTTAATTTTTTAATCAATTATAGAGTACCAATATCAAAGATTGATTTTCCTTCAAAAAGTTAGATATTATTTTTTGGGCTATTGAGAAACATTCAAAATATTACGTGTGCAACCTCTAGAAATGAACCTCTCACAAGCTTCAACAATGATTCAATTTTTTTAAAAAAGAAAAGGTATAAAACCCTTAAAATCAAATATACACCTCATTCTAATTTCATATGGATAAAATATCTCGCACAATAATGGTAGAGGAGGCACTTTTAATAAAATTTGGCACTAGTAGGTAGATAATTCTAATCTGTCTATTTATCATAGTAATTAAGGTAAGAATCTCATAGCATATTACAATGATATTATTTGATGTAAAATAATTTCGATCTACTGTAGAGGATTAGCATTGAATGCACCACAAGACTAAGAAGGGGAGAGGTGGGGGTGAATCAATCTTGAGAAAATAATCCTTTAACTTTTTCAATCATAAACTCTTATTAATTATCTTTAACCAACTAAACATCAATGATTCAAGATAAAGCAATGAACACCATATTTTTAGGTGGAAAACCCAATGTGGGAAAAAGTACAAAAAGAATCACAATCACTACTTGAATGCCGAATAAAATATTATTTTAGGGTCAAGGCCAAGGTAGATCACTTCTTTTGATTTGACTTGCAGGCTAAGGTGCACAAACTTAAGAAAATATACAATGGACTTGTAGGCTAAGATGTACAATCCCAAGGCAATATTAAAAAGGACTTAAAAACTAAATTTCACTGCTTCAAGACAAGGTAAAAATCTACATAAGATACCAAAAGTACTCTCTATATTTCAATAGGCACAAAGAAACGATTAATTCAAATGAATAGATTTACTAATCATGAAACTATCCTCAACCATTATTTCAAGAAATCAATATCATGGAAAATACAACACACACATCCACTACCTTGAAACTTTTTCATATTAAAACATATTATCATGAAAGTGCATCACAAATTAATCTTTTCACTTCTTCACCACACATCCTTCCAAATCATTCAAAATAAATTCACACATTTTCACATCTATATGTACTAACTTATTCATCAAAACCCTCAACTAGATCTACCATAGATAGAATAAGCATGATTCAAATAAAGTAGGCTACCATAAGAAATTATGGTGAATGCAATCCACTCTAGGAGATAAAGGGAGCCCAAATACATCATAACACATCTACCATATTTGATCATCCTAGTGAAATACTCATTCCATATACCTCATTTTTCTTTGTTACATTCTTATGTACTTGACCTGATATGGTGATTATATCAAATTTACATTACATTTTGAATGCTTATAGTTTACTTTATGTTTTGCATTATCTTGTATGTGTAATATTTATGATGCATTAAGTCTTGTTTTGTATGATCTCTATCTTTCCATGTTTCAAATCCAACTTACATTTACTTTGTAAGATGTTTAAATGATCAATTGTTTACTACTTTGCATTATTTAGACATCTCTTTATTTCATTTCTTTGTGCATGAGTGTTATAACCTTGAGCATATATCATTCTGATGAGAAGTTGTAGACTTATGGGTTCCTTTAAATTTTATGATATTGAGTCCTCTAATGTATTCCATATGAATGTATATCATACCACTATGGTTACTAATGGTATGCCTACTATAGTTGAGGATCCATCTTCCCATTATTCTCATGATGAGGATGAATCCTTAAGAGAGTCTCCTACCCAAGTGCAAAAACTTTCCCTCAATTTGGAAAATTCTGAGTAATGGTTCGTTCAAGAGCATTCTAATAGTGAGGGAATCTCCTTAGTAGAAGGATCAAGGAATTTAATTCAAAATTATAAATATTTTAAATTTATTTATTATGTGGCATATCCCATCTTATTGATGACAATCTCAAATCTATGAAAAGTTGTCCTCAAGATCTTGATATATCTAGTCCTAATGACCATCTTGAGATTTGTATTCCTATCCCACCAACCTTTCCTAATGTGTCTACATATACTCCATCTATCATGGATACATCTATTCAACATGTCAATCCTATACATGTTAGTCTTGGAAGTATTCATAATCCTATCATCCCTTATACTATGAGAGTTCCATGTATTTCCCAACCTTCATCTATGGGTATGTGCAGGATCATGGTATGCCAAAAAGTGGCGATGTGAAAAAAACTTATTTTCACTCATCCAAAAGTGCACAAATAGATTTGTTGACTTTTTGGTAGGCCTGGGTGTTAGTACACCTGGCCAAACCAAAAGCCAAACCTGAAGGCATTATCGGATATCCGATATTTGCCAATGAATATAATTCACTATACCCAGTCGTGTTCAACATTTTTTCATTGCAAAAATGTGAACACAGCTAGGCTTTCGGATATCCCGTCCCATATCCCCTATCCGATTTTTCCCAAATTGTCTGGGTAAGTGAAGCTTCTATTTTTTATTGTTTTAATTGTTTTTTGTTGTTTTTAAATATAAATATATAGTTTTTTATATAAAAATTAGGGTACCAATGAGTTTTTGTATTATTTTTTAAAATTCATTGTAATTATCTATTTTTTTTCATTGCTATCAGACATGGAATCTGAAAACCCTCCTAATGATCCCGCAAACAATCCAAACCCACCTCCCAACAATCCCCCACCTCTAGAAGATGTACCTGTCACAAACCCTCATCGTTTAGAAGATCTAATAGGAGATAATCTAAATGAACTTAGAGGATTGGAAACCGCATATGCCAATATCCCCACATTGTGCCCCATGTTTACGACATTGAACACAATAATTGAAAACATGGAGAAACTGACATAGCAACATAATGCTACACTTCTTTGGCGTGATTCCATGCACGCCCAGTTTGACAATGGGCTTGATTATGATCAAGTCATGAACCTAAATATAATGAAACATGGCATAGCTAATCTTTTTGTGGATCCTAAAACTAGTCTAAAAGTAGACCCTAAAAAAACCAAGTTGTCAATTAAATGGTGCACAAATAGTGCAATATGTGATAACTTTTAGGACCATTGGTGGATGTTTTTTGATAGACCACCTCACAACAATTTGGATGTCCCATTTTATTTACTTAGAAAATTTTATGCTAAATTTGTGCTCGGTCACAAGGTGGATTATTGGAGTATGAGACAGAACCATGGTGTAGGTTTAGGTGCTCTGCAAAATAGGCCATTGTCACAATGGGTGAAATCCTGCACATATGTCCCCCCTCCTGAGATTTCACCACCTCCCACAATGCAGCATCCGAACATTATTGTTGAGGCTGGCTCACAGACTATTCAAGCCATTCACGCGTTGAGTGATATGCTAGTTACGTAGAGCACAACATTTTTGCCTCCTCATCCTGATGCAAACGGCGATTCCATGAGCTCACATGTTTTTGTGGCCCACACTTGCATTATATGCAAAAATATTTGCCTTGGTCCCCTAACTGATAGTGATACATATAGTTTCAGCTTCGATGGGGATGACTCTACACAGCACACTACAGGCACTGAAGTAGCTCATGGAGATGTGCATTAGGAGCCTATAGTTCCATGAACTCCCATTGTTACAGTAAGGGTAAATCGTTCACTTTTTATATTGTTTTTAAATTTTATTGTTCATATTTTTAGTAGAATTTCCTTATAATAATTTCCCACTTACATCTTTTTATGTGTTACATTTATGTTCAATTGATGACAGAGGAGGAGATGGTACAGGTGGAGGGGTCCACACTTTCGGCCATATCATTTGGTCTTGACTCTTCCATGGTACATATGTTTTAATGTACTCATTGGTTTCCTTTTAAATGATGACAATAGTATATGTACATTATTTTCTAATTTTTATGATCATCTTTTACATACTGATGTAGGTGTCACCAGTTGCCACCGGGGGGTAATGTGAGGGGGTGCGGGTATTAGCTGTTGATAAAGGAAAGGTAATTAAGTAATTTAGTTTGTTTATGCATACATGTATACTTGTCAATTGTGCATACTCATTTTTAATTTACATGGTTTATTTGACAGAGAGTGGCATGTGATGATGTCATGAGACCCTATCGTCATGATAGATTCATAGGCATATCCATTCAAAGTGATAGCCCCATGGTACATACATTTCTAAAGTTATTAGTGTGTATTTTTCTATCAAGTATATATAATATGGTCAAGCTATGATAATATGAAGTATCTATTTGACTTTTGTAGGTCACTCCTAGTTTGAGGGAGCCAGAACGACAAGGGTTTGTATCGCTGATGACTCAGCCAACAATCCCTGAAGAAAGTTCAACAGAGCTAAGTTTTAATGTTAATTCAGTTATTTTGTAAACATATATTTGCTACCAAGTTTTTAACATTAAATAGTATAACTCGTAGATCAATCTCATGTTCATAAACATATACAGGTGGGAGTCATCATTGGTGGCACTATTCCTGTGCTACCTAGGACATATATTAGGTCTCTTGTCCACAGGAGGAGACAGAGAGGCGAGGTATATGAGAGTTCAATTTTAGTTTAAATTTTATTTATTATTGTTGACTATGATTCTGAATTTTAATCTAACTTGGGGTTTCACTTTTGTGTTTGAATGTAGGATCCATTAGAGCTGAAGAGTACTTCAAAGAGGCTTCGTTTTGATGATCCACTAGTAGAATAGGATGTCCTAGAAATATTTGTAGTTGAACTTCTTATTTTGAGATGTCATATGACATATTTTGAGATGGCGTATGCCACATTGTATCTAGCTATGTTGACATATAATCATGAGGATAGAATTATTGTTCATTTTGATATATATATGAAACTTGATATTCGATCCAATTTGTTAATTGTGTGTTCATTTATTCATTGTTAGTATGTAAATATACTTGTGTGTATGTACTCTTGTGTACAATTTATGCCTTAAGTATATTCATGTATATTCAAGTACAATATTCATAACCTAAATTCACGTGTATGGGCTATGGGCATGAATTAAGTGAATTCATGTTGTATGATTTATAATCATGTGCTACATGTATGCTTCATGACTTAAAAAAATTTATGTGTACGCTTTATGTGCTACATGTGTTCACATGTGTAATTCATCATTTGAGGTATATAAGGATGTCTATTAAAGTGGTTTCAAGGTTTGTAGACTTACCTTTTACTCCTAATGGCTAAAAGACTTCAAATTGGCCTAATTACATAATCAAACACCCTTTTGGCCATAGCAAAACATATTGGTCTTTTGGACAAAATATCAGTACTCTATCTATACCCTTGCAAATACACTAGGAACGCCTAAGAAACATGGTCTTGTAGTATATCATGGATCATCGATACCTCTCATGAGGTTTGAGTTACGAGGCTTGATAGTTTGCTAACCAATCATGCTTAGTGCAACTTTCAACTGACCCTCACTGCAAGTTTTGGCATCGAGCGAAACTAGCGTGCCAAATTCAAAAAAAATTGAATCTCCCAGAATGGAGAGAGGTTATTGTAGGCCTTAAAAACATTGTCTTGTAGCATCTCACAGATCTTTGATACCTCTCACAGACTCTGAGTTACGAGCCTCAAAATTTCACTGCCCAATCGTGCTTAGTGCACCTTGGGGACACTTTGGTCCGGTGTGGTCCGGAATGTTGTACTCACTCGGTGGTTGAAATGGGGTTGTGCCTAATGTTTACCCACCCAACCGAAGCTAATGGCACAGGCCATTTGGTGTCAGGATGAACAGTTTGGAAGTAATCCATTTGTGCAACTTTCAACTGACCCTCACTGCAAGTTTTGGCATCAAGTGAGACTAGCATGTCAAATTCAAACAAATTTGAATCTCCCAGAATGGAGAGAGGTTATTGTAGGTCTCAGAAATTCCATCCTATAGCATCTCACATATCTTTGATACCTCTCATAGGCTCTGAGTTATGAGCCTCGAAAGTTCGCTGCCCAATCGTGCTTAATGCACCTTGGGGACACTTTGCTCCAACGTGGTACGGAATGTTCTGCTGACTCAGTGGTCAAAATGGGGTTGTGCCTAGAATTTACCCACCCAACCAAAGCTAATGGCATAGTCCATTTAGTGCCAAAATGAATGGTTTGGAAGTAATCCATTGGTGAAACTTTCAACTAACCCTCACTGCAAGTTTTGGCATCGAGCGAGACTGGCATGCCAAATTCAAAAAAATTTGAATCTCCCAGAATGGAGAGAGGTTATTGTAGGCCTCAAAAATTTCATCTTGTAGCATCTCATGGATCTCTGATACCTCTCACAGGCTCTGAGTTACGAGCCTCGAAAGTTCTCTGCCCAATCGTGCTTGGTGCACCTTGGGGACACTTTGCTCCGGCATGGTCCAGAACGTTCTGCTGACTCAGTGGTCAAAACAAGGTTGTGCCTAGTGTTTACCCACACAAATAGAACCAATGGCATAGTCCATTCAGTACCAAAATGAATGGTTTGGACGTAATCCATTGGTGCAACTTTCAACTAACCCTCAATGCAAGTTTTGGCATCGAGCAAGATTGGCATGCCAAATTCAAATAAATTTGAATCTCCTAGAATGGAGAGAGGTTATTGTAGGCCTCAAAAATTTCACCTTGTAGCATCTCATAGATCTTTGATACCTCTCACGGGCTCCGAGTTATGAGCCTCGAAAGTTCGCTGCCCAATTGTGGTTAGTGCACCTTGGGGACACTTTGCTCCGGCGTGGTCTAGAACATTTTGTTGACTTAGTGGTCAAAATGGGGTTGTGCTTGGAATTTACCCACCAAACTAGACCTAATGGAATAGTCCATTTGGTGCCAAAACAAATAGTTTGGAAGTAATCCATTGGTGCAACTTTCAACTGACCCTCACTGCAAGTTTTGGCATCGAGTGAGACTAGCATGCCAAATTCAAACAAATTTGAATCTCCCAGAATGGAGAGAGGTTATTGTAGGTCTTGGAAACACTCTCTTGTAGCATCTCATGGATCTTTGATACCTCTCATGGGATCAAAGTTACGAGCCTCAAAATTTCATTGCCCAATCGTGCTTAGTGCACCTTGGGGACACTTTGCTCCAACGTGGTCTGGAACGTTCTGTTCACTCAGTGGTCAAAATGGGGTTGTACCTACCATTTACCCACCCAACCAGAGCTAATGGCATAGTCCATTCAGTGTCAAAATGAATGGTTTGGAAGTAATCCATTGGTGCAACTTTCAATTGACCCTCATTACAAGTTTTGGCATCAAGCGAGACTGGCGTGTCAAATTCAAAAAAATTGAATCTCCCAGAATGAAGATAGATTATTTTAGACCTTGGGAATGCCATCTTATAACATCTCACAAATCTCTGATACCTCTCATAGGATCTGAGTTACGAGCCTCAAAAGTTCGTTGCCCAATCATGCTTAGTGCACCTTGGGGACACTTTGCTCTAGCATGGTTCGGAACATTCTACTAACTTAGTGGTTGAAAAATTTTTGTGCCTAGCATTTACCCACCCAGCCAAAGCTAATGGTGTAGTCCATTCAGTGCCGGGATGAATGGTTTGGAAGTAATCCATTGGTGCAACTTTCAACTGACCCTCACTGTAAGTTTTGGCATCGAGTGAGACTAGCATGCCAAATTCAAACAAATTTGAATCTCCCAGAATGGAGAAAGGTTATTATAGGCCTTGGAAACACCATCCTATAGCATCTCATGGATCTTTGATACCTCTCATGGGCTCTGAGTTACGAGGCTCAAAAGTTTGCTGCACAATCATGCTTAATGCACCTTGGGGACACTTTGGTCCGGCGTGGTCCGAAACGTTATGCTGACTCAGTGGTCAAAATGGGGTTGTGCCTAGAGTTTACCCACCAAACTGGAGCTAATGGAAAAGTCCATTCAGTACCAGGATGAATGGTTTGGAAGTAATCCATTGGTGCAACTTTCAACTGACCCTCACTGCAAGTTTTGGCATCGAGCGAGATTGGCGTGCCAAATTCAAAAAAATTTGAATCTCCCAGAATGGAGAGAGGTTATTGTAGGCCTCAGAAACATCATCCTATAGCATCTCATGGATCTCTAATACCTCTCACGGGGCCTGAGTTATGAGTCTAGAAAGTTCACTACCCAATCGTGCTTAGTGCACCTTGGGGACACTTTGGTCCGGCATGGTCCGGAACGTTCTACTGAATCAGTGGTCAAAATGGGGTTGTTCCTAGCATTTACCCACCCAACCGGAGCTAATGGTATAGTCCATTTGGTGCCAAGATACAATCCTTGATCACTATCCCTTCAACCAGAGAATCATCATTTTACTTTGGACACATTTGACCAATTTTGACTCAATGACTCCAACTATTACATCATTTGACGATACAAATGTAATGGAATTAAGACAATACAAATAATATAAGGATACAACATTCATAGTAAGGAAACATGTTTTTTGCACTTTACATGGCATTAAGACGATACAAATGTGATCTTTTAATATTTTCAAATCAACCCCATGGGCTCTTTTTATATTTCCAATTTTGCATCTAATTTTTTATATACAAAATTTAGCATCTAAATATGCACATTAAATTTGATTGTTGTTTTTATATACAAAATTTGGCATCTAAATATGCACATTACATTCGATTGTTGTTTTTATATACAAAATTTGGCATCTAACTATGCACATTACATTCGATTGTTGGTTTTATATACAAAATTTGACATCTAAATATGCAAATTACACAACTATATATAAAAAATAAGTGTCCTTTTCACTCCAATCCCTGCATTCGGAATGTAGAAGAAAATTTAATAGAGAATATAAGAAGTGCCCTTTTGGCATCTAAATATGCAAATTACAGAACTATATTTTAACTTGAGTTGAACTTACCTATTGAAGTGTGCCTGAAGGGTCATCCCTTTGCTTGAGAGTATTTAGTATTGCTTCATGATCAGTAGTACTAATAGTCAAAAGTTCCTTTTTCTTTGGTTTTCCTTGATGTTTCAACAACTTAACATTGGCTGCTATAACAAGGTGTGAATACATGAGAATGGTTTTGTGCTTCTCATAGTCTTCAAATGCAGGAATGCCATTATTTCTAATCATATATGTGCACAACCATATTCCCGCAACAACATGTGATCCTATTGGATATGTGAACATATCATCATCTTTCATCGGTTGTGCAAGTTTTTGCTTTCCTCGTACACAATGTGCTAACTAGTAATCTGATCTCTCATCATTCCCTTCTGGTGCAACCAATGCAAAAACATGTCCTGGCTGTAGAAGATCTGAAAGATGGTCATAGTCAAGTGAACAATCCATGTCATCATTTATTACAGAGACTATGAGAGATAAAGGAGTAAGATAATGTGGAACCCATGTATCAAACCACTCACTTGACTCACACTGATCCCAATCACACTGAAGACAACTCAGACAATAACAAGCCAACTCGTGTCCAAATTGTCCATGTACCAGCATCTAAGCTTCAAAATGAATGCATTTTTTAAGAATCTTTCATAGTTTGACAATCCAACCTATCTCCTATTGTGCCCAACTCAACCAACCAAAAGAATCTGTGCACCGCTGAATCAAGAGTCCCCCTATGACAATGCTGAAGTACACCAATCAACAATAGAATGGGCATCAATGAGTTCTACACCTGAAATCCTAAGTTGCTCCTTAACTAGAGCTCTCTTTATGCATGCACCTGCTCCATCATGCTCCCCATTTCCATGACCGGCCTCAAAAAAACTCCAAATATAAGGTACACCTCTCTCTACATGCATTCTACATAACCAATAAAACATACGAGCATTTTTTAATTGACCTATGCAATTATTTGACCAAATGAGATGTCTATCCATAGCAATATTATTTTCCTACACCCACTCAAAATAATTCTCAAAGCAATTTTGGACAAACTCGGATGAGTGTGCTCTATCATCACTCATATAAAAATGGTACTCTCCGATTATCTTCCGGTCATCTTCTGTACTATCAGGGGAATGTCTATATGTTATGTGCACAAAAATAGAAACCTGAATAGAATTGTAATATTGAGCTTGCAACTCATTTTGGGGCTACAATGTATAGTTCTCTACAAAGTCAAAAACTGATATAATAGTGCCAATTGGGAAAGTGTCCTTACACATCCTGAATTGTTGATCCAACCACTGAGACCTGTGACTATGCCTTGCATACTTGTAAAAAAGATTCTTCCTAAAATCTGAAATAAAATCAGCTACCTTGCATTCTTTAGTAACCAACTCACATCTAGAGCCTTCACTTCCACTTTTTAATGTATATTTAACGGTTTCATATACCTTTTTGTGGACAATTGTCTTTCCAAAATCATGTTCGCAGCCCTCATGAAAACATTCAACAAACTTCAGTAGCCCACCACACTCTGAGCACTTATCATTTAATCAATCTTTTCTATAAAAGAAACATCCATCATCTCTAGGACATAAAAAATGATCTAGCAAGTCTCTTGATGATTTTGGAAGAGCACTTGCACCACACTCCTCCAACATTTCACTACTATGCAAAGTAGAATGAATGGATCGTAACAATTCATGGTGCATTGAAAACTCCACATGATATTTGCAACAACAAGTATTTCGAATCTTAAGAAGCACACAAAAAAAAGGCTTCAGGGCTTCAAAAGCTCTTTGTGATATTTGCAATGTTGGATGTGTCTCACAAAATTTTTTGAACAACATTGTTTGACTAACCTCCAAATAATGTTTGGGATGTGGGGTGCGGTCTCGAATGCCAATTCTCAACTTCAAGACATCCTTCACATTTGGTGACACTCTTGAGTTAGATTGCCAAAATAGTTGAATTTGATCCTTCACAACATTGGTAAGCTTCTTATCACAACGTGAAAGTCTCCCACCATAAGCCCATGTATCATTTTGAAGAGGATCATCAAGTCTTTCTCTTCTTGCAAGTGCTCTATCCAAAGTTTTACGATTTAGATTCAAGTCAACACAAGTTTGTCTCATCAAACGAGCCTTTCTCAAATGATGGCTTACCAAAGAGGTTGTCATAACCCTCCTAGCAGCTCTCTTATCTTTTTCCTTGGTAGTCTTCCCAATGGAATTGAGAGCACTAAAAATATTTCTCACAATAATAGCATTCCGCTCATTTTTCTTGTTCACACTAATCTTCAATTTGACTAGTATACATCTCATCTTCTGCATCTTTAACAATTGCACAAATATTTGACATTGCTCAACCAATGTCTTGTGCCTAAAAAATTGACAAAAAGTTTTGAAACCCACAACCAAACGTTTCTTTATGATCTCTTGCCATCGAAATTCCTCATTATGTTCTCATCAATTTCAATTAACCATTTAGTTCTTCTTGAAGGTCTCAATTTTGAAGTTTGTCTTTCTTCCTCCGAAGGGACTTCATTTCTCATATAATTTGGAGATGTGTAACATTGATTTGGTTCTTCTGCACCATTATCATTGTCAATTCCTTCATATTCAATCAGTGGAATGTCATTTGCAATGTCCACACTTCCATTGGCCACATCTACATGTTCATATTCAAAACCTACATTTTCATCTTCAAAACCTAAATTCTCATTTTCAAAACCTACATTTTCATCTTCAAATTCATGTTCTTCACTTGAAACCACATTCAAAGGTGGGTCTATGCCGACATCTTCATTCATATTTAACATTCTTTGTCTTTTATCCAATGGGCAGCCCTTTCCATTTCTCTATAGACTTCAACATCTTCATTTGTGAGTCTCCTCTTCCATTTATGCTTTCGATGACTACTACTCCCCATAGTTAAACCAAAAAGTAGATGCAAATACCTTTGGAAATAGAGAAAATCTCCCCCAAAAAAGATGAAATACCTTTGGTAATAAAGAAAATCACCCCACAAAAAGATGAAATACCTTTGCTAATAGAGAAAATCACCCCAAAAAAAGATGAAATACCCTTGGGAATCGAGAAAATCACCCCAAAAAAAGATGAAATACATTTGGTAAAAGAGAAAATCACAACAAAAAGTGGTTTTTTGTCTTCTCATTGCAACTTGAATCTCGTAATTTAGGCAAAACACGTGACTCTCTCGAGGGACCCAGAGAATCTTGTTTTTTTTTAACACCAGTGAAAAGGATTGGATATTCGATATCTTAATCTTTCTCACTCTCACTCACCTCCCCCCTCTCTTTCTCTCTCTCACCTAGAGAGAGAGAGAGAGATCTCACTCACCTTTCTCTATCCTCTCTCCTCTCTTTCTCTCTCTCACCTAGAGAGAGAGAGTGAGAGAGAGGAGAGAGAGAGAGTGAGTGAGATGAATGGGGTCATGGGGACTTCATAGGGGTCTTAACGCATAATAAGGCATACTAGGACCCCTAGGAAGTCCTCATGACCCCTTTCAACACATTTTAATGCTCAAGTGTGTCCTAAGGGGTTGAAGGTCCCCTTAGAACACACTTGAGGGTTCTATTGTGTCGAATGGGGTCACGAGGACTTCCTAGGGGTCCTAACATGTGATAAGGCATACTAGGACACCTAAGAAGTCCTCATGACCCCTTTCGACACATTTGAATGCTCAAGGGTGTCCTAAGGGGTTATAGAACCCCTTAGAAAACACTTGAGGGTTCTAATGTGTCGAAAGGGGTCATAGGGACTTCCTAGGGGTCCTAACATGTAATAAGGCATACTAGGACCCCTAAGAAGTCCTCATGACCTCTTTCAACACATTTTAATTCTCAAGTGTGTCTTAAGGGGTCGTAGGACCCCTTAGGACACACTTGAGGGTTCTAATGTGTCGAAAGGGGTCATGAGGACTTACTAGAGGTCCTAATGTGTGATAAGGCATAGTAGGACCCCTAGGAAGTCCTCATGACCCCTTTCGACACATTAGAACTTTCAAGTGTGTCCTAAGGGGTCATAGGACCCCTTAGGACACACTTGAGGATTCTAATGTGTCGAAAGAGGTCATGAGGACTTGCTACGGGGCCTAACACATGATAAGGTGTAATAGGACCCTAGGAAGTCCTCATGACCCCTTTCAACACATTTGAATGCTCAAGTGCATCGTAAGGACTTGTAGGACCCTTTAGGACACACTAGAGGGTTCTAATCTATCGAATGGGGTGATGGGGACTTCATAGGGGTCCTAACACGTGATAAGGTGTATTAGGACCCCTAGGAAGTCCTCATGACCCCTTTTGACACATTTGAATGTTCAAGTGTGTTCTAAGGGGTTGTAGGACCCCTGAGGACACACTTGAGGGTTATAATGTGCCAAAAGGGGTCATGGGGACTTCCTAGGGGTCCTAATGCATGATAAGGCATACTAGGACCCCTAGGAAGTCCTCATGACCCCTTTTGACACATTTGAATGCTCGAGTGTGTCCTAAGGGGTCGTAGGACACCTTAGGACACACCTGAGGGTTCTAATGTGTTGAATGAGGTCATGAGGAATTCCTAGGGGTGCTAACACATGATAAGGCATACTAGGACCCCTAGGAAGTCCTCATGACCCCTTTCGACACATTTGAATGTGCAAGTGTGTCCTAAGGGGTCGTAGGACCCCTTAGGAAATACTTGAGGGTTCTAATGTGTCAAATGGGGTCATGGGAACTTCATAGGGGTCCTAACGCATCATAAGGTGTACTAGGACCCCTAGGAAGTCCTCATGACCCCTTTCGACACATTTGCATGCTCAAGTGTGTCCTAAGGGGTCGTAGGACCCCTTAGGAAACACTTGAGGGTTCTAATGTGTCGAAAGGGGTCATGAGGACTTCCTAGGGGTCCTAACATGTGATAAGGCATATTAGGACCCCTAAGAAGTCCTCATGACCCCTTTTGATACATTTGAATGCTCATGTGTCCCCTAAGGACTTGTAGGACCCTTAAGGACAAACTTGAAGGTTCTAATGTGTCGAATGGGGTCATGCGGACATCCAACGGGTCATACCATGTGATAAGGTGTACTAGGACCCCTAGAAAGTCCTCATAACCCCTTTCAACACACTTCAATGGTCAAGTGTGTCCTAAGGGGTAGTAGGAACCCTTAGGACAGACTAGAGGGTTCTAATGCTTCGAATGGGGTCATGAGGACTTCCTATGGGGCCTAACGTGTGATAAGGAGTACTAGGACCCCTAGGAAGTCCTCATGACCCCTCTCAACACATTTCAATCCTCAAGTGTGTCCTAAGGCGTTGTAGGACCCCTTAGGACACACTTGAGGATTGAAATGTGTCGAAAGGGGTCATTAGGACTTCCTAGGGGTCCTAACACATGATAAGGCATACTAGGACCCCTAGGAAGTCCTTATGACCCCATTCGACACATTTGAATGCTCAAGTGTGTCCTAAGGGGTCCTACAACCCCTTAGGACACACTTAAGGGTTCTAATGTGTTGAAAGGGATCATGAGGATTTCCTAGGGGTCCTCACGCATGATAAGCAGTACTAGGATCCCTAGAAAGTCCTCATGACCCCTTCCGAAATATTTAAATGCTGAAGTGTGTCCTAAGGACTCATAGGACCGCTTTGGACACACTTGAGGGTTCTCATGTGTCGAAAGGGGTCATGGGGACTTCATAGGGGTCCTAACACATGCTAAGGTGTATTAGGACCCCTAGGAAGTCTCCATGACCCCTTTTGACACATTTGAATGCTCAAGAGTGTCCTAAGGGGTCGTAGGACCACTTAGGACACACTTGAGGGTTCTAATTTGTTGAAAGATATCATGGAGACTTCATAGGGGTCCTAACACATGATAAGGGGTATTAGCACCCCTAGGAAGTCCTCATGACACCTTTGGACACATTTTAATGCTCAAGTGTATCCTAAGGGGTAGTAGGACCCCTTAGGAAACACTTGAGGGTTCTAATGTGTCAAATGGGGTCATGAGGACTTCCTAGGGGTCCTAACATGTCATAAGGTGTACGGGGACCCCTAGGAAGTCCTCATGACCCATTTTGACACATTTGAATGCTCAAGTGTGTCCTAAGGAGTCGTAGGACCACTTAGGACACACTTGAGGGTTCTAATGTGTCAAATGGGGTCATGGGGCCTTCATAGGGTTCCTAACACATGATAAGGCATAGTAGGACCCCTAGGAAGTCCTCATGACCCCTTTTGAAAGATTTGAATGCTCAAGTTTGCCCTAAGGGATTGCAGGACCCCTTAGGACACAATTGAGGTCTCTAATGTGTCAACAGGGGTCATCAGCACTTCCTAGGGGTTCTAACATGTAATAAGGTGTATTAGGACCCCTAGGAAGTCCTCATGACCCCTTTCAACACCTTTGAATGCTCATGTGTGTCCTAATGACTCGTAGGACCCTTAGGACACACTTGAGGGTTCTAATGTGTCAAATGGGTCCATGCAGACTTCCTAGGGGTCCTAACGCATGATAAGGCATATTGGGACCCCTAGGAAGTCCTCATGACCCCTTTCAACACATTTAAATGCTCAAGTGTGTTGTAAGGGGTCGTAGCACCCCTTAGGATACACTTGAGCATTCTAATGTGTCAAATGGGGTCATGAGAACTTTCTAGGGTTCCTAACACATGATAAGGCATACTAGAACCCATAAGAAGTTCTCATGACCCCTTTCGACACATTTAAATGCTCAAGTGTGTCCTGAGGGGTCCTAGGACCCCTTAGGACACACTTTAGGGTTCTAATGTGTCGAAAGGAGTCATGCATTCTTCCTAGAGGTCCTAACACATCATAAGGTGTACTAGGACCCCTAGGAAGTCCTCGTGACCCCTTTCAACACATTTGAATGCTCCAGTGTGTCCTAAGGGGTCATAGGAACCCTTAGGACACACTTGAGGGTTCTAATGTGTCAAAAGGGGTCATGAGGACTTCCTAGGGGTCCTAACTTTTGATAAGGCATACTAGGAACCCTAGGAAGTCCTCATGACCCCTTTTGACACATTTGAATGATCAAGTGTGTCCTAAGAACTTGTAGGACACCTTAGGACACACTTAAGTGTTCTAATGTGTCAAATGGGGTCATGGGGACTTCATAGGGGTGCTAACATATGATAAGGCATATTAGGACCCCTAGGAAGTCCCCATGTCCCCTTTCAACACATTAGAACCCTCAAGTGTGTCCTAAGGGGTCCCACGACCCCTTACAACACACTTGAGCATTCAAATGTGTTGAAAGGGTTTATGAGGATTTCCTAGGGGTCCTAGTATGCCTTATCATGTGTTAGGACCCCTAAGAAGTCCCCATGTCCCCTTTTGACACATTAGAACCCTCAAGTGTGTCCTAAGGGGTCGTAGGACCCTTTAGGACCAACTTGAGGGTTCTAATGTGTTGAATGGGGTCATGCAGACTTCCTAGGGGTCCTAATGCGTGATAAGGAGTACTAGGACCCCTAGGAAGTCCTCATAAACCCTTTTGACATATTTGAATGCTCAAGTGTGTCCTAAGTGGTCATAGGACACCTTAGGACACACTTGAGGGTTGTAATGAGTTGAATGGATGTGGAATTCATAAGGGTCCTGACATGTGATAAGGTGTACTAGGACTTCCTAGGGGTCCTAACATGTTATAAGGTGTATTAGGACCCCAGGGAAGTCCTCATGACCCCTTTCGACACATTTGAATGTTCATGTGTGTCATAAGGACTCATAGGAGCCCTTAGGAGACACTTGAGGGTTCTAATGTGTCAAATGGGGTCATGCAAATTTCTTAGGGGTCCCAACACATGATAAGGCATACTTGGACCCGTAGGAAGTCCTCATGACCACTTTTGACACATTTGAATGCCCAAGTGTGTTCTAAGGGGTCGTAGGACCCCTTAGGACACACTTGGAAGTTCTACTATATTGAATGGAATCATGAGGTCTTCCTAGGGGTCCTCATGTGTGACAAGGCATACTAGGACCCCTAGGAAGTACTCATGACACTTTCCACACATTTGAATGCTCAAGTGTGTCCTAACGGGTCGTAGGACCCCTTAGGACACATTTGAGGGTTCTAATGTATCGAAAGGGGTCATGAGGACTTCCTAGGGGTCCTAACATTTGACAAGATGAACTAGGACCCCTAGGAACTCCTCATGACCTCTTTCAACACATTTGAATGCTCAAGTGTGTCCTAAGGGGTCGTAGGACCCCTTAGGACACACTTGAGGGGTCTAATGTGATGAAAGGGGTCATGAGGACTTCCTAGGGGTCCTAACCTGTGATAAGGCATACTAGGAAGTCCTCATGACCCCTTTCAACACATTTGAATGCTCAAGTGTGTCCTAAGGACTCGTAGGACCCCTTAGAACACACTTGAGGGTTCTAATGTGTCGAATGGGGTCATGGGGACTTCATAGAGGTCCTAACGCATGATAAGGCATATTAGGACCCTTAGGAAGTCCTCATGACCCCTTTCGACACATTTGAATGTTTAAGTGTGTCTGAAGGTGTCGTAGGATCCCTTAAGACACATTTGAGGGTTCTAATGTGTCGAAAGGGGTCATGGGGACTTCCTAGGGTTTGTAACATGTGATAAGGCATACTAGGACCCCTAGGAACTCCGCATGACCACTTTCGACACATTTGAATGCTCAACTATGTCCTAAGGGATCATAGGACCCCTTAGGACACACTTGAGGGTTCTAATGTGTCAAATTGGGTTACGAGGACTTCCTAGGTGTCCTAACGCATGATAAGGCCAACTAGGACCCCTAGGAAGTCCTTATGACCCCTTTTGACACATTTGAATGCTCCAGTGTTTCCTAAGGGGTCTTAGGACCCCTTAGGACACACTTGAGGGTTCTAATGTGTTGAATGGGGTCATGGGGACTTCATAGGGGCCTTAATGCATGATAACACATACTAGGACCCCATGGAAGTCCTAATGATCCCTTTCGACACCTTTGTATGCTCAAGTGTGTCCTAAGGGGTTGTAGGACCCTTGAGGACACACTCGAGGGTTCTAATGGGTTGAAAGGGGTATTGAGGACTTCCTAGGGGTCCTAACACATGATAAGGCATATTAGAAATCCTAGGAAGTCCTCATGACCCCTTTTGAGACATTTGAATGCTCATGTGTGTTCTAATGACTCGTAGGACCCCTTAGGACACACTTGAGGGTTCTAATGTGACGAATGGGGTCATGTGGACTTCCTAGGGGTCCTAACATGTGATAAGGTGTACTAGGACCCCTAGGAAGTCCTCATGACCCCTTTCAACACATTTGAATGTTCAAGTGTGTCGTAAGGGGTCGTAGAACCCCTTAGGACACACTTGAGGGTTCTAATGTGTCGAATGGTGTTATGAGGACTTCCAAGGGGTCCTAACACTTGATAAGATGTACTAGGACCCATAGGAAGTCCTCATGACCACTTTTGACACATTTGAATGCTCAGGTATCTCCTAAGGGGTTGTAGGACCCCTTAGGACACACTTGAGGGTTCTAATGTTTTGAAAGGGGTCATGCAGATTTCCTAGGGGTTGTAACATGTGATAAGGTGTACTAGGACCCCTAGGAAGTCCTCATGACCCCTTTCAACACATTTCAATGCTGAAGTATATCCCAAGGGGTCGTAGTACCCCTTAGGACACACTTGAGGGTTCTAATGTGTTGAAAGGGGTCATGAGGACTTCCTAGGGGTCCTAATGTGTGATAAGGCTTACTAGGACCCCTACGAAGTCCTTGTGACCCTTTTTGACACATTTGAATTCTCAAGTGTTTCCTAAGGACTCGTAAGACCCCTTAGTACACACTTGAGTGTTCTAATGTGTTGAATGGGGTCATGGGGACTTCATAGGTGTCCTAACATGTGATAAGACATATTAGGACCCCTAGAAAGTCCTCATGACCCCTTTCGACACATTTTAATGCTCAAGTGTGTCCTAAGGGGTTGTAGGACCCCTTAGAACACACTTGAGGGTTCTAATATGTCGAAAAACATCACAGGGACTTCCTAGGGGTCCTAACATGTGATAAGATGTACTAGGACCCCTAGGAAGTCTTCATGACACTTTTCAATCTCAAGTGTGTCCTAAGGGGTCCTACGACACCTTAGGATGCACTTCAGAATTCAAATATTTCAAAAGGGTTCATGAGGAATTCCTAGGGGTCCTAACACATGATAAGGTGTACTAGGACCCTAAGGAAGTCCTCATGACCCCTTTCAAAATATTTCAATGCTTAGGTGTGTCCTATGGGGTCATAGGACCCCTTAAAACACACTTGAGGGTTCTAATGTGTCGAATGGGGTCATGGGGTCTCATAGGGGTCCTAACACGTTATAAGGTGTACTAGGACCACTAAGAAGTCCTCATGATTCCTTTCAACACATTTGAATGCTCAAGTGTGTCCTAAGCGGTCGTAGCACCCCTTAGGACACACTTGAGGGTTTGAATGTGTCAAAAGGGGTCATGAGGACTTCCTAGTGGTCCTAACACATGATAGAATTTATTAGGACCCCTAGGAAGTCCTCATGACCCCTTTCGACACATTTGAATGCTCATGAGTGTCCTAAGGACTCGTAGGACCCCTTAGGACACACTTGAGGGATCTAATGTGTGGTATGGGGTCATGCGGACTTCCTTGGGGTCATAACATGAGATAAGGCATACTAGGATCCCTAAGAAGTCCTTATAACCTATTTTGAAACTTTTGAATGCTCAACTATGTCGTAAGGGGTTGTAGGACCCTTTAGGACACAATTGAGGGTTCTAATATGTCAAATAGGGTCATGAGGACTTCCTAGGGGTCCTAACACATGATATGGCATACTAGGACCCTTAGGAAGTCCTCATGACATGTTTCGACACATTAGAACCCTCAAGTGTGTCCTAAGGGTTCGTAGGACCCCTTAGGACACACTTGAGGGTTCTAATGTGTCGAATGGGGTCATGAGGAATTCTTAGGGTTCCTAACATGTGATAGAGTGTACAAGGACCCCTAGGAATTCCTCATGACCCCTTTTGACACATTTAAATGCTCAAGTGTGTCCTAAGGACTCGTAGGACCCCTTAGGACACACTTGAGAGTTCTAATGTGTCGAATGGGGTCATGGGGACTTCATAGGGGTCCTAACATGTGATAAGGCATATTAGGATGCCTAGGAAGTCCTCATGACCCCTTTTGACACATTTGAATGCTCAAGTGTTTCCACAGGTCATAGGACCCCTTAGGACACACTTCAAGGTTCTAATTTGTCGAAAGGGGTCATGGGGACTTCCTAGGGGTCCTAACACATGATAAAGTGTACTAGGACCCTTTTGAATTCCACATGACCCCTTTCGACACATTTGAATGTTAATGTGTGTCCTAAAGTGTCGTAGGACCCCTTAGGACACACTAGAGGGTTCTAATGTGATGAATGGGGTCATGCGGACTTCCTAAGGGTCCTAACATGTGATAAAGTGTACTAGGACACCTAGGAAGTCCTCATGACCCATTTCAACACATTTGAATGCTCTAGTGTGTCGTAAGGGGTCGCAAAATCCCTTAGGACACACTTGAGGGTTCTAATGTGTTGAATGGTGTCATGAGGACTTCCAAGGGGTCCTAATGCGTGATAAGATGTACTAGGACCCCTAGGAATTCCTCATGACCCCTTTCAACACATTTTAATGCTTAAGCATTTCCTAAGGGGTCGTAGGATCCCTTAGGACACACTTGAGGGTTCTAATGTTTCAAAAGGGGTCATGCAGACTTCCTAGGGGTCCTAACGCGTGATAAGGCATACTAGAAGCCCTAGGAAGTCCTCTTGACCCCTTTCAAAATATTTGAATGCTCAAGTGTGTTTTAAGGGGTCCTATGACCCCTTAGGACACACTTGAGGGTTCTAATGTGTCGACTGAGATCATGAGGACTTCCTAGGGGTCCTAACGCGTGATAAGGCATACTATGACCCCTAGGAAGTCGTCATGACCCCTTTCAACATAGTTGAATGCTCAAGTGTATCCTAAGGGTTCATAGGACCCCTTAGGACACACTTGAGGGTTCTAATGTGTCGAAAGGGGTCATGAGGACTTCCTAGGTGTCCTGACGTGTGATAAGGCATACTAGGACCCCTAGGAAGTCCTCGTGACCCCTTTCGACACATTTAAATGCTCAAGTGTTTTCTAAGGACTTGTAGGACCCCTTAGGACACATTTGAGGGTTCAATTTGTCAAATGGGGTCATGGGGACTTCATAGGGTCCTAACGCATGATAAGGAATATTTGGACCCCTAGGAAGTCCTCATGACCCCTTTCGACACATTTGAATGCTCAAGTGTGTCCTATGGGGTTGTAAGACCCCTTAGGACACACTTGAGGGTTCTAATGTGTCGAATGGGGTCATGAGGACTTCATAGGGGTCCTAACACATGATAAGGCATATTAGGACCCCTAGGAAGTCCTCATGACCCCTTTCAACACATTTGAATGCTCAAGTGTGTCCTAAGGGGTTGTAGGACCCCTTAGGACACACTTGAGCATTCTAATGTGTTGAATGGGGGCATGGGGACTTCATAGGGGTCCTAACACATGATAAGGCATACTAGGACCCTAGGAAGTCCTCATGACCCCTTTCGACACATTTGAATACTCAAGTGTGTTCTAAGGGGTCCTACGACCCCTTAAAACACAACTGAGCATTCAAATGTGTCGAAAGGGGTCATGAGGACTTCCTAGGGGTCTTAACACATGATAAGGCATACTAGGACCCCTAGGAAGTCCTCATGACCCCTTTTGACACATTTGAATTCTCAAGTGTGTCCTAAGGGGTCATAGGACCCCTTAGGACACACTTGAGGGTTCTAATGTATCGAATGGGGTCATGGGGACTTCATAGGGGTCCTAACGCATGATAAGGCATACTAGGACCCCTAGGAAGTTTTGATGACCTCTTTCGACACATTTGAATGCTCAAGTGTATCTGAAGGGGTTGTAGGACCCCTTAGGAAACACTTGAGGGTTCTAATCTATTCAATGGGGTCATGGGGACTTCGTAGGGGTCCTAACACGTGATAAGGCATACTACGACCCCTAAGAAGTCCTCATGACCCCTTTCGACACATTTGAATGTTCAAGTGTTTCCTAAGGGGTCGTAGGATGCCTTAGGACACACTTGAGGGTTCTAATGTGTCGAATGGGGTCATGAGGACTTCCTAGGGGTCCTATAACCCCTTATCATGCGTTAGGACCCCTATGAAGTCCGCATGACCTCTATGTCTCTCTCACACACATCTAGAGCCTTCACCTCCACTTTTTAATGTATATTTAAAGGTTTCATATATCTTTTTGTAGACAATGTACCTTAAATGTTCTTACATCAATTTTTATGCCACTGTTAGTTTCTAGAACAGATGATGAGTGTATGGTGGTTCTTCAACTGTGTGAACTTTCTTTTTGAGAGTTAAAAAATTAATTGACTGTATTCAATTGAGGGGAAGTCCATTGACATCTACTTTAGTAGAGTCAGACTGATGAAATTACAAGGAGTTTGTAGAAAAATCTCGTGCTGGATATTTTCAAGAGGATTTGGGCTGAAACTGTCTATCCTCAAATCAACTGTGTAGGTATTTTTTTGAAATCATTTTGTATATCATTTATAATATAATACATACTAATATAAAAATTTATATTATAATATTTATGTTATGCTATTATTATTTAATATTAATATTTAAAATGAAATTAATATTAACATAACAAAAATACAATTTAATATTAACATAAAAAGAATACCACTTAATTTATAAGACAATTAATATTACTATTAAAAAAATACATTTTTTTAAAAACTTGAATTTGGGAAAAGGGGGTCAATTGAAATTTTGAAATAGGTAGGCTTTTTTGGATATTTGATAATATCAGATATTTGATAGTATCAGATATCTAATTAGGCTTGGTGTTTCCTTTGGCATTACCCAACGTGGGTGGTCAACCCTTTAGGCGTGTTTCAAGAGATAGTTCTTGATACCGAGACTTCGACCATGTAGCTGATGACTATTTTTTCACCCAAAATTGATGAAACAAAAAGGGTTTCTTAAAGACATTATCAGCTTTCCATTGATATAATTGCTGTCAAATTTTGAGTTCTGTAAGTAATTATTACTTATTTTTCAATTGAGTTATCTTTAAAGTCGTAACTGACATACTGATTGAAAAACAACTATAACTTTCAAACCGTTTAACCTTTTTGAAATCTGAAACATGCGTCACATTCTATGCTTCGGCTACTATAAGAAAAAAAAAGGTTTTGAATTTGGTAAAATTTTGAATTAGTTAAGGTGGTCAGACACGAGAGTTTTTTTATTCTAAAAAAGTTGTAGCATAAAATTCATAATTAATTATTTATTTGACCAAAAATTACTAAAAAATATGTGTCACATCACAGCACGAGTCTACTACTTATATCTAGAATCTTTGGAAAATATATTATCATTTGATTACGATTAAGGTGATCAGACATACATGTACTTTTTATCTTTTCCCTGAAATTTTCATAGTACTACGTTGAAATCTAAAATTTTGAACAATTAGACAAAAAAAATTTCAAACAAGGGCTAGTAGTTTAGAAATTACATTCAATTTCCTACAGATTCTTTTGTTACAACTTTTTCACATAAGGTTCATAAGATGTTCAACCTTTTACATCAAGTTGACTAACCCTGATTTTATGATTTTTCATTGCCACTTAAGGCCATAGTTTGGTATATCAAGATCCCGCACATACCCCTATACATACATACCATAATGTACCACCTCCATCTATTTACCATAGTGTCCCACATCCTTCACTTTAACACACATCCAATTCAAACATATCCACTAAATCCACTATTAATAGCCTTGCCTAAAGTTATTCATCCTTACAACATTAATTTGCCTATGTAACCTGATCTAAATTCAGTATCTCTAATAGGATGTTAATTTTTCTATATTCATGATAGCACTTTTCATGTTTTGTCTACTTTTTTCTATAGGATTTTTCTCCATATAACCCTCAGAATTGTCCATTTTTGTCTGGATCATCTTCAATGGCATGCAGCCAAAAGACTTAAGTTTCATGGTTGAACATTAATCCTTTTATGAAATTATTAAATATACTTATCTATGATAATATTATTATGTTCCAAATAATATGTAATAATGTGGAAAATGGATATATGCTCCATACTGGATATGTGTTGTTCTTGTTAACATTATGATACAAATCAAATCATTAAGGAAGAATGACCAGTGTAGCATTTAAGCGATTAGCTATGAAGACCCAATCCTTTGCCAGTTGAAGAAGCGGTCATTGGAGAAATTCATAAATAAAGATGGAAGTAGATAAGAAAGATCAAGTTAGGAGGGTGATCCCACAAAGCTGTGTCCCACTTTTAGGGACAAAGAAAATCAACGTCCTTAGAAAATAAAAAATTTTAGAGTCTTCGTGAGAAGTCATCACTTCGGGCGAAGTGGTGGACCCACTTCGCATGAAGTACCCCACACAGGGGGCTTCACGCAAAGACCCCCTTCGCATGAAGTGACCCCCTTTGCGTGAAGTACCCTACCTGGGGTACTTCACACGAAGGGGGCCTTCGCGCGAAGCCTCTTTAGGCTGGATTTCGATATATATTTTTGGTAATGCTTTTTTATTTGTCATTGTCATTGTTTGCATTTTGCGGACCCCAAGGCTTAGAGTGAAGCACCTTAGCACATCAGCATGTCAGCACCTCTCAAGCATTTTTGAAATCTTAAGATTGTTAGCAGTATCAAGTACATGCATTTTTCTCATTTTTTATTGTAAATTATATGTTTTATATTTATTTTAATTAGTTATTTTTTTAAAATATTTTTTTATTTGTAAAAATGTTAGAAAATCATAGTTAAATATTAGAAAATGATAGAAATATTAAAAATTGTAGTATAAATGTTAGAATATGTTAGAAAATGTTAGAAAACATTAAGATCTTATAGAAATTATTAAAAATATTTATTTTTAAATTTCAAGTTTAAAGTTAGCAAATATTAGGAATCTCTCTCTCACACACATGTACACACATTTTTAGTAAATTTAGTAAATATTAGTTAGTTATTTGTTTTAAATAATTTTTAGTCTGTAGAAATCTTAGAAAATCATAGTTAAATTTTTGAAAATGATCTAGTAGTACATTAGAATATGTTAAAAAATTGTAGTACAGTAAGTTTCTAGGACCCTTATCCCTCCCTTACGACATATTAAGACACTTAGGATCCCTTAGGAATCTCATTGTTTCCCTCAAGGCTCCTTAAGACATATTAGGATGAATTAATGTAACCTATGATCTCTTAGGACCTATTATGATGCCTACAACCCCTTAAGACATTCTAGGACCATTGCGTATCACTTATGACATCTTAAGACATATAGGACCCATACGACCCATTATTATATCTTAAAATGTCCTAGGACACATTCATCTATCTTAGCTTATGTTAATACATATGTGAACCCATCATTGCCCACAACAACCCTTAAGGCATACTAGTATCAATTAATGTAACCTAAGATCCCTTAGACCACTTATCACATCTATGACCCATTAACATTATTGGACCATTATACATCCCTTTCGACATTTTAAGACATATATGACCCATTCAGATCATCAAGACCCATTAACATATCTTAGGTTGTCCTAGGACACATTTATGTATCTTAGATTCAATTAATATCATACGAGGATCCACTAATGTAATATAGGACCCCTTAGAACCTCTTATGTTACCCATGACCCCTTAAGACACTCTACCTAACCCTTATCCATCCCTTATACTATCTTAGGACACATCAAGAAACCTTAAGACATACTAGGATCAATTAATGTAATGTAGGATCCCTTAGGACCACTTATTGCACCTACAACCCATTAACATTCTAGGACTCTTATCTAGATCCCTTATGAAATCTTAATACAAATATGAAACCTTAGGACCCCCAAGACCCATTAAAGAATCTTATGATGTCCTAGGACCAATTCTAGACCACTTATCACATCTACGACCCATTAACATTATTGGACCATCATACATCCCTTACAATATTTTAAGACATGTATATGACCTCTTCAGATCCTGAAGACCCATTAACATATCTTAGGTTGTCCTATGACACATTTATGTATATCTTAGATTCAATTAATACATACAAGGATCCACTAATGTAACCTAGGACCTCTTATGTTACCCATGACCCCTTAAGACACTCTAGGACCCTTATCTATACCTTATGACCTCTTATTTAACCCATGACCCCTTAAGACACTCTAGGACCACTTATTGCACCTACGGTCCATTAACATTGTAGGACTCTTATCTAGATCCCTTAGGACCTCTTATATTACCCACGACCCCTTAAGATACTCTAGGACCCTTATATATACCTTATGACCTCTTATGTTACCCACAACCCCTTAAGACACTCTAGGACCTCTTATTGCACCTACGATCCATTAACATTCTAGGACTCTTATCTAAATCCCTTAGGACCCCTTAGGACCTCTTATGCTACCCATGACCCCTTAAGACACTCTAGGACCCTTATCTATACCTTAGGACCTCTTATGTTACCCACGACCCCTTAAGACACTCTAGGACCACTTATTGCACCTACGACCCATTAACATTCTAGGACTCTTATCTAGATCTGTTATGAAATCTTAAAACAAATATGAAACCTTAGGACCTATTAATACCAATTAGTACATCTTAGGACCCTTAAGACCTAATAAGACCACTTACGTGACCTAATAGGACCTATTAACACCAATTAATACATCATAGGACCCTTAAGACCTAATAAAACCACTTATGTGACCTAATAGGACCTATTAATACCAATTAGTACATCTTAGGACCCCTAGGACCTCTTATGTTACCTTAGGACCTCTTAAGACCTAATAAGACCACTTACTTGACCTAATAGGACCTATTAATACCAATTAGTACATCATAGAACCCTTAAGACCTAATAAGACCATTTGTGTGACCTAATAAGACCTATTAATACCAATTAGTACATCATAGGACCCTTAAGACCTAATAAGACAACTTACTTGACCTAATAGGACCTATTAATACCAATTAGTACATCATAGGACCCTTGAGACCTAATAAGACCACTTACGTGACCTAATAGGACCTATTGATACCAATTAGTACATCTTAGGACCCCTAGGACCTCTTATGTTACCTTAGGACCTCTTAAGACCTAATAAGATCACTTGACCTAATAGGACCTATTAATACCAATTAGTGCATCATAGGACCCTTAAGACCTAATAAGACCACTTACATGACCTAATAGGACCTATTAATACCAATTAGTACATCATAGGACCCTTAAGACCTAATAAGACCACTTACTTGACCTAATAGGACCTATTAATACCAATTAGTACATCATAGGACCCTTAAGACCTAATAAGACCACTTACATGACCTAATAGGACCTATTAATACCAATTAGTACATCATAGGACCCTTAAGACCTAATAAGACCACTTACATGACCTAATAGGACCTATTAATACCAATTAGTACATCTTAGGACCCCTAGGACCTCTTATGTTACCTTAGGACCTCTTAAGACCTAATAAGACCACTTACTTGACCTAATAGGACCTATTAATACCAATTAGTACATCATAGGACCCTTAAGACCTAATAAGACCACTTACATGACCTAATAGGACCTATTAATACCAATTATTCCATCATAGGACCCTTAAGACCTAATAAGACCACTTACTTGACCTAATATGACCTATTAATACCAATTAGTACATCATAGGACCCTTAAGACCTAATAAGACCACTTACGTGACCTAATAGGACCTATTAATACCAATTAGTACATCTTAGGACCCTTAAGACCTACTAAGACCACTTACTTGACCTAATAGGACCTATAATTTTATATATTTAGATATTTGTTTCCTTCTTACATGCTGTTATAACATGTAATCAAGTACTTAATTATTAACACTTAGCTTTCACATGTTATGTATCTAGATGGCCACAAAAGATGCATCTCAAACTCCTGATATACATACCATTTTTCATATTGTTGATACAGAGATGGATCAACTTAGAGAGTCCATCTGTACATCTTCAGGAGATAGTATATATAGAGATACTTGTGCCAAAGATCACTCTACAACTGTAGAGCTAGGTATACAGGTTAGAGATGTACGCATCACCACTGAGGGCCTAGACACTTTTGATGAGTAGTTACGTGGGTTGAGTCAGGTGGACATTGACACTGATGTTGGGATATTTATGGATATGTTATTGCATCTAGATGGTTCAGGTTTTACATCACTCCCCTCCTAGCTAGTGTCACCCCTACACTCCTCATTACTAGAGAGGTTCAGGATAGAAGGTGGTGTGGGTGATGCAGTTTCAGTTGATGATACAATGGTTTAGCACTTTGATGATCCTCCTACTCCTAAGACCCAGGTACATATAAAAATTTACTTTCTTTTTTCTTAGGAGTTTTAGTGAATAATTAATTGCAGACATGTTTATTGATGTTTGTTCAATGTATAATATTTTGCAGGCATAGTTAGCAGAGCACGTTACCTCTAGTGTGGGCTCAGAGCATCTTCATATGAGAGATCCATTTGACATGACACCTACTAGTGGTTAGGTAAGTTTTAGATATATGTATGTTTAAGCATGCATGTGTACACATGTATTTATATATTCCAAGTACTTTACATAATATATATACTATGCACATGTATATAACCAACTATTGTACTAAATTTGTAGGGGTTAGTTGCTTCTTTACAGCCAAAGGATGCTTTTCATAGGATCGATTTAGCAGATGTGACACCTAGTAGTGGTCAGGTAAGTTTTAAAAATATTTAAGTTAAAACATGCATTTATAATATTTTAATTATTTTAGATTATTATTATATATACATGCATTTATATTCACAGGGATCAGTTGTTGTCTCATAGCCAGAGGATGCTCATGGCAGTCGCTCAGAGGGTCGCTCTGTTCACATGCACTTAGATGACTCCCTAGTTTAGGATGTGTTGCACATATATTTTATTTGAGACTCATTATATTTTTCATTAGTATATGTTTGATATGTTTAGTTTATGATTCGAGACATATATTTGATTAGAGACATATATATTTGATTAGATACATATATTTGATTTGAGACATATATTTGATTAGAGGAATATGATTTGAGACATATATTTGATTAGATGATATGATTTCATTTCATTTGATTAGATGATTTTATTTGATGATATATGATTTAATTAGATGGTTTTATTTGATTAGATGATATGATATGATTTTATTTTATTTGATGATATATGATTTGATTAGATGGTTTTATTTGATTAGATAATATGATTTGATTATATATAAGTAATCTAACTAATTTCATCATTTTTTAGTGTCTTAAGGGGATCTTTAACTAATAAGAAATCTTAAGGGGACGTCTTAAGGGGATCTAGAATTAATATCATAAAAAACAACTAGTTAATACATGTAACTAATGGAAAATAACTATTTTAACTAATTCTAGAACTAACACATGTCATAAGTAATCTAACTAATTTCATCATTTTTTAGTGTCTTAAGGGGATCTAGAATTAATATCATAAAAAATAACTAGTTAATACATGTAACTAATGGACAATAACTATTCTAACTAATTCTAGAACTAACACATGTCATAAGTAATCTAACTAATTTTATCATTTTTTAGTGTCTTAAGGGGATCTAGAATTAATATCATAAAAAATAACTAGTTAATACATGTAACTAATGGACAATAACTATTATAACTAATTCTAGAACTAACACATGTCGTAAGTAATCTAACTAATTTCATCATTTTTTAGTGTCTTAAGGGGAGGTCTTAAGGGGATCTATAAATCATAAGCATCATAAAAAGTATCATAAAAATCATTGAATAATCAAAGCATACATATAAAACTCTATATATTAAAACAATTGAACCAACAAATAGGTCCATCATTTATCAAGAAATTATAGTCCATCATATGTTTAAATATATAAATAAAGTATAATGAAATTTAATCCAGAGACATGAAGTAGGTCCTAACACAAGAAATAGGTATACATATTATAATTTTTAGACCAACTCAAGTGGTTCAGACCTTTCATGGAGAACATGTAATATTCTCTCATGATCCTCACTATCTAGTCTCCACTTACGACGTCCACGTTGAGATTTAACTATATGGAGACAAATGGATGTGGCAACTACTAGGTGACTATATTGAAACACCTTATTATCTAGTTCGTAATCAACAAAGTGAATACCATATTGAATTACTTTGATTTTCTTGAAATATGTTCCCTCTAAAACAACTGAACCTGCAGGTCACAAATTTTAACAATATATAAATTTAAACAAACTCAATTTGAAATTTGTTAAAAGGTTGAAATTTAAAATTTACAAATTGAGTTCAATATATTGATTTAAACCATGTACAAACCTATGGGGAATAACATTCCATCACTTTCTTTAGGTTCAAGTAACTTCATCCTCTCTGTAGTACAACACAGTAAATAATAACCAACTCCTACATTTTCACACTCAAAAATCACTGCAAAGACATCTCCTGCACAGTAAAATTATATATACATGTGTGAGATCTTAAAATTTACTTAGTTCAATCTATAGATCTATATATCTATCTATACATGCAGCTCAATGTACCATATAATGTGAAATATATATACTTACTAATTTTGACCACTCCTAAGATATGATCGTAGTCAATAGAAATCAAAGGGACATCATCAAAGTTTTCATCTTCATCTCTATCAAATGTATTAGTAACAACTAGTGGCACTAGATTCCATGCACCTACATATCCACAGTCTTGATTGATACATTCCTCATGATTGTCAGCAATGCAGTGACAACAAAAGCATGAGTAGTCCCTAGTGTTCAACATCCAATTGTGACAGTTCGTACTCATAACTGAATACAAAGATCGCATCTTTTCTATCCTATTGCAACCATGCATAATTTTTCTATCCACACTTGAACAAATGCATATATACTATATTCTATAAATATAATTTGAATAAAAAATATCATAAAAAATTTAAACACTTTCAAATAATTTAAAAATGTGTGCATACCGTTTATCTCCCAAAAAATTTTGTATGGCACTGCCTAAGTCAAGCCTAATGATGTGTCATTCTCATTTGGTGTGAAATGTGTCTTGCACCATTCAACCACATCATGTGAATTTTTTATATGCACTCCCTTATAATTCATTTGATACTTTTGTATAGCACGTTTGATGCAAGCTCCAGCATCATCATGTTCACCTTTTCCATGTCCACTCTCAAAGAAACTCCAGAAATGTGGTATGTTTTCATTACAATGATATCTACATAGTGTATAAAATGGTCTTGATGATTTGAATTATGCAACACATCCATCTGACCAAACATAATGTTTATCAATTTTTATATCTCTTTCTTTCAAATTTGCAAAAAAAATCTTGAAGCAGTGTTCTACATAATGAATGTCATGCTCTCTATCATCACTTATATAAAAATGGTATTCCTTCTTGATGACTCGTGCTTGAAATGTTCTCTAAATTGCATCCAAATCTAATTGTGTGTGTCAATAACACACATGTACCATAATAGTAATTTTCTCTGAAAAATAGTATTCTGATTGAATTGTCTTTTGATGAACAAAAGAATAATTTTCTGCAAAATCAACAATTGATGCAATAGTTCCAAGTGGGAAATTGTCTCTCAGTGTTTGGAATTGTTGTGCTTTCCCCTTTGCAAAAAATGCATGATGAATGTAGGGTTGAATCAATTTTTTAAATTTTTCCATAAATATTCCAACATTTATATCCTCTTCAACATATTCTAACCTTTTGGATTCTTTCCCAAATTTTGTTTCATTCTTTACATATTTGTAACTCTTGCAATTTACCATATTTGTTACATCAATATTTTCATTTTTCAAAGGAAAAAAAGATAAATCAACACATGTTTGACATATTCTTTTTATGTAATTTATTTGACCAACTACAACATCTCTTTTGTCACATAAAATGGATGAGATGAACTCACTTTGTCTAGTAGGAGGAGCATTTTCAAAACCATAAGTGTCTTCTACAAACTTTTGAAAAACCTAATAGTGGAGATCAAATTCAATATGATAACGACAACAACAAGTTTCAAACACTTTGTCTTGATATAATATGGCTTCAATCTTTCAAACAATGTTTTCCCAATCTTTATATTAGGATTAGAACTACAAAATGACACATACATTTCATGTTGTGTTGTGTCCAACCAATGTTTTGTATGATATTCATACTGATTAGTTGAAATTCTATGTCTGATAACATCTCTAGTGTTTGATGAAGGACATGTATTATCATTCCAAAATGATGTGACCAAATTTTTAATTCCTTCATCAATCCTATCAGAATGAGGAGCTCTACACATGATTGCTCAATTTCCTTCCAAGGTGCTATCATCCAAAAGTATTCTCCTATTAACATATCATGATATTGTTTTCCTATTAAAACCAAACTGAGATGAAACTAAAGATATATGTCTTTTTCATCCCATAGTGTTACCTACAATGGATGTCAACATAATTTTTCTTGTAATGGTCTTATCTTTAGTTCGAGATCACTTCCCTAGATGGTTCAAACCTTCCCTAAGATTTTCAATCATATCAATTTGCATGTCAACAACTTTTCTCTTCTTTGATGATGTGTCTATACCCAATAATTTTAATGCTCCTTACAAATTTTTGTTTATAAGTACAACTGAAAGCAATTGAACTTGTTCAAGTGTTTCAAAATTATCAAAATTACCCAATATTTCTCTTGCTATCATATTCATTAATCTCTTCTTATCAAGACTTAAGGGTTGAACATTAGCAAGTGATCTCAAATTCTCCACATCCATTGTAAGTAAATGATCTAAGTTTCTATAATTAATATTTCTCTTTACAATTTAAGCTAAATTTAAAAGTTCATCCATACCAGTAGGAGCACGTGATCTTGACCCTTCTCCAACATCAATTGTTTGAGCTTCCATAGGGAGTGATCCTGACCCTTCTTCAATGTGCAATTGTTCAACTTGACTTGACCCTCCTACTTCAGCTTGTTTTTCAACATCTTTAGTTTTATGATAATATGTCAATGCAGCTTCACAATTTCTTTGTTCGGTACCGGGTGACCTTTTTCTAGAAGATTTACTGTCTTCCCTTTTTGTTCCCCATTTCTTTGAGCTCCAAAAAATGTCTTCCACAAGATCGTCTATAAAAATTCTCTTCTTCAAAAAATACTTTAATCTAATATTTCTCCTCTCCAAAATTATCTCTTTGAAAAACTAGAAATAGCAATCCTCCTCCAAAAAATGCCTTCAATAATACAAAATGCAAATTTATTAATTGCAATTCGGTATAAAATAGAAACAAAATGTTTTTGTATTATACCATTCTAATTTTTTTTTTAAAAATAAAATCACTTACCGACTTCGCTCGAAGTATATACTTCACACGAAGTACCTAGCAAAAAAATCTGGTGGGGTATTGTTTGCCAGAATTTTCATTCAAGGGCCTTCATGCGAAGGGTCTTCACACAAAGCCCCTCATGGGTCTTCGTGAGAAGGGGGTCTTCGCGCGAAGACCCCAAAAATGAAAATTTGCATTCAAAAAATAAGATAACTTCAAAAAAATGGTGTTACGAGGCCTGGAACAAGGACCAAATGGCATGGTTTTTCAAACATGTGATGTCAAACGATGCTATTTGGAACAAGCTATCTAACGAATATAATTTTAATACATATTGAGTTCATTATCACTTTTAAATATTACTCTAACTAAACATAGGTTGTTTGGTCATTCAACAACTTGTCTCTTCAAGACTTCGGGAAAAATAGTAAATTATAAAAAAAAAAATTATAAAAAATATGTAGGAAAAGTGTATTTGTGTTACCTTTCTATGAAAAAAAGAAAAAATGAATTCTGATATACACAGATCAAGTTAGAGCGATCCAAGTGACCTTATGTCTAAATTACAGTTATTGTCACTTTAGAATTTAATAAACTATGAAATATTGACCCAAAATGAATAAAACCAATTGCATCCTTTAGATATTGAAGTTACAAATATAATCTCAAAATAATTACATCATTATCATTTTTTTTAAAAAAGTTATGATGATCCAAGTGACAGTAACTCCTTAAAAACATAGTTTTTTCACGCAAACCACTTTTCGAAGGAGAAGGAAAAATGAATTTAAATGATTTTTAAAAAAAATATATTTAGAAACTAGAAAGAAAATTTGAAAAGACTCTAGTTTACATCATCTTCAAATTCCTAATAGTTTTGCAGCAACAAGTGTTTGAAAGTGAAGTTTTTTCTTAGAATGTTGATCTTTGTGTCAAATTTGGCCAAAAAGTGGGACTCACTATTGTGGGACCACCCAGGAGCAATGTTCTTAATTATGAGAAAATATAGGAAGTAGTGGATGCTAAATTTGTTCTTCATGCTATTGAACGAGTTTATTGTTCCTTATTCTATGGATGTTTGTGCTCCATCTTCCTAGGATGTAATAATGTAAATCCACCTATTTATATGGTGTGACTAGTTAGTTAGTAGTTAGTTCTCTTATAAATAAGTAATTACTCTCCTATGGAAGCAAGCTATAGTAGAGTGAGTTTTGTAATAGCATATTCTATTTTTATCTAAGCTCACATTTTATGAATGTAATCAACACTATTTTTGTTATATGAATAAAATGATGAAGTTTTAAAGATCAATATTTTGTAACTAAGTTCTAGACTCAGTCACTCAAGGGGGGGCACTTGGTGAGTAAGCCCTAGTTAGTATTAATTTACATTCCTACAACATTTAGTTTTAGTTCTGGAATTGTCCTATTCCCGCAACCATTGGAAGTCATTTCCTATGACTATTACTGGAGCCAAAAGTAGGCAGAGTAGTCCCTGTCTGATTTAACCTAAACTTTGTCTTGATTAGGTGCATGAATTCAGTTTGGTATTTCAATATGCAAGTATTTTGATTAAGTTATTTCCAACCATTTATTTCCTACAACCATAGAATAGAGTTACTTCCAAGCATTTACTTCTTACACCTTGGAGATAGAATCGCTCTAGTGGGAACTTAGTGCATAAACTATGTAGACCTATTTCAAGTACATGTCCCTAGGTTGATGATTAAATGAGCATTCATAATGAGAAAGATAGGTACTTAGGTAGGATATCCAATCCATGAATTGAGTGATGTAACTAGTTATTAATCCCTTTGTGAAGTCAAGAATTTTTGGTGCCATTGTTGATGATGGTGTCAAGCTAAGGACCTATTGTAGTCATGAGTCAAGTTTTTAGTTCATTTCATGTTACTTGTAGTTTGTATTTTTGAAGTTCCATTTCAACCTAAGTTAGTTTTGAATCACTAAATATGCATGTATAGAAGAAGAAGAGATGCCTTAGGAAGATTCCTTCCCAATTCCCCTAACAATTAGTTAGGTGAAATATTTGTCCATCAAGAAGAAGAACAAAATCCATTTGATGATGTTGTTCAAAATTTACCCACTTCGTCATCCTCCTCCTTAGAAGAACCTATTAGTCTAAACATATTTGAAGAGCCTATAGACCTAAATTATTTTATTGAAATCTTGGCCAATTTATATATTCATCCTCCTAATAATCCAATCAATCAAAATCAAGTTGATATCAGATAGCTTTAGTATTTTATCAACCAGGAGATCCCCCAACAGGTCCAGCAAGAATAGAATCTCCTCTCACCTTTCCATTTCCTATTACTGATCAGCCTGGCAATAGAAACCTCAAGAATACTCCCTCTTTAGCCCTTCCTATGCTCTATGGCTTAGTAACAAAGGATCCAGATACATTTATCTTTGAGTTTGATATCCTCTATAGAAGTTATGACTACAGTACTAATACTCATAGGCTTAAATTATTTCCTACAAATCTTAAGGATTCGGCATTGAGATGGTTCATGGGCTTAGGAAGAGATGTTGTGCATAACTAGGATGAGATGAAGACTACATTTTTGACAAAGTACAAGAAGTATTGTAGAGAAAATGATATGAGAGGTGATGCCATCTTCAAGATGTTACAAAAAGAGGATGTGAGTTTGAAGGACTACATATCTTGGTTTCTATGTAGCCTGCAAAAGAACACTCAACATCAGCTTAATGAGGAGTCCCAAAAATTGTTCTTCCTTAAAGTAATAAATGAAAGTTTTACTTAAGCTATATACTTGATGGAAGTAGATATAACTCTATCAACATGGGATGACATAAAAAAAATTTGTCTCAACTACTCTAGAGTTTTTGTTAAGAAATAAATAGGATATAGGTCTATTATGGGAAAAACAAATGGCACTGGAGTTTCAAGGATAGAAATTACCCATCTTTTTTCAGACTTCAAGAAGGACATCATTAACAACATGGAAAAATAGCTCAATACCATGCAAGAAAAGAAGAAACATGAATATTTTGAGGCTATGCTAGTAGAATACTTCCCTTAATGCAGACATAAGAAAAGAGATTGCAGATGTAAGATTGTGACTAATATGGAGGCTAAGCCACTTCCTACTGAATTTAAGACAATAGAAGGAGATGACGTTCAAGTATTCTATTTTGCACAAAGGAGGCCATGGGCTTCAAGACAAGCTATACCACAAGACCCTTTATCCTTTATTGGTCCTTACTCTAATTCATACAATAATCAATGGCAGTCTTATTTTAATTATTAGTTTGATCCTTGGAATAACTCCTAGCCTCAATGGAAAAACTACCAAAATTATCAATGGAAAAACCCCCAAGGAGAATGGTAGAAATCTCAAGGGGTATGGAAACCACTATAGCGTATATGGAAACTGAATTCACAATGGAGAGGAGGCTAGCAATGGAAAAACCAACCTTCTGGATTCTTGCAGCCACCCTTATAGCCATAACAACAAGCACTTATGCCACCTCATGTAGCCAATACTAATCCTCCTATACCAACCTAGATTCCTACTCAACTAGAGCCAAATCCTAATAGAAAACCTCAACAATAATAACCTTTGTATTCAGCTGATTTTGATCAATACCTTGTCTATGCCCTAAACATCAATAACATTCATTTAAGGTCTCTAACTACATTTCATACACCAAATTACCCTATTATAACTTAAATACCATTAGAAGAGTCATAACCAACAAATATACCTATTATACCTGCTCAAGAAAACTTACCTAGGGATGTTGAACCTTCTAAGAAATATTTCCCATGATTTCCATAAAGGCTAGGAGCCAAAATAGCTAAGCCTAAGGAAGAAGTAGTTTTTGACATCATTGATCAGCTAAAACACATTTGTGTTAAAATTTATCTTTTTCAAGCAATCAAAGATGTTCCTATCTATGGGAAGGCTATTAGGGAGGCTTGTCTTAAAAAACCTAGTAGAAAAAGAAAGGATCCTCAGACTATCCATGTCATTGGTCAGCTAGAAGATATTATGCTAGGAAAAGTTATTATTCCTAAGTACTTTGATCTTGGTAGTCCAATAGTAGAGGTCATCATTAATGGTACATCAGTTAAGAATGCCTTAATTGACCTAGGTGGATCCATCAATGTCATGACTAAAGGCACCATGCAACAACTTGTATGCACCCAAAAATGGTCGCCTAGACTTTGGGCCCCATTTATTTGATTTATCAACCCTGAATCATTTTGATCAATAATCAATATTTTCAACACTATCAATTTCTTGATCAAATCTTAATTTCGATCATATATTGGATTTTTATCCTTGGGCTAACCATTTATCCTAAGTCTTTATTTACTTTAAAGGAATATTTCCTCCCCTTTTAATTAAATAAAGAGCCCCACCTTTCCTCTTGTCCTAAGTTGCACAAATAAAGCATTATTCCTATTTTACAAAAAGGAAAAAAGCACTTTTGTCTCACATGGACACAAAGTCAATTCCTATTGGAGGATACTTGTGCTCACGGATCGCTCCTCTTTTAAGCTCCACCGCCGATTAAGACTTTTGCCTCTTAATCTCAATGGTCCACTCCTTTGCATTTCTTATAAAAGGAAAGCTCTCTCCTTCATTTGTATATATCACATTTTTATGCTAACCTTATGCTGCAGGAATCCTTGAGGACTTTGAAGCTTTTTAGAGATCATTGTTGCATCCTACTTTAGATTTCTTCATTTGCTTCATAGTTTAGTTTACATTCTTGCATAAGTAGTTTCATTTTTCATGGCTTTCATAGCTTAGATTTCCTTTCATGCAATAGCATAACTTCACATAGCTTAATAGGAGGGATTTGTAACACTTGTTCTTTCCATTTCATAGCTTAGTTGCATTGCATTTTCATTTCCATAGACTAGCTTGCATTGCATTTTCATAGTGATTCTTGAGGATATTGGCACTCTTGCCCTTGTCCTCATTTGAATCTCTCGTTGTGTGGTTGACTAGCAAGGTCACAAGCTTGTAGCTCTAGCTGAGAGCAAATACATCATAGGCCCTTGCAACTCTATGCATAGAGAGCTATGAGCCGCTTTGTGAGGCCTCATTCTTGAGCAATCTTGCATGTAATGGTTCATAGAAGTGCACCATTTTAGTGTGTACATTTCTGGCACCCACCGTGGGGTAGAGTAGATAGGCTTTGTCCTTTAGTTTCTTGCATTTTCGTCATTTTTCGGATTATTTTTCAAAAATTTTGCAGTCTCTGGCCTTTTTTCTCAGAATATCGTACAATACTTCTCAGGTATATCATGCAATATACCTTACTATACCAGTGCGACACTTCACCCCAGAGAAGAATCACCTGGCAGTATTAAAGTATATCACCTGGTGTCATGCGAAGTATCACCCGCGTATAGAGAAGTATATCACGCAAACTGAGGTATATCGCGCGGGTATAGGAAACTATATCGTGTGATACTGGTGAAGTTTGAGGTATATCATCTGATCTGACAAAGACCTGTGGTTTAGGTTTTATCATCTGAATCTGATCATATTTAGTTTGTTGGTTTACTTTACTATATTTAGACAGGTCTAACCTGCATCTTTTAGCTTAGGTAAATCAGTTTCTTGCAATTATTTTCATTTAGATTTTGGATTTTGCTAACTTTGTGGGTCTAACTAGTTGTGGTTGTAGGTGCCTTTACTTGAGAAGCTTGCTAAAAATTGCATGTCAAAGAGGGCTACTAACATTTTTTGCAGGGCTGCCCAAAAAGCATAAAAAAAAAAAAAAAATTTGCTTGTGATTTATTTCCTTTCAAGTGTGGCATTCACTAATTGTATTAGGAATTTTAAAACCTTGTGAAAGGGATCTTGAGGTGGTAGGAGAAGTATGCTCTTCACCTTTAGGTGAACTAGAAAATCCTGACCCATTTTAAGGTTTTTGGAAGCAAGGGGGTAATCAAATTTTGCTTAGGGTGTTTGGGAGAAGTTTTTGAGATAGGGGAGTATGCTCTTCACCCTTGTGGTGAACCAAAAACCTTGAACCTCGAAAATCATCCATTCTTTGTTTAGTTTAGGATCCTTTAGCAGACCTGCTCTTGAGAAATCAAGAGGAATGACCCAAGTGGGGACAACCTTGTCATCATTTTCCTTGGTGGCGAGTGATTCCAACTCACTATAATCTCAAGGCTATCGAGGACACAAAACCTTGGTAGACATAACACTTATCTTCGCTTGATGTGAGTAGCTCATGGGATTGCGACCATGGGGAAAACATTGAGCAAGAATGCTTAAGGTACTCTTGCGGCCGCAAGGTCCTAGTCCTTTATGAGGAGCAAGAGGGGTGTTGTGAACGGAAGCCCTTATTAAGAACCATTAGATAGAAGCCACCTTGTTTAGTCGCTTATCTTCTTAGTGCAAGGATTGATCCAAGTGGTTTACCCAGATCACCTTAAGATACTCACCATATGTGTCCCTTTGGTTGTGTCTTTTGACACTTCCACAACAAAGCCAATATCTCTTGTGGGTAACCACTTGGTGTGAGGCAAAGGGGCATCAAGTTGTAGGCTAAGTTGGTAAGTATTGAGCCTTGACTTTTTAGGATAGATTTACTTGAATTGTCTTCGATTGTGTGATGCCAGTGTAAACGTTCTCACATACAAATAATTAGTAGCATTCATAGGGTGCTTTTTCCAATTCTGATATCACAAGTGTTTGTCTTGGCAAGGTTGCTTTTGCCCTTGTTTCAAGTGTTTTGAGACATGTTTGATCCCTCACTGTTTGCAAACCTACCAAAATTCTGCTGATATTGTGACTGAAATCGAAAACATCAACCCTCAGACCAAAAATTTTGACCAAGCAGACCCAAAAACAAAAATTTTACACAATTTTGGTCAAGAGTTAAGTAATCTTGCAAAAGTATCGCATCTTTTAGAGAAAAGCATTGGGTGATACTTCGTGGGTTTGAAAAGTATCACCTGCTTTGAGAAGAAATATCACACGATAGTTCACCCCTGGCAGACTATCGTCTGACCTGCCTAGTGTATATCGCCTGACTATTATAAGATATATCGCCTGGTATAAGGTGAAGTATCACACGGTTGTAGGTATATCACCCTAGTAGCCTGGAGTATATCACCTGGGTAATTTCTATCGTGCTTGCAATTTGATCAGTTTCAATTTTTGTTAGTCGGGTTAGGTCTTGGAATAGGCTTCTTGCTCTAACGTTTGAGACCTGTCTTGACTCTAAATTTTTGGTTTTAGTCCTCCGGGATAGCATCATCTGATTTACAAAATCACTTTGGGAATAATTGTCAAATTAGAAGGCCATTCTTGGTGCCAAGGTTCATCTCTAGGATTGTTAGCTATGTTCTCAGAAAATTTTAGTGCTCTTATTGTCCAAATCGCTTTCACTTAAATCTCAATTTCAATTATATTTTTGGCCTAGTCCAACCTCCTGGTTCAAAAGTGCAAGGGTAGTCACCCTTTGATTTGAAGCACCTCTTTAACAGTGTTGGTAAAGCCCCTTTTCTATCTTTTCATTTCTCTTTGGACAATAGAGGACTTTGATTATCCTAGTTTGGCGCTGACACTTTGAGTGGTCACCTTATCATTGAGAGTATCTTTCTTTCATGTTAGTTACAAGGTACCAAGTCAATCAAGGGAAGTGACCCCCTATTTCCTTTAGCCAGTTACCACAAATTAAGACTCGTCGATAGCATAAGGGAAAAGGACCCCTTTTTGATCAATCACCTACGAGTGAATCTGAGGTTTGTTTTAATTTGAAAGCTAATCTTAGTGAAGTGAGTACCTCTTTTGTACCACTTTCATCAAGTATGGACATGAGTTACACTTTCACTCGACAACAAAGAGAAGCCATGAATCAAACTCTTGAGGATATCTTCCAACGACATAGGAGAGAGTACGGTGGTTCTTCTCATGGTAGTCCACCCGGGTCACCTCCCAACAACACGAGGTATTTTGATACTCACCAATGAGCCGAGAGACATCATAAGCAAGCTCACTCAGATTCAGGGTCACAACATGAGGACCAGAACAATGAATCTAGTGATCACCACATAAATGCAGCCAATGCAATAAGGCATTCGAGACCATCCTCTCCACTTAAAGATACCTCTTGATATGCAAATACGAGATTGAAAAGCATTGAGAGGGAGAAGCAAGCCTATTTGGATGAACAAGCTACTAAAAAGAAAAAATTTAGACAACTAGAAGAAGAGGAATGTGCGTTATTGGAGATAAAGAAGAGAGTCACCCAAGAAGAAGAAGATAGACTCTACGCACAACAACTCCAAAGCTGATTCAATGGGAGGGGAACCAATAGTGGGACCAACTCACCCCCATCTACCCCTTCACCAAGTCCTAGAAGAAGATCAAGGACACCCTCACGATCCCCAAGTCCTAGAGGAAGAAGGGTTTTAAGATATGATCATCATAGGAGACGATCACCTCATAGACATTCAAAGCAACCCTCCCAATGAGCACATCATGGCTCACAACATGGAGGAAGTTATGCCAAATTTGACCATATGGATTTTATGACTATGCAACAAGAACCATCCTTTCAAGCATATGTGGAATGATATGTGGAACAAAACAAGGATCAATTCCTAGAAAGCCTTATCAACAAAGGTGCTAAAGTTCCATATGATTTTGATGTTCACCAAAAGATTAAGAAACAGAATCCTTCAACCAATGAGGTGATCATGCAAATGCAGAAGGATATAGAAAGGATGAGGGCTCCTAAGAGCACATTCAATTTGGACTCCATATGTCCCAACCCAATTGACAAGAGTGTGGTGTTGGTTGAGTTCCCTAAGAAAGTTGAGTTTCCAACCTATGACAAATATGATGGCGTTGGTGACCCTCATGACCATGTTTGACAGTTCTACATAATGAGCTTTTCTTTTCATCATGAATACTCCTACTTGATGAGATTATTTCCGAGGAGTCTCAAAGGTCAAGCCATGGAATGGTTCACCAACCTTACTCCTCCAGTAAAGACATTTAAAGAACTCATCCAAAGATTTGTTCAGAATTTTGCTTATAATCTATCAAGGTCGGTCACAATGCTTGATTTGTGCAAGCTTAAACAAAATCAAGGAGAACCTTTTGTCACTTTTCTATAAAGATGGAGACGTTTGTGCTCAAAATATCCAAGGACAATTCTTGAGGAGGAAAGAATCGACTTCATTGTGAGTAACTTAGTGCTAGAATTAAGGTATGAGGTAAGAAAGATACCATTTAATTCTTTTGATACCATGGTAGATGTGGCATGTCACATAGAAGATGTCCTAAAAGAAAAAGGAATTTTGGCTAAATCAACTAATAACAACAATGACCACAACAACAACAATAATGGTTATAAGGACAAAAAGAACTCCTATTGGAACAAGAATAAACAGGTGGTCAATGACGGAGTTGTTGACTCACCACAACCTAAGAATGAAGGAGTTCTTAATCTCTCCAATGTGGTACAAGCCATGAAGCTGCAAGCGTCCTCAGGACAACAAGAGAACAAACCCAAGTATCAAGGGAAACCTAAGAAGGAAAAGAGACAATTCACCAAACTTGGGGACTCCTATGCAGACATTTTCAAGACACTAATTGCTCATAATTTGGCGCAACCTCAGGATCCTGCCAAGCACCGCATACCCGATCCTAAACCTCATTGGTGGGATGAGAAGGCCTTTTGTGTTTTCCACAATGGAATTGGACATGATATAGAAAAAAAATTTAGGCTTAAACATCTTGTCCAAGACCTCATCGAAAGTGGGTGATTACAAGTTGATGGTTTAACTACTAATGCAGATCATAAGGCTTTTAAAGAACCCTTGCCCAAATATGAGAAAGGAGAAAATTCTAACAACAAGCAGGGCAAAGCTGCTATCAACTATGCCTACACCAATGCTGAAAATGTTATTAACATGCTTGAAGTGGCTGACAATAATATCAATATGATGAGAGAGAAAGATCCTTATGGATATGATGTGGACTCAACTCCTATGACTGATGAAGGACCCGTTGTGGTGCTGAGAGGTCCTCACTCACAAAGGATGCCCCAATCTCTCAATGCTGTCACTAGGGGTCAGGCTCAAGCTCCCATTATTATTAGAGGTCCTAGCACTAGCAAGTCTAAGTAGCCCATGTCCAAGGGTGTTCCTCCTAAATTTGTTATTGGTCTTGATTCCAATTATAACCTTATTGACCAATTACAACGTACACCCGCCTAGATATCTATTTTTGAACTTTTAGAATTATCCCCTAAGCACAAGCATGTCCTTGAGGATGCTTTGCGAGCAGCCAGTGTCCCTAACAACTTAGATATTGATCAATTCTAGAATATGGTCAACCATTTGGCCAGCCCTCATTACCTCACTTTCTCAGAAGAAGATGACAAATCCATCAGTCACCCACATAACTTGTCCTTACACATCGAAGTCATGATTCATAAAACCCATGTCAGGCATGTATTGATAGATGGGGGTGCTGGGCTCAATATTTGTACCATGAGTTTGTTGAAGGCTCTAGGATATTCTGAAGAAGTCATTGACACAAGGAAAAAGATCACAATCAAAGCATATGATGAAGCAGAAAGAAGTTCTAAGGGATTGGCTATTTTGCCTATCCACATTGGTCCAGTAGAAAAGGACATCTTATTTCAAATTGTTGATGTTGGTCCTTTAGCCTACAACATTTTTCTAGGTAGGCCATGGATTCACGAAATGCAAGTAGTCCCATCAAAATATCACCAGTGTGTTAAGTTTCCCCATAATGGTGTAGAAATTTGCATACCTGGAGATAGTGCTTTGTTAGTTAATAACATTTCCATGGGATCACATGTACCTTTGAATAGGGAAGTTGACAGCCCTAGTATTTCACTTGAACAATGCAAGCAGAAGTTTAAGACCATAGATCTTGGGATGGGAGATTATAAAATTGATTCTTTTGCAAAAATGCCGATCTCTCCTAGGTCTTATGGGAAACCATCACCAAATATGAAACCTTCATCATCAGCAATGACATTATTCAAAAAATTTGTTGAGTCTTCGGTTCCTATTCAAGAAGAGAAAGAGGAAGTTTCCATAAGAGACTGGATCTATCATGAGGAAAAATACCAACACAATGAGAACTTTGCTCCTTCATCTACAGCTTATGGGCGAGGGTATACATTGGTTAAGAATATGGGTTATCCAGGATATGGTCCCCTTAGCCATAGGTTGGATGCTAAAGCTAAGCCTCTTAACCATGCCCTTTTTGGATGAAAGAATAAGTCAACAGTTGGCTTAGGTTTTGAAAATAAGAAGAAGAAAGGTGTTCCTGTCCCAACTGCGACGGACAGTGATAGTGATTTAGACTACACACCTGATCTTTCTAATCAAGAAGACATGTCTGATGATTGGGTGCCTTCAAAAAATCTTCTATGGGGAGATTCAAAAGATTTGATACTTGACAGTCCTACTATCCCAGCTACGACAGATAGTGACTATATGAATGCTAGATTGACAATGGAAAGTGTTGCTATCTTATCTGCGATGGATAGTAACAATGCTAGCATTAGAGAAGGGGAAACCTTTCCCAACCTTGAGGCTTCTACATCACGAGGCCCAAATGATGATTCAAACATAGAATCACATGAGTACAAATGGGACTCACTTTCAGATGCAATAGTTTATTTGGACATGGATGTTGTCCATACTTATAGTACCCAACTCGATGCGGCCAACGAGCTTAGTGTAGGACTAGAGGATTGTACTCCTCAAATTGCCTTAGTGGATGACACTTTGTTTGGTAGGATGAGTCCTAATTTGGGTATCTTAGGAGAGGACTCGATAAATCCCAATTGTATGGTCACCAAAGATAACACCTTTCACATAAATAACATTGAACTAGTCATTGACCTACCCCTTGTTCACTATGACCTAATTGACTGGTCTCAGCACCATCAAGAGCCTAGATTCCTCACTTTTCAGAATGACTATGAACTTGCCTGCTATTTGAATGCTCTTGAACCCATGGCTTCTTCCACCAGTGAACCGACAACAAGTATGACGGAGCTTGATATTAAGTACCTCAGTCTAAAAATAAAAGAAAAAGAAAGAAAGAAAAATAGGTCTGATAGCAAAAACCACTTTGTGGCGGTATCAGAACCAAAAATAGTAAAAAGAGATGACGTATTTGAGGGTTAAAACCTCTTTGAGGTGCCTAAGGATGGGGTACTTAATAACTTGCCGAGTTATTTTCAAGATAGATCATCAGTATTGATTGAGCCAATAAAACCAGTTAATTTGAACACAGAAGAAGCTCCTCAAATAGTTCATCTTGCTTAGTCTTTATCAGAAGAAGAGACCAAGGCATATATGTCATTCTTACAAAAGAAGAAAATTAATTTTGCATGGACCTATTCAGACATGCTAGGGCTTGACACAAATCTTATAATGCATCACTTATCCATAGCTCCAGGAGTCAAACTAGTGAAACAGAGACTCAAAAAAATGCATCCACATGTAGCTCTCCTGGTCAAAGCGGAATTAGAAAAAATTTTGAGAGCTAGATTCATCAGAGCCATCGATTATGCAGAATGGATCTCAAACATAGTACTAGTTTCCAAACATGATGGGTCCATTCGTGTATGCATGGATTTTAGAGATTTAAACAAAGCATGCCCAAAGGATGATTTTCCACTTCCAAACATTGACATGATAGTGGACATGACATTGGGTTATGAAATATACTCTCTAATGGATGGTTTCTTAGGATATAATCAGATCAAAATAGCTCCTGAAGACCAAGAGAAAATAGCGTTCACATGTGCATGGAGAACCTATTGCTGGAATGTCATGCCATTTGGGTTAAAGAATGCAGGAGCAACATAACAATGAGCTATGACCACAATTTTTCATGATATGATGCATAAGAACATGGAAGATTATGTGGATGATACCTTGGCTAAATCAAGAAAAAGGGATGCACACCTTACCAATTTGGAAGTAATTCTAGATCGCATGGAACAGTTTCAACTCAGATTGAATCCAAAGAAGTGCGCATTTGGTGTTACCTCAGGCAAACTTTTAGGATTTATAATATCAGCAAAAGGTATAGAGGTTGATCCCGAAAAGGTCCAAGCAATTTTAGATATGCCACCTCCAAGAAACATTATTCAGATGAGAAGTCTTCAAGGATGACTCTAGTCAATTAGGAAGTTTATCTCACAACTGGTAGATAGAGCACAACCCTTTAATAAGACATTGCATAAAGGTGCTTCTTGTGTATGGAATGAGGATTGTCAAAAGAGCCTTGATCAAATAAAATAGTATTTGGCTAATCCTCCCATTCTGATGCCGCCTATTCCTGGGAGACCATTGATTTTATACATTTCAGCAACCGAGTCTTCCTTGGGGGCATTATTGGCTCAATTAGATGATACTGGGAAAGAAAGGGCCATATACTATATCAACTGTACTCTAGTCTCCTATGAGATCAATTACAATAACATTGAGAAGTCTTGTCTTGCAGTGGTGTTTTCTTCTCAAAAGTTGCGACACTATATGCTTTCTCATACCATACATTTGGTTGCAAAAATTGATCCTCTTAAATACTTGCTTAGTAAGGCTTCCCTCATGGGTAGAATTGCTAAATAGACAATGGTTTTAACAGAATTTGACATAGAGTACATTGAAAGGAAAGCCATAAAAGGGCAAGCTATAGCTGATCAATTAGCTGATTTCCCAGTTAAGGATAATATGCCTATTCAAGTGGAATTCCCAGATGAACACATCCTGTATATGACTACTCACACTTGGAAAATGTTCTTTGATGGTTCCCACATGCAAAATGGATCAGGTGCTAGAGTATTATTTGTCTCTCCACATGGGTACAATATTCTAAAGTCTTACAAACTTTTATTCCCATGTATGAATAATATTGCAGAATATGAAGCTTTAACCAATGGATTGAGAATGGCTATAGAATGGAACATAATAGAGTTACATGTCTTTGGGGATTCCCAGTTAATCATCAACCAAGTCAATGAGGAGTATCAAACCAAGGATGATAAATTGATACCCTACAAAAAGATGGTTGACTCATTAAAACGTTACTTTACCTTTGTGACGTTTCAACAGATCCCTAGGATAGAGAACAAAGTTGCAGATGCCATGGCCACATTAGCTTCACTCCTTTAGTTGGAGACACATGAATCAAGATTCAAATTCCTGGTGGAAGAGCTACACCATCCCATCTTTGACTCGTCTGAAAGCCATGTCATTTGTACCATTGTCACACACGAGTCTTCTCGATATGGTGCTATCTATTCATATCTTCATGATGGCATCATTCCTAACACATTCAACCATTCTAAACACCAAAACCTTATCCGTAACACCTCTCACCACACCCTTATCTCTGGTGATTTATATAGGAGGGGTTTAGATGAAACACTCCTTAGGTGCTTGGAAAAGGAGGAATCTGACCAAGCGTTAGTTGACATCCATGAGGGCATTTGTGGTGGACATTCTAATGGTCTTGCCATGGCTCGAAGGTTGCTTAGGGTGGGATACTATTGGCCCATGATGTAGATAGACACGGTAGCCTTTGCTAAGTCTTGTGAAAAATGTCAGAAACATGGAAACCTAATTCATGCTCCAGGTAGGGAGCTGATCCCTTCTGTTTCTCATTGGCCATTTCAGCACTGGGCCTTTGATCTAGTTGGGCAGATTCATCCCAACTCATCAGGTGGACATAAGTTCATTATTACTGCCACTGACTACTTCACAAAATGGGTGGAAGTTGTGCCACTTTCTATCGCTTCAGGGAAGACTATCTCTTTGTTCATCTTGAATCATATTATTTGTCGATTTGGAGTGCCTTCTAAGATTATCACTGATAACGGAGGTCAATTCAAGAATAAGGACCTAAAGCATTTATGCAAGAAGTTTAAAATTAAGCAACATTGGTCCTCCATCTATTTTCCACAGGGAAACGGATAGGCAGAAGCCTCTAATAAAACCATTCTTAAAATTCTTCATAGGACAGTGCACAAGAATGGTAGGGATTGGCACTTGCAAATTAATCCAACACTATGGGCTTATAGAACAAGCATTCGCACACCTATAGGAGCCATGCCTTTTTCCCTTACCTATGGTGCTGAAGTGGTATTACCTTTAGAAGTAGAGATCCCATCACTTAGAGTCTCACTCAAAGGATTGATAACAGATGAGGATTACCGCGCCATGAGGTTACAGGAACTAGAACTTTTAGATGAGAAGCGTAAGGCTTCCTTTGATCATATGAGAGTGTATCAGAAGTGTATGTCCAAGGCATTCAACAAGAAGGTTCACCCTAGAGAATTTCAAATAGGTGATCTTATTTTGCAAGAGAGCCCTAAGAACCAACAGAACAAAGAACAAAAGGGTAAGTTTGAACCTAACTGGCTTGGACCATATGTCATCATAGCTACTTTTGGTACAGGTGCATATTTACTATCAGATCTAGATGGAGAATAGCTCCCTGGTCCCATCAACATTTTGCACCTCAAGAAGTTCTACCCTTAATGCCCATTTCTATCTAGGGGCATCCTCTGTACATATTTATGGATCCTAAAAAATACCAAAAAAATTGATATATGATGTTGGAAAAATCCTAAAAAGCATAAAAAGTCCTGAAAAAATACAAAAAAATCAAAAAATGCAAAAAAATTCAAAAAAATATAAAAAGTGCCCTGGTGAAAACCTAGAAGCAGGCGCCTTGGTAGCAAAAATACAAAAAAAAAAATTAAAAAAAAAATGAAAAAATCTCCCAAGTGGTGAAAACCTGGAAACAGGCACTACTTGAGGCCTTTTGCACCCTTGTCTTTTAGCATGCGTCCTCGACACCTAGCCACTTTCCATCATGCCTTTGTCTTTGTCTAGGGGGCATAACTATTAGCATTGGTCCTTTAGGTACATTTGTCTCTTGGAGCATTTCACAACAGGTGTTTTTCAACACCACCCCAAACAGTTTTCTTCAACACTACCCTTGCGTTGAGTGTTTCTTAACACTTATCAAATGTCTTTCCCAATAGTCTAAGTTTGCTGTGATATTTCTCATTTGTAGATGCGATGATCAGAGTCTGACTCTATGACCAACACACATGCACTTAAACAATCAACTCGCTTGAGATATGTTGACTTTATATTTTTCTTTGTGTGCTGTCTATGAGGATTTCTTTGATGAGTGGTCTCTCCTTGCGAAGTTTTCGATGATGCATAGCTAGAAGACTGAGGGTATGAGAACATATTTTATTTCTTTATCTGCTTGTGGGAATATTTTGTTGATCCTAACTGTCATGAGCATTTATGCTGGTCCTACTTGACACTATGGATTGACAGGGTATTATCCTTGACTGTTTTGAGAGTGCATGCTTCTAGTTATCCTGACTTTCATGTGTCTTGATACAAGCATAATCTCGCCATATCAAACTTATGTAATCTCACTACATTAGTCATCTTGACCTCCATGTAGTTGATGCCTAGGTGAGATTTCCACATTTCTATCTGATAAAGATCATATTCATATTCACATAGTCATACTAGTGTGCATTGTATGATCTTACGATGTTACCAATATAGCTCGATGATGATAATTAGATGTCTATAGGTGTTGTGACCTTTCAAGTCAACCACTTTCATAGTAGCTTGCATTTTTAGGTTCATGTTAGTCTAGTTTTGCATTTTTGCATATGGAGAGAGCTCTCCTTTTTCATCTCACATGGACCTGTCAGTCAATTGCGCTCACCTTTCCTTCTTCTCGATCATGTCTTTCACTCCTTGTCTTTTTCATCTCAAACTTGTTCTTGTTCATCACAAGGGGTTAATCATATCATCATATCTATATCACAACTATCATTTTCAGAAACATGAGTCTATATCATACACATGAGCATTAAACATACATGAGAGAGAACATACATAAGCATATACATAAACAATTGGAGCAAAATGACAAGACAATATACATAAACTGATACATCCATCACAAGTGAGACATAAACACATGATCTATTGAATATCCAGTAATCTCATATATACATCAATGTCATGCTACAAAATACAATATGGGATCCCAAGATCTAGATCAATGTCTCAAGATATGTCTAAAATCTAACTCTAAACCCTAAGACTGACTACCACCCTCATGCCCTGGTGCTGGTGGAGGTGGTGCTAGATCAGGAACTACATCTGATCTACCCACTACTACAGAGTATGATGGCACTCTCCGATCCTCTGGGATTGCCTGAATGTAGAGGCCATAATAATATGCAGCTCACGCTACCTCTCTCTATCTCTCTACCAGGGCAATCTGTAAGGCTATCTCTCGTCGCTCTATCTCTGCCCACTGATTAGTGAGCTGCTGCTCTCTCACTACTATAGTAATCCTGAGCTACAGTATCTCAGCCTTGAGAGCCTGTATCCTCACTCTCAGATCATCTCCACCCACAGGCTGGTCCTACTGTGCCTCTTCCTAATGGTGAGCTGGTCTCACCTCATCCTCAGGTGTCACCGATCTCTATCCCCGTGACCATTTCCAGCCACCTGATCTGGATCCCTCCCCTCTCTCCATCCTCCTCCCTCTCCCCCTCCTACCGTTCCCTCTATCTCCTCCATCCCCCCATCATCACCTCTGTCTCCCCCTATACTGGTACCTGCGCATCTAGTATTGTGAACCAAGGGAACGACGCCCTCTGCCACTCTGCCCTATATGCTGCATTGGCCCCCGCATCTACCACATCTGGGTGATACTCCCAGGGCTCGCTCCTGATCCTAGCTATCTCTGCAACTACCTACTGGTAGTCTAACATGGGTAGCCACCCATGTCCCTCCTCATCCCTGACTTGGGTGTATGTAGTGGTCTTTGTCGAGACTCGTTGTTGCCTCCCAAACTACCGCCATACCCAAGTGATGTAAAATCTCTCTACAATCTCTGGGTGTCGGCCTACTAATGGCCAAGTGCACAGCATGTAACTCAGCTCCTCATCTGCATCACTCCACCCCTCCACATCCCTGTATGGCCTCCATGTGAAAGCTTCCATCTCATCCAGGATCCTCCGGTAGTATGTCACATCCCCACTATGAGCATGTGATATGAACTCCACATATCTATATATGTATGGGTATCTCCTCTCCCTCGGCTAAACCCTCAGGCACATCACCGCGATGTGCTCCCATGCCCACACCTATGCTAGGATGGCACCGCACGCCCATGACTGGTTGTCCCTGTACACAATCTCATGTAGCTCATGATACATCTCTGCCAGAATGGCTGGTCCCCATGCCATCCGACGAGGTCTTCCTACCAATTCCATCAGTAACCTGGCCCATCCAAGTGGGAATCCCTTCTGATTGTGATCAGTCATCAGGATCTATGAAATGATCGATGCCACAATACATGGCACCGAGAAGTCTCTGTCAAAATCCTCTACCAGCCTCTCCCAGCTGACATGCCGATCAAGGATAGTCATGTCCTGGAACATCTCCTGGATCATCCGTCGCCCCTTGGTCACATCTTGATCATAGTATACCTGTGCCATCACATGAATCATGTTAGTTTTCATCATATGGAAATATTACACTTACACAATTTAAAAACATGATTCTACTTACAGGCTCACCATGACATGGCACTCGTAGGATCCTGTACACATCCTCTAGCGTGATGGATGCCTCACCTGTGGGAAGATGGAAGGTGTTGTGCTTGCTATGCCATCTCTTAGCCAGCACAGTCAACAACCCATGGTCAACTCTGATGTCCGAGAATCTCAATAAATACCTGAATCCCATAGTCCTAATATCAGCATTGCCTGGATCATCTAGATCTCAGACACACCTCAGCCCAGTCACCTTCGGTGCTCTAATGATCAGCGCCAGAAAGACCTCCTGCAAGCCATTAAACCAAGCCAGTTCTTAGAACATATCATGATGGATGTCCCAAAATCAGTCTAACACATCTCTAAAAACATAAACTTGTCTAGACCCATGTCATTTTTGCTCACAAATACTTAAAAATTCAAATTTTCCCCTTAGGCAATACTACTTTTGGAACAAGTATCGCGCGATACTTCTTTCTATAGCAGGGTGATATACCTTTGGTCGTGTGATACTTCACCCAGTATCACGTGATAGTTTGTCCGGTATCATGCGATACTGGTGTCTATACGCGAGCGATACTTGGGAGACCCGCGAAGTATCGAGCGATATTCCTCCCCAAAGGGCATGATACTCCTAAAGTATCGCATGATATCTCACCTAAACTAACAAATTTGAAAATTTAAAACTTTAAAAATGTGCTTAAAATGTATTAAATAACTCAAAACAATGAGTTTTTCAAAAACGTACTGGGGCAGGATAGTGTGGTGGCCGATTGTGCAATCGGGTGCACTCGAATCGATGCCTGTGGACGGGAACTCCTACCTGTTGTGCCATTTTCTCTCTCAGAGCTCTCCAAATTCTCAAACTAATCAAAGACAAATGATTTTTGAAAATGACATTTTTACCCCTTTTATAGCATTTTGACTTTTTGACCAATTTTCAAAACACCTCAGACTTGCACGAAAATTGCACCCCTAGCTAATTTCGACATCTTGGATCCATTTTCAGACTCAAAATTGAAATCTAAGGTCATCTTGATCATCAAAATCACATCTCAAATCTTCTCCTTCTTCTGAGCAGTTGACTGACTTTTTTTGAGGCATAAATTGATTTTTGGTGGAATTTCTCCCTTTTCATGTCTCTCAATTTTTTAGTCTTTCATTCCCCTATCTCTTTTCTTCTAGCTCATCATTGGGGCATGTTTCATTGCCTAATGGTTAATCTATTGACCTTTACCTTTGATTGTGATTTCATTCTGGTTTGATCAAATCTTTATTCATTTGCTGTCTCTCCTCTACCTGATTTCGATTTCGATTCCGAGGGGGCAGTATTTATGGGATTCTCATCCCTGATTCCCTGATTCTCTTGATTCAGACATCTTTTGTGAGCTTTTGCTCAAATTTGAGATTCTTATCTCTTACTTTAAATGTGATCCCGAATCGACCTCATGTTCAAAGGCTTTTGTTTATGTTTGTTCGGGTGTGATCTCGAATCGACCTCACATCTGAGTTTTTTTGTGATCCCAGATCGATCTCACATTTCAATTCTTCTTTGACTACATGTGTTCCTAGATTGATCACACATTAGTCAAAAAGGGGCAAATGTATGCACCCAAAAATGGTCGCCTAAACTTTGGGCCCCATTTATTTGATTTATCAACCCTGAATCATTTTGCTCAATAATCAATATTTTCAACACTATCAATTTCTTGATCAAATCTTAATTTCAATCATATATTGGATTTTTATCCTTGGGCTAACCATTTATCCTAAGTCTTTATTTACTTAAAAGGAATATTTCCTCACCTTTTAATTAAATAAAGAGCCCCACCTTTCCTCTTGTCCTAAGTTGCACAAATAAAGCATTATTCCTATTTTACAAAAAGGAAAAAAGCACTTTTGTCTCACATGGACACAAAGTCAATTCCTATTGGAGGATACTTGTGCTCACGGATCGCTCCTCTTTTAAGCTGCACCGCCGATTAAGACTTTTGCCTCTTAATCTCAATGGTCCACTCCTTTGCATTTCTTATAAAAGGAAAGCTCTCTCCTTCATTTGTATATATCATGTTTTGATGCTAACCTTATGCTGCAGGAATCCTTGAGGACTTTGAAGCTTTTTAGAGATCATTGTTGCATCCTACTTTAGATTTCTTCATTTTCTTCATAGTTTAGTTTACATTCTTGCATAATTAGTTTCATTTTTCATGGCTTTCATAGCTTAGATTTCCTTTCATGCAATAGCATAACTTCACATAGCTTAATAGGAGGGATTTGTAACACTTGTTCTTTCCATTTCATAGCTTAGTTGCATTACATTTTCATTTCCATAGACTAGCTTGCATTGCATTTTCATAGTGATTCTTGAGGATATTGGCACTCTTGCCCTTGTCCTCATTCAAATCTCTCATTGTGTGGTTGACTAGCAAGGTCACAAGCTTGTAGCTCTAGCTGAGAGCAAATACAACATAGTCCCTTGCAACTCCATGCATAGAAAGCTATGAGCCGCTTTGTGAGGCCTAATTCTTGAAAAATCTTGCATGTAATGGTTCATAGAAGTGCACCATTTTAGTGTGTACACAACTTAGCATTTAAAACCTTAGGGATAATCCTACAAGCCCTGCAACTTGCAAACTATTCTACAGTGAAGCCTGATGGGATGGTGGAAGCTATAATTGTTACATTGGACTCTTGGAAATATCCTACCAACTTCATGATCTTATCTCCTAAAGACACACTTGGTGGATATCCTATCATACAAGGATGATCATGGTTAGCCACTATTGATTGTTATATTGGATTTCATTCAGGAGATATGACCACCTCTCATGCTCTAAATACAAAGAAACTAACCTTGTACCCACCCGTTCAACCTCAATTTGAGTCTATAGAACTACTTTGGCTAGATTTAGGGGAAGAAATTGTAGAATTTAACTCAGTGGTTTAGTTAATGATGTTAGAAATGTATCCTTTCCTGCAGCTACTAGAAGAAGATGATTTCTTGCACGTATTATTTATAACAACTATGGTGTTAGGGAGAAGTCTTTTGGGTGTTCCTCTGCCCAGACATGGTCTTTATAGCTCCTTCTTTCTGATCATGACTCTTTTAACCATCCTACAACCAAAGAGATTTACCATAAGTTTATTCCCCATGAAATCCAAACACCTTTTATAGAAGCCTCCATGATAGAATTGACCAAATAGATCGAGGTTTCCCTAGGCCATTATTTGAACATAAACAATAAGTTTAGCAGAAACATCAAATGTCTTTAACGAAGTTGCTGCAAGACCATAAACAAGCCTTTTCTTGGGACTATGGAAATATGAAGGGATTAGATCCTAAGTTGTGTACCCATAGGATTTATATTAAGGAGGATATCATTCTTATTAGACAATCTCAGAGGAGGGTGAATCCTACCTTAAGAGAAATAGTAAAGATTGAATTGTACAAGTTGTTAAAAGTTGGTTTTATTTACCCAATATCAGAAAGCTAGTGGGTTTCACCTTTATTCATTGTCCCTAAAAAAGGAGGAAAATGGAGAGTTTGTGTGGATTATATAGAGTTAAACACTGTTACTATGAAATATCACTTTTCACTTCCTTTCATTGATCAAGTCCTAGATTTGCTAACAGAGAAGAAGTACTTTTCATTCCTAGATGAGTATAGTGGTTACAATCAGATAAAGATTTCCCTTGAGTACCAAGAGAAGACCACATTTACCTATCCATGGGGAACCTATGCCTACTATGCTTTTTCATTTGGCCTTTGCAATGCCCCAACCACATTCCAAAGAGAAATCATTGGTAGCTTTTCATAAATCTCCCATGATTTCATGGAGATATACATAGATGAATTTATAACTTATGGTGTCACATATGAGGAATCCTTAACTAATTTGGGGAATTTTTTGAAGAGATATGAGGAGCATAACCTATCTTTGAATAGTGATAAATGTTTTATGATGATGCAAGAAGGTATAGTCCTAGGACATTATATATCTTAGGCTAGTATACAAGTAGATCCTTCTAAAATAGAAGTAATCATTAATCTTCCTACTTCAACAAAATAGAAGGATGTTAGAAGATTCCTAGGTCATGTTGGCTATTATAGGAGATTTATAAAGGATTTTAGTAAGATGGAAGGTCCATTGTATACCCTTCTTACAAAATATTTAGAATTCAATTGGATGCAAGCCTGTGATGAAGCCTTCCTATAGTTGAAATTTGTTCTTACTGAAGCACCTATTCTTGGAGGGCCAAATTGGTCAATTCCCTTCCACATACATATAGATGCAAAAGACTATACTATAGCAACAGTTTTAGGAAAAAAGGATGGTGTAATTGAAAATTCTATATACTTGATCAGTAAGAATTTACAAGGCCCTAAGTTAAATTATACTATTACATAGAAGGAAATGCTAGCTATTATCTATGACCTTAACAAGTTCTACCATTATATTATAGAATACCAAATATTTGTGTATGTTGATCATGCAGTCATTAATTACCTGATGAATAAACCTTCAATAATAGGAAGGTTAGCAAGATGGATTTTTCTTATGCAATAATTTGATATAACTATAGTTGATAAGCCAGGAAAAGCCAATGTAGTAGTGAATTTCTTGTCTAGACTTTAGACTAATGATAACTCAAAGGTTATTGATGATAGTCTTACTAATGAGCATTTTTTCTCTATCTCTACTAACATGCCTTGGTATGTAGATATTAAAATTATATAGCTGTGCTAACAAAATTCTTGCTTATTTCTCACCCAAGGAAAAGAGATTGTTGGTTGAGAAAAGTTTTAACTTTTCTTGGATAGTAGACTACTTTTTATACACAAGACCTGATCAAGTAATGAGGATATGTGTGCGGAAGGATGAGACTTATGACATCCTCCATGCATGCCATAATGAAACATGTGGGGGTCATTTTGTAGAAAAGAGGACAATAATGAAGGTCTTAACAATAGAATACTACTGGCCTACATTACACAAGGATGTAAAAAGCTATACTAGAAAATGAGATCAATGTTAGAGGGTGGGAGAACTAAGAAATTATGATGAAATTCCTTTATACCCTCAAGTAGTGGTCACAGATTTTGACAAATGGGGTTTGAATTTTTTTGGACCCATAGATCCACCATCAAATGAAAACTCTTACATCCTAGTATGTACTAATTATGTCACTAGGTGGGTGGAAGTAAGAGAAATGAAGCATGCCAAGGATAAAAAAGTTGCAAAATTCTTGTATGAAGAAATCTTCACCAGATATGGAGTTCAAAGAGAGCTGATGATAGATCAGGGAGCACATTTTACATCAACACTAATCACTACACTAACGAATGAGCATAAAAAAAGGAACATGAAGTCCAGTCCATATCACCCTTAAGAAAATAGACAAGTTGAGATCACTAATAGGGAAATAGAGTTTATTATTACAAAGAAAATCCACTTACACTAAAAGGATTGGGCCGATAGACTTCCTAAAGTAGTATGGGCTTATAGAACTACTTGGAAGACCATAATAGGGTTCACACCCTTTGAGATATTTTATATAAAGGTGGTCATGATGCCCATTGAGTTTGAACATAAAACTCTAAGGACAAACTTAGAACTAGATATAGATCTTCCTCTAGCATAACAAGAAAGGATCATGTACCTGAATGAATTAGATGAAATAAGGAAGACAGTCTTGCAACACACTAAATTAGTTCAAATTCAAAGGAAAAAGTTGTATGAAAGTCACATAAAAAACAAAAAAAATTCCCCTGGTGATTGAGCACTAGTGTATGACTCCCGTTTTCAAGAAAATTAGGGAAAGTTGAGCACATGATGGTTTGGGCCATATGATATTGAAAAAGTGTTTGAAAATGGTGTAGTTCAATTGATAACCAATGATTCTATGTGGTTCAAGTTGTTGGTAAAAGGCCACAGACTTCACCTTTACCATAAGCCAACCACCAAATAATAATTCATGCAACAATTCAAGCAATAGCCGCATGCAGACCCTCTTGCAGCCGAAGGTGAAATCCTTTTGCATGTAACTTATCTTTGAAATAACCATGACATGTAGACCATAATAAAAATTCATTTTCTCTAGGAATTATTTTCTCTGTAATAAATTATTTTTCATCCCATTTCATTCCACGTATCTTTCACACCACTCATAACTTCACTTCAACCCCTCAAACAACTGTACAATCAGGCATACATCATCATACACTATGATGAGCTAGTACTTGCACTCAAGGATGATCCAAAAGGTATGCAATAATATTTATTTCACACTTGATTTATTTATTATTCTATGATTTATTTATTATCTGTATGTATATTGCATTTATTATTCCATTCAACTTGTCATTTTTCTAGTGAAGACACATGGCATAATTTAAGTAGGGAGAAAGGTCTAATTATATACACATGTAATTATAACTCAAAAATGTTTGGATATCACTGGATTTGAACTCTTTTTAGTATTGGAGGAATCAAGAAGAAGTGGATCAATTTTGAAATCATTCAATGTGACTAAGATTATTGTTTTTCCTAAGACAAAAGATCCAAATAAATTTGTAGACTTTAGGCCTATTTATTTGTGTAATACAATCTACAAAATCATCAATAAGGCAATCTATCTCAAGCTTTAGCCTCTTATTATGAAAACCATATCTCCAAAGAAAAGGGATTCATTCTAGGATGGGAAATAGTAGAAGGATCTCTAGTAGCTCATGAGGTTTTACATTGCATTCATAATTAAAAAAAAATATCATTCAAATTGTTTAAATTGACATGATGAAAGAATATGATAAGGTAAATTGGGTTTTCTCCTAAAAGTGTTAAGAAATTTGGGTTTTCAGAAAATTGGTGCAAGTGGATTTATTCAAGTTTATAAAGTGCTTTATTCTCAATCATAATTAATGGAATACCTTTAGGTTTATTTAATACCAAACAAGGGGCGTGACAGGGTGATCCTCTCTCTCCTTTATTATTTATCATTATGGTGGAAGAACTTAGTAGAAGCATTAAACATAGCCATGAAGTAGGAAGATTGTAAGGAATACATGTCTTGAATACAAACATTTCAATCACCCATACTTTTTTTACATATAATACATTATTATATGGTAAATCTTGCATACAAGAGACTCAATAACTCAAAGAGGTACTAGATATCTACACATATGTATCAAGGAAGAAGATTAATGAGCACACATCCAAGGTTTACATCTTCAACACAAGGCATAATATTAAAAGGAGGATTCTCCAAATCCTATAATTTAAAGCTAGTGAGCTACCAGGGACCTATCTAGGCATTCCTTTTTTCATGGGATAAATAAAGTCACATTCTGGAACATAGTAATTGAAAGAATCAAAGAAAGAATAACTTCTTGGAAGGAAATGTAATTTTCATTATTAGGGAGAATTATTCTTATTAAATCACTCAAAGAAGAAAATCCCTAATTATTATATTGTTATCCAAACTTGGCACCTAATTCAATTATCAAGAAAATTGAAAAGCTCGTCTGGGATTTTCTATGGAAAGGTAATCTTACCAATGAGAAAAAGATCCCACTCATTTCATTATATAACATGACATTAGATAAAAATTCAGGTGGAGTAGGCTTGCATCAACTAATCAAACATAACAAAGCATTTTGTGGAAAGCTAATTTGGAGAATGTACACCAAACCATATGCTACATGGTGTCAAATTATGTAGGGAAAATACTTACACAATCACAACCTAATAGAATTTTTACTATATCTAACCCTCCTAAATTAAGGATAAGAGATGTGGGATTTCATGATGGCATCCAGAGACATAGTCTCAAACTACATTTCATGCAAAGTACACAATGGAGAAAGCATTCATTTCTATAATGAATCATGGAATGGGCGCACTCCATTGAGGGAAAATCATGATTTGCAATCTACAATCCCAATATTTTATAATTCTTGGGGAAATAAACTTATAGATTACATAGTTGCTATTGAAAAATTCTCACCGAAAGGTATTTGGAAAGATCTAGTAAACATCCAAATACAAGAAGATCAAAAGAAGGTGTTTAAGTAGATTTTTTCACAACACACAGTATACTTCAATATAATTTAGATGAGATTATTTGGGTTCCTTCTAAGGATGGAAGTTATTTGGTGAAGCATGGTTACAAGGCCATTCAAAGAAGAGAACATGGGTACACTTCATAGAGAGCCTATTCATTTTGCTATAACAATATGGTATTTCCTAAAGTAGGGAGTTTTGCATGGCTTGCACTAATAAAAAGAACCCCCACTTCAATAGATTGACTAATCTCAATATAACTGAGCCATTTAAATGTGTATTATGTGAGAATTACTTTGAAACAACTGATCATCTTTTCATGCAATGTCCATTTTATTTACAATGTTGGAATTTTGGCATGGGAAAATTAAATTTTAATATGCCTATTACTAATACACTTTGGGATTGATTTTAATAATGACCCATTTTCACAAGAATGCACTATTTGCTTGTTTATGGAGAGTCACCCCAGTCATGGTCCTATGGTTAGTTTGGTGGGAAAGAAATAAAAGAATAATCAGGAAAGAGATAAATATAGTTTAGAGAGTACAAGAGGTAATTGATAAGTCCATATCTAAAGTCATCAATAGATACGTTCAAAAGCATAAGCAATGCACCTCATTATTTACTTCATGGGATGATCTTGTTTTAAAGAACTAGACATCAATCTTCTTACCATTCAAAGGTAGGTAACATCTTCCACATAAGATAAAAGTGGATAGGAGTCAAATAAAGTGGTATCCCCTATTAGGTGAGTATGTCAAATTGAATTGTGGAGTGCCAAAAGGGAACCCAAGAAGGTCAGGTGAAAGTATATGCATCAAAGATCACACTAGAACCTTACTAGTAGGAAAATCAATTTCCCTTCTAGATGGAACAAACAATGTAGCTGAAGCATGTGCTCTTTTATGTGGCCTACTAATAGCTAAAACTATGGGATACAGGAAATTGCATGTAGAAGGAGACTCCCTAATCATAATCAATGCATGAAAAAGTAGAAAATGCTTTAGTTGGCACATGAAGTATATCCTGCAATAGGCATGGGACATTCTTGATACATTTGAAGGTTTCATTTTCACACACATATAGAGAAGGGAATTAAATTGTAGATTATCTAGCAAACTTAGCAGATGACAATAAAGAAGTAGGTACACTATAATGCCACTTCAATATGACCAATTTCTCTGACTTAGAAAATTTGATACAAATTGAAATGCAATTTGATCAAAGGATAGCATATAATTATGACATTTAGTGGCACTGAGTTTAAAATTAATGATGATCTAAGATGACACAATCACAAGTTGTTTCGAAATGTGCTAACTAGATTTGCATGTAGATTTAGATCATGTGAAGGATATGGAAAAGAAAGTAGCCTACCTATTACATGCATGAAAGTTTGTGTGGTGCAAGCCAGGGGCAACGGCTATGCAGGCATATAAATAGATAACTTACCAAGGGGACACTTTTTTAGAAAAAAACTAAGTATACTTTTTCAACCTTAGTAAGTTGTCTATTTATATGCCTGCATAGTCATTGCCCAAGCCAAGGACCTTGTCACCAAACCAAAGGACAGATATTTATTAACTTATTTATGTATTGTTGCAGGTTTTCATTATTAGTTTGACTCTTTGGAGAATGATATTTTCATGGCATTTATTACTACTTCATAAGATTTTTTCTTTGTAGTGGGCTATAAATTTGTAGAGGCTTTGAAAATATTCAAAAATCATCTAAAGTCATATTTCATGGATCATTGTCTTTGGAGGAAGGAGAAATAAGGGAGTGTTGTGAGTGTTTAATGTGTAGGAAATTCCACATGGAGTATATGCCAAGAAACCATGTGATGATGATGTCTTGGGATACTTCTTCTACATTCAGTGCCTTCACTCATGTCATTCAATCAGGAAGATAATTGGTGAGGAAATATTGACCCTGTAGTCTAGAAGGATTTTGTTTATGTCATAATTGTTATTAGTGTTTCTCTCAAACTCTATGGATTTTCTTCAATCATACACATTGCTAGAAATAGTTGCAAAAAGGGTAGTCAAGCCGCATATGTATATATGTAAAATTTTTGCCTTTTTCTTAAAAATAATAATAATCATAAGTTATATATATTTTTTTAAAAGATATAAAATATTTTTGAAATAATTATTTGATTAAATATGTAGTAGATAATTTATTTTAAGTCTTTCAATTTATATACACAATATAAAGTTATATATTGTATATTTAAGTATATAAAGTTACTAAATAAAATTGTACTTAAATTATACATTTAAGTAAAATTAAAATAATATATAAAATTTTAGATATTATAGTTTCTTAAATAAAATAATAAGTTATATATTATATTATTATATTCACAAAATTAAAACAAAAATTAAAAAAATATAGAATATTAAAACTAATTTAAATAGGTAAAATAGTATAATATTATGTAATTTAATAAATAAAAAATAAATAAATACATATATCTTAATAATAAGTTTTATTAATTAAAAATTATATAAAATAAGAGCAAGATAAAATTGAACACAACATATAATATATCTTAGAAAATCTTTTGAGAAAGAAATAAATATCCAAGGAGTACTCAATGTGTTATTATGAACACTAGAAATATCAAATGTATTATCATGAATACTAAATCATAAAGAAAAGAAAAATGCATTGTAGCTTTTCAAAATAAATCAAAATTTACATTAAAAAAATAAATTTTTAAAATAAAAATTAAATAAATAATACATTGTTTATGTATTATGTTGTAAATAGAATAATTAAAAATTAAAATAATTTATTTTTATTTTTTTTGGATCAGTAATGGGCTGAAGCGAGTATCAACATGTGGCTCGATGAGAAGCTCACAATTTACGTCCCCAAAATAAATTATTCTTAAATAAATAAAATAATTTGATATATTTCATTATGATTTTTAGATATCTATATAGTTACATCCAAAAGCCATTGACAATGATAATAAGATATGTATAAAAATTATAAAAATATCACATATTAAAAAAATATAATAATAGAATTAAAAAACATAAATATAATCAATTATAAAATATATTTATATGTAAATATATTTTTAATAATAAAAATAAATATATAAATTATGAATCATTGAATAGAAAAGTTATTATAAATTTAAATTTCTTATGCAAATGTAGCACGTTTTGCTGAAATCGAAAATAAACAATTTACTATGGAATTTAGCTATTTGTTACCATTTAAACTATTTGGGCAACTTAGAGCAATGTGTGGGAGTAATGATTTCAATGTCATTTGGATTCCATTATTGCTTTTAAAAGTATACCAATCCTTATCTTCATTGGTTGATGTATTTACTAATTACAATCAACCACTTTGACACTAATTTTTTTAAAGAGAGATTCCACCTTTAAAAAGTACACTACAAATTATAAAGGCTTTATGCTAGGAAGGTAATAAGAATCAAATGTCATTTGATAGGGGTTAAAAGGGGATGCTTTTGGTGAAAGATGTTAAAAATACTATTGTAATAGTGAAGTTTGTATGTAGTTAATTTTATTAGCTTTTATCTATTTTAGTGGTCATTATGAGTCAATTTGGCATATTTGTGTGATCTATTTTTCTATCTAGATATTTAAAGGTGTTTAGTGTGAATTAATTTATATATGATTTTTATTGAAAATTAAATGCACCAGAGAACATTATTAAGGTTTTGCTCTTTCTTGAAATTTGGCACCGTCGCTCCATGCATTTGACACAAGAAAGCTTTCACTCCTTGGGATTTATTGCATTTTTTGGGAAGCACTTTTTATGGCCTCAAATTGTATTAGCCTAGCAATTTTTGCTAGTGTTCGTGGCCTAGTGGCCTTAAGCAATGACATCATTGAACAAGCATCCTTGGAAGTTTGTATATGAAATTTTTTATGAGATAAATATTGTATTCATGTAGAAAAAGTTGTTAACCATCTTTGAACTATAATGGTGAAAATTTTTAGTTTAACTAAAATTATAGTTTTAATTAAATTTTCATATTACTTCGTAATGAAATATTTTATTACCTAATGCAAATATAAAAGAAATCGGTATACTAAATATATATATATAATATTGTATAAAGAAAACAAAAGATGAATTAGCATTTTTAAACTATTTGAACATTGAGAAAAATGAAATAATACTATACAATGGATATCATACAAATATACTTTTAGCTATCTACAATGTAAATGTAAAACAAATGCAAAAAACCCACCATAAAATGATAGAGTTTACTACCCAAGACATCAAAATGCTATACAAACATCTATGTGTCATAGTATCATCAATACAAATTTTGTTCTGGAAAATTTTAGAACATAGAGATTTATTTACGTACTATCCTAAGAAGTTAACACCCATAGATAGATGCTCTATTAGGTGCTATTTTGGTGATCTTGAGATTTCATGTTCGTTATAATTGATCCTAGCAACCTAGCTCCACTTAATCTAGCATATTCCCTTCATTCTCGACTCTTCATTTTAATTTAGGCTTATTTACCTAGGTATATAATTGTTTTGGCATTATATACCCAAGTATACAACGCCTTGAGCTTTATATACCCCAAGTTTTGGGCCCGAATTTTAATGGGTGGCCCATTGCAATATTTAAGCAGGATTTCTAGATTTGTGGTTGGTCTAGATCAATTTTAAATCTTGAAATGTTGTGAGAGGTATATACATAGCCTATCTCTCCTCATTTTGGTAACCATGATCAAGATTTCAAGTTCTTTCCTACATTTTTGTAATCAAGTGTTCAACATCCAGTTTCAAGTATTCCTCAAGCATCCAAGGCAATTTTGAAGGCAATCTTCACTATTATAGAAAGCTTCTCTCCCATGATGACCAAGTAGAGGAGTTTTCAATCAAGAAAGAAGATCCTTGTGTCCATCTACATGCATTTCATTCATCCATTCTTCAAGGCAAGAGTTATCAAGCATATCAACATTTAAGATCTTAGAGTGGCATTCATAGATCCATGCATTTGTGAAAGACATCCTTTACTCAAAGTCAACATTCAACAACTACAATTCTAGAAACATTCAAGCATCTTCATGGATATGTGAGATCTCAATATCCATTCATGATGGTATATATACTTACAAGGTAGATCTAATATTTACCTTTACATTTAAATTTATTTCTTTAATGCAATTTTATTTACATTTCAAGGGGTTCGACCAAGGTAAACCCGTTTTAACCAAACAATTTCCTATTTTTCTATTTACAAGAATAGATGACAAAGTTGTCGTCAAAAATTTAAAAAGTACGAGATCTGTCAAACTATCCCAAAATGTTTCAAACCAAATTACAGGGTATACAACAACTAGAGCATATGGTACCTGGATATATAGTAGCCAGAGTGGTCTTTACCTGGATATATAGTGGATAGGGTATTCTAAACCTCAAAATTCTACTTCAAATTGAAACTAAAGGTTAGATCTACCTTCTAGTTACTGTTTCATGTCACTGTATGTGTTTACCCAATTTTTGTTATTCTTTAGATGTTGAAAGTTATCAATTTCACTTATTTATCCTTCTATTTTGCATTGGTCATCCATATCCCCTCTAATCCAACTTTTCTAAATTCACTATCAATTAGGGATTTGTTGTGGCTTCACAACACACACACCATTTTTGGTCATTTTCCTTGCATTTTAGGTTAATTGCTTAGAGTAGTTTCATGTTTTCAATAAAGTGATGCTAACAAATGTCCTTTTTGAATAAAGAACTATGTGCACCATGAAGTAAAAATACAAAGGAAACCTCCCTCCTTTCAAGTTGGGTAATTTCCAAAGTGAGATTACAAATACTGACATTGGACACATGGATTGGGCCTCCTTGCTTAGATAGGATGCAAACCCTAATGGTAGATCATCTAATTGCATAAGCATGGTTATGTCTAGTTTGGTAAATATTGTAGGGCACCCAATATCTATCTTGTCATCTAATCTCATCATGAATCTTGCAGATAACTATATAAAAAATGAGAAGGTCATGAAGAATAGGAATGGGGACATAGTATTGGACATTTGGCTAGATATCATAGAGGATATTTTTCACATCCCTATTTTAGATACTTTCTATCCCATCCCCAAGGAAAGAGGGTAGAGGTACAGGGATGAGAACATTGAAAGTATTTATGACCTCATCAAAAAATATTATTTGATACATCCTCAGAAAGAAGGGAAACTGGAAAGGATGGACATGCACCGGGGATATTTAAATGATGACATGAGAAATTGTGTTACTCTCTTAAGAAGGATTTGGGGATTTCTGACTACTAGGAAACTAGAACAATGGATGATTTTCATTATTCAAATAATCTCATAGGAAGGATAGCATTGACTGGGGAACTATCATAAGTGATAACCTTGATGAGAAACTAAAGAATGTGAAGGTAAATCCAAAATTTTACATGACTTCATACATTCTATACCTACTAGCTACATGGGCAGAGTACCCAAGATTGAAATGAAAGGGGTCTTTTCAAGATAGGAATGTGTATCCCTATAACGTGTACCCACAACTGAAGAGGACATAAAATATTAAATATTATAGTCTTGAATATCACTTGGTCAATGATGCCTTCATCTTTGCAAAAATCAGGTCTATATAAGGAGACTATGCAAAAAATATTTGAGAAGAAGCCACAACCAAGGTTAGAATGATGGGGGCCTACTACATTTAGTTCTATACTTTTACTTATATTAGAGTGGTAGGATGCACCTTCAATCCTAAGAATCTCCTAAGGTACCCATCAAACATAATTATGCTCATGGAGATAAGAAGGCAAATAGTGGATGCTTACAAGAAAATAGTCAAGAAGAAGAAGAATTGTTGGGACTTCCCAATCTCTATTGGGGCCCATTCAGTCTAGAACATAAAGTTATGTAAATCTATCTTCTTTGAGTGGGATGAATGTCCATTAGAAGAATATAAAATCATCAGGTGAAGTTTTGACCCAATAGGAACTTTCAACAAGATAAGGGGTACATTCCACAAGCATGAGCCTCACCTTGAGGATCATTGGATGAACTATATCAACAAATATGGGGTCGGGATCAAAGATTATTTTATAATGGAACTAGCACTAGAAAACCATGTAATCCAGGTACCTATTCCTCCCAAGAGCTAGCAGAAGGATTCTAAAGACATTCTTGATCCTTAAAAAGCAAAGACAAAGTCTATAATCAATCTATTTTAAATACAAAGGTAGATAAAGGAGAAAATGAATACATAGAACATAGAGATAGACATGTTACAAATGTAACCACAAGGTGGATCCAAAGGCCATTCAAGATGGATCCCATACCTATGAATCAAAAATTGGATCCTCCTGCCAAGGTTGATAAATAAAAAGGGGTTAAGGTCAATATCCAAACCTTCAATAAAACCACTCCCATTTCCCCTAACACTATTTATGGACATGCTTGAAATATGGTACTAGTTCATGGTCCACTTCAGGTTCCATGAAAATAAAACTAAAGGAAAAGGGGACACATCTTATTTCCCGCTTCCAGCATAAGACATACCACAAGAAGCAAATACTCCTACGATTTCTATCCCAGGCCAAAAAAGAAGTACTGTGATCAAAATCCATGTACCAAAGGAGAAGGATCCTCAACCAAAAGAAAAGGTTTATAAAAGGATTAGAAAAGGAGCCTCAGTTTCACCTTCTCTTAAAACCTTACAAGAAGAGGAAGAGTTTAGTGAAAAATATACTCCTTTGGTAAGAAGAACAAGACAGACTACCACAATTGAAAATGAGAAAGGATAGGAAAGACCCACTCAAAAAGGTGCACAGGGGGATTACTATAAAAATAGAAACTAGCACAGAGCTTGATATGAATACCGGAGATAGGTTGGGACTAGATGTGTTTTATGTATCATATTTTGAAAATCTCCAGAGGTTTAAAGAGACTAAATATGTAGACACAGGCATCGATACCCTAGAAACATCAACACAACATGATGTACAAGTTCCACCCCCAACTCACACCTATGGGGTTCTTTCAAAATAAGTGTTAGAGGAACCTATTTAAGAAGTGGTTCATGTTTCTCAAGATCCCTCACAATATTTCATAGCTCAGGTTCCCTTTCAACCTAAGTTGAGGAACTCCCTACTAAAGAAGTACAGGAAGAGAAAGGAGATGAAGAAAAAGAATACACGACTTATCAAATGGGGTTAGAGGAAGAATAAATAGATATAGGTAATAAAATTAATGATCCTAAAGGTGAAAAGTCAGAATAAATTGAAAACCTTCCAAAAGAGAATCCCCATTTGCCTCCACCACATTTACAAATGGAGGAAATTCAAGAAGAAGTTCTACAGTAACCACAAGTTCCTATTCCTCCACTAGCTCCACATGTACAACCTCCTCCACCTATCTCTATGCCACTATCCCATTCAGAGGTAAAAGAAGAGAAAGTTCCAATACAAAGGGTTTATAAGAGGCCACTCACAAGCCTATGTGCAAAACTTGCAGAATCTTAAGAAGAAGGAGAGGAAAGAGAGAGGACTCCAAAATAGGTACCTATGGAAGAAGAAGAGGAGAGATAAAAGAATCTAGAATAGATACCTTTGGAATGAGGATGGAGAGAGGAAAATCTATAAAATTTAGAACTTAAGGAGGCCTTGGACCAAGAAGAACATGAAGAAGAGGAAGAAGATAAAGGGGAGCAAGTCAGGACATTAGTGTTGAAGATAGCCCTATATGAACCACTCACGACCTCTTCAAATCCTACATGGTTTGTGAGGGAAGTCCAACCTCGTAAGATGAATTATACAAAAATAGAGAGTGTTGACCTATCTCAATTAGGCTAGGCATTCCATATAGGAGAGCCCAACAGGAAAGCCCAAAGAATGTCATGTGTAACTTGGGATAATAGTGGGAAGTAGAAAGCACAAGTGGAAGTACCTCACCCTAACATCAATATTGAAGAAGTAACACCAAAATATTATGTAATGGAGGAAATAGATTTAGGTGAACCTACCAAAGAAGGAGGGAAGACTTTGGAAGCATTAGGAGCTAAGAAATTGTTTACTTATTTAAAGGAGGATGAGACATAAATATTTTAGGGTCTCTGTCAATAGAATAAAGTCCTTAAGGACTATGTTATAGGAATAACTGGTCTCATTGACCAAAATAATCTAGAGGATTCATTATAGGCCATCATGGAAAAGAGAGAAGAATTAGAATATTCAGGGTTCTCTCATACATTTGTGAAGAGATGTTTACATTGGAGGTCAAAATTTGAGAGATTTGGGATTGAAACTATTCAGATTGTTTTGAAGCACTTTAGAATAATTCTCATTGAAGTAACATGGCTCATTGACCTGATGGAAGGATAACATGGAATTGATAATAGTATATAAATATGGCAACAAGCATTGATAGATTTGAAGAGGATTAGAAAGAAATGCTTTCAAGTTTTAGTAAAATTATATGAGGAGACTGAGTTAGACATTTTTTATGAGTGGGTCAATGTCATTGGTGTCACCATCAAAAGTTACCAAAAAAGGATGGATAAAATTGAGAAAATGAGGAAAGATGTTTTTCTCTAGGTAGTGGAGATAGATAAATTCTTTGATGGAATTGACTTGGAATCATATGAAGATGAAAACAAAGAAAGTTTATATTCCATGAAGAATATTGTTCAACAATTTAAAGGAATTGTGGCCATAGTAAATACACCAAATGATTTTCATTATATGTTCTATGCCAAGGAATACATGAGGCAAATCATGGAACATATAGAGGACATTCAAAATTTTAGTTCCAAGCTCACTTGAATTTTTAAAAAAGGAAACAAAATCATTTGGAGTCTATGAAGTTGCCTAATTTTGATGAAGTCCAAGAGATCATAGAAATATTTAGCAAGGATCACTGGACATCCTTCCAAAAAACTAAATGTTGAATTTTGAAGACTTCATTCATTTTTATACATAGCCATTTTTCAGCTATGAGATTTTCGGAGGTCCCACAACCTTGAAATTCCTAAACTTGCATATTTTTCACATTTTTTTGTGAAAAATAAGAATTTTGAAAGTGTTAGACGCATACTATGGGTAATTTGGCCAATCAAATGGTTCTCTATTTTGAAAGTGTCGGTCGCCCCCTCTGTGCCATATCGTCCTCGCTTATCAAAGCTTAAAAATTACAAATTCTAAGCTCTTTGTGTGCAAATGACCTATTTTTTACCCCTCCAACCCTTATTAAGGCCCTTTTGAGCCCTAATTTTCACCCCCAGATGCCTTGTCCCTCCTTGTTTCCTCCCCTCATGCCAACTCTTGTCCCTCGTTTCCTTCTTCACCTCTCTTTTTCTTGTTCACCCCCTTCTTAGCCTATAGCACATCTTTCTTCACCTTTTCCTTTCAAGATGCCGCCTGGGCCCCTTTTTCTTTCCCTACCACTCTCTCTCGAGGGGGCATCACCCAGTCTAAGAGAGTTCATGCTTGATGTCATCTATTATTGCTAAAAACATCTTTGAAATAGTATTATTTTAACACTATGTCGAAGAGGGGCAAAATTTAGACACCTAAATTTGGTTACATTATTTAGTAATCTTATCTAGTCTTCTCCTAGGACATCCTATTAATTAAATACTATTTTTTGATTAATTTATGTCATCCCCTAGTTAATTAATTTAATTAATTAACTATAGTCCAATTAATTATCTAAATGACAAACTATAGTCTAATAATTAATTAAATCCCTATTATTCAATTAATTTAAATAGATATATTTATCTATTTAAATTAATTCATAAAACCCTTTTTTCCTCTCACTTGGAATTAAATGAATATTTAATTCTAAACCCTTAACCAAACCCATCCCAAAATCCTAACATATAGTTCATACTCAACCCAACCCATTCACCCATACTAATCTTCCTTAATTAGCTAATAACCCATGCCTAGCTAATCTAACCCTCCACTCATTCTCTCTCCTCCTATCACATCCTCCTAATCATCCCTTAAACATTTTCACAATCATAATCCATGGATTAAGAAATGCTAAGCCAACTCAAGTCAACCCTCATGTCACATCACCACATCCTCCAATGTCAACCATAAAAGCTCTTACACATCTCTTACACACTTGTCCCCTCACATCTCCCAAAATGGTCACATTCCTCAAGGATTTGGGCTCTCCTTTCAACCTCCCCCATTGTGACACTTGTCACAATGTTATACATTTGAGAAAGCACAATCCATGTGCTCTCTTGGATGCATCTCAACCCTTCCTCAAGTTTGCATCTTGACCATTCATTCACCCTTCCATTTGCCTACAAATTGAACCTCCTTCTCCTTCATTTTCATCCACCATTTGAGCAAAGTTACCATGCCATTTTGAAGAGAAAAAGCATCAACCATAGCCTTATAATGCCAAAATATCTCCTCATCCATTGAAGCTTGAGCATTATCATTTGAGCACACATTCCATCCTTGGACAAATTTTCTACACTTTGGAGACTTTTGGGTTTGAGGTTTGCATTCTCTTGTTTGTTTTGTCTTCATTTTGTAGGTCTTAGCATAAGTGTTTATCTAGTTTGTTTTGTTGAAGGTTTATCTTACTTTGCATTCCTTAACACTACATTTTAGGTACTTACAGTAACTAAGGTTAGAATTTTACACAATTGAAGCTAATACAATTGGTGTTTTAATCATGGTGTAATAATTTTACCATCTATGCAAGATATTGAATTCTTGTTCATTATTTCAAGAATTGGTTGTTTCATTACAAATTGTTCCTTTGAATTCATTAGTTGGAGTTCATTGTTATTGTCTCATCTTACTCATAAATGATTGGAATTCTTTATTCTATTGGTTTCAAGATAATTTTTCTCGTGTGTGCCTACATCTAGTGGCTACACAATTTGATGAATTTTGAAATGTCTTATGTCTTGGTAAAGTTTCCTTCAAACGATTGCATTTGCTAAACATGAATTATGAGTTTATCTAATTTATCCTTTGTAGGTTTTCAATATTTTCATCATTTAATTTGCAAGCTTGGTTCGATGATGGTTTACGTCTGTTATATTTATTTTCATGTAATTTTCTTTCAAAATCTCTCGTTACTCTAAGATTTTGATCTTTTTTGAGAATTGGTTAGGTTAGGAAATCATCAAAAATTTTAGAATTAAATTGCATAGATATAAATTGCATACATTGAAAAAATCATAAACTATAAAGAAGTTTTACAAATTTACCATTTTCAGCCTAAGTTTGAACCAGACCAGCAAAGGCCTCCTTGTGAACTTTCACATTTATCTTCGATTGAGCCTTCCAAGTGATTGTACCATGACCAAAGAGAACCTTGGGAGTAACATTGTTATTCTTTTAAGAGAGGGAGTTGCATTATATCTCCCTACTATTACTTTGTGTAAAAACAAGGCTCAACAAAAGTGGTGCTAGAAGGAGTGACTTCAAACAAAAGGCTAGAGAATATAGGATCTTTCTCACCAGAGAGGTTCGAGGGAGTGCTTAGATCATCTCCAAAAAGAGGTAAGTTCCTTGAGCTCACCCATAATCATAAAGATTGTATTGATAAGGTAAAATCAAAGACAACTCCCTCTGATCACCCATCTTGTTTACAAAACCCACTTTCCCAACAATCACATAGTATTACCTCAGTTATTGTAGCAACCATTAATCAAAATCAAAATTTTCCACTACCTCCCCCAAATAGCCCTCTTCGTGAATGCACAAAGCTAACCCTTGAATATTACTGGCCAATTGCATGAACTACCTAAGAACCTTGAGAATTTTTGCACTAAGTTTGTATATGGAGAATCTAGGACAACAAAAGAGCACATTTGTGCTTTCAAAGAAATATGTAACCAAAAATAAATTATGTATTAGGATGTTGTATGTCATTTGATCCCATATACACTCACTAAGTTTTCTTATAATTGGTATTTGAAATTTCCTAAAGGATTTGTTACCACATGGGTTGAGTTTAAAGCCAAGTTCCTTAATTAGTTCAAGTTCTATGTGGATCCTGCTACTTTGCAACACTAGTTTATCTTAGATTGGAAGGATCCAAATGATCCTATTTCAATGTTTAACCATCATTTTTGTAAGATATACCAAAAGCTAGAAGTTCCCTATATCATACTTGTAGGTGCTGCTATAGAAATATACCTATGAGCCTTAGATCCTTTAACAAAAAATTTTTTGGGAAGGCTTCCACCTATATATATAGATACCTTAGAGAAGGCATGCAATGAAGCTATCACTTTCACACAATAAATATCTAATACACAAAGCCTTTTTTTGAGCCTTGTTTTTACACAAAGTGACAGTAGGGAGATATAATGAAACTCCCTCTCTTGAAAGAATAATGATGTTACTCCCAAAGTTCTCTATGATCATGGTACAACTACTTCAAAGGTTCAATTGAAGATAAATGTGAAATTTCACAAGGAGGCCTTTGCTGGTCCGGTTTAGAATTAGGCTGAAAATGGTAAATTTGTAACACTTCTTTATATTTAATAATTTTTTCAATGTATGCAAGTTTTATATATGCAATTTAATTCTAAGATCTATGATAATTTTCTAACCTAACCAATTCTTGAAAAAGACTAAAAGCTTAGAGTAACAAGATATTTTGAAAGAAAATTACATGAGAATAAATCTAAAGGACATAAACCATCATCGAACCAAGATTGCAAATTAAATGATGAAAATATTGAAACCCCAAAAAGAATAAATTAGATAAACTCACAATTCATGTTTAGAAAATGCAATCATTGGAAGGAAATTTGACCAAGATGTAAGATTCATTGCATGCTTTCTCTAATGTATCTATATCTACAAGCAGAAGCCTTCTCAAAAAAATTGCATATCATTCAATGACTTTACTCTCTCAGCAAAGCCACTGATGAATTTTCTTACAAAGTTAATCTTGCCAAAGAACAACTTGAGTTCCTTCCTACTATTAGGCGGTTTTAACTTCATAATAACATCCACTCCATTAGGATCAATAGATATTCTAGTTTCTGAAATCACGTGACCAAGAAGCTTCCCTTCTATGACTCCAAATACACACTTTTTGGGATTAAGAAAAATCCCATACCTTCTACATATCTTGAGGACCCTACACAAATCATCAACATGAGTGGCCTAATTCATTGAAAAGACTACTAAATCATCCATATAAATAATGATACATTTCCCGACTATTCCTTTCAAATAAGCATCTATAACTCGTTGGAAGCTTTCTCCAACATTGATCAAACCAAAGGGCATCTTGTGATAGGAAAATGTTCCCCATTTAATATTGAAAATTGTCTTGAGCCTATCTTCTTCTTGCACCACAACCTGATTGTAACTAGAATAGCCATCCAAAAATGACATCATCTGTGAACCATTCACCACTTGTAACACTTCATCTAGAGAAAGAAATGGATAACTGTCCTTTTGGGAAGCTTGGATTAAGTTCTAAAAGTCAACACATAGTTGTATATCCCCACTCTTCTTCCATATAGGAACTAAGTTTGCAACCCACATGGAGTGTTAGATTGGGAAAATGACCTTTACATCTAATAAATTCTAAAATTCCTTCTGGATAAGTGGTTCTATTACTAGATTGAATGGCCTTTGTATTTTCCTAAAAATTTTGGCATCCAGTTTGAATGGTATGTTGTGTACTATGACTGAGGTATCATAAGTTTTCAATTCCTCATAGCTCCACGCTATGAAATCTTGTTATTTAGTAAGGAGCTGCAACATTTTTATTTTCTCATCTTCCATACCAATATTCCCAATGTGAACTTCCCTTGGGTCATCATCTATTCCCAAGTGTTATTTTTCATTCTCATCAGCTCCATACACTAGCTTTGGTTTCATTTTTGTGGTTGATTCATCTTTTTGAAAATGCTTTCTAATGTCACCATCTCTTTAGAAGTGACATTGGTTTTCAGATTCAAATCCCTAGATCATTCGGATCTTCTGCTTCTTCCATTTATTAATTGATTATTTTTTTTTTAAAGACACCAACACTCATGATAAAATCAAGTATATGCTACTCGTCATGTAATACTTGAAAAATTATACTATTGTTAGGAATCATTGGGGAAGCAACAAGTTCAACTAGGAATATCTTTAGCTTGGATCTTTCCATGGGGTGTAAGGAACTAGCTAACACTGCAACCACATCTTTAATTTCATACTTTCTCCTTGGGATAGTCTTGATGTTGACTTCCTCAAAGTCCTTGATCAGATCTCAAACATGGTTCTAATAATATATCAACCTTTTGTCATTACATGAGTATTGGTTGTGGATTTTTTTGATGACCAACTGATAGTCACCTTCCACTACTAAGGATTTTATTTTCTTTTTGTGGGCCATTAGAAGGCCACAAATGAGTGCCTCATATTCTACCATATTTTTAGTACATAAAAATTGTAATCTATATGCAACATAAAAGGACTTACCACACAGATTGATTAGCTCAATTTCTGCTCCTTTCTTACACTTAGAGCCATCAAACCTTAACTTCCAAACCTGGTGTCACTTAACAAGTACTTTTTTGGATTGAACTCTAATTTGAGCTATAGGTTTCCCTAATTCTAAAGCCTTATCTAAAGCACCTCCTATTGGAGTCTCCTTTTCTGGGATTGGGATTTTCTCAAAGTTTGGTTCCGAATCTGAGTCATTATCAACTTGGACTGCTTTCCCTTTAAATTCTTCCAATTTTGATTATTCAAAAGGTAGAGAGCTCTTGTAGGGTGGTAGATGACCATCATCTGAAGAACTCCATTTTTTGGTCCTCGCCTTGTGTGATGCTTTCATCATTAGAGTCAAGCTCATCACAAACTATTTGAATTGTTTCTTGAGGTCTTTTGTATAATAGAAAATCATGTCCATCTAAGATGTGTCACTTAGAGGTCCTTGATCATCATTTCTATCCTTATATCATGAATCATGAACTTTCTTGCTTGATTGAGACACTTGGGTCAGCACTATAGACAACACATCTTGACAACTTGCACATGTAAACTTGAAATGGTTCAAATGATGCAAATGACAATACTCTAGTAATAATAATATATTAGGATCTACATCATGACATAGGTATTTCAAATTTTTGGTCATATTATTGATGAATTCTTGAAAGACTTCTTCATCAACATGAAACTCTTGCAAACCTAGCACAAGGTTGTTGTTGGTATCATCTCTTTCTTTGATTTGAAACATAAAGATTTTATCAAATTGATACACCCCCAAGTCTGATTGTGTGAATAACACTTTATTTAGAGCATTGCAGTCGATAATCATTTTCTTGAGTTTTGGCTCAACATCAATTTTAATTTGATTGTTTAATCCCTTCCAAGGTAGACATAACTATGTGAAATTGATAGAGAGCCATCCTCTAAGACATTGGATCCATTCTCTACTTAAAAAAATTCCATAAGTCTCAAGAATATCAACAATATGTACATCGATATTTTCTTGCACCTTTGGATAAAAAAAAAGCTGAATATACACATCTTTCAATACACTGATAACCTTGACCTCTATTTTATCCATCTTTATTACCACATTTTTTATGGCCTAGGAAATCATCCCTAGCTTCTAATAGATAGAGGCATGATATTACAAGAATCTCTTGAGTTGATCAAGAAGTTGTGCAAATTCTTACCAAATATATATAAGATTAATAGGAACGGGGGCACCTCCAACTTATCCTTGAACATGGTAGGGAATTCTTATGAGGTTTTCACATTTGATGTGGGATCCCATGCATTATTGGTCATTATAATCTATTTGTAATTAATGATCTAAAGTCTTCAAAATTTCTTCCCTTTGAGAAAGGAAACCTCTTAACATATCGAACATTGAAATATTTTCCTTTGTCCTTTTTAGTTCTTCAACAACACTATACTTTTTAGTGGACCAAAATGGGTTTTTGAGCATAGTGGGTACACTCTGGGTGTTGAAATAGAAGTATGGAACTCGGAGGCATGGTATTATTGCTAGCCAATGGGTTTGACAGTGTCGGTTGCATCACGGGAGGAATACCATCACTCAAAGGTTCCTTTTAGCTTCTTAAGTTATAAGTGTTTCATTTATCTTTCTAAAATGTGTGAACCTCAAAATACTCAGGTTCACTCTACTTTTGAAATAGGAACACAAACTCTTCCTCTTGCATATTGTAATAATTTGCAAATAGAAAATATTGAACCAAGGATCTAGAGGTTGAAGAAAAGCACAAGAGAGAAAATATGAATACAAAGATGGATTGAATAGATCCAATGAATTCACCTTGAATGATTGATTGATGATTATATCAATGTTGTGTAATGATTACATAATAGGCCTCCTTATATAGGAAAGGAGATAAGAGACAATGATAAGGAGTTGATAAGCTATTACCTATGCTAGGTGTAATCACATGTCCACCAAATGTGGATCATCCTCCATTATGCAATAAATTATGTGAAATTAATGAGGATGATAATGTGATAAGAGCACGAAAGGTGGATATCACACACAACGAGGTATGTGAAGACAACTATCACACCAAAAGTGGAATTTCTCCTACACCATGTGCTTGAATGAGGTGCACACTCCTAGGTGTCTCAATCACTAACTACTATGCAATGCATTAGCCTAATTAAGATTAAGTTAAGTGTAATTAGGAATAATTAATTACACCAACACCCCCCCTTAAGTGCAACTTAGGGGAATGCACTTAAACTCACAATGCAAGATGGATCCCGGCAACTAGGCCATGTTAGGTACCCATGTGCAAAATGCAATACATGAAATGCATAACTCTCGTAAAGTGGAGAAAGAGGGAAAACCTCATGGGAAAAACCCTCCCCCAAAAAGAGAGAAGAAAACAAGATGCATGGATGGATGGAGTGCTCAAGACCCCCAAGAACTACATACATCATGTATATACAAAGAATTATCCCCCCATAAGAAGGATAGTCGGAGACATGATATCCCCCCATAATGTAGAAGCTCCCATGTTGATGAAGAGTACTTGCAAACAATAGATCAATCAATGCTTACAAGAAACATGTCTCCCCTTAGGAAGAAATAGATACATCAAATGAAGAAGAAGCCAATCCTTGTGCAAATGGAAGGAGGAAGAAGATGTAGGTCTCCATGTATGAATCTCTAAAGACTAAATAGGTCTCTCCAAGATCAAATAATCTATCACCTCATGTGACAAATCAAATGAAGAAGGAGAAGAATCAAGTACACCAATCTCCAAAGAAGTTGAAGAAGTGTCCCCATCTATGATGAAACTTTCATCAAGGGAAAGAGAAACCCCCTCATGTATGTCTTCCAAATATGCATCATGAGAATCAACAAATGCTGAAGATGAATCCAAGTAGTCATCACATTCCACAAGATTTGAAACACTATGATCATCATGTTGAATAGTAGAGCCCATGTCTGAAGAAGTAGGAGGTGGAGGAGTAGGAAGATCAACACTTGTCTCAACAACAAAATGATTCAAGTACCCAAAATTCTCCTCATAATTATCCCTTGGCAAAGGGATGGGTACATCATGAATATCATCATCATTATCAACAAAATTTGAAAAAGAATACAAGCGTGATGTATGATCAACAACTCCCATAGCTATGACATCTCTAGTCTCCATGTCCCTAATGTAGACATAATCAGGAGTGAACTCAATAATTTTACCTTGTGCCCCATGTGTAATTTGGTAAATAGAAAGAAGATTAGTGGTCAAGGATGGTACACAAAGAACATCATTAAATGTCCCTTCTCCCATAGGAATAGAACCTTTCCCACAAACTCTCATGAATGTGTTGTTACCCATCAAAATATTAGGATAATTACAAGGCTCAATAGAAGAAAACATATCCATAGAAGATGCCATATGATGTGATGCACCTGAATCAAGAAGCCATTTACCTTGCTTAGGATGTGTGGAAGCCATGAGTGCTTGTACTTTACCTTTATCTTTGGATGATGATGGAGATGTAGAAGCTGCCAAATGTGTAGAAGAAGGAGCAAACACTAATGAGGAAAACTTAATGTTGTGTTTCTGAATAATGTGAGTTAGCTCATCAATCTTCTTTTGAAAACACTTATGCTCATCATGTCCTAACTTTTGACAATATGCACATTTATCTCTCTTTCTTCTAGATGATTCCTCTCTTCAAATTGGCTAATCTAAACACTCCAATGGCTCTGATACCATGTAAGAATTTGCAAATAGCAAATATTGAACCAAGGATCTAGAGGTTGAAGAAAAGCACAAGAGAGAAAATATGAATACAAAGATGGATTGAATAGATCCAATGAATTCACCTTGAATGATTGATTGATGAATATATCAATGTTGTGTAATGATTACATAATAGGCCTCCTTATATAGGAAAGGAGATAAGAGACAATGATAAGGAGCTGATAAGCTATTACCTATGCTAGGTGTAATCACATGTCCACCAAATGTGGATCATCCTCCATTATGCAATAAAGTATGTGCAATAGATTAGGATGATAATGTGATAAGAGCACGAAAGGTGGATCTCACACACAACGAGGTATGTGAAGACAACTATCACACCAAAAGTGGAATTTCTCCTACACCATGTGGTTGAATGAGGTGCACACTCCTAGGTGTCTCAATCACTAACTACAATGCAATGCATTAGCCTAATTAAGATTAAGTTAAGTGTAATTAGGAATAATTAATTACACCAACACATATAATTGTTAGAACCTTTCACTGTCTCAAGTTCATAAGAATTGAAGAACATCGCATTGAACTGAATAGGAGGATCATCAAAACCTTGAGGTTTCTCATTGCACATATCATTCCTATTCCCATTATCATTTTGGTATGTACCTTTAGTTCCTATGAAGTTAGCATCAACAAATTCATACATATTAGCATTATCAGTGGGTATGTTGTCATTATTAGGTTGGGTGTTCCATAGTCTATTGGGTCTCTGTTGCCCAAATCCTTTATCTTGTGTGTTATTTTTGTAACTATTGTGACTTCGATTTTGATTTTGGTGATAAGTTTTTGGGGCAACAAGTTGTCTCTATTAACTACATTGGTTTTGAGACAAATTGAGTTTCATCTGAGTGAATTCATTTGTTAGTTGAGATAAATTCTTCTTTAGTGCATCCAACTCAGATGCTAAATTATTGTCTAGTTCACTTGGGGGTATAGTTCTTTGTTCAAAGAAGGTCATTTTATTGGCTCCATATCCCAGGTATGCGATTGTAGGTGGTGGATTTTCAAGTTGTGGAGTTGGTATAAGATTGAGCAATGGGATATAATTGACTAAGGCTTGATTAATGGCTGGGAAAGGGTTCATAGCAGTGGTGTTTCCAAATGATAGTGAAGTACCAAAATTTCTACCTACTTGTGGATCCATTTACTGTGTGAAAGTGATTGGAAAAGTTTATTCTATTGGTTTCAAGATAAAAATTTCTCGTGTGTGCATACATCTAGTGGCTACACGATTTGATGAATTTTGAAATATCTTACATCTTGGTCAAATTTCCTTCAAACAATTGCATTTGCTAAACATGAATTATGAATTTATCTAATATATGCTTTGTGGCTTTTCAATATTTTCATCATTTAATTTGCAAGCTTGGTTTGATGATGGTTTATATCCATTAGATTTATTTTCATGTAATTTCCTTTCAAATTCTCTCATTACTCTAATCTTTTGATCTTTTTTGAGAATTGGTTAGGTTAGGAAACCATCAAAAAAATTAGATTTAAATTACATGGATAGAAATCGCATACATTGAAAAAACCATAAAATATAAAGAACTGTTACATATTTACCATTTTTAGCTAAGTTTAATCTTGTAAGAATTTGCCTAAGGCAAAGAATAAATGCCAAGATCTAGAAGCTCAAGAGATAGCACAAGAGAGACAAATATGATATGATAAAATAATCAAATAGAATGAATTGATAAAATTACATACAAAGTAGGAATGCTTGAATATATAGGCATTGTGATATGACTACATGATAAGTAGATGATAAGCTATCAACCATACTAGGTGGAAACACATGTCCAACAAATGTGGATCATCCTCTATTGTACATCAAAGTATGTGCAACATGGGCAACAATGAGAGGATGATAATTTGATAAGAGAACTAAAGGTGAATCTCACACACAAAGAGGTATGAGATGACAACTATCACCAACTAAAGTGGAAATTCTCCTAACCATGTGCTAAAATGAAATGCAAACTCCTAGGTGTCCAAAAGACAACTAATATGCAAATGCATTATCTGCAGTAAACTTAAGTAAAGTTTAATTAATTAATACGTAATTACACCAACACCCCCCCTTCAATGCAACTTAGGGGAATGCACTTAAGCTCACAATGCAAGATGGATCCCGGCTACTAGGCCATGTTAGGTACCCATGTACAATATACAAAAGAAATGCAATGAAATCTCTCATAAAGTGGAGAAAGAGGGAAAACCTTATGGGAAAAAACCTCCCCCAAAAAGAGAGATGAATACAAGAATAGAATATTAGAGAGAAAGAACACCTCATGTGAGGAAAATATCCCCCCCATAAGATAGAACAAGTAGAAGAAAGACCAAGTATCCCCCCCAATGTAGAATGAACACCAATGGTAGATGCTCCAGGCTCGATGTAGAAACTGCGCCATGAGTGTAGAACAACATTGCTCCCCTTGGGAAGAAACAAGACCAAAGGTGTATATATGAAGCCTCCTCCCGAATCTATATGAAGAAACCTCAAAATGTATGATATCTCTAAAACCTTCTCAAGTGTCCCCATGTCAATTCTCAAAGGTGCCTCCTCAAAATCATGTGTACTAAGCCACTCTGCTAAAAAAGACAAATCAGGATCAACTGAGGATGAATGTAGAACATGTACCAAAGACCCACGTGTCTCCTTTGAAGATAAAGTTACCTCCTCCAACTGTTGTATCAAAGTATCCACAATCATGTCACCCTCAAAAGAATGATCAAGTAGAGAATGAATATGAGGGTCAACATGCTCCCTCGCAACAAATGAAGAAGGATCATCTTCACAAAAGAGAATATGAATGTCTCATTCAAGTCTCCAAAATCTAAAATGCAGGACTCCACAAACAAACCTACAATGTCAATCAAGTAGTCATTTCATGGAACCAATTTTGGAAGACAATGAATATCATGTTACACTGAATCACTTGAACCCATGGTTGTGTGAATGCAAGCATCATCAGGAGCAAGAGTAGAAGTAGTCTCAATAGGAGGAGATGAAATAAGAGGCTTAAGAACTTTATTATGAGTGAGAATACCTGACGTAGGATAGGTAAGGAGGATCCAATTAAGAATAGTCCAAACAAGTAGCCAAATACCACAATGTGGAATGACACAACAAGACAATGTTTTTCAACTGAATTTTCATTAATATGCCTAGCTATAAGGCCTTCCAAGTTAGGTCCAAATTCAATAAAAAGTATTTCTACAATCCCTCAGCTAGCCTAGCTCTAAAATGAATCAAAAACTTATGGAAAACACTAAGGCAAATCTGAACTTGAGCTCGCAAGCCTCCAAGCAATCTCCTTATCTCCAAGGATGCAAACCACTAGCTCTTCTATTACAAACTATCAGATAACAATCTAATCTTCAAGATCTCATAGGATCTAGATCTAATCCCCTATCCCACTGACTTTCACTACCCCTAAACATCTATCAAAACACTCCTTAAATACTAATCTTCAGCCATAAGTCGGTTGGAAGAAATAATTAACTCCTAAGCCAAGTTGGCTCATATTACAAACAAATATTAAATACAACAACAGTCAGCTCTCAAATAGCCTTAAAAACATTTAATTCTCCATGTCGGCCTCAAGATCTACATAGGAGAATACAACAAAAGCTACCAACAATAAATGCATCAAATCAGCCAGCCAAATCTCCAAGAACTCCAATCGGTAAACCAGAACTACCAAGCGCCAGAGAAACAACCCAACATCAATGAAACAACTGACCATGCCAAGCAACACCAAGCAACATAAGCATCGCTAAGCAAGCACATCGATCAAGCACCACAGGCATCGTCGAGTACCAATTCCACTGAGTGCAAGAGGTTTCACCGATTTCCTTCAGTGACCAAGCTTCCTTCAATAATCGAGACCATCAGTTAAAGCTGCAACCGAGTAACACAAAACCAAAACAACAAACCACCATACAGATTCACCAAGTACTCTAGAATGCCCCTGCATCAAACACCCTAGGTTCGAGATGTTCTCATAGGCTAGAAGAACATCTTCCGGGATTCAGCACATAAACCCCAAACTGGTTCTTCACATACAAGTCCTTCAACTCTTCACCTTGCATACTCTTCCACTTAAGTTTCCTTTGTCTTTTCAAATCTTTCCTTGATAACACACAAGTAGGTGGTCCCACAATAGTGTGTCCCACTTTTTTAGACATGCTGATTTTTGTTGAAATAACACATTTTTAATAAAATATGATGATTTAAGCCTTGAGAGGTTTTGTTTGAAGGAATTAATTACAAATGGTTAGCTCAAAGCCTCTTAGATTAAAAAAACATTGATATAACATCTATACTCCTCATTCATACCTACAATGGAGTCTCTTTTGCACCTATTAAAATGCTAACAAAAAATCACTTCGACTTTATGTTTTGGTAGATCAAATGAATCCATTTAAAAAACTTATCTATGTAGTATGATGCTATTCGGAACAAGCTTTCTAATGAATATAATTTTAATACATATTGAGTTCATTATCACTTTTAACTATTACTTTAACTAAACATAGGTTGTTTGGTCATTCAACAACCTGTCTCTTCAAGACTTTGGGAAAAATAGTAAATTACAAAAAAAAAAATTATGAAAAAAATTTAGGACTAGCTAATATATACTCTATATTTAAAATACGTCGAGATGTATCGAGGCATTTAATTTTTTCACCTTTAATTTTTATTAAAGGTGAATGATGAAAAAAATTAAACGCCTTGATACATCTTGACATATTTTAAATATAGAGTATATATTAGCTAGTAGCAGTCGCAGCACGTGCAATGCATTGAATAAATTAATAAATAATTATATAATATATTTATTTTTTAAAATATAATTTAATATAATATAATTACTTTTTCTAACCCTAATTGTATTACGCACGGATTAGTAATCCTAAGATATATTTGGGTTATGGTTAGGATTAGAGTTTAGGTTGTGGTTATGGTTATGGTTATGGTTATGGTTAGAGTTAGGATTATAGTTAGGGTTAGGTTTAGTGTTAGGTTTTATATTATGTTTAGGGTTAGGGTTCGGGTTAGTGTTTGGATTAGGTTTTAGTTAGGGTTCATATTAGGGTTTTGTTAGGGTTAAGATTAGAGTGAGGGTTAAGATAAATATTACAATTGAGGTTAGGGTTTGGTTCATGATTAGGGTTAGGATTAGGTTTTGGGTTTACGATATATAGTTAGATTTATGGTCATTATTAGGTTAGAGATATGGTTATAATTAGGGATGAGGTTAGGGTTTAAGGTATGCTAAAAATTAAATTTAGGATTAGGGTTATGATTTAGTTATATGGTTAGAATTATGTTGAGTGTTAGAATTTGCATGATATTCAAGATTAGGGTTAGGGTTTGCATTAGGATTTGAATTAAGGTTAGGATTAAAATTATAGTTTTGGTTAGGAATATGGTTAGGTTTAGAAGTAGGATTGAGGTTATGATTATAGTTAGGATTTACATAATGGTTAGGGTTAGGATTTGGGGTATGGTTAAAGTGAGGATTAGGAGTAGTGTTATGGTTTAGGGTTGAGGCTACAGTTTACATAATGGTTAGGGTATAGGTTAATTATATAGTTAGGTTTAGCATCATTCTTAGGTTAGAGAAATAATTAGGAATATGTTTAGACTTGGTCTTAGGGTTAGGATTAGGGTTTAGAGATAAAATTATGTTTTGGGTTAGGGTTTAGGGTAATGGATAGAATTATGGTCATTATTAGGGTTTACATAATATTTGGGGTTAGGTTTAAAGGGTTTGGATAAGGGTTTTGTTTAGGGTTAGGTTTTCGATTTGGATTACTTTTGAGGTTATAGTTAAGTTTTAGGTTATGGTTTTAGTTAGAGTTAGGATTATAGTTAGGTTTATTGTTAGAATTATGGTTAGTGTTAGGACTGATATAAATTTTAGGGTTAGGGCTAAGGTTACAGTTAGAGTTCTAATTATGATTAAGGTTAGTATTTATATTAGGTTTTATTTAGGGTTTAGATAAGGGTTTGGTTAGGGTTAGGAATAGGGTCTATATTAGGGTTTGGTTAGGATTAAGAAAATAGTTATATTTAGGGTTAAATTATGGTTATGGTTCAAATAGGGATAAAGTTATAGTTAAATTAGTTTTACGGTTAAAGATGAATTAGGGTTAGACTTAAGGTTAGATTAGTGTTAGATTTCAATAAGAAGGAAATATTTAAGTTATGCTTAAGTTGAACTTAATTATAGTTAGGGTTTGATTGTAGATATAGTTTGATGATTATGAGGATTTAGTTATAGTTAGGGTTGGATTTAGGTTTTTTATTATATTTATAATAGGTTTTGGGTTAGGAATATGGTTTAAGGACAAGGATGGAATTACTATTAGGGTTGGGATTGGAATTATAATTAGGTTAAGGGTAAAGATTTAGATTTGGTAGGGCTATGGTTTGGCTTAGGTTTAGGGTCAAGTTTAGGATTAAGGTTAAAATTAGCATTACTGTTAGGATTTGGTTTAGGTTTATGATTATCATTAGGGTTAATATTAGGGTTAGGATTTTGTGTTAAGATTCAGTGTATAAGTTAAATAAATTAATATAATTAGGATTAGGGTTAACATTTACATCATGGTTAGGGTTAGATTTTATGTTATGCTTTAGATTATGTTTAAGGTTTACATCCAAGTTAGGGTTAGGGTAGGGATTAAGTTTAAAATTATGATTATTGTTATGATTATGATAGAATAATAGTTATGGTATGTTTAAAAGTCCAATATTAGGATTAGCATTAATGTGTCATGGCTATGGTTTAATGTGTTGTTTAGTGTTACAATTTATATCATGGTTAGGGTTAGCATTAGGGTTAGAGTTTGGTTTTAATTTTTCATAATAATTAGGTTAGGGTTTACTATTAAGGTTGGGTTTATGGTCATGGTTACAAGTAGAACTATAGTTATTTTTTAATTTAATATTTTTATTAAAGTTGAATGATGAAAAAAGTAAAAGCCATGATACATCTAGACATATTTTATATATAAGTATATAAGCTAGTAGTAGATTAATATATAATTATATAACATCTTTTTATTAAAGAGAGTTTATATAATATTATATTATGATATTATTATTTTTAATAATTACTTTACTTTAAACCAAACCATAATTTTACTCCAACTATATATAATAGTAAAATTATATTTTATTATTAGTAAAATATTATTATTATAATATAAAATCATATTGAATAAGATTATAATTATATTATATTATTATTTATTTGCAAATTAAGATAAAATATTATTTATTAATATGCTAGGGTCACTATTTAGGCTTATAGTTACTATTGTGGTTAGGGTTAAGTTTTAGATCATGGTTAGGATTAGGGTTATGATTATGATTCACATTTAGGGTTAGGCTTTATATCATGGTTAACTTTAAGGATATGGTTTATATAATGGATAGAGGGTTATTATTTAATTTATCAAGATAGATCACTATGATCATGACTAAAAATTCATCCAACATGTAAGTAGATTTTGGAAAGCCAAATAATTTAAATTTTAGAGCATATAAGCTTCATGATGATGGCTTTAAGATTAAGGGTTACACTAATTAAGGTTGACATTTAATTTAAAAATTACTAAAATAGGGTTAGTATAAGCCCCAATTCAAGGTTGGCATTGAATTTGATTAAGTGTTAAGGTTAGGGTTGCAATAGGTTTCTCCATGACCTAAATATTTAGGTCTAATTTGATTTAGGGTTTGGGATCAATTTGGTATACATTGTTAAGTGTAGATTTGATTTGGAGTAAAATTTAGATTAGAATTAGGGTTGCAATTCCATTTGGTTTAGTGTTAGAGTTATAATTGGTTTAGTGGTAAGGTTAGGGTTCAATTTTATATTGATTTAAGGTTCAAAGTGGTTTTTGTTCATGCGAAGATATTGATATAATTCTCCCTTTTGTGCTAATCATATTGGTTGACTTTCAAAGACCTCATAAAACATTATCAATAATACAAAGCAAATTTTTTTATAAAAAGTCTCAAAATAATTATTTTGTTAATTTAAAATTAATATTTAAAAATAATAATTTTATTATTATTGTAAATATGAAAAATACTATTCACATAATCTTAATTTATTTAAATATCATGCAATCAAAAAATATAGAAACATCTTACTTTTTTGTATATTTTTCTAATTTAGTCACCCAAGAAATCTTTCTTATTTTAAAAACAATAATTTTGTTACTATATTTATATTTAAAAATATGAAAAGATACTTTTCTACTATTCTCATTAATAAAGTAATATGTTTCTAATTATTTTAGGAATATCTATAATGACAATTAGAAAAGTAAGATGATATTTCTAATTACTTTAAAACATCTTTAATTTCAATTAGAAAATAATATGTTTCTATATTATGTTTATATCTTTTTAATATTCTACTTTTCTAATAAACAACTTTAATCTCAATTAGAAAAATCAGATGTTTCTATATTATGTTTATACTTTTTTAATAATCTACTTTTCTAATTGAGAATAAAAATATTTTAAATTAAAAATAAAGAAAATATAAAAACATTTCTATTCTTAATTAAAAATAGTTAATTTTTATATTATCTTAATTTATTTTAAATAATAAAATTATAAAAACATCATGATTATTGAATGTAAATCCAACAAATAAATGTATCAAACAATATTGTTGTGAGGGATTTTCGCTAGACAAAATAGCTACAAATGGACTGGTAGACAAACATGCAAGATGTGGAAGCACAAACCAAGAACAATACTTTTCGATAGAATGTTTCAAGGGATGTCTTCACACAGAATGCTAATTGTGAGATTTGCTGTGAATGGATTTCTAAATTCAAAAAACTTTTAGGAAAGATAAGCCTTATTTGTGAATATATTGACCCAGATTAACATGCCTTAATATGGACTTTGATGTAACTATGAATAATTGAATCTAAGAAGAATGCATCATCTGAATGTAGCTTTAAGCAAACATTTCTCCCCCAACTTACATATTGTGCTTCCTCCCATAATCATCCCAGTTGTTGACTGATGTAGAGAGCATGAAGGTATTCATTTCAAATATGCATACTTTATTTTCTATCTTGTAAACATCATATTAGAGATTATAATCCTTCAGCATTCCAATACTAATAATATCAATCTTTAATAACATCTTCCATATTCTATCATCGTGTTAGATCTTTTTCTTGTGGGATCAAACTTGGCTAATAGGCAGGCTTGATTCTTAGTTTAAAAGGCTCCAAGTTTGCAAGAAAGAGTCTAATTGATGAGGATTGGATAAGATCCTCCTTCTTCTTCAAGCTCCACAGGACTCAAGCGGGTATTGCCTACATGAATTACTATATTGCAAGTAAACTTGAATGATGGATTGTGTTCTTCACTGCTATGCTATTTATCTTTCAAATTATCTCAATAAAACATCAATACTCTGCAAACAGCCTAGACAATCCTGATACAGAGGATAGCAATAGAAATCATAAATGTGATAGCATAGACTAGTGGTATAAGGACATTCATCCTTCTTCTTTTTCTGAGTTCAACTCAAGGAAGGGTAACCTTATTTATTCTCTCTTTAAGGAATCAACAAATATAAATCATATCACTTGGATACAATTTCTTCAAAAAACATACAGATAATTCTTGAAAAGTAAAAGTACTGGTAATGATATAAAATTTTAATGCTTTTAGGACTTATCAAAGATAACTTATTGACAGAAACAAACACTAAACTAGTGCCTAATCCAATGGGAAAAAGAGTCTAAATGCAAATCCTTAAGGTTATTTTAAAAGAAATACAATAGTAATGCAATCTAAATAGAATGCCTTACAAACTATTCTATCAATCTAATACTATTATCATCAAAATCTCTACACATAAGTTTACTCTCTGCAATTGATAACAAGGATTTTAATTCTCTCCTTGAAAGAAACTCATAATCAATTGAAGAAGTCGCTTAACAACTAGTATATTTTAGATGCCTTACAAATAAAATACACAAGAGAAAACATACAAGCAAAGAGACAACAATAATAGGAGAAAAAAATTGTAGTGTATTTTGTATTAAAATGAACCTGTAAATTACATATAAAGACTCATGCTCAGAAGCTCAGACACAAAATTTAGAAGTTTGCTCTGCAACAATTGTACTCAATTTTTCAATTTTTTTCCCACTCTCTCTCAAAATGAGGGTACAACTTATATATACAACTCAACCATCTTGGAATTCTCTTATCAAATGAGAATGCAACAAGCTTCAGATGGTTGGAGACCTAACCCTAAAAAGAATATAAACAAATTACAATAAGCCCTCAGTCGGTGGAAAGACAAATATTTTGGACTGTTCTGCTTCCTAGCTCGTTGATCACTGACACCTTTGTCTATAGATATTCATGATAGCTTCTTGAGTTGTTGTGAGATATGGTGACTACCATTCCAGCTAACTTACACCATTCTTATTGATAGCTTATCATCCCTGTGCTCTGAGGTCAGGTGTCACGTACTCCAAGTGTCATCTTTACTCATCATCCAAAATATCAAAGTCAACTATAGTAGATTTGATCTTCTTGGGCTTTTTGAGCTCATCCCACGCAGTTACTTCTTCCTCTATTGGCCATTTATAACTCTGGATATGTTTCAGTTGTGCTTTTTGCCTCTCCCATCTAGCATTTGTTATTACCTTAACATCTACCACAAATCTGGTAAGTTCCATCTCTACCTTTATGGCTTCATCCAGAGTGTTATTAAATCTTTTCATATCTACTTCATTACTTTCATCTATAAATGCCTCTTTCCTAGGCAATAAAGGATCAAAATCTGATCTCCACTGGTCGAGAGTCTTCATTACACCATCCCCATCTTTAATGGGAGGGATAAACCTGTTGAAATCTGCATTGAGCATGGCTATCTTAGCCTCAATTTGATTTGATTTGCCTTTAAAAAGTGGTAATATGGTCTTTACTCTATTTATTTCCTCACCTACTTACAGAACAACCTCTGGAATATCAGTTCTTAAAGATTGAATAGCTGCCAATCTTTCAAAAAGTGGTGCTCTAGCTGACCAAGTTGCATAATAATTATTCAAAATTGAAATATAACCATTCACCTCCACTTGCAACTCAGGTAGTTTATTGTAAGCATTGAAAACCAAATCAGATTTCTCCTTTATTATATCAATCCTGTGCTGCAAGATCTTCATTAAGGCTTGTAGGATAGCCTCATTCTTTTCTAACCTTATCTTCTCAATATATGTAGCAATCTCCTCTTCACTTGCACTCTTGTTTTCAAGAAGTGTTGGTTGTGCAGGTGGCATAGAGGTAGTTACAGGAGTATTTATTATTTTCTGCTCTAAATTTGCTAAAGATTTCTCCAATGCCTTTTCTTTCATTAGCTGGACATCCCTATCCTTCAACAATGCACTATAATCCTCCAACAAGGAACCATATCTCTCTGATAACTACTTGGTTTTGTCCTCATTGAGCCTAGAAAAATGAGTTAACACTTGAGATATCTCAAGGTCTCTTGTATTATGGATCAACCATACAATCTTGTCTCCATCCATTTGCTCTTTGACATTCAAAATTTGAGGCTTTTTATCTTTAGGATATAGACTCCATAGAGCCAATGCTTGATTCCTTGGGCTATACCCAAACCCTCTAATAATCTCTCCTGCCTGGGTATCTGAGGATAATGTTATGTCCTCATGTCTCTTAATCTGATCAATAAAAAAATCTAAATATAAATTCCACCCAGGCACAAGTAGCATATTGCTATTTTTGACAAGTTGTCTGGCTTCCTCTGGGGTGATTTTTTCAGTCTTAGGGTCATATTCCCTTAGTGTTTGTACTGCTTCATCATGCACTTGACCCTCTTCAATGATCTGAACACTTGATACAACATGTTTTTGCTTGTGCCATATCAAGAAGCTCTTGAATTCATCTAACTGAATAAAATTGTCATCTTCCAAGAATGCATCTTGTTCTATCATTCTTTCATCTTGGCACAGGGCCAAGGGCAACTCAACATCTTCTGTCTCAAGTTTTTGTTTTCTTTTCTCTTCTCTTATCTTCTTCCTCAACTGGTGGTCATGAACACCTTTTCCAGTGAAGAGGGCTCCCACTTTATCCTTTCTCTTTGCTTGAGAATATTTTCCAATTAATAATCTTTGCTTCTTTGCAGGAGGCTCACTTATATCTTGAGAACTATGGAGCTCTGTTAAGTCAATAATATTTTCACCAGCTTGATGTTTTTTGGTCATTATCTTCTCTAGAGGAGGGATTTTGTGCACTGAGTAGCCACCATCACTATCTTCATCACATTCAGACTCTGAGTAGACATCCTTCTTTCCTTTTTTCTCATCAATTTGATCCTCAAAAGTCCTCATTAGGGTATTGAATTGGACCATCATTTGTTCTAGCCTTTGAAGATAAGGAAAATTGGGGAAGAAGCCACAGAATACCAATCCCTTTTTCTTCAATTTCTTTTCAATAGCATATAACTCATGTATCCAGTCAGATCTTCTTACTATTTCTTCTTCTTCTATTATATTTCTTAATACATCCTCCTCAAGATACTCCTCATGCCTCTTGTTGAAAGGGATGCTAGGGATATAATATTTTCTGGCAGCGACCATAAATCCCTCTATATCAACATATCTATAGGAAGCAACATGTATTCTAAACTATCCTAGCCAATCATTGACGTCATTCTTCCCTATTGTGAGACTATGCACTCTAAACTGCCTTAGAGTAAAATTTCATTTCCTGTGAGAAGCCAGGTGTTCCTTATCGATCAGCATAAGCTACCAGATGAACTCTAAAAATGCCACCCTAGGTGGAAAAAAGAATGGTAGTATGTGGGGAGGCTGAGGGAACCCATAAACCCTTATCATTGTGTAGCCTTTCTCAAAGTAAAAATCCCCCCAATTGTGACCCTTGGTCCACTTATCAACAAATTACTAGGGCCTTATCAACTGCAGAACCTTAGTTGACAACCTTGAAAGATTAAGTCCCAAACTAAGAAGGATAGGATGAACTATCCAATTTTCAAATATACAGAAATCACTTCTCGAGGAAGAACTCCAAGCCCTTATCCAAAACTCTACTGGATTTGGTTGTCCCTTATACATCATTTGTGGCTAGAGGCCCTCCATGTTCATGATATCATAATTAAAATATTAAATGAGATACATCAACAAATATTAGTGCATAAACCTAGGTGTAGAACCAGACGTGTGGTTCTTCAATGCCTATAAACTCTCATGCATCTTATCTATTACATATCCTATGTAATCATATCCTTTTGTCACATGAAGACTTTGGGAGTCCAAAACCATCATCAGGAGATTCGAGGAGATCTTCTCTCCACCATCAATCCCTAGAACTTTGCATAATCCATATGCAATGTACTTTATATAAAATTTGAGATCCTTCTATGCATATGGGATTGTCCCTACCATTGGTGCAATGTAATTTATGTTCTCCCGGGGGACATGGTTTTGAATTTCTTTCACCACCACAACAGCCTCCCTGACATATCTATTGGCTAGGACCTGCAGATTAATTTTCATAGCCATTGGGACCTGGATACTGAAAGCTCTCATGAATAAATTTTGGTCAAGGGTGACCAGAGGAGAACCATCACCCTTCTGAATTATTCTGGATAGGGGATCATAGCTATGGGACAAAACAATTAAGACATCTATGTCTAAGAAAACCTCTAGAACTATTAATTTGGCTAACCTGACGTCCAACGGTTTGAGATAGGGACAAGACTTTCATAATTCTTGTAAAAATGCTTAAATAAACACATGCTAGTGACATCTAGATTCCTAGCATCTCTACAGTATGCAAGTTCATCTACAAAACATTCATCACTAGCCTTCTTGTTTTGTGATGACCCAGGCAGTAGGATGAGGAATTCATCTAAATAGCTTTCCTTAACCTTCTCCTTAACACCTTTGCTAGTAGAATCTCCACTGATTGATAATTGGCTCATTTTTTCTAAGAATTTGAACTCTCCTACAAATTTTGGATGTTCTGAACTTTGAAATTGCTCTGAAAATCTCAAAAAATTCTATCACTTTTGGCTCTTCTGAATGCTTGGTAATTTCAAAATGAGTGATGAACAACTATATTTATTTAGCAGAATTGAATGCAACAACTTGTTAGAGATCAAAAAGCTGAAAATTATGTCACTTTCACCATTACTTGGCACACTCAGAACTTAATTTACTAGCTATAAGATGAGAAAATGACAGGTAATCAAATTTAAACTTCTGGTGACCTAGAGACTATAGCACACTCTCATGATCACTAAAAGATTTGGCTCCTCCTTTACACTCTTAGAGATCTGGCGACTAAAGAAAACTTTAGTCGTTTAATGACTTTATTTCTTCTAGAGATCTGGCAACTATCATAGTCGCTGAACATTTTGAAACCTGTTGAATTTATCTGGAGACTGGGCGACCTTGTGTTTTCTTAAATTTTTCATTCTGAGACTTGGCAACTATAGTCAATCTCTTAGTCGCTGTAAAACTATTTCCTTTTAATTTTATCTGGAGACCTAGCAACAAAAGGCCATCAAGAGATCTAGCGACCATAATGAATCTCTCAGTCATTGAAGCCTATTGACTTTTCAAACTTTTTCTTGAGACCTCCTGACTCACCTATTTGGAGATTCAGCGACTGAAGATAGGAAAAACTTTTGATTTATTTTTTTGGAGACTCAGTGACTATAGTTAGGTCCACTTACTTGTTTATATTATTGCTATTTTATCAACCAATTAGGAAGAGACGCATCACAAAATCTGGCAAACGGATACTTATATTTTTTCAACTTTTTCAATTTTGGTCAACACTTAACCGTGGATCATTTGGCAACCATGCGACTGAAGACAATCTCCTAATCATTGAGAAACTTTCTTAACTTTAGTTTGACTCAAAGATTGGGTGACAAGGCAAATCTCAAGGTTGCTGGAACATTTTCTAACCCATGGTTTTATTCTGAGACTTCACGACCTCCACCCAATCAAAGTTAAATCAACAGTTGACAACAACTGTCTAAAAACCTTTCTCTTAACTCACCCTCATTTGGTGACCATGCGACTGAAGATATCTCCCTGTCGCCAAATAATTCCTTTAACTATGGTTAAGAATGGAGATTGCGCGGAAACCTTCATTCTCCCAGTCGTGTGAAGATTTACCTAACCTCGGTCAAGTAACGAGATTAAACACCAATCATCGATAAAAAATTCATCTAACGGTTCCTGCTAAGTCGCGAAACCTTTTATAACTTAATCACTTCATTGGGAGACTTAGAGATAACCATGTCGCTAAATCACTGACCGCTTAAGACATAACCACCAAAACCATGAGAAAATGTGACCATTGAAATCGCCAAGTCACAGGATAAAAGAACTAACTGCTGAATAACTTGGAGATCTGGCGACCTACAAAATAGACCACCACCTTGCATTTGGAGATTCAGCAACCAATTGCAAACCTCATAATCGCTGAATACTATATGAATTCTTTATTTCTTTCAGATATCACCCGACTGAAGGTATTTTGATTTGCAGATAAAGTGACCATAGTTGTTTTGTAAAAATTTCTCATAGTAGTCGCTAGATCTCATAATAATCATCCAGAGACTCGGCGATTGAAGGCAACTGCTGAGTCATTTGAAGACAAAGAATATTCCTCCAACCTAAGGAGACTATGTGACAAAGGGATTTGGGTAATCGCTAGTTATAAGGGAATATGCTAAACTGATTAGGAGACTAAGCGACTAATCGAGAAATATAAAAGCACACATGCTCCAAAAGGCCATTAAGTGATTCAAAAAAGTAACAGCTGAAAAGACTTGGGCAAGCAAATTTTAGGGCTTTTTGGATTTTCAAAGACAATTAGACCTAAAACCTAGGGTTTTTTCAAAATTTAAACAATTTTGGAGCTCTGGGACTGGAAATGCTTGGAGATCAAACCATGAAACTTGGAGATTTACTTCAAAAATCAAAATTTTGAAAATCAACACCTAAAATCGGGAAACCAACCAACACATCAAATCAAAACTCACCAATATTAACTTATTGTTACATGTGCAGGTTATTCACGGTCTGTGTTAGCATTCCACCACCTCACGGTTAGTCTAACTCAAACTTGTACGAAACATAATACACCCACATAGCATAAATTGTTCTACCACTTTCTAATATCCTTGCTTGCAAGGATTCAAAACTAGTGTGAGAATGAGAATGGTTCTTGAAAACCGTTATGGATATTAAATCCATTCAAGAACTAACACTCGAGTTTCCTGTTAAAACCAAAATATAAACAAAACTGATCATTTCAACCCAATTCATGTCACTGGACTGTCATGATGAACCGATATATAAACAAATTTGTTCTACCAAATCAAGAGCCAACAAACTGTCAAAAACCCAATTCAATAAACTTATGAAATTCCATTAAAAATGAATGCTCAAAACTGAGATTCACCAAAACATTAACTTATATCTTTAAAAAACTAAATTGCATGACATATAAAACAAATGACATCATGAAATCTCAAACACCAATGTTTGGCTACGTTAAAAGGACTTAATAAATAAATCATTCCTTGACATGACTTAAATAATATGAAAATCGATGGTGGAGGTGCCCCTACACCATTGACCACACTCAATATCAGTCAAATTTTATTCTTCATTGCCTCCCTTATTCCAAAATCTTAAACCCTTGAATACTTGTTCATCATAAACACTAGGAGATATTTGAAGAGCCCCCAATCCCTATCATTGAAAGCCCATGTGCTTCTGGAGGCTGCTTTTGGAAACAAAATTATTTGTAAAATAATTTTTATAAATTTAATAATATAAATCTCAAAAATAGATTGAACAAAAACACTGTAAGAGAATTGATCTCAACAAATATAACAATTTTCTCTTCAATCAATACTTTCAAAATCAGAAAAAAATGGAAATACTTAAGATTTAGATTGCAATGTCCAACAAATTGGATCCCTAATTTGCATGAGGAAAATATAGAGACCAAAACACAAATGCAGAAAAAAGTGAAAAAAACCTGGGATTCTGAAATGGACCAACCTTATTAGCATACAATGGCAGCTCATCCCCCACTTTGTATTTGTGATCTGATGCACACCATCTAATTTGAAAAGGGTATATTAATAACCTCTATGCTTCCAGATCCTTAATGCTGCTTTACAGAGTTTTCCACACGGTCTTCACAAATTTTTCTTTAAAAAAAGTTTCTTAAAACGTTAGAAAGTGTTGCAGTCACGTGTGTCAATAACGTTGTAGGCACTGTTATTTCCTCATTCATATTTGATTTATGTTACACTCATTGTACAGTTTGTATTTCATTTTTGTTGTTGTTCATATTTCATTATTACTAATGCATTTGTTAGTTCCATTATTTTGGCTTTTCTCAATGCTGGATAGCAAAATGTGAGCTGGCACTGGAATCTGTAGGGCTTCTTTTTTATTGTACACCATTTTTTTAAGATGACTTCCTATAGTGGGGTTTGATGCCACTGTAAGGTTACACCTCTTAGCGTAATAATATGACTTCCTATAGTGGGTTTGATGCCACTATAGGAATATGCCTCTCGGCGTAAAAAGAGTATTTGTGTTACCTTTCTATATAAAAAAAGAAAAAATAAATTTTGATATACACAGATCAAGTTAGAGCGATCCAAGTGACCTTATGTCTAAATTACAGTTACTGTCACTTTATAACTTAATAAACTATGAAATACTGACCTAAAATGAATGCAACCAATTGCATCCTTTAGATATTGAGGTTACAAATATAACCTTGAAGGAATTACATAGTTATCATATTTTTTTTAAATGCTATGTTGATCCAAGTGACAGTAACTCCTTAAAAACATAGTTTTTCACACAAACCACTTTTCGAAGGAGAAGGAAAAATGAATTTTAATGAATTTTTTTTTTAAAAAAAATATATTTAGAAAATAGAAATAAAATTCTAAAAGACTCTAGTTTACATGATCTTCAAATTCCTAATATTTTTGCGGCAACAGGTGTTCGAAAGTGAATTTTTTTCTCAGAATGTTGATCTTTGTGTCAAGGTTGGCCAAAAAGTGGGACACACTACTGTGGGACCACCCAGGCTTATTCTCCATACTAGTCCATCCTTTAAGAATTTCTCAACTCATCTCGGCTACCAAAGCTTAGGTTTCACCTACTAAGTGTTGTATCAAGCAAAGGCATCAGGGAAAACTTCCTATCATTCTTCTCAACAGTAAACACATTCTTGACACAATCATACATAGCTCTGCAATCATATTTCCAAGGTCTACCAAGCAATATATGACAACTATTCATCTCCAAAATATCACACAACACTAGATCCTTATAATGGCCAATCTAAAAATCAACAAAGGACTTCTCCCTCACTTCCAAAGCATAAACATCTTGTAACCAGCCAATCCTATAAGGATAAGGATGCTTCATTCTCTTCAAACCAAGTTTCTAAACCATGTCCTCAGCAACAAGGTTATCAGTACTACCACTATCAACAATTACATCACAAAGTTTACCTATATACTTGCACCGAGTTTTGAACAAGTTACTCCTCTAACAAGGTTCCCCCTTTGCATCGAGCAATGTTCTTCGAACCAGCAAGTTCTCTGATTCAGGTTCATTTTGAATGTTCTCATTTACCATAGTAGTCCTTCGATCACCAAACTTCTTCTATGTACACTCAAAAGAATAGTGTCCTTCTTCACCACAATTATAACAAGTATGCTTAAATATAACTCTACCTATCTTCTTTTTCAATTCCATAGGTTTTGATTCATCTTCAACAGTTGGTTTATCCTTCGCCAAGTGATCAATCTTTTCCTTCCCTCGGGGATTACTATGTTGTATCCTTTTCAACTTATCTTCTACCTTCAGAGCATACTGATAAGCATCTTCAACCGAATCAATCTTCAACATACCAAGCTCATCCTGAATATTAAATCTCAAATCATTCACATACCGAGCTACCTTTTCTTTACCAAGTTCTCTGTGTCCAGACCAAATAGTCAATTTATAAAACTCCTCGGTATATTCTTCCACGGTCAAATATTTTTGCTTCAGATTCTGCAACTTCTTAAACAAGTCAAGCTCATAGTCATCAGGTACAAACTTAGCTTTGAATTTAGTCACCATCAACCTCCTCTAATTGATCTTCATTTCACCTTCATCTTCTCTATCTCTTTGTAATTCTTTCCACCAAAGAGCAGCATGTCCTTTCAACTTAGTCAGTGCCAATCTTACTCTAAGAGGATCTTCAATTTCTTCAAGCTCAAATAAGTCTTCTAATTCACCAATCCAATCAATCAATTCCTTGGGTCTCAAAGTACCAAAGAGAGTAGAAACTTCCATTCGGTAACTAGTAATTAACCGAGCTCCAGATCTATGTAACCGACCAGTTCTATCTTCACCAGATGTATCTCTCTAGTTATCTCCACTAGATCTAGTAGCTTCAAATTCTTCATCAGCTCCCTCATAACCATCATCAGTACCAAGTTTCCTTGGTATACCAACAATAGCTCTCATGACCTTAGCAATCATGTCATTCTTCATCAATTCCATCTCAAATCTAAAATCAAGTTTAACCTTCTCTGTAATCTTTGATTCCATAGTATCATAGAGATCTGCAATCTCTCTAGGGTCTAATCTTCTCAAAGGCATCCTTCAAGATTTTTGAAAACCCAAGCAATAAGTCACCAACAAGGTCCTGGTGCAGATAGCCTCAATCGGAGATCACTTTACACAATCAAGATCTTTAGGCTCTGATACCACCTAACGCAGGACAAGTAAGGAGGATCTAATTAAGGATAGTCCAAACAAGCAACCAAACACCACAATGTGGAATGACAAAACAAGATAATGTTTTTCAACTAAATTTTCATTAACATGCCCGGTTGTAACGCCTTTTGTGTTAGGGCCAAATATAATCATAAGTATTTCTACAATCCCTTAGCTAGTCCAGCTCTAAAACAAATTAGCAACTAATGGAAAACACTAAGGCATATCTGAACTTGAGCTCGCAAGCCTCCAAGAAATCTCCTTGTCTCCAAGCATAAAAACTACTAGCTCTGCTATTACAAACTATCAAATAAAATCTGATCTTCAAGATCTTACAGGATCCAGATCTAATCTCCTTTCCTACTGACTTTCACTTCCCATAAACATCTATCCCAACATTCCTTAAATACTAATCTTCAGCCATGGAACAAACAATTAACTCCTAAGCCAAGTCGGCTACTATTACAAACAAATATTAAATACAACAACAATTGGCTCACAAATAGCCTTAAAAACATTTAATTCTCCATGTCAGCCTCAAGATATACATAGTAGAATACAACAAAAGCTACCAAAAATAAATGCATCAAGTTAGCCAACCAAATCTCCAACAACTCCAATCGGTAAACCAAAACTATCGAGCAGCAGAGAAATAACCGAGCATCAGGTAAACATCTGACCACACAAAGCAACACAAGCATTGTCAAGCAAGCACATCGACCAAGCACCACAGGCATCACTGAGTACCAGTTACATCGAGTGCAAGAGGTTTCACCAAGTTCCTTCAGCGACTAAGCTTCCTTCAATAACCAAGACCGTCAGTTAAAGCTGCAACTAAGTAACACAGAACCAAAATAACACACCACCATGTAGATTCATCGAGTACCCTAGAATGCCCCTACATCATGTACCCCATGTTTTAAAATATGTTCTCATAGGCTGGAAGAACATCTTCTGAGATTCAACACATAAACCTTGAACTGGTTCTTCACATACAAGTTCTTAAACTCTTCACCTTGCATACTCTTCCACTTCAGTTTCCTTTATCTTTTCAAATATTTCCTTGATAAAAAATAGGCTTGTTCTCCATACTGATCCATCCATTCAGAATTTCTCAACTCATCTCGGCTACCAAAGCTCAAGTTTCTCCTATCGAGTGTTGTATCCAGCAAAGGCATCAAGGAAAACTTCAATTCATTCTTCTTAACAATAAACACATTATTGACACAATCATACATAGTTCTGCAATCATATTGCATAGGTCTACTGAGAAATATATATGACAACTATTCATCTCCACAATATCACACAACACTAGATCCTTATACTAGCCAATCTAAAAATCAACAAAGCACCGCTCCCTCACTTCCAGAGCATGAACATCTTGTAACCAGCCAATCCTATAAGGATAAGGATGTTTCATTCTCTACAAACCAAGTTTCTAAACCATGTTCTCAACAAAAAGGTTATAAGTACTACCACTATCAACAATTACATCACAAAGTTTACCTCTAGACTTCCACCAAGTTTTGAACAAGTTACTCCTCTAAAAAGGTTCCCCCTTTGCATTGAGCAATGTTCTCCAAACCAGAAATTTCTCAAATTTAGGTTCATTCTAAATGTTCTCATTTACCATAGTAGTCCTTTGGTCACCAAACTTCTTCTGTGTACACTCAAAAGAATGGTGTCCTTCTTCACCACAATTATAACAAGTACCCTTAAAGATAACTCTACCTATCTTCTTTTTCAATTCCACAAGTTTTGGTTAATCTTCAACGGTTGGTTTATCCTTCGTCAAGTGATCAATCTTTTCCTTCCCTTAGGGATTACTATGTTGTCTCCTTTTCAACTTATCTTCTACCTTCAGAGAATATTGATAAGCATCTTTAATCAAATCAATCTTCAGCATACCAAGCTCATTCTAAATATTAAATCTCAAACCATTCACATACCGAGCTACCTTTCCTTTACCAAGTTCTCTATGTCGAGACCGAATAGTCAATTTATAAAACTCCTTGATATAGTCTTCCACAATCAAATCTTTTTGCTTCAGATTCTGCAACTTCTTAAACAAGTCAAGCTCATAGTCGGCATGTATGAACTTAGCTTTTAATTTAGTCACCATCAACCTCCACTGATTGATCTTCATTTCACCTTCAGCTTCTCTATCTCTTTGTAATTCTTTCCACCAAAGAGCAGCATGTCCTTTCAACTTAGTATGTGCCAATCTTACTCTAAGAGGATCTTCAATTTCTTCAAGCTCAAAGAATTCTTATAATTCACCAATCCAATAAATCAAGTCCTCAGGTCTCAAAGTACCATAGAAAGTAGAAACTTCCATTCGATAACTAGTAATTAACTGAGCTCCAGATCTATGTAACTAACCAGTTCTATCTTCACTAGATCTATCTCTCTGGTCATCTCCATTAGATCCAACAGTTGCAAAGTCTTCAACAGCTTCCTCATAACCATCATCAGTACTGAGATTCCTTGGCATACCAACAATACCTCTCATGACCTCAGCGATCATGTCATTCTTCATCAATTCAATCTCAGATCTGAAATCAACTTTAACCTTCTCTATAATATTCGATTCCACAACATCATAAAGTTCTAGAATTGCTCTAGGGTCCAATCTTCTCAGAGGCATCCTTCAAGATTTTTGAAAACCCAATAAATAAGTCACCAACAAGGTCCTGGTGCAAACAACCTCAACCTGAGATCGGTTTACACACTCAAGATCTTCAGGCACTTATACCACATGACGTAGGACAACTAAGGAGGATCCAATTAAGGACAGTCCAAACAAGTAGCCAAACACCACAATGCATAATGACACAACAAGACAATGGTTTTCAACTGAATTTTCATTAACATGCCTAACTATAAGGCCTTCTAGGTTAGGGCCAAATACAATCAAAAGTATTTATGCAATCCCTCAGCTAGTCTGGCTCTGAAACAAATCAAAAAATGATGGAAAACACTAAGGCATATCTAAACTTGAGCTCGCAAGCCTCCAAGCAATCTCCTTGTCTCCAAGCATGCAAACCAATAGCTCTTCTATTACAAACTATCAAATAACAAGCTGATCTTCAATATCTCACAAGATCCAGATTTAATCTTCTATCCTACTAACTTTCACTGCCCCTAAACATCTATCCAAACACTCCTTAAATACTAATCTTCAGCAACAAGTTGGCTGGAAGAAAAAATTAACTCCTAAGACAAGTTGGATCCTATTAAAAACAAATATTAAATACAATAATAGTTGGCTCTCAAATAGCCTTACAAACATTTAATTCTCCATGTCAGCCTCAAGATCTACATAGGAGAGTACAAAAAAATCTACCAACAATAAATGCATCAAGTCAGCCAACCACATTTGCAAGAATTCCAATCGGTAAACCAGAACTACCAAGTTCAAAAGAAACAACTGAGCATCAGTGAAAAAAATGACCACACCAAGAAACACAGGCATCACCAAGAAAGTACATCAACTGAGAACCACAGTCTTCACTGAGTACTAGTTCCACCAAGCGCAAGAGGTTTCATCGAGTTCCTTCAGTGATCAAGCCTCCTTCAATAACTAAGACCATCGGTTAAAGCTACAATCGAGTAACACATAACCAAAATAACACACCACCATGCAAATTCACCAAGTACCCTAGAATGCCCCTACATTATACAACCCAAGTTTGAAAAGATGTTCTCATAGGCTGGAAGAACATCTTCTAGGATTCAGTACATAAACCCCGAACTAGTTCTTCACATACAAGTCCTTCAACTCTTCACCTTGCATACTCTTCCACTTCAATTTCCTGTGTCTTTTCAAATCTTTCCTTGATAACACACAAGCTTGTTCTCCATACTGGTCCTACCTTTCAGAATTTCTCAACTCATCTCAGCTACCAAAGCTCAAGTTTCTCCTACCAAGTGTTGTATCCAACAAAGGCATCAGGGAAAACTTCATGTCATTCTTCTCAATAGTAAACACATTCTTGACACAATCATACATAGATCTGCAATCATATTGCCAAGGTCTACCAAGTAATATATGACAACTATTCATCTCCTCAATATCACACAACACTAGATGCTTATACTGGCCAATCTGAAAATCAACAAAGGACTTTTCCTTCACTTCCAGAGCATGAAAATTGTTTAACCAACCAATCCTATAAGGATAAGGATGCTTCATTCTCTTCAAACCAAGTTTCTGAACCATGTCCTCAGCAACAAGGTTATCAGTACTACCACTATTAACAATTACATCACAAAGTTTACCTCTAGACTTGTACCGAGTTCTGAACAAGTTACTCCTCTAACAAGGTTCCCCCTTTGCACTAAGAAATGTTCTCCGAACCGGAAAGTTCTTAGATTCAGGTTCATGTCCTTCTTCACCACAATTATAACAAGTACCCTTAAAGATAACTCTACCTGTCTTCTTTTTCAATTCCATAGGTTTTGGTTCATCTTCAATTGTTGGTTTATCCTTCACCGAGTGATCAATCTTTTCCTTCCCTCAAGGATTACTATGTTTTCTCCTTTTCAACTTATCTTCTACATTTAGAGTATACTTATAAGCATCTTCAACTAAATAAATCTTCAGCATACCAAGCTCATCCTGAATATTAAATCTCAAACCATTCACATACCGAGCTACCTTTTCTTTACCAAGTTATTTGTGTCGAGATTGAATAGTCAATTTATAAAACTCTTCGGTATAGTCTTCCACAATCAAATATTTTTGCTTCAAATTCTGCAACTTCTTAAACAAGTCAAGCTCATAGTCGACAGGTATTAACTTAGCTTTCAATTTAGTCACCATGAACCTCCACTGATTGATCTTCATTTCACCTTCATCTTCTCTATCTCTTTGTAATTCTTTCCACAAAAGAGTACCATGTCCTTTCAACTTATTATATGCCAATCTTACTCTAAGAGGATCTTCAATTTCTTCAAGCTTAAAGAATTCTTCTAATTCACCAATCCAATCAATCAAGTCCTCGGGTCTCAAAGTACTAGAGAAAGTTGAAACTTCCATTTGGTAACTAGTAATTAATTGAGCTCCAGATCTATGTAACTGAATAGTTCTGTCTTCGCCAGATCTATCTCTTCAGTCATCTCCACTAGATCCAGCAGCTTCAAAGTCTTCAACAGCTTCCTCATAACCAGCATCAGTACCAAGATTCCTCAAAATACCAGTAATAGCTCTCATGACCTCAGTGATCATTTCATTCTTCATCAATTCCATCTCAGATCTGAAATCAACTTTAACCTTTTATGTAATCTTCAATTCCACATCATCATAGAGATCTGCAATCGATCACTCTAGGGTCCAATCTTCTTGAAGGCATCCTTCAAGATTTTTGAAAACCCAAGTAATAAGTCACTAACAACATCCTAGTGAAAATAGCCTCAACCAGAGATTGGTTTACATAATCTCTTCAGGCCCTGATACCATATGACATAGGAGAGGTAAGGAGGATTCAATTAAGGATAGTCCAAACAAGTATCCAAACACCACAATGCGGAATGCCACAAAAAGACCATGTTTTTCAACTAAATTTTCATTAACATTCCCAGCTGTAAGGCCTCTTGGGTTCGGGACAAATACAATCAAAATTACTTATGCAATCTCTTAGCTAGTCTAGCTCTAAAACAAATCAACAACTAATGAAAAATGCTAAGGCAGATCTGAACTTGAGCTCACAAGCCTCCAAGCATGCAAACCACTAGCTCTACTATTACAAACTATCAGATAAAAATCTGATCTTCAAGATCTTGAAGGATCCAAATCTAATGTCCTATCCTACTAACTTTCACTACCCTTGAACATCTATCCAAACACTCCTTAAATACCAATCTTCAGCCACAAGTCAGCTGGAAGAAACAATTAACTCCTAAGCCAAGTCAACTCCTATTACAAACAAATATTAAATACAATAATAGTCGGCTCTCAAATATTCTTACAAACATTTAATTCTCCATGTCGGCCTCAAGATCTACATAGGAGAATGCAACAAAAGCTACCAACAATAAATGCATCAATTCACCCAACCAAATCTCCAAGAACTCCAATCGGTAAACTAGAACTACCGAGCACCAGAGAAACAACTGAGCATCAGTGAAACAACTAACCATGAAAAGCAACACCAAGAAACATAGGAATCTTTGAGCAAGCACATCGACTGAGCACCACAGGCATCACCAAGTACCAGTTCCATCAAGCACAAGAGGTTTCACCGAGTTCCTTTAGTGAGCGAGCTTCCTTCAATAACAGAGACTGTCAATTAAAGCTGCAATCGAGTAACATAGAAACAAAACAACACACCACCATGCAGATTCACTGAGTACCCTAGAATGCCCCTGCATCAGACACCCTAGGTTTGAAAAGATGTTCTCATAGGCTAGAAGAACATCTTTCAAGATTCAACACATAAACCCTGAACTGGTTCTTCACATACAAGTCCTTCAACTCTTCACCTTGCATACTCTTCCACTTCAGTTTCCTATATCTTTTCAAATCTTTCCTTGATAACACATAGGCTTGTTCTCCATACTAATCCATCCTTTCAAAATTTCTCAACTCATCTCAGCTACCAAAGCTCAGGTTTCTCCTACTGAGTGTTGTATCTAGCAAAGGCATCGGGGAAAACTTCCTGTCATTCTTCTCAACAGTAAACACATCCTTGACACAATCATACATATCTCTGCAATCATATTGCCAAGGTCTACCGAGCAATATATGACAACTATTCATCTCCATAATATTACACAACACCAGATCCTTATACTAGCCAATCTAAAAATCAACAAAGCACCTCTCCCTCACTTCCAAAGCATGACCATCTTGTAACCAGCCAATCCTATAAGGATAAGGATGCTTCATTCTCTTCAAACCAAGTTTTTGAACCATGTCTTCAGCAACAAGGTTATCAGTACTACCACTATTAACAATTACATCACAAAGTTTACCTCTAGACTTGTACCAAGTTCTGAACAAGTTACTCCTCTAACAAGGTTCCCCCTTTGCACTGAGAAATGTTCTCCGAACAAGCAAGTTCTCTGATTTAGGTTCATTATGAATGTTCTCATTTACCACAGCAGTCCTTCGGTCACTAAACTTCTTCTGTGTACACTCAAAATAACAGTGTCCTTCCTCACCATAATTATAACAAGTACCCTTAAAGATAACTCTACCTGTCTTCTTTTTCAATTCCATAGGTTTTGGTTCATCTTCAACAGTTGGTTTATCCTTCGCTGAGTGATCAATCTTTTCCTTCCCTCAGGGATTACTATGTTGTCTCCTTTCCAGCTTATCTTCTGCCTTTAGAAAATATTGATAAGCATCTTCAACCAAATCAATCTTCAGCATACCAAGCTCATCCTGAATATTAAATCTCAAACCATTCACATACTGAGCTACCTTTTCTTTACCAAGTTCTCTGTGTCCAGACCAAATAGTTAATTTATAAAACTCCTCGGTATAGTCTTCCATAGTCAAATATTTTGTCTTTAGACTCTGCAACTTCTTAAACAAGTCAAGCTCATAGTTGGCAGGTATGAACTTATCTTTCAATTTAGTCACCATCAACCTCCACCGATGGATCTTCATTTAACCTTTATCTTCTCTATCTCTTTTTAATTCTTTCCACCAAAGAGTAGCATGTCCTTTCAACTTAGTTTGTGCCAATCTTACTCTAACAGGATCTTCAATTTCTTCAAGCTCATAGAAGTCTTCTAATTCACCAATCCAATCAATCAAGTCCTCGAGTCTCAAAGTACCAGAGAAAGTAGAAATTTCCATTCAGTAACTAGTACTTAACTGGGCTCCAGATCTATGTAACTGACCAGTTATGTCTTCACCAGATCTATCTCTTCAGTCATCTCCACTAGATCCAGTAGCTTCAAAGTCTTTAGTAGCTTCCTTGTAGCCATCATCAGTACCAAGATTCCTTAGCATACCAGCAATAGCTCTCATGACCTCAATGATCATGTCATTCTTCATCAATTCCATCTCATATCTGAAATCAACTTTAACCTTCTCTGTAATCTTTGATTCAAAAACATCATAGAGATTTGCAATCGCTCTAGGGTCCAATCTTCTCGGAGGCATCCTTGAAAATTTTCAAAAATCCAAGAAATAAGTCACCAACAAGGTTCTGGTGCAAACAACCTCAACTGGAGATCGGTTTACACACTCAAGATCTTCAGGCTCTGGTACCACCTTACACAGGATAGGTAAGGAGGATCCAATTAAGGATAGTCCAAATAAAAAGCCAAACACCACAATGTGGAATGACACAACAAGACAATGTTTTTCAACTGAATTTTCATTAACATGCTCGGCTGTAAGGCCTTCCAGGTTAGGGTCAAATACAATCAAAATTATTTCTACAATCCCTCCCTCGGCTAGTCAAGCTTTGAAACAAATCAGCAACTGATGGAAAAGACTAAGGAAGATTTGAACTTGAGCTCACAAGCCTCCAAGCAATCTTCTTATCTCCAAGAATGCAAACCACTAGCTCTGCTATTACAAACTATCAAATAACAATCTGATCTTCAAGATCTCATAGGATCCATATCTAATATCCTATCCTACTTACTTTCACTACCCCTAAACATCTATCCAAACACTCCTTAATACTAATCTTCAGCCACAAGCTGGCTAGAAGAAACAATTAACTCCTAAGCCAAGTCAGCTCCTATTACAAACAAATATTAAATAAAACAACAGTCAGCTCTCAAATAGCCTTACAAACATTTAATTCTACATATTGGCCTCAAGATCTACATAGCAGAATACAAAAAAATCCACCAACAATAAATGCATCAAGTCGGCCAACCAAATCTTCAAGATCTCCAATCGGTAAACCAGAACTATCAAGCGCCAGAGAAACAACCAAGCATCAATGAAACAACCCACAATGCCAAGAAACACTGAGAAGCATAGGCATCACCGAGAAAGCACATTGACTGAGCACCACAAGCATCGTCAAGTACCAGTTCCACTGAGCGCAAGAGGTTTCACTGAGTTCCTTCAGCAACCGAGCTTCCTTCAATAATCGAGACCATCGACTAAAGTTGCAACTGAGTAACACAAAACCAAAAAAACAACACACCATCATGCAGATTCACCGAGTACCCTAGAATGCCCCTACATCAATACCCAAGTTCAAGTAGCCAAAACTCTCCTCAAAATTTGAATCATCACTATAAGTGTGATCATATGTTGAAGAATCACTGTCATCAAGAGGAACAAAATCTACAAAGGAGTATGACCGAGAAGATTGACCCACCATCCCAGTAGCAATAATTTCTCCACTCTCCAAGTCCTTGATGAAAATTGAATCAGGTGTAAATTCCATAGTCTTCTTTGTAGCACCATTTGGGTATGTGCATAATCATGGTATGCCAAACTAGGCCCTTAAGTGGTATTGAAAATTCAGAAAATCAGGTTTAGGCAAGTTGACATAAAAATTTGAAAAAGTTATATATATTATATCAAAAATATGTAAGAAGAGAATCTATACAAAATTGAATTTAGTTTCTAAGATACTAGGCCTTTTTGAAAAACAATTATTCTATATGTTGAAAATTTCAAATTTCAATGTAGTAGTACAAAAATTTCAGGAAAAAAATAAGAAGTAGGTGTATATCTGACCACCTTAAACACAATCAAATGATAAAAAATTTTTACAAGATTCTAGATATAAGTAGTAGACTCATGTCTGGATGTGACACATATTGTTTTGTAATTTTTTTCCAAGTAAATAATTAATTATGATTTTTCTTCTACAACTTTTCTAGAATATAACAATTCTCGTGTTTGACCATGTTAACTTAGTCTAAACTTTATCAAATTGAATTTTATTTTATTTTTCTTGTAGTAGGAAAATCATAGAATGTGACATATTTTGGATTTCAAAAATGTTATACAGTTTAAAAGTTATAGCTATTTTTCAATAAGCCTATCAATCAGGACTAGAAAGATAGCAAGAAGGTGTATGCAGTCTGACCACATTAAACAAAATCAAATGATAATATATTTTATAATATTCTAGATAAAAGTAGCAGACTCATGTCCATATGTGATGTATATTTTTTTGTATTTTTTTCCAAGTAAATAATTAAAAAAAATTTCTACAAATTTTCCTGAATATAAAAACTCTCATGTCTCACCACCTTAACTTAGTATAAACTTCATCAAATTGAAAGAATTATTTATTATTATTATATTAGGTGAAGCATAGAATGTGATGTATATTTGAGATTTCAAAAATGTAATATTTTTTTTAAGTTATAGTTATTTTTCAAAGAGTTTATCAGTCAGGGCTTCTTTTTCACATCGCCACTTTTTGGCATACCATGATCCCACACATACCCATCTATGATTTGATAGATAGAAAGAAGGTTAATAGTCAAATGTGGAACACACAACACATCATTGAAGTGTCCCTCCCTAACATCAATACTTCCTTTCCCAATCACATTCATGTAAGTGTGATTTCCCGTCAAAATAGGTGGACCTTTGCAAGGCTCAAATGATGAAAACACAGACTATGAAGAACCCATATGATGAGAAGCCCCTGAATCTAGAAGCCATCTACCTGAATTGGGACTTGAAGAAGAATATAAAGCTTGTCCCTTTTGAGTGACAAATGCATGACCCTTTCCTTTATCTTTTTCTGAATTTTGTGAAGAAGTTGAGGTAGACATCCTAGAGGGAAAATTGATCTTGTTCTTTACAAGAAGATTCTTCAATTCATCTATGTCCTTCTTATAACAAAAATGTTCTTCATGTCCATCCTTTTTGCAATATGCACAAAAGCGCTTCTCCTTCTTTGAAAATTTACCCTTTTGAGGTGATGAAGAAGTGTCATGTTGTGTGGAAGTTGATTTTGCACTTTCTTGTTGAGACTTAGACTTCTGATTCTTCTTCTTCTTTTGACTTTGATTTCCTTGACTCTCATGATTATCCACTAATGCCTTGGAAGTTGAAGATTTGAGAATCCCCATACTCATTAATTTGGTTTGCTCCAACATCAACATTTCTCCAAATGCCTCAAATGAGGGTGTAATAAATGAACTTCTCATTGTCATCTTGTGAGTATTGTAGCTTGACACAAATGATGCATATTCAGAAGGAAGATTACCTATCATATGATGAATCAATTGTGAATCCTTGATGGTGATTCCACAATCCTTAAGTTGTGCTCTCAACTCATTGGCTTTGTTGATGAAATCTTGAATTGTTTCAAAGTTACTAGGATCCAATTTGAGAAGTTGTGCTTGAATTGTGAATCCCTTGTCCTCATCCACTTTACCATACAAATCTTTAAGTTTATCCCAAGCATCCTTGGCATTGCCCAAGGAGGAAATGTGAAACAAGAGATCTTGAATAACACATGTTCTTATAATTCCAAAAGCTTGAGAATCTTTAACTCTCCAATCAATTAATTCCTTATCATCCACATTAGGTGCTTTAATTGTTCCATCCACATAATGATTTAGTCCTTTTACCATTAGCTTGCTCCATACATTTTATTTCCATGTAGCATAGTTATGTGGAGTTAATGATGGAAACCCATAAGGACCCATAATGAAAAAATGAAAGAGAGCTAGAGAGAAAGAGACACAACCACACAAGGCACCCCCCCAAATCACTCAATCAAAGAACCCCCCCCCCAAAAAAAATATATATATATAAAAAATAGATGATTTGGGCACTTTATATATAGTGCGTGTAAAATTGCCACTTGTCAAAATGGACCAAAGTGGACTTCTGATTTTGATGATTACAACATAAAATATGAAGCTATAGCAGACTCAAGAAGATAAGACACAAGATCCCTCAAAGATCTAATCAATTACAAGTGCCAAAATTGGCCAAAATAGACCATATTCTGAAAGTACTATGTCTACTCAAAATTTCTCCAATCTAATACCAGATCTAGAAAGTAGATAAAAAATCATGCACTTTCAAAAAAAATTGCACCTGAAAATGTGTCTATATTAGCCCAAACGAAGCCTCTGAAGTTGCAAAAATAAGGATTAGATAGGTACAGTCACCAAAAAATGCAATTTCTGAAAAATTCATGCACCAAAACTAGAAAAAGGCTACACCACTAAAAAGTTAAGGAAATTCTACCCAAAATTTTAAAAAAATGCACTCAATTTGGAGTCTGGATGACCAAGTTATGACCTCCCAAAGTCGGACTACTAAATCAAAACTACAAATGGTGAGGGCTATAAATTTTTCAAATTTGATGACATCAGAAAAATACTATCTTAAGTTTGATGGTCATACGATGTCACTACAGTGCCAAATCGCCCAGAATTGACGGTCAAACAGTCATCAATTTGAGCTACGTGAAATGATGACACGACCACCAGCTTAAATTTGACGTCTTGGAGGTCATCAAATCAAAATAAAAAATAGCCCTAATGACGTCCAGATAGGTGTCAAATTTAATTTGATAAAATAGGCAGAAAATGCAAAAAAAAAAATTAAAAATTACCAGCTGACCAAGCTGTCACGTGTTGTGATTTGATTGGCAGATCCGACATCACTGTTTGACCGAGCTTGGCTGAAATGGACTCGGCTTGACCGAGCTGGAATTGGGCTTGGCTCAACCCTGAGCTAGTATTGAGCTTAGATTGATCGAGCTAATATTGGGCTCGGCTTGACCGAGCTGATATTGAGCTTGGCTCGTCCGAGCTAATATTGGGCTTGGGTCGACTGAGCTAGTATTGGGCTCGGCTCAATCGGGCTGATATTAAGCTTAGCTCGACCAAGCTAATATTGGGCTCGACTCAGTGAGCTGGCTTAGTCTTAGGTCGATGAGCTGGCTCCAGCTCGGATCAGTGAGTTGGATCTAGCTCAAGTCGGGGAGCTGCCTCCGAGCTTGGGTCAGCAAGCTGGCTCCAGGCTTGGGTCGGTGAGCTAGCTCTGGCTTGAATTGGTGAGCTAGATCTGGCTCGGGTCGATGAGCTGACTCTGGGCTTGAGTTGGCGAGCTTATAGTCAAAATTTATGGAAATGGCCACCCAAACGCAATGGTGAGGTTAGATCTTTTTCTAGATACTCCCACAAGTTGTTGATATCCCAGATTTGAATTGTCGCCCTCCAAAAGTTGAAGCAACAATGACTCTCAAATGGTTATGCAATAAAATCTTCTATGGCTCTGATACCATGTAAAAATTTGCCTAAGGGAAAGAATAAATTCCAAGATCTAGAAGCTCAAGAGATAGGACAAGAGAAACAAATATGATATGATAAAATAATCAAATAGAATGAATTGATAAAATTACATACAAAGTAAGAATGCCTGAATATATAGGCAATGTGATAAGACTATATGATAAGGAGATGTTAATCTATCAACCATAGTAGGTGGAATCACATGTCCACCAAAGGTGGATCATCCTCTATTGTACATCAAAGTATGTGCAACATGTGCAACAATGAGAGGATGATAATGTGATAAGAGCACTAAAGGTGGATCTCACACACAAAGAGGTATGAGATGACAACTATCACCAACTAAAGTGGAAATTCTCCTAACCATGTGCTAAAATGAAATGCAAACTCCTAGGTGTCCCAAAGACAACTAATATGAAAATGCATTATCCTAAGTAAACTTAAGTAAATTTTAATTAGTAAATACTTAATTACACCAACAGAACCAGACCAACAAAGGCCTCCTTGTGAAATTTCACATTTATTTTTGATTGAGCCTTCCAAGTGGTTGTACCACATGACCATGGAGAACCTTGGGAGTAACATTGTTATTCTTTCAAGAGAGAGAGTTGCATTATATCTCCCTACTTTTACTTTGTATAAAAACAAGGCTCAATAGCATCATTGACTCAATTAATGCTTAATTCCTACTTGAGCCTATTGAGTCATTCTACTTCTAATTGTGAAATTAGGAAAAGAGGTGGACTATCCATTCCCCATCTATTATTATTTTTCTTACTGTACATTTTGGTGAGCCCAACTTATGACATTTACATTTGGATATTGGTGTTAGATCTCCTTTTTATGCATTATGATTTGATGGTTTGATGTGTTCTTCATTAGGTTTCATGTTATAAATCCATTTATGTTACATAAACTTGATGAGTGTTTGTAAATCTCTTTCAAATTTATTGCTTTCATTTGTTAGACATACCTTCATTTCATTTCCTTGTGCATGAGTGTTTTGACATTGAGTCCTACCTATAGCAATCTAGTTAGGAGAAGTTGTAGATGTATGGGTTCCTTTGATCCCAAGTCTTCTTTTTTTTCAAGGATTATGGATAAAACATGTATGCCTACTAATGACTATGCCATTATTGTTGAGAATCCTTCTTCCCACTTTTATCATGATGATGATGAAGCTTTAAGATTGTTTCCTACCAGATCCCAAATGCTTTCCAAAGACTTTGAAAAATTTGAGCAATGATTAGGATATGAACATTCTAATATGGAATTCATCTCTTTAGTAGAAATAATGAGGAAAATAATCCACAATGATGAACATGGGGTTTATTTCTTGCATACTATTTCCCACAACATTGATAACAATATTAAACCCATTAAAGATTGTGCCTAAGAACTTGGTTTAACTCCACCTCTCACTAGTGTTGAAGCTTCTATGCCTCTTCCTACTTCATTACCTAGTGTTTCTATATACAGTCAACCTCTCATGATTACATCTATATCAAGCATTAACCTACACATGTTAGTCGTGGAAGCATTTCCAATCCTATTGTTCCTCCTCCTCCAAGTGTTCCATGTGTTTCCCAACCTTCAACAATGCCTACCTACAATAATGTCCCATTTTCACATTCCAATGTTCGTTGTATTTCCCATAATGTGCAAAACCTTTCAAACATGTCTCATACCAACCTTTTCACTTAATCCACTATCAATAGTCTTTCTTAAACCATTTCATCCTTGTAACAACAAATTGCCTCCATGACTCAATCCAAATTTAACATTCCTACTTGTGACATTGTGTTTCTTTGATATCAATAAGTTCAAAATTTTAAACTTTTGTGTCATAATAACATCTTTCTAATGATTCAATGCTCTTCTTGGACAATGGTCTTCAATTTATGGTGCTAATCTTGAGACTTAACCTTTCCACAATCAAACTTATTAACACTTTTTCAAAGAAATGTTGCTGAGATTTGAAGGGGAAATTTTTAAATTAATTAACAAAATTATTGTGATGTTTTTAATTAATTAACTTAAACATTTCCCTTCTTATTTTTGCAACTCGAATTAGTGAAAAAGGCTTTCTCTATCAAAAGTTATTAAAAATTAATTCCTTCTCGCACAAAAACTCTTTATTCATTAACCTACCAAAAGAGAAAAGTTAATTAACTTTTCTAAAATGCACAAAATGTGTGAGTTAATTAACTCTTCTAATAAATAGAAAAGGTTAATTAACCTATCCAAATTTAGAGAAGTTAATGAAGTTTCTTATACCATGCAAAAATAAGAGGTTATTTAACCTCTTTCGGATTAAGTTTTGCATCCTTTAATCCCAATATCATGAATGAAAGATTATGTTATTCTGATTGCAGAACATGAATTCATTAAACAAGATGCAGGAGTGAATTTGACAAATGCCTCAAAGAGATGTTAATTCAAGGGTTGTAACAACATGATTTGCACAAAATGACTTGTTGAAAACTATTTAGAAACCCTTGAGGAAATATGCAATTGGCATGCATAGAGCCAATTTTAGGAAATGTTTTATAATATCATCTCGACCCATGTAAATGAAGGCTTTTGACCAAGTATGAACATCCATCAAAGCATATTGAAATGGATTGTCATCATATTCTTCGGCCATAAATACCCTATGGACATGCACATGTAAACAACATAATCATTGACAAAAAGAGCAAACTATTATAATGAAGGCCACAAGTAAATGTTGTGAAAAGCATGGTAAACTTTGCACTATGGGAGCCTATCTAATATGATATGGATATACATAGTGTTCTATTAAGAGTTACAAATTGCAAAGGAAATGTATACAAATATAAAGACATGGATAATGTGCATAAACCATTTGATAAAATGTTCAAGCAATGTGTGAAATAGACTAGTTTCAATCACATGTTGCTTTACATATATGGTTGATTGATTGTTGCTTGTGGTTGACCCTTATTCCCTTGATGACTATATTGAAAATGCAATAAATATTATTATTAAGGTATATTGTGTATTTGCAGAGGTTGTGCAGATATGTTTTCTTAGTTTCTGAAAAGCATGTATGAATCTATGTTGAAAAAATGTGCCTCCAAGACATGGAGGTATGAATTGACAAAGACAACAATAGTGAACTGTTTGACCAAACTCGACTAGATGTTGCCTCAATGTTTTAAAACAAAATGCTTGTAGTCTCGTGCAAAAATAGATTTGTTATCAAGGATTTAGGAAATGCAATTAGTGTGGTGTAAATTTTGAATTCACAATCTTTACCAACATTTTATCTTCTCATGTCAAATGGGAGCATTGGAATAGCATATGGAAGCATAGACGAGGCACATGAAACATTTGATAGAAAACTTTATTGAAAGAGAAATTGGCAAGAAAGTATGACATCGAAGGATTGAATAGGCTTTAGAAAATCTAAATAAAATGGCAATTTGCAGATCTTTGAAACCGATCCTGCACCCTTTTCTATTAGCCCCTTTCCATGTACACAGATAAGAGTCATTGAATGAAGTGGGGAAATTAGTTTAACGAAATTCCCAAAGGAGATGTCATCACAATGAATATGTATCTATATATATGTGACTATAGCTTTTGCAGATATGTCTCCAAGATTTGTAACAGTGTGCCATGATTAAAAAAAATATGGATCAGAGTCTACAATCAGTGTATGGCCATCCATCTAAACACAGTGAAAAGAAGTGTGAGTGTTTTGGAAAATTTTGAACTTTAGAATGCTCTGTTAGATATGTATGCAAAATGTAAAGTGCATAGGAACTACACAACTACTGTTTGACAGAAGGTTGTAAAAAGAAATGTCATTGGAAAGAATGAAATGAAAGGATTATGAATTGAGAACATAGAGATTATGCAACAAGGCGTTGAAAACACTGAATTAATAAATCACTCTATAACACACAATGACATTGCAAGCTTGGTTATAAGTTGTTGATGGCTGGTTCTGTTGGAACCCTTAAAATTTTGAGGAATGGGACACATTAGCATACATCTGTATCATTTTTGCTTTGAGAATGCATGAGGGAACCAGGTGTTTTTCGGGTGGATTCATAAAATTCATTTTTCCATTGCCTTTCATATGTTTCAGTGGTTTATTCCAAGTCCTAAAGTTGCATATTGAAATGGGTTTTCATCAGTTCATTCCTAGGGGGTCTCTAAATTAGAAAATTGCTGTGTAGAAATCACTGGGAAGGGTCACTTTGAGGTTGAATAATATGAAATCTGATAAGTGTCATAAAAATCTGAGCCTAGTGTCTTGTCGTACGCATTGCATACTCTCTATGTGTCAGGTTTCAGGTCCTTGTAATAAGTTTTGACACTATTTATTCATCCCCTTCCAGAGGTGTTTTCTTGGATCTGCATCTTGCACTTTTCATAGTTTTGCCGGGAGCCCTATTTGTGAAGCTATATCTGATACCTGGTTATTGGTCAAGAAGAATTAATGATGGATCTATATTGTAAACATGTTTCTCTTTTGGCCTCTCTGTTTTCAGCCCCTAATGAATCCGTTTGACCCATTTCCAAAAGCAAATCCATTTGCAGTTTTCATTGTTTTACCAAGGCCTAAATATGCATTTTATCCGGAAGCTTACTTTGACAGCTTGTATCTTTTGCCCAAGTGACCTACAATGAAATCCAACTACTTCCCTATTTTTCAAACATGAAATACTTCCATGACTTGAGATGATGAGTCTTGGTGAATCCATTTGATCAGTTTTGTGAGCCCTTTCCATTTGCAAAAAATTGAATTTCCCAGTTGCACTGAACTATTTGTTTATCGGGAGCCCACTTTGCGAGGTTATAACTTTTGACCAGTCAAGCCTAATGTTGAAATTTTTGTTTCCCTGCATTGTAGACATAACATACTACTTCTAGTTTCAATTGGGACTCTTTTCCAATCCACCTTCTCAGTTTTTGAAGCTGATTCCATTTGCAATTTTTAGTAGTTTTCTGCATGTCCTGACTTTACTTCTGCAAGTACCTATTTTCAATGAGCTATATCTTTTGTCTAAAAGATGCCCAGATCGAATCAGTAGTAAATTTAGGTTGTAGATATCTTAACGTACTTGCATGCCAGTTTGTGGCTTCCCAGGAATCTGTTTGGTATTTTTTCCAAGGTGTTTTCAAAGGCAGTTTATCAAGTTCTGACAGTGTGTTTGCAGGAACAAAATAAAAAGGGAAACTTCAGAGGTTAATAACTTTTGCCTCGGGTACAATTGTGAAGTGCCATTTTGTAGAGTATTAGAATGTGGGTCAAAGTTCATGCATGTTCAGTGGTGGGGCCAGGTCAGGTGATTCAATCAGTTTTCTAAGCCAATTCCTGAGGCTATTTGATGTTTTTGATAAATTTGCAAAGGTTGAAAGGATGAACTAAATGGTGAGATTAAAATTTTCACTACACAATTGTTTGTCGGCTGTGTGCAGTTAATTTCAGAAGGTGCACATTCTGTTTGCAATGAAGTGCATGCCATACCAAACATTAGAGAGTTGATGAGGAGATATTTCTAGTTGCAAGCATAAGTTCATGAAGCTTGGATCGAAGCAGGACACCTTTTATATTGAAGATGTTGTCAGGAATTTTGACAAGACATTTGATGAACTAAAGCTTTTTATAAATGGCATTTGCTTTGTTCCTCCTGCAAGTAGGAGAAAGGCTACATCTTGGGTGTGTTTTCCAATAGGGATGTGCAGTCCAAGGAAACCCGTTATGCTGAGACTTCATTTTGAATTCACAAGGCCAATGCATTGCTATTTCAACATGACCGAGATTTAAAAAATTGCATCAAAGAAAAGGTCTACATGTTAAACTTTAATGAAGACTTTCATTCTGGAAAAGAAACTTCGACATAAAAGGACATAGAAGAGGAGTGGCAGAACAGATAGGTATAGTTGCTCCAAGGGAATTAAGTAACATCATAGAGCAGGTTACAGAAAGCCCAGGTCTTAGAAATACAATGCAACAAATGACAAAGCAACTTGGAGAGCACAATGATAGAAGAATCATCATTGATCGTGAATGAACCTGGAAAGGCTCAAATTCAAAAGAGAATGAGTCATAGATGAGACATTGTCAAGAATATCTGAAATGCATTTATTACAGCAAAAACCCAACTATCCAATTCTTAAAAAATTAACACTAATGTTGAGGAATACTTCTGTTATTAGTCGAATATGCTTGAATTTGACAATGCGGGCGTTAGACTGGAACACCTCTCTCATTTCCTGCGTAACAAACCAAAGAGATGCATGGAGATTGCGACTGGTGTAATAATTTTTAGCACATTTGATGGCAGCATGCGTAAGTGAACTGGGGTCCATGCTGGATAACTGCAAACATATTAAAGTCTCAGAGGAGGATGTTCTAAACGCAGAAGCTATCTGCAAATGATTGATTCATGTTTTCCATATTTCTTTGCTTGCAGTCCTTTCCCGGCTTTCTTAGACATGTTGTTGTGACTTAGATTAATTGTTGTGGTACTGGAAGTGGAGCTTAGATATTCAGACTTCTGCTTGCTTTCTTGCCTCCCCCTTATCGGTTGTGATTATCCATCAAGCTTTTTAGTGGCAATGTTCTAAACAAATAAGGAAATTGTCAGTCTATGTATCTAATAGATAAAGGAAACAGCATAATGAAAAGGCAGTGTAGAACATGGAAGAGGCAGCACCAAGCAGTGAGAAGACCTGTGTTTCAAAGAAAGACTTAACATTTTAGAAAAAAAGGGATGCCAAGAGAACGAGCGTACCAAACAGTTGAAACAAAAGAATACAAAGTAACTGGTGTACAATGATGCGCACTAAGATTATTAGCAGGAGCCAGCGTATGTAGGTGAAGGCTTTGCTAAATGCAAAGAGGTGTGAGACCTATGCATAAGGCCAGCCCGCATTAATACCAAAGGGCCCACATAATAGCATAGTGAGGTGGGTAGCTGCCAGCCTGAGTAGATTTGCAGGCAATGTGAATATGGAGGGCCTACCTTGTGGGAGTTAGCTTGGGTCTTGAATCCATAGCTCTTCTTGTTCTTACTATTTCTATATCAATTATTCCTGCTTACTGGCTTGGCCGTACTTCAGGTCTTGTTGGAACTCCAACAGGTGGTCTCTTTGGCATAGCTATAGCCACCATGGGAATGCTCAGTACAACAGCATATGTTCGGACAATGGATATGTTTGGACCAATAGCTAATAATGCAGGTGGAATTGTGGAAATGAGTCAACAGCCTGATAGTGTGACAGAAATCACTGATCTTCTTGATGTAGTAGGAAACACCACAAAAGCAACCACCAAGGGCTATGCGATTCGGTTTGCTACACTAGCCTCTGTGCCAGCATAGATTGAGTTCGGGCAACGCATCATGCATTAAAGACTAGTAATCAATAACAAAGTGTCTGTGAAATACAATGGGGGCAGCGCACTAATGTGATCAAGTGCGTGATTGCCAGTAAGGCTTTTTGTAGTCATTAAGGAGTGCCCAAGCGATGAGAAAGGAGAGATAAATGCCAGTTTGAAAAGGGCCATGCACAAATATAAAATGGAATGCCAATACCCACGCACTATACAAAGGGGACACATTATTTTAATGGATGCCAGCATACCGGTTTGAAGGGTAGCTCATGCAAAAGAAGATCCAGAGGTTCACGTGAGGTGCCAAAGTGGGAGATTTCCAGTAGATTTACTTTGTGCAAGATGTGAAAGGAGGAGATACATCAAATGGAGCTGCTCACGCGATGTGTTGAGGAGGCCCGTGAGCAGGAGGAAGTGTTGTCTAGTTTTTTCTCTATAATAGATTATCCCACATGCAACAGGAATGGATGTTTCACAGCATTTATATATTACAACACTCCACAGAAGAGTAAAGTAAGAAGCCATGGATGTTATCGGTGGGCCATCTTGGCTGGAGTGCGTAGTGGGCCCCCTCACCCCAATTTTGGCACCCAAATGCAAAAAAGCTTTAAAACTACAAAACTATTAGTCCCACATCGGTCTTGATTTAGGAAAAGATGATGTATATATGCAACATGACATGCATAATGGAGTAGAAGGAAAAGTAGAAACTATGCACGTGACCCCTGTCGCCTACCTCGATTTCTATGCCCACGCCTATGTGCTAAACGTAAGTAAATTTTTTAGGAGAATGGACATGTGTCAAGTGGTTGCATGATCACAAGGGCCAACTTCAGCCCTTGTGAACATGTGACAAGCTGACATGTGGCATCCCAATGAGGTGGTGAGGAGGTTGTAGGTGGACGCCTGGTCAGAGACATGAGTCAATCCGGGCGTGCCACGTGTCATGTGGGTCCCGACAGGGGCAATAAAATAATATTTTAATTAGAATTCCTGTGTAGTTGAAAATCAAAATTATAAACATGTTTCAATATAGTTTCGACTATATAAAAAATTCAAATATTAAAAGTTGCAGACATGGGAGACTAAATTAATGGATGGTGGCTTCATTTTTGGGCCAAATATGGACTATTATATACCGCCGAAAAGGTCTCGACACGAGGATTCTGATTGTGGAATCAGATTTTGCACAGGTGGTCATTTGCTCATGTTATTTGCAGTTTAAGTTTCAAGGGGGCCGGGAAGATATTTTGTGAAATTTGATTGTTCTCACCCGGTGACTCATGGATTTTGTTGATCTTGAGGGCAGGTGTCAGTTCGAGTAACCTGCTATGCTTTTCCCCCTCTTCTTATTCCCATTTCTAATCTTTTGGAAGGGTTCCAATTTTGGAAGAATTCTGCTCTAGATTCCAGACCCTGGGTAAACGTCCATTGTATGGTTCCAGGTCTGTGGTGATTCCAACAAGGGGTTCTCCAAGAGAGGGGTCCAAATAGAGTTTCCATTTTGGTTCATGATTGCCTAGTGCAATGGTTTGTGTTCTTCATTTTCTGTTGTAGATTTAGTGCAAATATTTGTAAACTTGATTGCAAATCGAAGTACATGCAAGGCATGTATGGTTTTCATGCAGTTGTCTTCATTGTATTGAGTTTCAATTTCAGTATGAGTTCAATATTCAAGGGATATTGAGTTTGTCTTTTCCAAGGGATAATATATCTGTTTGTATTTGGGTATCCTTCAAGGAAGGATTATAAAATCCTTAAATGCAGATTGGAAATTAGATGATTATTATGTATGATTCTTCATATTGAGTGATAGAAATGTGTTAATGCAAGGATATTAATCAATGAAACATGGTTTATAGTTTGGGTTTATATCTATTAGCTTTGACTCCATGCCCAGATTGAAGGCATTGATCCTTACTATTAGAGGTCATTTGCCAATCAAGCATCAATTTAATCAATCACCTTTTCCCTTTCTATTTTAGTGTGTGGAATGATAAATCAAGTATGATGGGCTGGAAACCATCCCCTAATTCACTCAAAGTAGTGAATCCCTTCACAGGACATTAGTGTTTTGTCTAATCCATGTTTATACCTTCCTATGGTTTGTAGATGAATTATCAGTTGAGGTAGATGTTCATAGGTACACCCGCCTGGGTCCGTGGAGCCCGAAGTGAAGAAGGAATTCATCCTTGTTAATTAGTATTTTTCTTGCTAGGAAAAGAGAATCAAAAGGGAGAGATCAGGTTTATGATCTAGTTATTTACCAATGCAAGAAAAATAGCTAACAAAATGGTGACTCTGCTGGGGATTGAATAAGTTCACCATTAAGTGTATCCCAAAGTCTTGCTGGTTTTCAGTTTGGGAAAAGAGTCTTCAAAGTTTAAAATTCTAAAAATATTTTTTAGATCAGTTTACCTGGATTTGTTGTTGTGAAAGTTTAAATATATGCGGCTCTGTTGTTGTGTGAAGTGCCGAAAATCTGGACATTTTCAAAGAAGATCAGTAAAGAAAATTTAATTCCTCTAAAGAGAGGTGGTGACTCTGTGTCAGAAACAAACCCAAATTTTGAAGGTGTTCTTCAGATTTCAAATCAAAAAGTGAAGCTACAGCAGCAGCAAAAAATATTTCTAGGTATTTTCCCATTTGTTTATGGTACCTTATAAGATCCTTATTCGGTGAAGAAGTCACCAAGCTAAGGAGTATTGGTAAGTTTGGTGTATGCTTCTCTGTTTGAAAAGTTCGGTTGAAAATCCATGGTGAGAAGTATATGTATTTGAAGTTTTGTCTGCATAAGATCTTGAGTAAGAAGAAAATGTCATGTCATAGTAGTCTTTCAGCTGAGATGGAATATGCTTTAGATGAAGAAGTTATCCCTGAATCTGAGAAATTGTTGTCAAGTTTGAGACAAAAAATTGCAGAGAATACTATCATATTTCTGAGAACAAGAATAGGTAGAAGGAAAGATGAATCAGTCATGTTGTTCTATGATAAATTTTCAGTGGCTCTGAGACAAGTAGAGATTCATAATATGTTTAGAGAGCCATATTTAATGGACTTGTTTGTGGAGTTATGTATGCCTGAATCAGTCAATCACTATGCAACATTTAGGGAAAAACATTTTGCACACATTAGGGAATGTCTGTCAGAAATTGAAAAGGCCAAATCTGAGAATGAACATGAACATGTTTCAGATGATATGTATGAAAATTAGACATGTATTTCAAATTTGTATGATGAGTGCAGTGATGTTGATATTGACAGTGATAGAGATCAAAATAATAGAAATGAATCTGTTGATGGAAATTTCTATGATTCAGTGTGTAGTGATGATTCTCAATCCGAGAATGAATGTAGTTTAGAAAATGAGTATTCGGTTGGAGACTGTGAAAGCATCACTAGTTGTTTTTCCGAAGATGAACATATTGATAATTGTGGTGTTGATGCTCATGATCTAATTTCATTTTCAGATTCTAATTCTTTTTCCTTTGATCAGATTTTTTGTAACAGGGAGTCTAATAATGTATTCAGTAGCTTTTCTAATGCATTGTTTGATAAAGATATGGATTCTAATCAGTCGGCCTTGTGAAAAAACTTCTATGATCAGCAATTCCATTTAGTGTGTAATCCATTGTTTGAAGATAATGTTCAACAACCGAACTATGATGGAGCTGAAACAGTTCAAGAAACAGTTGATTCCAAGGGATATGAGTCAGATTCCCAAATTTCATCTCAGCCAGACAAGAAAGGTGTTATCTACTATGAGTCTCACGGTGTTTCCAAATATGTGTGGCAGTGTGAGTATGAGACCTTTTATTTTGGTTTGCAATCATGTTTTGAAGATGAAGATGCATTTAAAGATTGCAATCAGCAGGCAAGTTTTTCCTCACTTTATAAAAATCAATCCCGTATTAGTTTGTCAGATGTGGTGGATAGTGTTTCTTTTTCTTTTGTGCAAACTAATGATATCAGTAAATGTGACCAGCACATTTATGAGAATGACCAGTATCTTCAGATTGAGTTTGATTCTCAGGCATTGGACAAATATGAATATATAGATTATATGTTGCCTAATGTGCTTGTGAAGACTTTTCATGATTTCAGCCATACAGGTGCAAGTGATAAATGTTTGATTCCAATACATGGTGGAAAAGAAAATTGTGTTTTTGATCGGGGTAAGTGAAGTTTCCAGCCATGGTTTCCCTTTGTAAGAAGTTTGTACATTTGTATAGTTGCTTGGCTTGCAGTAGTGTAGTTTGCTTTGAATAAGGAACCAATTTTGAGGAGCTTGATGGAACCGGTAGTAAGTTTTTGAGAAGATTGGAGTAATAAGGAGAAATTTAATTTTTGGGGTGGTCTGCTCTTCCAGAAGATTATAGTATTCTTGCCATGATCTTGCGATCAAGCATCCACAGTCGGAGCCACTGTTGGTACCCTTAAAATTTTGAGGAATGGGACACATTAGCATGCATCTGTATCATTTTTGCTATGAGGATGCATGAGGGAACCGGGTGTTTTCCGGGCGGTTTCATAAAATTCATTTGTCCATTTCCTTTCATATATTTCAATGGTTTATTCCAACGCCTAAAGTTGCATATTGAAATGGGTTTTCATCAGTTCATTCCTAGGGGGTCTCTAAATCAGAAAATTGTTGTGTAGAAATCACTGGGAAGGGTCACTTTAAGGTTGAATAATATGAAATCTGATAAGTGTCATAAAAATCTGAGCCTAGTGTCTTGTTGTATGCATTTCATACTCTCTATGTGTCAGGTTTCAGGTCCCTGTGATAAGTTTTGACCCTATTTATTCATCCCCTTCCGGAGGTGTTTTCTTGGATCTGCTTCTTGCACTTTTCATAGTTTTGTCGGGAGCCCTGTTTGTGAAGCTATATCTGATACCCGGTGATTGGTCAAGAAGAATTAATGATGGATCTATATTGTAAACATGTTTCTCTTTTCACCTCTCTATTTTCAGCCCCTAATGAATCCGTTTGACCCATTTCCAAAAGAAAATCCATTTGCAGTTTTCATTGTTTTACTAAGGCCTAAATATGCATTTTATCGGGAAGCTTACTTTGACAGCTTGTATCTTTTTCCCAAGTGACCTAAAATGCAATCCAACTACTTCCCTATTTTTCAAACATGAAATACTTCCATGACCTGAGATGATGAGTCTTGGTGAATCTGTTTGGTCAGTTTTGTGAGCCCTTTCCATTTGCAAAAAATTGAATTTCCCAGTTGCACTGAACTATTTGTTTGTCGGGAGCCCACTTTCCGAGGTTATAACTTTTGACCAGTCAAGCCTAATGTTGAAATTTTTGTTGCCCTGCATTGTAGACATAACATACTACTTCTAGTTTCAATTGGGACTCTTTGCCAATCCACCTTCTCAGTTTTTGAAGCTCATTCCATTTGCAATTTTTAGTAGTTTTCTGCATGTCCTGACTTTACTTCTGCAAGTACCTATTTTCAATAAGCTATATCTTTTGTCTGAAAGATGCCCAGATCGAATCAGTAGTAAATTTAGGTTGTAGATATCTTAACGTACTTGCATGCCAGTTTGTGGCTTCCTAGGAATCTATTTGGTATTTTTGCCAAGGTGTTTTCAAAGGCAGTTTATCAAGTTCTGACAGTGTGTTTGCAGGAACAGAATAAAAAGGGAAACTTCAAAGGTTAATAACTTTTGCCTCGAGTACAATCGTGAAGTGCCATTTTGTAGAGTATTAGAATGTGGGTCAAAGTTCATGCATGTTCAGTGGTGGGGCCAGGTCAGCTGATTCAGTCAGTTTTCTAAGCCAATTCCAGAGGCTATTTGATGTTTTTGATAAATTTGCAAAGGTTGAAAGTATGAACTAAATGGTGAGATTAAAATTTTCAATACACCATTGTTTGTCGGTTGTGTGCATTTAATTTTAGAAGGTGCACGTTCTGTTTGCAATGAAGTGCATGCCATACCAGACATTAGAGAGTTGATGAGGAGATATATCTGGTTGCAAGCATGAAGTTCATGAAGCTTGGATCGAAGCCGGACACCTTTTATATTGAAGATGTTGTCAGGAATTTTGACAAGACATTTGATGAACTAAAGCTTTTTATAAATGGCATTTGCTTTGTTCCTCCTGCAAGTAGGAGAAAGGCTACATCTTGGGTGTGTTTTCCAAGAGGGATGTGCAGTCCAAGGAAACCAGTTATGCTAAGACTTCATTTTGAATTCACAAGGCCAATGCATTGCTATTTCAGCATGACCGAGATTTAAAAAATTGCATCAAAGAAAAGGTCTACATGTTAAACTTTAATGAAGACCTTCATTCTGGAAAAGAAACTTCGACATAAAAGGACATAGAAGAGGAGTAGCAGAACAGACAGGTATAGTTGCTCCAGGGGAATTAAGTAACATCATAGAGCAGGTTACAGAAAGCCCAGGTCTTAGAAATACAATGCAACAAATGACAGAGCAACTTGGAGAGCACGATGATAGAAGAATCGTCATTGATCGTGAATGAACCTGGAAAGGCTCAAATTCAAAAGAGAATGAGTCATAGATGAGACATTGTCAAGAATATCTGAAATGCATTTATTACAGCAAAAACCCAACTATCCAATTCTTAAAAAATTAACACTAATGTTGAGGAATACTTCTGTTATTAGTCGAATATGCTTGAATTTGACAATGTGGGCGTTAGACTGGAACACCTCTCTCATTTCCTACGTAACAAACCAAACAGATGCATGGAGATTGCGACTGGTGTAATAATTTTTAGCACATTTGATGGCAGCATGTGTAAGTGAACTGGGGTCCATGCTGGATAACTACAAACATATTAAAGTCTCAGAGGAGGATGTTCTAAATGTAGAAGCTATCTACAAATGATTGATTCATGTTTTCCATATTTCTTTGCTTGCAGTCCTTTCCCGGCTTTCTTAGACATGTTCTTGTGACTTAGATTAATTATTGTGGCACTGGAAGTGGAGCTTAGATATTCAGACTTCTGCTTGCTTTCTTGCTTCCCCCTTATCGGTTGTGATTATCCATCAAGCTTTTTAGTGGCAATGTTCTAAACAAATAAGGAAATCATCAGTCTATGTATCTAATAGATAAAGGAAATAGCACAATGAAAAGGTAGTGTAGAACATGGAAGAGGCAGCGCCAAGCAGTGAGAAGACCTGCGTTTCAAAGAAAGACTTAACGTTTCAAAAAAAAAGCGATGCCAATAGAACCAGCGTACCAAACAGTTGAAACAAAAGAATACACGGTAATTGGTATACAATGGTGCGCACTAAGATAATTAGCAAGAGCCAGCGTATGTAGGTGAAGGCTTTCTTGATTGCAAAGAGGTGTGAGACCTGTGCATAAGGCCAGCCTGCACTAATACCAAAGGGCCCATGTAATAGCACAGTGAGGTGGGTAGCTGCCAACGTGAGTAGATTTGCAGGCAATGTGAATATGGAGGGCCTACCTTGTGGGAGTTAGCTTGGGTCTTGAATCCACAGCTCTTCTTGTTCTTACTATTTCTATATCAATTATTCCTGCTTACTGGCTTGGCCGTACTTTAGGTCTTTTTGGAACTCCGACAGGTGGTCTCTTTGGCATAGCTGTAGCCACCATATGTTCGAACAATGGATATGTTTGGACCAATAGCTGATAATGCAGGTGCAATTATGGAAATGAGTCAACGGCCTAATAGTGTGAGAGAAATCACTGATCTTCTTGATGCAGTAGGAAACACCACAAAAGCAACCACCAAGGGCTATGCGATTCGGTTTTCTACACTAGCCTCTGTGCCAGCATAGATTGAGTTTGGGCAACGCATCATGCATTAAAGACTAGTAATCAATAACAAAGTGTCTGTGAAATACAATGGGGGCAGCGCACTAATGTGATGAAGTGTGTGATTGCCAGTAAGGCTTTTTGTAGTCATTAAGGAGTGCCCACGCGAAGAGAAAGGAGAGATAAATGCCAGTTTGAAAAGGGCCATGCACAAATATAAAATGGAATGCCAATACCCACGCACTATACAAAGGGGACACATTATTTTAATGGATGCCAACATACTAGTTTGAAGGGCAGCTCATGCAAAAGAAGATCCAGAGGTTCATGTGAGGTGCCAAAGCGGGAGACTGCCAATAGATTTACTTTGTGCAAGATGTGAAAGGAGGAGATACATCAAATGGAGCTGCTCACGCGATGTGTTGAGGAGGCCCGTGAGCAGGAGGAAGTGTTGTCTAGTTTTTTCTCTATAATAGATTATCCCACATGCAACGGGAATGGATTTTTCACAGAATTTATATATTACAACACTCCACAAAAGAGTAAAGTAAGAAGCCACGGAGGTTATCGGTGGGCCATCTTGGCTGGAGTGCGCAGTGGGCCCCCTCACCCCAATTTTGGCACCCAAATGCAGAAAAGCTTTAAAACTGCAAAACTATTAGTCCCACATCAGTCTTGATTTAGGAAAAGATGATGTATATATGCAACATGACACACATAATGGAGTAGAAAGAAAAGTGGAAACTATGCACGTGACCCCTGCCGCCTGCCTCAATTTCTATGCCCGCGCCCATGTGCTAAAGGTACGTAAATTTTTTAGGAGAATGGACACATGTGAAGTGGTCACCTGATCACAAGGGCCAACTTCAGCCCTTGCGAACATGCGACAGGCTAACATGTGGCAGCCCGATGAGGTGGCAAGGAGGTTGTAGGTGGACGCCTGGTCAGAGACATGAGCCAATCTGGGCCTACCATGTGTCAGGTGGGTCCCGACAAGGGCAATAAAATAATGTTTTAATTAGAATTCTTGTGTAGTTGAAAATCAAAATTATAAACATGTTTCAATATAGTTTCGACTATATAAAAAATTCAAATATTAAAAGTTGCAGACATGGGAGACTAAATTAATGGATGGTGGCTTCATTTTTGGGCCAAATATGGACTATTATATAGCGTCGAAAAGGTCTCGACGTGAGGATTCTGATTATGGAATCAGATTTTGCACAGGTGGTCATCTACTCGTGTTATTTGCAGTTTAAGTTTCAAGGGGGCCGGGAAGATATTTTGTGAAATTTGATTGTTCTCACCCCATGACTCATGGATTTTGTTGATCTTGAGGGTAGGTGTCAATTCGAGTAACTTGCTATGCTTTTCCCCCTCTTCTTATTCTCATTTCTGATCTTTTGGAAGGGTTCCAATTTTGGAAGAATTCTGCTCTAGGTTCCAAACCCTGGGTAAATGTCCATTGTATGGTTCGAGGTCTGTGGTGATTCCAACAGGGGGTTCTCCAAGAGAGGGGTCCAAATAGAGTTTCCATTTTGGTTCATGATTGTCTAGTGCAATGGTTTGTGTTCTTCATTTTCTGTCATAGATTTAGTGCAAATATTTGTAAACTTGATTGCAAATTGAAGTACATGCAAGGCATGTATGGTTTTCAGGGAGTTGTCTTCATTGTATTGAGTTTCAATTTTAGTATGAGTTCAATATTCAAGGGATATTGAGTTTGTCTTTTCCAAGGGATAATATATCTGTTTGTATTTGGGTATCCTTCAAGGAAGGATTATAAAATCCTTAAATGCAAATTGGAAATTAGATCAGTATTATGAATTTGTATGATTCTTCATATTGAGTGATAGAAATGTGTTAATGTAAGGCATTAATCCAAGAATATTAATCAATGAAACATGGTTTACAGTTTGGGTTTATATCTATTGGCTTTGACTCCATGCCCGGATTGAAGGCACTGATCCTTAATGTTAGAGGTTATTTGCCAACCAAGCATCAATTTAATCAATCACCTTTTCCCTTTCTGTTTTAGTGTGTAGAATGATAAATCAAGTATGATGGGCTAGAAACCATCCCCTAATTCACTCAGAGTAGTGAATCCCTTCACAGGATGTTAGTGTTTTGTCTAATCCATGTTTATACCTTCCTATGGTTTGTAGATGAATTATCAGTTGAGGTAGATGTTCATAGGTACACCCGCCTGGGTCCGTGGAGCCCGAAGTGAAGAAGGAATTCATCCTTGTTAATTAGTATTTTTCTTGCTAGGAAAAGAGCATCAAAAGGGAGAGATCAGGTTTATGATCTAGTTATTTACCAATGCAAGAAAAATAGCTAACAGGTTCTTGTGCTCTTTCCAGCTATATTGAAGATACTCACATACATATACATACTGTTGGGATTGGAAGGCCAGCGGACTTTTGTCTGTTGCAGTCTTGTCCTTTCAGCTACTCAGTATGAGCTTATAAATAAGACTCTTCTTTCATTTGTAAATATTTTGATTTGAGATTAATACAATTCTTCTGCTCTCAGTGTGGACGTAGCCACTATTGTGGTGAACCACGATAAATAGTGTGTTCTCTATTTATTTGCAATCTGCTCTTTTATTCTGTGTTTTTTGGTCTTTTATTTCAAACTCTTTAATTCTATAATTGGTATCAGAGCGAGGTTAATCACTGGTTGAGATTCCAGTAATTGAAATTTCTGAATCATGGAAGATTTAAGAGTTCAGAAATTCTCTGGGAAGAACTACAGGATATGGAAGATTCAAATGAAGTCTTTGTTAGTCAACAAAGAGCTTTCTCTCGCATTTGAAGGAAAAGCAAAGAAACCTTCAACCATTTCGAATGAAGATTGGGAAAAGCTTGATGAAAAAGTCATGGTGACAATCTTTCTTGCATTAGGCGATAATGTATTATATAATGTTTTAGACAAAACTATAGCCAAAGACGTATGGGATAAATTGGCTTCAACATATGCACAAGCATCTGCTATGAACAAAGTCTTTATCATGAAGAAGTTATACAAACTTAAGATGAGGGAAGGCAAAGCCATGACAAATCATCTCAATGAATTTAACACCTTGATCAGCCAAGAAAATTTAGTTGGCATGACACAAGATGATGAGAATAAGGCTTTCCTATTGCTATGTTCTCTTCCTAATAGCTAGGATGGACTTGTGATAGCCATAAGCACTTCAACATCAACTACCATGAAGCTGGTCTTTGATGAAGTTTCAGCCACCCTTCTCTCCGAAGATTTGAGGAGAAAGAATGATGAGTCCTCATCCGGTAATGCTCTCACAATGGTGAGCACCGAAAATAGAGGATGCCAATATAGAGGCAGATTTAATAACAATTGGAGGTGCCAATCTGCAAGAAGATTGCAGTCAAGAGGGAGACAAAATGATTGTTGGTTTTGTGGGAAGGCTGGGCATGTTAAGAAAGATTGTAGAAAATTCAAGAAGGCACAAGAACAAGTATTGGATAGTCAAGCAAACATAACTCATGAAAAGGATCCGGGTATCCTAATTTTATCTACAAGTGATACAAAATCTGATTCATGGGTAATTGATTTGGGAGCTTCCTTTCATGCTTTCTCTCTCACGGATGCATTTACAAATTATCAAGAAGGAGAATTCGGAGAGGTATATTTGGGTGATAATAAAACATGTAAAATTATTGGGAAAGGAGATGTTGTCTTGCATCTTGAAGGTGGAGCAAAATTACTTCTCAAAGATGTTAGACATGTTCCTCAATTAAAGAGGAATATGATTTCAGTCAGCTAATTATATACCCAAGGATTTAAAACTAAACTCACGGATACATGGAAAATAGTCAAAGGTTCATTGGCTATTGCTAAAGGAGATAAAATCGGTAGTCTCTATATTTTGAAACCTATTGATAAGGTGGGAGCTACTTTGACACTTGTGGATAGCAATGTTGTGATTTGGCATCAAAGGCTAGGCCATATGAGCAAGAAAGGCCTTGAGGTAATGTTGAATTGTGATCAACTACTGGGTCTCCAATCTGCAAATGGAGTTTTGTGAGCATTGTCTTCATGGGAAACAAAAGCGGGTCAGTTTCTTGAAGGATGGATGTGACAAAAGGACAACACCTTTGGAGTTAGTGCATTCGGATGTCTTCAGACCTACGAAGGTAACCTCTTATGGAGGCGCACAATATTTTTTCACCTTTCTTGATGATAGCACCCGAAAGGTATGGGTTTATATGCTTTCTAGAAAATCAAAGGTATTCTCTAAATTTAAATTTTTTAAAGCTCTTGTGGAAAATCAGAGTGATCATAAAATTAAGTGTTTGAAAATGGATAATGGAGGTGAATTTTGTTTGTTGGAGTTTGATAACTTTTGTGCAGATCATGGTATAAGAAGAATTAAAATTGTTCCTTATTCCCATCAAGAAAATGGGGCAGCAGAACGGTTAAATAGAATCATTCTTGAGAAAGCATGGTGTATGCTTTCCAATGCTGATTTGGGCAAAAAAAATTTGGGCGGAAGTCTGCAATACAACAGTCTATTTAATCAATAGGTCCCCTTCATCTTGTCTAGAGTTTGGCATTCTGGAAGAGGAATGGCTGGGAAAAAGGATTTCGTACTCACACATCAAAGTTTTTGGGTGTGAATCTCATGTTCATGTCCCAAAAGAAAAAAGGATAAAGTTGGATTTCAAATCACAAAAGGGCATATTTGTGGGATATGGAGAAGACCAATTCAGTTACAGATTTTGGGATCTGGTTGAAAAGTGAATTATTCACAGTCGTGATGTCATTTTTAATGAGCAAAAATTTCCATCTCTCACAAACATTGATTAGTCTAAAGAGGAATACATTTCTTTCAAGACAAATAGTGTTGCCTCTGCACACTCAGGAAGAAGTTGTTTACAAACAACTCCAACCTCTGTTCTATTTCCTCCCTCTCAGTCCTCTTCAAGTGAGGATGACTACACACTTGGAAATTTGTTCAATGAAGAATAGAGAAATCTGTTTGATTACACTCAGAGTTTTCAAGAAAACAGGGGAGAGACCATGCTCTTCCCTTCCCCTCTTCATAACATTTCCTGTCACAGCCCTCATAGCAGTCTTCAAGTAACTCATGGCTGTGATGAAACAACACATGGCAGTCATCAAACACCACACGAAAGTCATCAAATAATTCATGGCAATAGGGAAGGCATTCATGATAGACGTAATGCAGCTCACGGCAGGCATGACAGCCCTCATGATAGTCTGCAGACTCCTCATGGCATGTCCTATGATAAGCCAGGACCAATTGAGGAAGGCTCTCACAAAGAAGGATGGGGGGCGTCTTCTACTTCCATGTGCAGGACTTCTTCATTCCCTGCAAACCGCTTCCCCTCAGCAGACCCGTCCTCTTCTATCAATCTGTTCTCCTTTGCAGCCTCAGGTGGAATGTGTTTCAACACATCTCCTGCAGACCCACCTGGCTTGAAATCCATTTCCTCCAACACTGACACTGCAAAAAACATGCCTCCTGTGATGAAGTATACATCAAAGACAAAATTTGGGGAAAACACTAGAGTTCCTCCTATGACAAAACCTAATCTCCAGCATAATGATTCGATGGCTCTTGGACAGTCTAATGTTCAACATATTAATATTGATAATATTGAGACTGAATTCCAAAAACACAGTGATGTTGTTCCATGTTTAAGGAGGTCTACAAGAGAAAGATGACTTCCAGCAAAATTCTTTGATTATTAGCTATTATTTGCTGAAGAGGCAGAGCCAGAGCTGTTAATTTCTAAGAAAATTGAACCTACCAATTATAAAGAAGCATGTACAAGTAGTGATAAGAACAATTGGTTTGTTGCTATGACAGATGAAATGAGTTCGCTTGAAGAAAATGACACCTGGGATTTGGTCTCTCTTCCACCAAATCGAAAACCACTCAAGAACAAGTGGATCTATAAATTGAAAGATGAAGGAGGAGGTAAAAAATGGTTCAAAGCCTGGTTGGTAGTAAAATGGTATGCTCATAAATAGGGGATTGATTTCACTGAAATATTTTCTCTAGTTGTGAAGATGACATCCATCTGAACAGTATTGGGATTAGTAGTCATTTGGGATCTTGAATTGGAGTAGTTAGATGTTAAGACAACATTTTTACATGGAGACATAAATGAGGAGTTGTATATGCACCAGCTTGAAGGTTTTGTGAAAAAGGGACAGGAACATCTTTATTGTTGGTTGAAGCGTAGTTTGTATGGGCTCAAGCAAGCCCCAAGGCAATGGTATGTTAAGTTTGACTCCTTCATGCTTGAACATAATTTTATCAGATGTGAATCTAATCCATGCATTTACTACAAGACACTCCCAAATGGTGAATTTGTTATTCTTCTTCTCTATGTTGATGACATGTTAGTAGCAGGCACAAGCTCTAAAATTGTTAGTGAGCTGAAAACTAAATTGGCAAGCACATTTGCTATGAAGGATTTAGGGGCAGCCAAGAAGATTCTTGGTATGACTATCACCCAGGATAGGAAGAAGAAAGTAATTACATTGTCACAAAAGGAATACATTGACAAAGTAATTCATAGATTTGGTATGGCTGATGCGCATAGTGTTTCTACTCCACCTGCTTCACATTTTTCAATTATCAGCAAATTTGTGTCCACAAACACAAGAGGACAAGGAATATATGGAGGACATCCCTTACAAATCTGCAGTTGGTAGCATTATGTATGCTATGGTTTCGACATGTCCCGACATTGCTCATGCAGTGGGAGTTGTGAGTAGATTCATGAGCAATCCCAGGAAGACTCATTAGGAGGCTGTCAAATGGATATTAAGATACCTTAAAGGTACTTCAGATTTGGTCTTATGTTTTTGTAACAATAATGAACAGTTACGGGGATTCATAGATTCAGATCTTACCGGAGATTTGGATAAGTGTAGATCTACTACCGGTTACACATTCATGTTCGCTGGAGCTGCTATTAGTTGGGCCTCAAGGCTACAACATTCTATTGCTCTTTCTTCCATTGAAGCTAAGTATTTGGCACTTTCCGAAGGTGCTCGGGAAATGATCTAGTTGCAGTGATTACTTGGTGAAATAAAGTATCAAAAAAATGATTATGTTTTATTCAGTGACAATCGCAGTGCCATAGTTATGGCTCATAATCATACCTCTCAGCGACATTCAAAACACATTGACATCCATGCTCATTTTGTACGGCACATGGTTGAAGAGGGCAGGTTGAAGGTTGAAAAGATTGATACTAAGATTAATCCGGTAGATATATTCACAAAAGTTGTAACCAAAGAGAAGTTTGAATGTGTAAGAACTTCTCTTGGGCTTGTTAAGCTGAAGTAGGTCAACATGTAGAGCAGGGGAATGCCTGATCAACTGAAATATCTGTTGACTTCCGGTGGGAGTTTGTTGGGATTGGAAGGCCAACGGACTTTTGTTTGTTGTAGCCTTGTCCTTTCAGCTGCTCGGTATGAGCTTATAAATAAGACTCTTCTTTCATTTCTAAACATTCTAATTTGAGATTAATACAATTCTTCTTCTCTTAGTGTGGACGTAGCCACTATTGTGGTGAGCCATGATAAATAGTGTGCTCTTTGTTTATTTGCAATCTGCTCTTTTATTCTGTATTTTCTGGTCTTTTATTTTGAACTCATACGAGCAAAGGAATTGTAGACAAAGCACTGAAACCAACTGATTGATTTCTTTAGAAAGCTATCATCACATGAAATGTAGTAATAGAAGAGTGTGCATAGAATGTATTTGTTAAAAATAATTTATAAATGTACACAAAAATGAAATTGATAGTTGAAAATCCACACACATGAACAGTTGACATAATGACTTCAGGAATTTTGGTCTTATGAAACAAAGGAACAAAGAAATAGTACCAAAACTATTTAACAAATTTCTTTAAGGGGACGTTGTCCATAGAAGTGGAATGGAAAGATAAACAATGCATGTCAATTGTAGAATCATAAATATCTCATGAGAAGGGGATTTCCAATACAACTATTTTAGCTGAAACTTGAAAGTACAATGGTTTTATACATTTGTGCAATAAGGAAGAATTGGCTTGACAAGTGGGGGCATTGCAAGGGATTTTGATAAGTAGTTTTTCAAGAGCACATACTTTATTTGTAGTCAATAGTGAAATAGTGTGGCAAGATGAAGTATAAATATCAAGAACATGAATATGGCCTAATACTCAAGTGCACACTTCTAGATATAAGTGACACAATACTAGGGAATGTTAGCATCCAATATTTTTGGAAGTTGATGGGAAGTCAAGAAAGAATCACCATGGTAACTAGGATTCTTGAGACCGGATTAGCACATGTAGGAGGTCACTCAATGTCTATTCAATGCCCATAGCTCATATTAGAATGTATGAGAACATATAATCTTGACACTTGAGAAGTAGTTGTAGTTGAGGGAAGGGCAGTGGCTAGACTTGATCCAGTATCCATCGTGCTTGTGTTTTAGTTGCCCATCAAAGATCAATTCATAGATATTGACAAAAAGTATACAAAGGAATTCTTTGTCAATAATAGAGACCAATGTCTCAACACCATGGCTATGAACTGGCTATTAGCACCAAGGAAAGGGAATTCACAATTGTCAAAGGTGATTCATAGATCCTTATCGGCTGAATACATTGTCAATATGGTGATCTTTATTAGTATAGTAATAAGAAATAAGGACTCTCATGACTCAAAATTATATATTCATGTTTATCAACATAATATGTGAAGGTGTCCAATTTATTGATTGGGTTAAAATTATTAGTGATAGTTTTCACAACTTGAAGTTGAAGCTTGAAAAAAAACCACTACTTCTATATGACTTCTTATCTCTTTTATGCTATTGCCAAATGAAAAGATAGGTAAGAATGAATAAGCATAGTGTCTATTATGATGCAAAATTAACTTATGACTATCACCCACAATTACAATTGGCACAAATTTTGCATCATTTCAGGAGAGTGAATGATGCCTTCACTATGCTCATTCACTCGCTAGATGAGAAAAGATACAGTAGAGGAGATAGAAGAAAAGGAATTATCATTTCAGATTTTGAGGATCTACAAAAAATAAATTTCTCATCACTATTGTCCTCTATAAGAAGAAAGGTTAAATCAGTGAGTAGGCCTTCTTTGCCTCCCAAGACTACTCCTCTATTGGGTTCATTTGAGAGCCACCATCTTTATCTACATGATTCTTGCACGCTATGGATAGGAAACTAGAAGCTGCCTTCTAAGACTCCAAATTCATTGGATCTCTTGAATATAAGGGTTTATAGAAGTGACCACACTTTTTAGATCACTTCTCATGCATGAATAATTTCCCCTCTCTCTCTCCACTCATTGCATTTCATTATATGTTTTGTGGGTTCATATAGAGTGAACACACCAAGAAGGATCAAGACACATAAATATTGAATTGAGTTTATTACTTTACATGAACCTTAATGTTTATTTGTGTCTAAATATTCTTTCAATGAATATTGGCAAGTACTCATTTGTTTTGAAATACATACCTATTTAAGATTCACATGCACCTAAGTATGAAAAATAATAATACTGAAATTTGCATACTAATGCCAATACTCGTTGAATTATAAAATTTTACTAAGAAACCAATGTTTATTAAAGATTCCCATGCACCTAAACATGAAGGCAAATATAATGATAAAATTTACATACTAATATCAATTTTTATTTAGTCATTAGCACATATTAAACGAATCTCTTAAAATGATCTAGAAGATACTTAACATTGACACAAAATACACTTTGATATTATGTTAGCTTCTTTTTCGATCCTTGTCCATCCTCAATTTACTCTTGCCTACACACATTGACATTATCCTTACATTGTTTACATGTATTCCCACACAACTAAGCATCTCTGTGTAATGCAGTCAAACAGACTGCCGAAGAACAGTTAAAAGAACAACATAAGTGTTATCACTAGAGCGAAGCATTCATAGGCCATTATAGAACATAAAAAAACAGTAGTCACAGATCAGATTTGATGATATTGAATCATTTTACTTGCATTCTTCTCTACACTAATGCTAGAACAAATCATGAAATCCAGTACACACAAGTTGATGATTCTGGCATCATTCTTCATTGTCTCTGAATTTTGAGTAGATATGAGGATAGAGTTTCTAAAACTAAATAATCAACCCTTTTCTCATTATCATTCTTTGATCCAACTTGTTAGAGAATAGATTGAAACTACAATAATTTCTCTTCTTTGCTAACTGGTTTTGTTAGTGCTGATCTTCAATTCCCTGAGAATTCTCTTTAATCATGCTTTCATTAATTGCAGTCCTGTCCAATTATGGTATCTGTCACTTTCATGAATGGATGCCATGTTTCAAGAGTCTGATTGGGTTATTTCAATTGTCCCATTTTGTGAATTCTAGTGGGTATAGTGAATTTTGTCTCCCTTATTTTATTTGCTACCAATCCTTATGTTTGGTAAGTGTATTTTTGGCTTGAGGTTTCGCTCTTAACTGCTTTTGGGCAGCTGCCATGATTCTTTTGTAAATTAGTTTTTGTTTATTGTACGATTTAGAATATAATCATTAAATTAAGAAAGAGTAATAAATAGATCAGAGTTTAATATATGAAAAGTATATCAATATGTCTTATCATTCTTAAGGGTAAGATGTGTTTATCATGATTGTAATAATTTGTTGAAGCTGAATAATTAAATCTCTATAACCAGTAGGGTAGAGACATATCCAAATGCTCTGGAAACATTAAAAGAAAATTCTTCCAATCATTTTGTCAAGAGTGAAATTGCTGCCAATAGCAATGTGGGATGGAGTGATGACCATGGTTTGCTGTTTTAAGTCTTCTCTAGTTATATCTCTGTTTGAGCTTTGAAGTTTAATGTCATGTGTGAGTGGATTTTGGGTAGCTTGCTTTTGAAGTTTCAATTTTTTAAGATTAGGTCTTCTTTAATCCCAATTTTCTATGAGGATTAATACTTTGTATAGATTGCTTTTAAAGTTTTAACTTTTAATTCTTTTGGGTTTGGTTGGTTGTCATATTCATAGAATTTTATATATTATTTTTTATATTTAAATAATTTTATTAATACTTTTAATTTAAAAATTGTAAATGGATATATTAATAAGATGGATTTTGATTGTGGGGCTAATAAAAGTTATATAGTAGATCATTTATTTTGGTTTTTTATGTTTAAAATATTTTTTAATTGATAAGTAGGATGTAGAAATTTTTAATAAATTTTATAGTGATTATATTTATTATTTATATATAGAGATGTCAATTCTAAAGAAAATAAAAATGTTTTATAGCTAAATAAAATAAAGATATCAAATAAAATAATAATAAAAATTAAAGTAAATATTTATTTTCATTGATTTAATTATGTACTTATGATATATAATAAACTTTAAAAAAATTAATTTCCAAATAAATATAAAATAATAAAATAGACAGTATAAAATAGTTTTAAAGTAGAAAATATATGTATGTATTTTTTTGGATTTGATTGTGTGTGGCTTTTTAGCATGACGTTTTCCATCACAAAACACACAATCAAATTCAAAAACGTACATGCACTTAAAAATGAATTGTAGAAATGTGATAATGTTAATAAAAAATATATAATTCTTCATTAAAATAATCCTTATAAAATAGTTCTATTTTTTACCTATAAAAATATTCATCATAAAAATTGATGTTTCTACACTTTTTTAAATAAATGTATTACTATATATATACACACCAATTGACCAGCAAACAGGATGACTAAGGACAATTCCCTGTTTGTAGAAAAATGTGTGTTTTATTGCATTTGTAATCCAACTGTATTCGAGTCTCCTTTAAAAGAGGAGATCATCCATTGTTGGCTAGAATGGAAATTGATGACATGAAGTCGAGCGAAGTCCAGAGAAAAGAAGTGGCAAATGGGACAGGGAATATGAATTCTTTTGCCCAACTCCATGGAGTTCTCCACATGTATTCAGGCAATGGTGATGCAAGTTATGCAGAGAACTCTACAAGACAGAGGCATGTTTTCCATGTACTGCAACCCCTGTTTGAGGAAGCCATTGAGAAGCTCACATTCCCCAACGAGGGTCCTCTCAGAATTGCAGATCTTGGCTGTGCTACTGGTCTCAACACCGTATCAGATATGAGTTTTGTTGTGAGGACTCTGGCAAATCTGTGCAATGGAACAGTAGTGAGAGATTTCCAAGCTTTCTTCTCTGATTTGCCATCCAATGACTTCAATGGATTGTTCAACCTGTTGAACAGGTGTAATCTCCCATATTTTGTTGCTGGAGTACCTGGATCCTTCTACAATGTCCTCTTTCCTCCCTCAAGCATTCATGTCTGCTATTCTATACTGGCCCTCCATTGGATTTCACAGGTAATTGCTGTTTCATGTGGGTTCATGGCATTTAACATTTGCATGTTATAAACCGATGGAAAGACAGTGTTGTTAGAATATTTAGTAATTCTTTCTATTGACTAAGTTTTTTGTTTTTAGTTTTTAAGCTTTATTTCTAATAATGTAAGTTTTGCATGATAAGTTTTTTAAGTTTCGCAAAATAAGTTTTTTTTGAAGTCGAGGTAACTGTAATTTCTTTGATCATTTGAGCAAGAAGTTCTTGTAATCTCTTGAATCAATACAATTTATTTTTGTTACATTTTTTAATTTCTTTCGTATGGATTCATAGCATTTGGAATTTGCATGTTTTAAACTGGTGGACAGATGGTATTGTTGAAATATTTAGTAACTTTTGCCTGTTAAGTTTCTTGAAATGAGACAATTGTAATTCATTCATCATCAATTAGTCTGATCCTCGATCATTTAAATTAGTGAAACAATTTATTTAGGTTACAATTTTGTATTTCTTTCAAATGTTACTCTTGAAAATGGTTTATATATGTGGTGTTTTTTTTAGGCAGTTATTGATTATGATTGTTATTGCAGGTCCCTGAGGCTGTTCTGCAAAAAGACTCTCCCTTGTACAACAGAGGAAGAGTGTGGATCAACAGAGGCAGGCAAGAAGTTGTAGATATTTACTACAAACAGTCTCAGAATGATCTCATTGCTTTCATGAAATGCAGAGCAGAAGAGATGGCAGCAGGAGGTGTACTGTTTTTGTGTCTGATGGGGAGGCCAGACACGTCACTCCCTTCTCAACAAGTTTCAGTGGAAGGTGAATTCTGTGGTCAGGACTTTGAAGATGCATGGGATGATCTTGTCACGGAGGCATATATTTTACTTCCCTACCCTCTCTATGTTATGATATTGTGATTGTATTGGTGATCAATACAATTTTTTTCTTCATTAAACTTAACATTTTGATGATGGATCATATAGTGCGAACTAAAACGTAAATAAAAAAACTGCTTGGTGATTAATATGATTTTGTTGGTATGCAGGGCATCATCAGCTTGGACTTGAGAGACTCATTCAATCTGCCATGGTATTTCCCAAATGCTATTGAGGTGAGAGAAGCAGTAGAGAAAAGTGGTGCTTTTGAGATAGAGAAAGTGGAAGTATGTGAAGGGGTTCCAAGTATGTCTGAGGAGGAATTTGAGCATTGGGTGAAGGAGCCAAATATGTTTGCAAAGATGAAAGCAAATCTGGTTAAGAGTTTTGTGGGGTGTTTAGTTGAGGCCCACATTGGCATTGAGCGTTCAGACATACTTTTTCAGAGGTTTGAGCAAAAAGCTGCAATTCTGCTCCATTCTTCTCCTCCTTCAAGATTTGTCACCTGCACTGTTGCCTCCCTCATCAGAAAGAGTGAATAGTTGTTTGTCCTGTTATCACACTGAGATTTTGCACAACATAATGTTTGGGTAAATTCACTCCCTTCCTTGTGGGGCTTAACTCTTTGTGGGAAGGGTGGACCAGGATAGACTTTTTCTAAAGTCATACTTTCCCAAAATATATATTTATATTTCTAAATTTTATTCTGCACATCAAATTCCTGTGGCTACTTCTGCTCAAGCCACTCAATTGTATTGGGGAAAATTGTTTAATATGACATCTATTTTAACATATATTAGTATTAATTTATATAATCTTTAAAAACTATTTTGTTTTTAGAAATTAAAGTTTTTATGATTTTGTTGTGGACATATTAGATTACACTTAATGATCTATTATTAAGAGGAATAAATGTAAGAATTGAATGCAGATAGAGTCTTAAATAGAAAGGAAAAGAGGACAAATTAAATATTCAAATTAAAAAAGAATAAAAATAAAAGAAACAAGAAAGAAAACAAAAATAAAAATAAAAAGAATATAAAACAAGAGGGAAGGAAAATATAATTCAAGAACAAGAAAGAAAGAAAACTTAAAGAAAATTGACAACAAAAAGAAATAAATAAGAAACAATTAAAAATTGAAAACAACAAAGAAACAAGAAAAATAAACAATAGAAATAAAAATAAACAACTCAAGAATTAAAAAAGAGAAAATTTAAAATGTACTAACTTAATAGCTAAATAAGAAACAAACAAATACGCTACTAACAAGTTAAAAACTCAATAAAGAAAAGGAAAAGAATGAATGAACTCAAAAGAGAGAACATAAGTCAAAGAAAAACTATCCGAACAATGGCTCAAATATTAAATTAAGGGTTTTACTCTTGCAAATAAAGATAGAGAGGTAAATAAAGTCAAATTAGAAGAACATTAGAATACTTATAATGAAAATGAAAAACATACTAAACCTAGGTAGGAAATCAACTAATGGAGTAAACCAAGAAATAGATCAACCAACAAGATGAGTATAGAACATAAAATCAGAAGAAACAAAGAAAAGGACAAATCTATTGAAAACAAGACGAAGATAAATGAGAAATAGAAATTGCTAAATCTACTTCAAAAACTAATAGATAAATAATAATGTTGAGAATGTGAACTCCAATTGTCATAAAAAATTAATGTTGAGAATGTGAACTCCAACGGTCATTTGACCATCCAATTTATCCATCTATTTATTTCTTTGATGTCTCTTCATATTCAAAGAGTTAAAATTTTGTATAAAGATGGACGCAGACTAGATGTATTGTGTATCAGAAAATTGAATAAAGATATTGGCCTACTTGAAGAGTAGACATTTTGGTGAACCACTATAGATCTAGTATTTTTCATGTCTTGTTTTATGAATCTCTAATTATGTTTTCAAATCATTTCATTTCTCATTGTATTTCAACAATTGGTATTACAATAGTGGTGTTCGATCAGTTAGTAGGAGAGATTCACATTTGAGTGGGAGCAATGTCGGCTAAAGAAGGAAAAGTTGAAAAGTTTAATGGTTGTAGCTATCCAAATGGAGGATTATTTATATCAGAAAGATCTATGTCGACTATTACATGGTAAAACAAAGAAATCGACAGCCATGTTAGACGGAGATTGGTGACTTTTTTGATAGAAGAGCACTAGGAGCAATTCAGTTGTACTTATCCCCATCTATAGTATTTAACATATCCAAAGCAACCAAAACTATTGATTTGTAGGAAAAGCCCTTAGCATCAAGAATAATGTATTTATATTAAAGCACTTGTTTAATATGAAAAAGGTTAGTTTGTGTTGTATTGAACCATTTAAATGAATTTAATATAGTTACCAATGAGTTATCTGTTGACCCCATCGCTAGTTTGTCCCACGTGCATATTATTTGGAATATCTATAGACACCTATTTTGAAGTGATATTTTATGTGGCATTGTTTTTGGCACTCATGATTACAGTGCTTGACTTGGGTAAAGCACTTGAGTTTGTGCTTGAGTTAAAGTTCACGAACTTAAAGATTAAAGTCTTTTACAGATCTCAAATTATCTTGTGTTTTCGCAAAGGGCATAGTATGAAGGGTTTTTGGTTGTCTTTTGATGCCCTAAAGCGGTTGTTGGTTTCTTTGTTGCTGGAAGCTTCACTCGACGGACTGTGAGAAAGGATGCATTCAGATTACAGTTAGTTTGGTTCTGTAACTAAAATGGTTGCGGTTTTCTTTGACAGTTGAACTGTATTTTGCACAGTTGTATTATGTTTTGATATACTCACATATATGTATAAATCCAACGGTTTTGGAAGATATATATGTGTGTGTGTGTGTTTATATTGTTGAAAATAGTGGTTGTGAATGAAAAATAAGAGTTCAAGTTTGGTAAACAGTTGAAATGAAATATCATGAGCAATGTTGAACTTGTGAAAAATTGGAATAAATGGCTTGTGTATCATTCCAAACCTCTGAAACAATTTTGTAATGAGTTGTAGCTCCTGCAACTATAGCTGCACATTTGGATATTGGGTTGGTTTAATAAAGGATTTATGGAGTGTTTTTTCCCTATGATAGAACCTAGTTTGGTTCTGAGGGTTTGCACTCAGCACATTTCTTGTGTTATGGTTTTCTGGTTCTTTTACTTTGATTAAAATAGTCATTGTTCATTCAAGTATGTTTTGGTTATGATATGTTGTTAAAATTATTATTGAGCTAAAGTTTTACAATACTCGGATTCACCCCCTTCCCCTCTCAGAGTACAGTTTCACCTTCTACAATTGGTATCAGATCCAAGAGTTCTTTTTAGGACTGATTCTGGGTCTTGGAAAGTGAAATGGCTCAGTTGGAAGGTGCCTCACTCATGAGAGCTCCTTTGTTTGATGGTACCGATTATACTTTTTGGCAGGTTAAAATGGAAGCCTTTTAAATTCTTTGGATGTCTGAATGTGGGATGTTGTGGCTAATAAATATACTGTACCCTCTACTGTTCCTACAGATGCAGATGAGAAAACAAAATTTATGCTTGATAAAAGAGCACGTTTTGCTATTCTATGCAGGTTATCAAAAGATGTGTTTGTTAAAGTTATGTACTTCAAATCAGCAAATGAGGTATGGAGAAATCTTGAGTCTATTTATCAAGGAGATGAAAAGGTTAAAGAATCTAAATTGATTACTTTAAAGACACAATTTGATGCTTTAAAAATGAATGATGATGAATCAATGGCAAATTATTTTCTTCGTGTAGATGAGCTTGTAAATGCTAGAAAAGGACTTGGGGAAAAAATAGAGGAATATGATATTGTTTCTAAAGTTATCAGAACCTTATTACCTAAGTTTGAAACCAAAATCTCTGCTCTTGAAGAAAAAAAACATTTTTCTTCTATGACTGTGCATAAATTACAAAGCATTCTCACAGCTTATGAAATGAGAATAGGTAGTGTTCCTTCTACTTCTAAAGAAACAGCTTTTAAAGCTGAGAAAAAGGATGATAGTGATTCAGATTTGTCTGATGTGTTTGAAGCTTTGCTGGTTAGAAAACTTAGAAAGAAATATCAAGGAAAATTACAATTAAAATGTTTTGGTTGTGGCAAAGCTGGTCATTTTGCTGCAAAATGTCCTTATTTAGATCTTAATAAAGAAGATGACAGTTCTGAAAAACAATTCAAGAAACCTTGGAATCCAAATAAGAGGTTTAATAATTTCAAAAAGAAAAGTCTTGTATCTAAAGAAGAATTTGAAGTTGATTCAGATAACTCTAATTGTGAAGATGGTGAAACTTTGTTTATGACTGAGATTGAATTTGAAAAGTCAAAATCTGAAGTAGGCTCTGATCTTGAGGTTGAGGATGTAAATCTTGAGGAAGAACTCCTGTGTGCTCTTCAAAAAATTAAAAGGTTTAAGAAACTTGTACTTTCTTATGAAAACATGAATCAGGTTTTGCAGATTGATTTAAACACTGCTAATATGACTGTTGAAACTCAAAGGAAAATTATTGAAGAGAAGGATCAAGAAATAACTAAATTACAAAACCAAGTCTATGTTCTTGAACATCTTAAACAAGATGGAAAAACAATTGAAAAGGGGGAATGTTCAAATCAACATTATTCATCTGTTGCTAATAAAAATATATTCTTTCATGGTTATTGTCACTATTGCAAAATATTTGGACATAAGGTGAATAACTGCATGATGCTTAGAACTCCCACTTTTGGTCATAAGCAGTCATTTGGTTTCTTCAGAAATTTAAGATGTTTTAAATGCTATAAATTTGGTCACATAGCAAACTATTGTAGAACTTTAAAAAAATAGTTCAAGTTTGGAAACCAAAACTAGAGCAATCAATGCTTGTCCAAACAGCCTTATTTCAACAAAATCTGCTATTTGGGTTCTTGATAGCAGATGTTCTCATCATATGACTGGGGACAAAGATAATTTTTCAGAATTAAGGAAACATCCAGGTGGTTTTGTGAAGTTTGGTGATAATACTGGACTTTATATAATAGGAACTGGAACAGTAATGATAAATAAGGATACACCCATGCATGATGTCTACTATGTTGAAGGTCTTAAATATAACTTGTTGAGTATCAGTCAAATTTGTGATAGTGGATATTATGTAACCTTTGATTCTTATGGGTGCACTATTAAAAGATCATCAGGTAAGACTGTTGCAAGAGGTTTCAAGACTCCTAGAAACTTGTATAATTTGTCTGACTCTAGTGATCGGGAACAAGATACAAGTATTTGTCTAATGATTCGTGTAGAATAAAATTGGCTGTGGCATAAAAGAATGGGTCATGTAAATTTTGATAATCTAATCAAGATCAGTAAGCATGCAAATGTCAGAGGTTTACCTTTAATCAGTAGACCAGTTAATTCTATTTGCAGTGAATGTATAAAGGGAAAACAAACCAAATCTTCTTTTAAAACTAAAGAATTCTTATCTACCAAACCTTTAGAACTTGTACACATAGATCTATGTGGACCAACAAAAACTCAGGCAATGAATGGTGAAAAATATTTCATGTTGTTTGTGGATGATTACACTAGGATGGTTTGGGTAACCTTTCTGAAACACAAATCTGAAGCATTTGTTAAATTTAAAGTTTTTAGGAAAATGGTTGAAAAAGAGTCTGATCTTAAGATAAAATGTCTAAGGTCGGATAAGAGAGGTGAGTTCACATCTCAGGACTTTGTTGAATATTGTGAAAGTCATGGAATCAAATGACAATATTCAACTGCCCAAACTCCTCAACAGAATGGGGTGGTTGAGAGAAAGAATAGAATGGTAAAAGAAATGGCAAGAACTATGTTGAATGAGTCAAATGTATCAGATAAGTTCTAGAAAGAAGTTGTACATACAGCAGTATATGTTTTAAACAGAGTTCAAATCAAAATTAGAACAACATGTACTCCTTATGAGCTGTGGTATGGCAAAATAGCCTCTGTTAAGCACTTCCAAATTTTTGGTTGTCAATGTTTTATTAAGAATGATTTTGAAATTCTTGATAGTTTTTAATCAAAGTCTGATGAAGGAATTTTCTTAGGCTATTCTTCTAGCAGTAAAGCATATAAGTGTTTTAACAAACGCTTAAATAAAATTATTGAATCAGTAAATGTGATTTTCAATGAGAATCATAATATGATGAAAAATCAAAATCTAGATACAGAAGAGGATGAGTTGGAACTTGGAAATACATCATCCTCAATTGAACCAAACATCACCACTTTTGATTTAACTGATTCTAGTAGCCAAGAAGAAATTTCAAATTCCAGAATAGATATACCCCAAAAGACACCTTCCAAGATAATCACCAAAAGACACCCTGATACACTTGTTATTGGTGATAAAAATGTTGGTATATTGACCCGTGGAAAGGCAAAACTGGTAGAACAAGCTCAAATGGCTAAGCATTTTTGTCTTGTTACAAATTTTGAACCACAAAATGTGTCTGAAGCTTTACAAGATAATTCTTGGTTAAATGCTATGAAAGAAGAGATTAATCAAATTGAGAAAAATAAAACATGGGAACTTGTTCCCCGTCCTGATAACAAAAATGTAATAGGTGGGAAATGGATTTTTAGAAACAAGTTGGATGAATCTAGTAAGGTTATTAGAAATAAAGCTAGATTCGTGTGCAAAGGCTATGCTCAACAGGAAGGAATAGATTTTGGTGAAACCTTTGCTCCTGTGGCTCGGTTAGAGTCCATCAGAATGTTTCTTGCATATGCTTCTTTTAAAAACTTTACAGTGTATCAAATGGATGTTAAAACTGCATTTCTAAATGGATACTTAGAGGAAAAAGTGTATATGGAGCAACCAGAAGGTTTTGAAGCTTCTATGTATCCCGATCATGTATACAGATTAAAAAAGGCTCTCTATGGTCTTAAACAAGCACCTCGTGCATGGTATTCTAGGCTAGATGCACATTTGTTAGCAAATGATTTTACCAAAGGTAGTGTAGACATCACGTTGTATACTAAACTTGTCAATGATGATTTATTGGCTATTGAAATCTATGTGGATGATATAATTTTTGGATCTACAAATAATGAACTATCACAAAGTTTTTCTACTATTATGGAATCTAAGTTTGAAATGTCAATGCTTGGTCCTTTGACATTCTTCTTGGGTATTCAAGTTTCACAATTAGAACATGGTCTTTTTATTTCCCAAGTTAAATATGCCAAAGAAATGGTAAAGAAGTTCAAAATGGATCATTGTAATCCTGTCAGTACGCCTATGGAAACAAGTTGTAAACTGATAAAAGTTGACGATTCTCCTCTAGTTGATCAAAGTACATATAAATCTATGATTGGTAGCTTGCTGTATCTTACCGCATCTAGACCTGATTTAATGCATGATGTCTGTAAGGTATTCCACTATCAATCTGCACCCCAGCAGTCTCACTTAAATGTTGTTCATAGAATTTTCAAATATATCCAAGGAACTCTTGATTTTGGCTTATGTTATCCCAAATATGATGATTTTACTTTTCTTGGCTACACTGATGTAGATTGGGGAGGTTGTGTTGATGATCAGCATAGTACCAGTGGTGCAGCTATCTTTCTTGGCAATCGATTAGTTGCCTGCCATAGTAAGAAACAAGATTGTGTTACCTTATCCACCGCTGAGTCTGAATACATTGCTACTACTGCCTGTTGTACTCAAATGCTCTAGATGTCATATCAATTGATTGATCTGCACGTTCAGGTATCAAAACCCTTGACTATGTTTTGTGATAATACTAGTGCAATACAAATTTCCAAAAATCCAGTCATGCTTTCTCACACCAAACATGTTGCTATTAAGTTACAATATTTGCGTGATTAGGTGTCTGCAAAAGAAATTACTTTGATTCATGTGTCTTCTCAAGGTCAAGTTGCTAATATTTTCACCAAAGCTTTAACAAAAGATATTTTTTCTTCCCTCTGAGATCGATTGGGAGTATACTCTCAATCTACTCTTTTGTTTTGACCCTCTCTATGTATGGGGGAGCTTCTCTTTCGCTTCCCATATTGGTCCTTTTTGTCCTTGATGACAAAAGGGGGAGAATATCATTGGTTATTATGCATATCTTTGGTTACATGGCATCAGTTGGCATATTTTTGGTTACTCATGGTATTGGTTACTCATGGCACTGGCTGGCATATCTTTGGTTACATGGCATCAAACTCTGATATTTAGTCTTCAGTTGCTTCTTGGTAATCAGTACGGTTGGCTGATGATGTTTTGGCATATCTTTGGTTACATGGCATCAAACTCTGATATTTGGCATTGGTCATTCCTATTTGGCATCATTGGTGTTTACAGGTTTAGACTACATTCTTGAAAGTTTTTACTTATTTGACAGGTTGACATTTTTGTCTTATTTTAGCAATTAATATGCATGGTGTTGATTTTTCATATGACTCTCACAGGTTTTTCACTTGGATAGTCAAGTATATTCATTTGAAAGATCTATTGGATGTTTCATCTTGTACATCTTTGATAGATTACTCATTGGCTTTTTCAATTTGGATGTTGAGTTTCTTTGTCAGTTCAGCTTTGTTCTTATTTATCTTGAAAGGTTTGTTACTAATTTCTTGATGGCAGTTTTTGTCATCAAGGACAAAGGGGGAGTTTGTTGACCCCATCGCTAGTTTGTCCTTGATGACTTTGTGAGACACGTGCATATTATTTGGAATATCTATAGACACTTATTTTGAAGTGATATTTTACGTGGCATTGTTTTTGGCACTCATGATTATGGTGCTTGACTTGGGTAAAGCACTTGAGTTTGTGCTTGAGTTAAATTTCATGGACTTAAAGATTAAAGTCTTTTACGGATCTCAAATTATCTTGTGTTTTCGCAAAGGGCATAGTATGAAAGGTTTTTGGTTGTCTTTTGATGCCCTAAAGCGGTTGTTGGTTTCTTTGTTGCTGGAAGCTTCACTCAACGGACTGTGAGAAAGGATCCATTCAAATTACAATTAGTTTGGTTCTGTAACTAAAATGGTTGCGGTTTTCTTTGACAATTGAACTGTATTTTGCACAGTTGTATTCTGTTTTGATATACTCACATATATGTATAAATCCAACAGTTTTGGAAGAGATATATGTGTGTGTGTGTGTGTGTGTGTGTGTGTGTGTGTGTGTGTGTTTATATTGTTGAAAATAGTGGTTGTGAATGAAAAATAAGAGTTCAAGTTTGATAAACAGTGGAAATGAAATATCATGAGCAATGTTGAACTTGTGAAAAATTGGAATAAATGGTTTGTGTATCATTCCAAACCTCTGAAACAATTATGTAAGGAGTTGTAGCTGCACATTTGGCTATTGGATTGGTTTAATAAAGGATTTACGGAGTGTTTTTTCCCTATGATAGAAAAGTGTTTGGTTCTGAGGGTTTGCACTCAGCACATTTCTTGTGTTATGGTTTTCTGGTTCTTTTACTTTGATTAAAATAGTCATTGTTCATTCAAGTATTTTCTGGTTATGATATGTTGTTAAAATTATTATTGAGCTAAAGTTTTACAATACTCTGATTCACCCCCTCCCCCTCTCAGAGTACAGTTTCACTTTCTACATTATCTTTTGTAAATGTTAAATTTTGATGAAGAGGTTTTAGCTCTCTTGACTTTGTGTTTTTTGCCAGAAATTTGGAATAACTTGGTTATGATTGTTAGTAACTCTATTTTAGATTCAAATAAATTGAAATTTGATGATGTTGTTGATGTAATCTTAAGCGAGGAAATATGAAGGAAGAGCATGTGTAAGATTCTAAAATTGGGCTATCTTTTAAATTTAGAAGATAGGAGAAGATCAAAGAAAAAGATAAGAGTACAAGAGGTTGTGAGAAATCACGGGAAAGATCAAAATCCAAGTTTAGAGGTAGAAATAAAAATTGTTGATATTGTAGTAAGCAAGGCTGCATCAAAAGGAATTATCAACCTTATAAGAAAGCTAAAAATCAGTCAAAAGAAAATGAAGTTAATGCAACAAACCATGAAGATGCGGGTGTTCTTATTCTAACTTTAGAAGAAATCACTACAAATGTTTGGGTGTTTGATTTGGTAGCATCGTTTTATGCCATTCTGTACAAAAAGTTTTTCAGAAACTTACAAATCGGTGACTTCTGTAAGATTTTTCTTACTAATAATAATTTTTATGATATTATTAGCAAAGGTGACATTTTGTTAAAACTAACCAATGAAAATAGTTAGCTGCTACAGAATGTTAAATATGTTTCTCAGTTCAAACATAATTTGATTTCCACTGGACGATTGAATTTTCAAAGATGTGAAATCACTTTTGTATCCAATCGATTGAAAGTAACACTAAGGGCCTTGATAATTACCCAGTACAGAAAATTAGACACCTTGTATATAGTAGAGAGGTACCCTCAAGTCAGAGTTGTTCATCCCCCATCAGCACTTTCATTGCCTACTCAGTCTCTATCAACGTTTAGGACTTTGGCTATTCAGAAGAAGGATTTGGAGCAATCTGAGAGCGAGAAGATTTGTGCCATTGAGGCTTCATGTGAGATGAGCAGTTTGGATGATGTAGCTGATTCTGTCATTGAAAAATTTCTTACCATGTTGGGATCTAGGTCATTGGCTCTGGCTCTTCGAGTGTCAAGAGAAGAAGAGAGAGCAAAACCAAGTGCTACTGTAACAACAGGAAAAACTGAAAAAGGGCCTGATCTATTAGAGCAAGCTTTGGCAATGTCAATGGATAATCCTGAAACCAGTCAATCTGGGGCTATCTCCAAAGGTGATACTCATATGGAAGAAGCTGACCCAATTTATCAAGATTTGGTTTTTGTCCTTCAAATGTCTGTGCAAGGTAGTGTAAAAGCTTCTGCAGGAAATACAGAAATGAACAATGTTTTCGGTGAACAAAATAGTGTAAAAATTTTCTGTTGGGCGTGATCCCTGAGGATGCAGTTGTGATTGATGTGTTTGGCCATCAAGAGAACTTTGATAAGTTGGAAGAAATTAATAAGTTGTATGAAGTTGACATTACAGTTAATTTCACTGACTCTAACTTGGAATGGAGAAAATTCATTCGAAGTTTTCTTGAATGGAATTTGGCGAGACATAAGTCTTGTATGGGTTCTCTCATGTTGGTTACAATGTGAGATTAAGAATGGAAATTTCAATTTATGATTGGTTGGGTTAGATTTCATGCGGGAGATTGTTGAGAATGTGAAGTCTAATGATTATTTGATCATTCAATTCTTCTATTTGTTCATTCTTTTTAGATCTTTTCATATTTGAAAAATTAAACAATTGCATAAGTGCAAATTGGATGTATTGTGTATAGCAAAACTGAATAAAGATATCACCATGCTTGAAGAGCAGATTTAGCTAGTTTGGTGAGCCACTCTGAATCTGATTTTTTTAATCTTGTTTTCTGAATCTCTAATTTTGTTTTCAATACATTTTATTACTCATTTTATTTCAGCAATTAAGTCAAAACCCAAAATTAAGAGAAAGGCAGGTCAACTAATTAAACAAACTAAATAGAAAAATCAAACCAACAAAGGATAAACAAAAAATTAGATTAAAAAGTTAAAATAAAAATGCAAATTGAAAATAATAAGTAGCAATTGCACTTTGGTGTGCAATGAATATGCCAAGAGGGGTGGACAATCAATTAGGGAAAAATTGATCTTTTTTTTTTTAATAAATTTGTGTAGTTCATGAGGTCGATTAGTATGCCATGATGTTGTTCATGCAACAAATGTCTCAATAGAGAAGTGATATCTTCAAATCAACTATGCATCCACTTGCAAGAATCCAATCATAACTAAAACGTAACCTTTGGATCAAGGAAATAATCAATTCTCATTACCAATAGGCTCTTGTTATGTTGACAATACACGGAGACAGAGAGAGGGGGAGGGGCGGTAAATTGATAGAGATAGAGAAGAAATGGAGATGGAGAAAGAGGAGAGGAAGTTGGAGAGAATAAGAGATATATGGAGGGACAAAGAGGGGGGACAGAGAAATAGATAGAGATGGAAAAGCAAAATAAATAGAAGGGCAGAGGGATAGATAGAAGGATAAAGATGAAGATAGAAAGTCATATATATATATATATATATATATATATATAGAGAGAGAGAGAGAGAGAGAGAGAGAGAGTGGGGGGGGGAGAGAGGAAGACATAGATGGAGATAAGATAGAACAAGAGATAGACGGGAAAATAGATAGAGAAAGGTAGAGGACAAGATAAAGATAAAAATATTGGGGGATAGAGAGGGAGATATATAGGGATATATATAAAGGAGGGGAGGAGTTAGAGAAATACCTCTAAGAGGTAAGTTAGTGGTTTGTAATGTCTTTGTGAGTGTGAAGCTTATTAGAGCCATAGAGAATGGTTATGGTCTAGACATAGTATTTTTTAGAAAAAAATGGTGTAGTCATGGAAAGAATTGATAAAAAATTCATTGTTGAGGTTTTTAATCTGAATATAATTTTGAATAGTCAAATAGATTCCTACACCTTGCATTGGGAAAATCAAAACAATAAGGTGAGTTATAGAGTTTGTTGGTTGCCCCGACATATTGTGAGATGAAGAGACAAGAAACCGGTGAAACTTAGTTACATGGAGTTGGAGCTTTTTAATGTTAACATATTTGAGGAATACATAATTAAGTTATATCATGCATTATGTCAAGTTAAAAGGGTAAAATCCAAGTTCCAAACACTTGTGCACAATTATTTTGGCTACATATATTCAGAATATAGAGGTTAACAAGAAATTTGGCTTTTCCTCCTATATATCTTGAATGAGATGCATAAATGGTTGGTGGCTATCAATATTGACAACAATGTTATGCATTTGAAATAGTATTCCCTCTTGTATTGAATATTTTCTTATTAATCATAAAAAAGTTTTCGAGAAAACCTTTATTGTTAAGATTTTATAGTAATCAAAATTCCCCCCTTTCAATCCAAATATGGACACATACAAGGGATATGCATTACCAAAGTTCAATTATGTTGTAGTTGAGGAATGTTTTGTAATAGGTGATAATTTTAGAGATCAAAATAAAGATAACCTAAATTAGGGATTGAAAATAATTGGGAAAGTTGGTACATATCCATATTTTTTATTAAGGTAAAAATAAGTTTTGAAGGGATTTGAAACCCTTTAACAAAATATAGGTATAGATATACCAATCTGCACCATTTGAGAAATACAGACTGTCATAAAACAAAACCAAAAATAGCTACCCTGAAGATAGACATATAAAAGGTAGCTAAGAGCCAGCTAAAAGATAACTAAATAGGGAAAGAAAAGAAAACAAGAAAAGATTAAGCCAAGTTCTTCGAAACCTCAAACACTCTTGCCTCAAACTTTGTCATATCAAGAGAAATCTTCTTTAGCCCCTTGAGCTCTGCAGGAGAACTTTTAGCCTTTCTCTTAAGATTTCCTCTAGTCCTCCTACTGGGCCAAGAGACTTCCTGACCTTTATCCTGATCTAGCTCCAAAATCTTCTTTTCATGATGGCCTTTGTCAAGGGTCTCAAATAACCTATTCATAACTTATACCATATCTTTATACTCTTATGACTCTTGTTCACGGTCAATTGAAGAACCTCCTTAAGATTTTTCATCTTCTCCTCCAGTTGAGATTGATCCTTTTTCAACTTTTTCAAGGAATCTATTATCTTTTTAAGGAAATCCACCACTGGATGCTTCTCCTCTGAACTCTATAAGTTCTTCCTAGCACCATCAGCAATACTATCCTTTCACACTTCCTTAAAATCCATAATTTCAAGTTTACTACCAAGATCCCTTTGTTTAATCTTTAGATCCTTGGTTTCATGGAATAGCCATTTGAAAAGAGAAAAGGAATTGATCATATGATCCCTATCCAGACTACCAGCACATCAAAATAATCCTCACGGTTGGGATTAAAATGACAAGAGATGGATTCGGTGTTTAACTCCGTAGGGGACACAACAACATCGTTATGGGGAGAGGCTTCGCCAAGCGAAGGAGTAGTACTAGAAACAGTGGAGGGTGAAACTTTAATTTCAACTGCAAATTCCTCCTTAACCACATATGACTCCTCCTTACCCTTGCAATTCTTAAGATTTTTGGTGTTCCCAGCAACACCCTCACTAAGAGGGGAAGTGAAGAAAAAAATTCTTCTTTCCATGGGCTTTACTAGCAAACAGGGGATTCATTCCATAACCCTTCACCTTAGTCTTCCCAAAACTGCCAGCCCTAGCACTCAATTTAAGGGTTCTCTTGATATTAGTGGAAGGAAAAAAAATCATCATCCTCAGTATCAGAGTCTTTACCCTTTCCTCTTCCCCTAGATTTGGCTTTATTTTTAGGAGTTTTTTTAATTTTAGAGAAAGGAACATAATCCTCTTCCTCATAATTAGTGTCCCCTTCATCATTGGTTTCTCCACCAAACCCTTGACACTAGTGTAAGGAAGAAAAGGTATGCGGAAATGCTTCCTACGCTAATCTTGAGAGGACGATTTTGAAAATTTTAACATAAATATTACAACAATTTAAGAATCATGCAAGAACATAAATTAAATAACCATAAACACATAACATAGTGATTATCATGGGGAAAACCCTTACGAGAGAAAAAACCCACACTCTAAAACCTACATAATGTATTATCAAATCAACAAATGATTACAACATACTTGCAATGCAAGTTCTTACAAGAGCATCACCTCAACTCAAGCTTGGAAGGACTTCCCCTAGCACCCAGCCTTGCATACAAAACTCCATGTTCAAACTCCTCTCCAAGCCCTCATTATATAGGCATTTTACAACCTAAAACCCACTAGCGATTTTACAAAACCATGGGAAAAATCACCATGCCACATGTTGCCCATTCTTGACATTTGTATTTCCAAGATGGGAAAAGAATCAAGTTAAAATAGTATTCCCGTCCAAAACTTTGTCCCCTTGTGTAAACCCTCATAAAAGTCACAAAATGTGTCATATATGCTCTAAAAATAGCCCTCATATATTCTACTATGGACAGGACTTCTTTTGACACCTCATACACCTTTTTCCAATGAATAAACAAGTGGAAATCTACCAACAAATTTTATTAGAATTATCTGGCAAAAGCTTGCAAGTTTGAGACACATGTTTCTCAACATTCTCCCACTTGTCGAACACCTTGCAAGATTCAGGGGATCCAAACTATCATGGACTTAATTGCTAGGGGCCGAGAGGCCCATAGACTCTAAACACCATGTGAACTTCTCTTTTCTCACGGGCTTAGTTAATGCATCAGCAACATTCACCAAACTTTCTACCTTCTCCAGCTTCGCCTTGCCATCCTCAACCATATCTCTCATAAAATGATATTGTACATCAATATGGTTGGTCCTAGCATGAAAAATTGGGTTCTTCGCTAAGTAGATTGCACTCTGGTTGTCACTATAAATTGTCACTGCACCCTATTTAAACTCTATATTTGAACACAATCTCTTAATCCAAATGGCTTCCTTACAGGCATGAGTAGCTTCCATATACTCTACCTTAGTAGTGGAAAAAGTGACCACAGCCTGTCACTTGCTCATCCAACTGATTGCACTGACAAATAATGTAAACACATATTCACTGGTGGATCTTCTTCTATCAATATCACCAACCCAGTATGAATCCACATAGCCTCAAATATCTAAGGAATGTCCATTTCCTATTCTTTGAAAACATATAGAGTACTCTGAGGTACCCCACAAGTATCTGAAAACTCTTTTTACTATATCCTAATGTGATCTTCCTAGATTAGACATGTCACGATAAAGTTCTCCCATTGCTTGGGCAGTGTTTGGTCTTGTACAAACCATAGTATACACCAAACTTCTAGGTATGGTACTCGACTCATCTCTTCCATCTCCAATGGGGATGTAGAACACTGTGAACTATAAATCTTTGTTCCTATTGTAACAAGAACACTCAATGGTCTAGAATCATGCATATTGAATCTTCTCAAAATAGTACCAACACACTTACTTTAGCCTAGCCAAAGCTTTCTATTTTGTCTATCTCTTATAATCTATATTCCCAGAATGTGTCTTGTTGCACCAAGATCTTTCATTTCAAACTTTATCGAGAGCTGAGATTTTAACTATGCAATCAAACCTTTTCATTTTCCAATAAACAACATGTCATCGACATATAGGGAAATAACTAGGAAACAATCACCGTCAGATTTGAAATATATACAATGATTTGATTTAGATTGCACAAATCCCAAACTCAACACATATGTATCAAACTTTTGGTACCACATCCTAGAAATCTATTTTAAACCATACAAGGATTTCTTCAACTTATAGACCAAATGACTTTTATCTTTCACCACATAGTGCTCTGCTATGTCATGTAAATTTCTTCCTCCAAATCTCCATGAAAGAAATTTTTTTTCACATCCATTTTCTTGATCTCTAGATCATAGGTTGCTGCAATAGAGAGCAAAAATTGAATAGATGTTATTATGGCTATAGGAGAAAAAATATCACCATAATCTACTCCCTCAACCTGGGAGTAACTTTTTGCAACCAAACGTGCTTTATACTTCTCAATGCTTCCATCTGAACCCATCTTCTTTTTGAACACCCATTTACAACCAATAGGCTTCTGTCCTTTAGGAAATGGTACAAGGTCCCATATGTCATTCCTCTTAAGAGATGCCATTTCTTCATCCATTGCTATTTTCAAGGACTTTGAATCATTCATACCAAGAGCCTCTTATACAAATCTTGGTTCATCAATATTAGCATTCAATGCAAATATGCATCTCCAATCATCATGAGAATATCCATACCTTTCAGGTGGTTTTCTTTGTCTAGTAGACCTTTGAACAAGATCTGGTTCAGGTTCTGCTTCAGCTTCAAGTACCTCTTCTTCCTATGATGATTCAGAACTTATAGAGCTCTCCTCAACTTCTTGTCTTTCTAAGGGTCCCAATTCAACTTTCTTTGGTGTAGCAGTTAGTTGAATCACATCTTTATTTTTTTTTGTTTGTTCTGGCTATACTGTAACAGAAGAAGGCTCGGTTTCTCTAAAAATAACACTTCTAGAATAAAATACCTTTTGTTCAATAGGATCTTGAAGCTTGTATCCTTTCACACCATAACTGTATCCAATGAATATACATTTGATAGCTTTGTTATCCAGTTTTGTATGCTTCTCCTTTGGCACATGAGCATATGCTTTGCAACTGAACACTCTCAAATGTCTAAGTGAAGGCTTGTGGCCCGACCACGCTTCCATTGGCGTCTTATCAACAAGAGCTGGTGTAGGAGACCTATTTATTAGGTAGCAGGCAATGGCTACAGCTTCAACCTAGAACTTTTTTTCTAGTCCAACACCACTAAGCATACTCCTAGCCTTCTCCATCAAGGTCATGTTCATTCTTTCTGCAACTCCATTCTGTTGTGGAGAATACAGATTTGTCTTATGTATTTTAATACCACAATCTTTACAAAATGTATCAAAATCATTAGAGAAATATTCATAGCCATTATCTATCCTCAAACATTTTATTTTCTTTCCAGCATGCAACTCAACCATTGCTTTAAATTCTTTCAACCATTACTTTAAATTCTTTGAAACAACTGAAAACTTCACCTTTACTCTTAAGAAAATAAACCCATGTTCTTCTACTAAAATCATCAATGAAAGAAACATAATAAACTGATCTACCAATAGAAGGGACATCAACTAGACCAAATACATCTGAATGGATTAGATCCAATATACATGAAGACTTATGAGAACTCAAGTAAAACTGAATGAGATTTTGTTTTTCATAAATACAATGCTCACAAAAATCAAACTCAAGATTGCAATCATTCAACCCATCAACAAGTTTTTTTATTTTTCAAGGTTCGTAGACCCTTCTCACCTATGTGGCCGAGTCTCTGGTACCATAACATGGTCTTCTCCACAGGTAATTTTGATTCAGTAGACAGAGCACCCTTGGGTACCCAAAAACCATGACCATCTATTGAAAGATAACCCCTCTCCTTTTCCAACTAAATAGTCTTTTTCACAGTCTTATCAAAAGTACTATTGCACTCAACTATACATGCATCAAGCTATTATAGTGTACCCAATCCAATTCCTCTTGCTATCACCATAGCACCTCTCACCATTTTCACACCTGCTTCAGAGAATTGTACATGCACACCCGCATCTATTAGCTTGCTAACAGATAAAAAATTCCTTTCTAGTCCCAGGATATGCAAGACACCATAAAACCTTCTAATTCTACCATCATAAAATTTCACATGAATACTTCCACGACCAATAATATCAAGAACTGAGTTATCACCCAAATACACCTTACCACCATAAAAAATTTCATACTTACTAAACCAATTTCTATTAGGATTCATGTGGAAATATGCACCTGAGTCTATCAACCATGCATTGTCACCTGCATGAGTGGCAAAGGTTGTGATAAAAGAATCTCCATCTTCCTTCTCGGACTCAGAATCAAAAACTTGCTTCTTCTTCTTCTTCTTCTTTTCTTCTTTGCATTCCTTTCGGAAGTGTCTAGGTTTTCCACAATTCCACTAGATTACCTTGGACTTACCAGGGGACTTTGATCTCCCCTTATTCTTGGACTTAGAACAACCATGCTACTTTTCATTCTTGCCTCTTTATTTTGGTCTTCCTCGAACACTCAAAGCCTCTTTGGCATTCAAAGAAAACTTCCTTCTCATCTCCTCAGAAAGTAGAGAACCAAAAACATCCTTCATCTTCAAGACAACTGAAGTTCTCCCTACGGCCATGACAAGGTTGTCCCATGAGTCCAGCAATGAACAGAGCAAGATTTGGCACCTTTCTTCTTCATCCATTGACACCCCAACAGAGGTCAACTAAGTCACCAACATATTAAATCTTTCTAAATGCTCATAAATTCATCCACCTTCTTCTATTCTCAAGGAATGCAATTTCTTCCTTAAGAAAATCTTATTCACAAGTGATTTTTCTTGATAGATCTCACTTAGCTTATTCCAAAGCTTCTTCATAGTAGACTCTTCATGCACATTAATCAGAATTGAGTCTATAAGACACAATCTTATGAGACCTTTATCTTTAATTTCTATCAATCACGTCATATTATGTGGCTAAAGTCAGATCTACGAGCTTCAACTTATTCGCATCCACCGCATCCCATAGATCTTGATCAATCAACAGATGTTCCATCTTTATCTTCCACATCTCAAAGTTTGTGCTAGAAAACTTCTCTACATCAATCCTCCATGACATGCTTGCCATCTTAACAATCCTGCAACACAGAAATGAAATACTCTACACAAGCTCCCACTCAAACCTTGATTAGCTCAAAAAACCTTGTACCCAACAAATAGAACAAAAACTAGCCATGCTCTGATACCACTTGTAAGGAAGCAAAGGTATGCGGAAACGCTTCCTACGCTAATCTTGAGAGGAAGATTATGCAATTTTCAACTTAAGTATTACAACGATTTAAGAATCATGCAAGAACATAAATTAAATAACTATAAACACATAACATAGTGATTATCGTGGGGAAAACCCTTACGGGAGAACAACCCCACACTCTAAACCCTACATAATGTTTTATCGAATCAACAAATGATTACAACACACTTGCAATACAATTTCTTACAAGAGCATCACCTCAACTCAAGCTTGGAAGGACTTTCTCTATCTCCCATCCTTACATACAAAACTCCATGTTCAAACCCTCTCCAAGCCCTCATTATATAGACATTTTACAACCCAAAAACCACTTGCAGTTTTACAAAACCATGGACAAAACTACCATGCCACATGTTTCCCATTCTTGACATTTGTATTTCCAAGATGGGAAAAGAATCAAGTTAAAATAGTATCCACGTCCAAAATTTTGTCCTCTAGTGTAGACCCTCATAAAAGTCACAAAATGTATCATATATGCTCTAAAAATAGCCCTCATATATTCTACTATAGACAGGGTTTCTTTGGACAACTCATACACCTTTTTCCAATGAATAAACAAGTAGAAAACTACGAACAAATTTAATTAGAATTATCTAAAAAAGCCCTCCTGATTAGAAATGGAGATTGGATTGATGGGGTGGGGAGGGCTTTATAGTGTTCATGAATTAGAACCAAAAGACCTTCATGCAACACTGGGTTTTTATCCAGGTTCCTGCAATGATCTTTTATGATAGCATTAAGGGGGGACTACATATAAAACAGAATGGAAACCCTAGTCTGATAGAGAAAATGATTTAACAGAACAAAATGGTGTCCAAATTCCCTCGTAAAATGACCATTTAGCATGATATAATCCATAATAACTTTTAAGTACCTAGCCCCAAATCTTCTTGATCTTGGTTGGATCATAACAACTTTTAGTTCCTCTCTCTTCCAGCTCTTCTCATTCCTCTTCTGTTTTAGGAAATTTACGAACCGCCAGCTCTGAAAGTTTTTCAATCTCTGTAAAATTTATTTCCATTCAAGGGCATAGTAGTAACCTTTGCAATTAAGTTTTCGTCCATGGTGACCCTCCTCCCAAAGAGAAAAATACTCTCCTTCTTCCAACCTTTGGAAAAGAGCTCAATAATGTTGGCACTCGAGCCATGGAGATGCTCCAAATAGATAGTGAGACCACCCCCTTTAAGGATGTTCCAGACCTTCTCCTTTCTTTTAATCCTCTCATAGTCCATGGGTTCAACACACCTTTAATCACCCCATGTCTCCCTTTACAAAGCTTTGATTCATAACCATAACATAGGCCCTTTGTTTAGCAATTAAACAAAGAAATGACTAGGATTCATGTGAAGGGAAAGTGCAATAATAAATCCATACGATTCTCTCATAAGACAAATCTTTGGAAATTTTACTTCAGCTATAGATTATGATGTCACTCCACCTGCCTAAATTAAATGTCATCATTAATCGATAATTTTACCTTATACCCACCACCTAACCTATCGTGATAAAGTAAGGTGGCCACCACAGCCTCCAACCTGTCTTTTTTATGCCACATACTCTTCCCAACACTGACAACACCTTTGTTTGCACACCAATCAGTGACCTCATTGGCCTCACGATAGACATGAGAAATATAAAACCTTTCAAAAGAGGAAATTAGATTTTTGGATCTATGTATCAAAGCTTCAATAGTCCATGAAGGTCTAAAGTTGTCATTTAAATAATTAATAATGTTTTTAGAACCTCCTTCCACCCAAACATTTTTGTAATTTAACTGGTGAGCCATCAAGAGCCCCTAAAAAGTGCCAATGGCTTCAGCCATGTGGTTTGTTTGACTACCCATGGGGAGTGCCACAACCGAAATGAAGATGCCATTTTAATCCTTTATCACTCCCCCAACATCTCCATGTTAATACCATTGTGATAAGATTGTATGGCTTGCCTATGGCCTTACATGTCTTACCAAGGAGTATTCCAAGTAGAATTTCCTTTCTTGATATCATATGGTAGTTAAATTGGGAAAATAAAACTCATTTAAAGAATCATGAAAGGGGTTATTCATCCCTTCTATTTTTTCTTAAACTTTACAATTATAATTAGGGAGGATTTAGAATTATTTTATCCAAATCTACAATAATACAAGGAAGATGGATGTTATAAGGGATTATGATCTTGAGAATTTTATCCATCAGGTTAGGATAAATCCTAGAAAGGCCTTCTTTCCATCACAATTTTATTAGTTGGAATAAGTTTTCAAAAATTGTGTCTCATATAAAGAGGTCAAGGATATGAAAATGTAGTGGAGTCCATCCTCAAGCATTATTAACATAGAATGCAAGAAAATCTAAATTATCTAAAAGAATATCGTGAAATAGATGATGCTATTAGTAGGGTTAAATTCATAATGGATGGTGTAGTTATCCTAATGTATATGTTTCTAATTGCAGTAGAAAGAAACTTAAAGATAGAGCACGCATGAAGAGGTTCCCAAAAAATTGGAGAGGCTCAAGAAGAGTTTGTGCAATCAATTGAATCTCATACAAAATAATAGGAGGAAAGGAATGTTGTATAGATACCTCTAGTTTTTTATTATTTTTAGATTGGAGAAGTTAAGAAATGAGAAGGGATTAAAGAAAACATAATAAGAGATGAAGAAGTCAATCAAACCATCCCTTCTCAAAGATTACAATTTTTTTAAGTCCCTAAGGATAGACTAGCATAAATATAAGTAGTAGGGTAGATGAGACCAATGATGTAATTATCCTAGTTCAAACACAATTCATCTTAGATTCAATAAATTTTTTAAATCAAAAAATTGATTTTAATATTTTATACAAGGTTGAAAAGAGAAGACTTTCAAGAAAAATGAATAAAATTAAAGTCAAATAGAGGTAGACTTAACATATAAATGGAAAGCATAACTAATAAAATTTTGAAAGAAGTTAAAGGTAAACAAAATTATTCTTGAAGAAGGAAGGAAAATGGTCAAAAATACTGATTTACTCCATTAAATAATCAAGCCATTCAATTAGTGAAAAAGTGAATTTGGCACAATTATACCTTCTTTGCCTTCATTTATTTGTGGTAGTGGAGAGCCAAATTATGTACCATTGAATATCACAATGAATGAACTTTTTGGGTAAGCATCAAGCCTTGATGATGCTTTGGTATTGGCTGACTCTTTGCTAATCTTCGAACTTAATGTTTCTTTGTTAACTAGTAGACTTCAATGTTAAATGTATGATAATGATAAGAACAACCATCCTTTCCTTGCCTGCAAACACAAGCATGACAATCTTGATTTCTACTATAATATTTTTCTAAAAGAAAATTTAAAAAAGTTTTACCCATAATAATAAGGAAAAACATCAGTATAAAGTTTTATTCAAAATTATTACGAAAAACACAAGCATTTATATTTACAGTATTCCAACCACCCAACCAAGGTAGGATTATTTTTTTCTTTTTAATCTATTTCTATATTGTGTATTGAAAAGGAAAGTTGTGTAAATAAAAAATTTATTCATACAACTTAAATCACCATTGCCCGCAATCAATCAAGATAGATGATCAACCAACCCAAAAAAAAATACCAAAAGATTATGGTGAAGTCTTTTCATTTCTTTATTGTGGTCCACTGTACAGTAGAATATCACCATGTACTTCGTTATGACTTCTGATATCATCAATGGTAGTTAATAATTTTTCAATATAAAAGAAAATGGTAGTTAACAATACAGTGAAGTCTATAATGGAGAAGTCTTTTCACATTGCACCAATCAAATCAGACAAACCAGATAAAAACCAAGTGAAATGAAGTGTCAAAAATAGTTATGGAGTTTGTTTTGTGATCAGTAATTAGGGAGGCTAATAATTCTTGTCAAGTATATTATTTTTTAAAAAACTGAGTATTTCTTGAACAACTTGCTGGTATATCAATGTATACATAGTTGGGGGATTTTAGATTATTTATGTGTTTGTTTTTGCTATCTAATATGGAAGCATATATTTATACAGATATTTCTTCGGTTAAAAATAAAGATTGGTGTATTCATTTTTACTATCTAATATTAAAACATGAGTGTACGCTGATATATCTTTGACTAAGAATAAAGATTGGTGTATCCATAAGAGTTTAGTCTATGTCTCTTTCGCTAAGAGCAAATAATTGTATATCAATTTTTATTATCTGATATGGGAACACCAGTTTATGCTGATATCTTCTGCTAAGAGTCAAGAATTAGGGTACCTATTCTACCAATGATCTCAAGTATGATCTCAACCTCATCATTCATCACTTGTATTATACCTTCAAAAGTTTGAACTTTGGTGGATGGTGTGGTCAACTAACGTACCATCAACCTCATTGATTGTGCTCAATCAATTGAATTACAACTTTTTGATTTTAACAATACTTTCACTAAATCTAAAATTAAGATCGTGATAATGACTAAAATGAAATATTCCTATATCCAAATATTTAGATAGATTTGATTGTCCTTTTTTTTTAAAATTGTCCTTTTTTAAAAATAAAAAAATTGACTTTAGAACAACCATGTGACATTTGTTGGTTTTCTTCAATGAACAATTATTGTGACATCAACACAAAATTTAAAAATTGATTTAAACTTTTTTGCTAAAAACTAATCAGAATATTTTAATATCTAATAGATTATTATAAACTGGAAAACAAATTGACTGCCAATAAAATATATCAAACTAATTCATGGCACTTATACACTTTGAAAGTGGGACTAAGAAGTACGCGCTCATAATTATTTAATCATTATAGGTCCTTTTATTAATACAAAGGAGAAAAAGATGATGAACATGAATAATATATAATAATTGAGAACCATAATTGATATTCTTCTCATCTTACTATTTTTTTAAATGTGGGACTCACTTAAGATATAAGTATATAGTGGAGGAATGAGTGACAATGAATCTAGCCCTCTTGGAATTTTCAATGATTAAAATTAATTTTGTTTTAAAAAAATTATGAATAGGACATTTAGGGCAGCAAAAACAGAAACGTGTGCAAAGCCCGAAAGTAGAAAACAACATATACCAACTTAAAGCAGTTGATTTTCATTGATTTAACATAATGATATATGTATGAATAGTGTACATTTTGTTAAAAGTTGGTATATAATTGAATTTTATCTAGTTGCATATGTATTCATTCTTAAAAATGAGTTCTAATTATTAGTTTATTTATTCTTACATTAGATTTAAATTCATACTCTATTTAAGTGATTTAAATTATTTGTTTGGAAAAATGAATTTAAATTTTTAAAACTCAAATTTAAAAATAGGGTTAACCTTTCCCAGTCTTCATTATTTGCTAACTTGAATTATAAAATGTTTCACTTTCTACATTTAGACTTGTGTGTAAGGATTAATCCTAGTTCATTCTAAAACATTTAGCACCAATAAATCTTATATGCATTTAGAGAATTTATTCTATTATTGCATAATTTATTAATGCATTACTTTCTTGCATCAACACATAGTGCATGTACTTTTCATGGCTACTTATTGTCTTCTCAATTTTTTCACAAAGTTGTTAAATCAGCATCTAAGAAGTTTGGGAGGATTTATTATATCTAGAAAATCTCTAAAAAAATTTCCTTAATATTATCATCAAGTCACAATCATCACAAAAAACTATTTAAGGAAAATATCAAAGAAACAAATTTGCATGCCAAAGTTTATATCTATTGGCTTGCATCAAATCCAAAATTTCTTAGGGATTCCTCTATTAATTCCTAAAAATATTTGCATAGTTATTAGTAATGAATTGCTTTCAACTATTAGTTAGACCATAATTAACCATAAAATAATACATATACATTTATGTATATCGAAATATACATATCCCCTATCCTAAATTCGAAGTGATGATATCCTCAAATGATAACAAACCAATACAAAATATTATAATAATAATATCATATAAATTTGATTTACAACTATTAGATGAAATTTAGGACAAACGATTATTAGCCTACAACATAAAGACATAGACCATTATTTGTCTACAACATGGTTATATATAATTCAAATAAAATTAACACCAATGTCCAAGGGATCGGCTTGAGAAAGGTAAACTCCAATGGAGTCCAAGTACCAACCACTTCAACCATGAAAGCCTTTTGTTTTCCCATGTGTGGGAAATGAAAAGTGAATGCTTTCTTCCACACCATATGGCCCATATTTATGAATATTAGTATGAAATGTGGATGATCTTATCACACATGGGAATCTAGGAAATAAATGACCATAATGGCCACTCATGGAAGAGAGAATCTCATTAGGGTAATCCAATAGAAATTTGCCCAATTTCAATTTTTGTCATCAAAATTCAAAACAATCCATAGAAAAGGAGCCAAAGGGTTCATGTAAATCAAACAAAACTTAAAAATATATCTTTGAATACTAGGCATAAGAGGACAATTTTCCGTTATAATATATTGGATTTGTTTTTCCAATTGAAAACTTACCTCATTAGTACAATTTCCTCCATTGCCACCATGCTTCTCTAACCAAATTGCATACCCTGGTCATATTCAATTTGAAGAGAATCTATGCAAAGACCAGACACTACATGTAACTTCTTAATTCATGTATGAACCCCATCATCCTATATGGTAGTTCCACCATCTCCTCCACATGGGCCAACTAATACAATAAACTTAGTGCTCTTGGATGTTGACAAGCTCTACCATAAATACCAAGGCCACAATAAGATCACTACCTGGGGACAACTACAAGAGTACAAATTCAAAGTTTTTTTTTCATTTTTATTATTAAAGATTTTGTGGATGGTATTTTAAGTCTAGGAATAAACCAATATAGTCCAGCGAGCCTTGCAACCTAGGTGATAAGGCAAGTTCTCCACACTAGTTCCTCGAGTGAGTGTCATCGCCCCTTTGTTTTTTATGTTCCTAGCCCTATATTGTGTATTATGTATAATGAGTAGTTGAATCATGGCTACCTTAAATCTTAAATAAGCTACTTAATCATTATTATATGTGTTTAAGTCTTTCTAGGAGTTATACTTTTTGCATCTAAGTTGGCCTGGGTAGTACCAAGACATAAGTATGGTATATATAGGAGATATAGGTTAGTTATTATGATTATGTTGAGTATTAAGTTGTTATTGAAGACTATGAAGGTATCCCTCTTGAAGTGGATTAAGAGATTACCTCCTCAAAGTGGCACATCATTATCAAGTATTTGTAGCATATATCTTATTATATTATTCTTGTGCAAGTTCTTTCATTACAACAATGATCATAGGTTAATCACCCTTAAATCTGACCTAGTGCTCACTATATTTTATTATGTTCAATCCTAAAGACTACAAATTCAAATAATATAAACCATGTAAACCTTGAAATCCTATGTATATTGATCTTACAATTCAAAGCATTGGCTTCTACAAAAGCTTTCTTGATTCAGTACAAAGATCAATTGCAAAAGATTCTAGAAACTTTGAATATTATTACACACTGAAAAAATGAGAAATCAAAGGGAAACATCTTATTTTTATAGTTTCAACTGATGATCAAAGTGTCATTTCCTTGAATGCTTCTTGGTCTTTCAAAGAAATGAATAAAATAAGGAAATTATTATTTCTAGCATTCATAATAAGAATAATATATATATATGAACACTTCCTTACATTCTTGATACACAAAGTGAAAAATATTGAAGATTTTTGCTTCCCGATTATTAAAGCAAAAAATTCTACAACTTATATAGGACAGTCGAAAGAGATGATTTTTTTTTTTTGATCGATGAAGGGCCGAAGCCGGGATTTTTATTTATATAAATACAAACATAAATTAACAAAGTATACCACCTACCACCGAGCTGAGGAATAGGTGTCAACCAGTCACATGTTCGCATGTCAGAAAACTCTGACATGCGATCATGTGACAGCCAACCATAGGATGCCACATAACCGCCAACGGGACCACTGCCCTCCCCTCCAACGGACCCAGCACAAGAAGTACCCGGTCACATGGTCGCATGTCAGAAATTTCTAACATGCGATCATGCGACAACTAATCATTTTAAAGCCCTTGAAGACTCAGGCCCACCAACTGGTCAGACTTGCGCAGTTAGGGAATGCCAACACATAGAGCAGACAAGGATAGCCATGAGAGCCAGTACACATCACCACCTGCAAAAAGCTTCTTGAGCTCAACAACCTACTCCACCAGGTACAAATATCACTGCGAATGGTCACTGAGCCCCTCGAATTAGTCGGCAATAACTGCACCACCAAACCAATTGAAAACCACTGCTAAAGCCATTAATTCTGGTACTTCTTGACGCGAAACTCCTCTACCAATTTGAACTTGAAATGTAACGGTCATCCTCAGGGCACCAACAGTCTATCAACGGTCATCATCTGAACTAAGATCTACTTTATATCCCCACCATTAGATCATCATGTCTCGTAGGCTTGGCAACTTTAACTCCGCAACGATGACATTCCCTTATTGGTTGTCGCATGATCGCATAGTTTGAAAATGGCTTATGTGAACATGCAACACCCCATAAACCTTCACCACCATTATCTACCCTTGGCTATGGGACCCATGATGCATATCCATCTCAGCGCTTACTGGTCAATTAGAAAGGGACATGTCGGCAAGACCTGGCACACGGACCCACCTTTAATTCCGCAACAGCGTCTTTCAACAGTTGTCACATGATCGCATAGCCAGGAAAAGGGCTATGCAAACATGCGACACACCGTAGCCCTTTACCACCGTTAACCGCCACCGCATAAAGTTACCACAAAGAGCTTGTTGCATGATCGCATAACTCAAAACTGGCTCATGCGAACATGCGACAAGCCACCATCCCTCACCACAAACCTTAGTGCCCACTTTATCCGTGAATTGGTGAGAACTTTGACTAGGCCTGCATCCAGAAGATTGACGGTCGTTGCATCTTTGCGTATACCTCTAAGACTCAACCAGAACATGCGCCCATTGTTAGATCATCCATGTTGTGACCCCACTGGAAAGTCTGGGCCCCCCGATGTGTCAACATTCCCTTACCAGCTCAACCAATCCCAACCTAACACCTCGACAGTGAATCATCGCGTGGTCCCACTGCAGACAAACCAGCGGCATCTAATCAGATGGTGGGTGCATGATCGCATGGGGAGAGAATATACCATGAGATCACACGCCGCCCATCGATCAAAATCTCTAACCCCAACCCCGCTGACAACACTCCACCTCATATTTTCCTTATCGAACGGTGGGCACAACATTCCCTTACCAGCTCAGCCAATCCCAACCTGACACCTCGACAGTGAATCATCATGTGGTCCCACTGTAGAAAAACCAACAGCATCTAATCGGACGGTGGGCACATGATCGCATGGGGAGAGAATATTCCATGTGATCACACGCCAACCGTCGATCAAAATCTCTAACACAAGCCCCGCTGACAACACTCCACCTCTTTATTTCCTTCAGCCAATAGGGGGTGCCATTTATGCATACATGTCACCATGGACCCACAGTTTGAAACCCTACACCACAAAAAATAATCAATGGCCGGCGTGATTTCGCATAGCTCTGACAAATCCCTTGCGCTTTAGTGACCACCATTGATGCTCTGACATGTGAAGACCGTCTAACTTATCTGGAAACCAGGTCCCACCCTTGAGCTTTAGCAATAAAGGAAAATTCCCATTCGTTGGATAGACTTTCTTCATTCCCTGACCTAGCGATGACTAACGTGATAAAGAATTGGGCCCCACACAATCACAGCAGCGCACATAGGAAATGCTAGTGTCAGAGATTTAACTGCGCAGAGGCGAACGACTGAAAACAACCAAGGTTTTTGACACTAGAAGATAACTCGTGTCCGGGTGCCATCACTCTGCGATGTACAATAGGTATCTGCTCCTCTTGTCCTAATCCAACTCCTTATTTAATGTTCTAAAATCCTACATGCGCTATGTGCTATGAGAGAAGACGTTCATCTTATCACCACAAGGAGTCGTTCTGTCAACTTCTGAGGAAAAAATATATCAGGATCTGATTTGACCATTTTGATTTAGTGGTTAGATTCAATGAGCTTCGTTGAAACTCTACTGACGTCGGGTATAATTTTCAAATTTGTTCCTCTAGCTGCCAGGTCAGCCAGTGCATCCGCTTCGGTGTTTCCTTCTCTGAAAGTATGATTAATGGTTTTCGATTCAAAATTATCCATTAACTATAAGATTACCTCTAAAATTGCCATAAGACACCAATTTGGGGTTGATCTAACTTTGATTGCATTGATGGTAATCAGTGAGTCTCCCTCAATTTCAAGCTTTGAGATCCCTACTTCTCGAGCTAGTATCAGTCCAGACAATAGCGCTTTAAATTCTGCCATATTGTTGGTATCTTTGGGTAATGGTATGGCTTGTTTGGCAATCACATTCCCAGTTGTAGACTATATGATGCATCCCGCTCCTGAGGGGCCTGGGTTACCTTTAGAAGCTCCATCAAAATTTAATTTGTACCATCCAATTGGAGGGGGTTTCCAGAGACATGCCTTCCTTAGTTCTTGATTTCTTCTATATCCTCTGCCTATGGTGATTGGAGTTTTTAAGCCAAACCAATTTTTTGTTATCTGATCATCCCAACTGGTAAAGAATTTGTGTTATGCTGATTGAGTTTGGATCCGGGAATTCATTACCTCAACTATGGCTGCCTCCAATTTGTTAATTATAGTTTCAAATTTCAAAAATTTATCCTAGAATAATCTTCTATTCCTTTCTTTCCAAATCTCCCAAATCAGAATTGATGGAGAGATCATCCATAGATTACTAAATAAACTTCCTCCCATGATTTGTGGCCATGATATCAAAAGCTGGAGTAAATTATTTGGGGGGGCTGATGACCATCCTAATCTTGAATAAAGCCAGTACCAACAATCATTAGCAAAGGGACAGGATAATAATAGATGATTTACATCCTCTTCATTCTTAAAACACATAATGCATCTGGATGGACCCTGATATCCCATCTTAAAAAATTTATTTGCAGTTAAAATTCTACCCTGGGATGCCACCCACATAAATAACCCAGCTTTTGGGAGTCCAACCTTGTTCCAACATAATTGTGCTGGGATCTCTTCTATTTTGGATGTGGATGATTTGGCTATAAGATTGTAACCCTCTTTGACACTGTAGGATCCTGATTTTGCCCCATTCCAAATGATTTCATCTTTTCCTTGTTTGAGAAGAAAGGGCCTATCTTTGATCAATGTTTTGAGCTTATCTACCTCTCTTGTATCTAATTGAAGTGATGAGAAGTCTTTCCACTCCCAAGAACCATCTATAGTAGCAGAGGACGAAGGGATGATATAGTCACTGAGATATGGTCCCTAGGATGAAGTACAAATCTGACTGATCTGATTGGGGCCTAACTGTGAATTGATGGTTGGATGTCCATCCCAAGAGTCTTCCCAAAATCTCACTTCCTTTCCATCTTTGATGTTCCAAGATATGTTATTGTCAAAATTATGTCTTGACTTAGCTATGAAGTTCCATATTCTCGAGCCTTTTGGGAACTCTTTGATTTTGACTATATCTTCCTTATTAAAGTTGCCTAAATATTTAGCTCTGAGAATTCTAATCCATTTGAAATCCTGGTTAGACACTATTTTCCAATAAAGCTTTGCACCTAGAGCTTGGTTCTGCCATAATTGATTTTTAATGTCAGTGCCACCAGAAGATTTCAGTTTACATATTTTATCCCATGAGATTAATGCAAATTTCCTCTTAGTATCTGTACCCTGCCAAAAGAATTTCCTAAGTTTCTTCACCATATCCATATATCCCTCTATGGTAAGTGAAAGGCAAGACATTAGGTATATTGGTATTACTGATAATGTTGCTTTGATCATGACTAATCTCCCAGCCCAAGATAGCCATCTGGTTTTCCAATTATCCATCTTCCTGTCCATCTTTTCATTGAGAGGTTTCCAAACTGATGCTGTTCTAAGGGATTTTTCAATCGGGATGCCCAGGTATGGACATGGGAGAGAGCCTGATTTACATTCTAGAATTTTTACAATTTTCTGTTGGATTTTCTTTTTTGTGTGGAATAAGAAGACCACTGATTTCTCTTTTGACTAGTTGCCCTGAAGCTTGTCCATAGTGATCTAGTATCTTGGAAATCTGCTTAGCTTCCTGGATACTCCCCTGACCCATGAGAATAATGTCATCTACAAATTGTTGATGAGTAACTGGTTGAATGGATGAGGATATTGTAATGCCATTGATTAGGTTTTGATCCTGCATACTGATCATACTTCTCCCTAATGCCTCAGCCATAATTATGTATAAAAATGGCGATAATGGATCTCCTTGTCTGATGCCATTAGAGCCTTCAAAGAAGCCTTGTGGTGATCCATTCACCAAGACAGAGAATTTAGGAGTTGAAATACAATAAAATATCAAATTGAACCATGCTTTAGAAAACCCAAATCGCTCCATACATTTAATCAAGAATCTCCAATTGACCTTGTCATAGGCTTTCTTGATATCCAATTTTATAATCATGTTGGATTGCTTATTATGCTGGATAGAATGTATCGCTTCTTGGGCTATGATTATCCCATCTAGAATTAATCTACCCAGGACAAAACCGGTCTGTTCCTCCCCAATTAGTTTAACTAAGACCTTTTTTAGTCTATTTGCTAGAGCTTTAGAGAGAGTTTTGTAAATTGTGTTACAGAGAGCAATTGGTCTGAATTCATCCAAATTAATGACTTGTTCTTTTTTAGGTATTAACATTATGAAAGTATTGTTGATTTCAGTTAGAAATCTACCTGAAGCTCTTGCGGCCTCCAAAGCATCAATGAGGTCTTTGCCCAAAATGCTCTAGCAATGAAGGAAGAAGCTTGGAGGAAAGCCATCCGGTCCTGGAGCTTTGTCTGGAGCCATTTGGGATATAGTATGCCAAATTTCTTCTTCCTGAAAGGGTCTGGATAGCATATGATTATCTGCATCAGTAATGATATTTGGGATGTTTTCCAATAACCCTTGTTGAATCCTCAAGGGAGATGAGATAGAACAATTGAGAAGCTGAGAGTGATATCTGGTGATTTCTTTGATGATCTCCTTCTGATCCTCCAATATAGAGCCAGCAGCATCCTTGAGTTGAGAAATCCTATTAATGCCTCTCCTCTGTTTTGTACTTGAGTGAAAAAAAATTGTATTCTTGTCTCCTTCAGCTAGCCAAGACTCTCTAGATTTTTGTTTCCAGTATATTTCTTCTTTAGCTAGGATATCTTCCCAATCCCTTAAGAGAGATTTTTCTTCTAAGTAACTACCATGGTCCAATCCCGATTGCATTATTTTTAGATTCAAATTCTCCAATTTTTGTTTAATCTCCAATTTTGATGCAAAGATGTCATTAAAATGAGTTCTATTCCATATGAGAAGGTTTTGCTTGATGTATTTTAGTTTGGAGACAAAGCAGAATAACTTAGAACCTTCAACCTTGAAATCCTTCCACCATTCATCTATGAGCTCCAAGAAATTCTCCTCTTTAAGCCACATATTTTCAAATTTAAAAGGACATCCCAAGGGTCTGTTGGCCTCGAGAATGTTAAGCTGAATAGGGAAGTGATCAGATCCTGAAATTGGAGTGATAGAGGCTTTTAAGTCAAAAGGGAATTCTGTAAGGTCTCCTTTAAATAGAAAACGATCCAGTTTTTCTGAGATGTTGCATATGCCCATTCTTCAGTTAGACCATGTGAAGGAGCCATTTTGCAGCTCCACCTCCATAAGACTCTCTTTTTGTAACCACTCCCTAAAATCATTCTGTGACTGAGAGGTTCTTAGAGATCCCCCTAATTTATCTAATGCATGAACTATAGCATTGAAATCACCCCCCACTATAAATTTGTCCTCTGACCATTGAGCAAAGCAATTAGAGATTTTTGTCCATAATTCTGCCTTCTTCTTGTGTGAGATGGGGCCATATACATTCACTGTATGAATATTTAAATTGGATTTGGTGCTGATTAGGTTCTCAGCTATCCAATTTGGTCCATGATCCATTGGAATGAAAGAAGAAAACCTGGGATTCCATAGAACCGATAAGCCACCTGAGGATCCTATTGCATCTACACTATGAACCTTCCAATCTCCTAAATTCTTGGCAAAGATTTCCAATTGCTCTTTATCCATCTTTATTTCCTGTAGTAGAACTAATTCTACTTTAGATGTTATGATACAGCATTTGACCAAACATTGTTTGTTAGGGGCATTGAGGCCCCTAACATTCCAGGAGATGATTCTCATTGCAACTTGGGAAGGAACTTCCCCTTCCCTACATTAATGTATGATGTTATTTTGGTTTGATTTGATTCCTCACCAACTTCCTTCCTGAGTGATGCATTAGATTTCCTTCCTCTCCCCTACTTTTTGATCTTTCCACAATCCATGTGACAATCTAGAATAGATTGCACTAGTCCTAGGCTGTTGCGTTTTGGTGAAAAATCTTGTCGGTGATCCTCCTTTGATTCTTCTTGAGTGAGCACTGAGATGTCTATTAGTCTTTCTTCATCCTCAATAAAATCCTCATCTAGAAGCCTTTCCACATATGCTAAATTCTGAGTATCCCTGGTTGGTTGTTCTAATGTTGTATCACCAAAAAGATCATAAACTGCCTGAAGTTTTGGGGAGATCTGTGTTTCCTCATACTCTTGAGAAAGTATGCCTCTGTCTGATTGTAGATTATTAATTCTGAGGTGATCCATATTTGCTTCTAATGGTTTGAGATTAATTAACCCTCCTTTGACTCTAAATGTGGATGAGGTTTTCTCCATTTGAGGGGCTAGCAACTTAGTCATCTCTTTTTGTTCTTTGAGTCTCAGTCTGTAAGATGTTCTCCATCCCAAGTAAGAAGAAGACGGTGAATCAGGAGTTTGAAGGTTAACCCATTGAAAGGTTGGTGAAGCAAATGTTGTGGCCGGACTTTTTGTTTTGGTTGAGGCTTTGAGGTCACATAACTTAATCTTAAGAATGTCATCTTCTTCTATTGCTTCTTCTGCATTTAAGTTTTCCTTTTCCAAATCAATTGAGGATGTCGGCTTCTCCAATAGCATCTCCATTGGTTGCAGGGGTCGATCTAAAGATTCCTCCTCGCTCATTACTTGATCTACTATTTCCTCTATCAAATCCAATTGGACTTCCAATACCCATTGAAGAATGATTTGCTATAAAGTTAAAGGATTGAACCTGAAAGGCTTTAAGAAAATGGTCTTATGCAAGGGAAAAAGTGAAGATGCTTCGGGAAAACATCAAAAACCTAGAATCAAGGGAGAAATATGAGGCAGCGCTAGGTCCTAAAGACTCTTGAATGAAAGAGTATCCTAGCAACTATTGGAAGCCTTGTCTGGGTAAATTATTCCAAGACCATGTTGATGGGGTTGTTTTACAAACTTGTGCATGACCCAACCTAACACTCGGATAAAATACTCCAAGACCGTTGACTCTTCCCAACTTGAATGGCCTCCTTGAACATTGTGGTTCCGCGACTGTTCTAAAACTTCTGTAACTTCTGAATGTAAGTCTCCGGCCATCTCCATTTCTTGATGAGAAAATGAGAGATTGGTATAAGCTTCTTGATCTCTTGCCAAACCTGAATGGAGCTCCCTGATTATTTTATCCACCTCCATCTCCTGGTGTCTTTTCTCAGATATGGGAAGATTCTCAACCCCTTGTGTAATGAGTTGAATCCAATTGCCTTGTTTTGAGATAATTTTAATTGATGCAGGGAATTCCCATTCTAGACTTGCAAGCAAACATATATTCACAGAAGCAGAAGAGCAGTCTATGTGATGGTCGAGATAAATTCCTATTTTATTAGCCAGTATATGAATGATCTCTTTTCCTTTGTATTCCATAGGTAAGTTTTGTAGTGTGATCCACTTGGGTATGAACCTGATGACATTATCCTTGCTGTTGAAGTTGGGCGTCCAGTATTGCATATGTAGACCCTATGATTTGTAGAACCATTTTTTGTTTCGGAAAACCTTGTCTCGAGATGATTTATCCTCAAAAATGACCAGAAAATATCCTAGTTCATTATCTAAAGAGTAAATCTGGAAAGAATTTGACCAGTTTGTAGATACCCAACTATGGAATACACCATATTCCATGTTGATTTCCTAGAATTTGCAAATGATTGCGTATTTGAGGAGGTATGTCTTCCTCTCGGCTAGCATTTCCTCTGAAAAGGTGATCGAAGGAGTTTGGTCCCTTGTTGATACTGGCTTCTCCATTGCAATATGTAAAGAATCTACCTTATTGCCTTCCCCATCCTGGTCCAATGGAGCTTCGTTGAATCCCTTTCGGGTATCTTCCTTGTGGATTGGTCTCCAAATCTGAAACCATTTTTTAGAAGTTCCCCAACTCTGGGGATTCCGGTTCAGGTTCCCTAACAGGGCAAGTCTTCTTCTATGAATCTTCCAATAAGTGTCCGTCCAAGCTTTTTTTGGCAGAGGAGGATTGATCGGAATGCCCCTTGAAGATGTTGGGAATATGGGTATTAAGTTGGGATTCAGAGTATTGTCTCTCCCTGTTGCAGGGTTGAACCCATTTTTTGAAAACTTAAAAAAAGACCCATTTTTATTATGGGATCCCCTATGCAGATGGAACTCTATTTTATTATGTTGGAATGGTTGAGTTCTAATGTATTGACGAGAGTGACGTACCTGGGAGATTCCCTGCTTGTCACAGTCTGCATTCCAATTCTTCTCCCGGATGTGAGGCCATCGACTTCTCTGGTATGTTTTCTTCTTCCTTTCTGAGGGCCATTTTCCCTTCCATCTCTGGTATCTTTTCTCCTCATGGAAACCGTTAGTGTATTTGCGGAAGCTTGCAACAGTCGCCATTTTCCGGGCATATCACTAGAGGAAATTTTTTTGGGTAACTAATACACTCTGAATTCTTTCACATACCTCAAAAATGGCTGAAATATCATAAAGATGTGCTCTTCCAAGGTGGAAGCCAACAAAGAAAGAGATGATTTTTAAGGGTTGCAAGAAAATTTATTCCATGGTGATATAACATCATTAAAAATAGTGAATGAAGACTTAGATAAGAAAGAACCTTACTCTAATTCCATGAAATACAATTTAATTATTTCTTAAGAATGAACCTTATTCTAATTCCATGAAATACAATTCATTATTTCTTTCTTCACAATTAAGAAAATATCTGAAGATAATTTTGAAGATGCTCTTTTGCATGAAAACAATTTCCATTTATTTTTATGGTTTTATGTTTGGCAGCAATAATTCTATTGATGAAGAGACGTTGCAATCAGTTTTTATTTAAAATCGTAATTGTATATGATCTTTTATTTTTATTTTAATGAAAATTTATTTTATAGAATAAATTTGGGAACACATTATATTTAATATTTTTAAGGGTGTTTCCAACTTTAGAATGCTCTATTTGAGTCTGTCATGGTTTCAATTTAAATTATAAACATTTAGAATTTTAGTTGGAAAAAATCATTTGTTTTTTTCATTATAACTTATATTAAATATATTATTATTTGTATTAAAGTATGATTACAGTTTTGAATATTTCATATGTAATTAGTTTTTTTTAGACTGAAAAAAAAAACATTTATTATCAAAAAATTGTCAGCCTTTCTCTTTTTTCTTTATATGTATACAAATTTCTATATTTTTTTTCAATCTTACAAATCTCCAACAAATCTCTGTTTTTTCTCATCCATGTTTGCTAGTCTTGAATTTTGTATGTTTTTTCTATTTTTTACTCTTAAAAAGGTCTTTGTTTCTTGATTTTTTAGTTTCATTATTCATTAAGCTTTTATTTCCATAATCATTATGAGTGAATTTTTTTGTTTATTTATCTTTTCAATTGTATGTTGAAAACAAATATTTGAATGATCATCTATAATTTTTAGATTTCATTCCCTACATTATTAATGGTCATTTCACATTTTTGAAAATCTAATAGATGGGTATGTCTAGTTAATATCATTATCTTATAGATGGGTATGTCTTTTCTATGGCAATATTGTTTCATCATGTGTGTGATTTGTTCTCTTTCACAGATCTAGTCATTATTTTTCTTTCTATATCATAGATATGCTCACTTCACTTTTCCATGAATTTCATATCATCTCTTATGTGATTTTTAAGACTAATGATAATGATGTGTATCAACATAGTAATGTTTTTTTTTGAGGTTCAAAACCTCCTCTAAAATCCACCTCATACCTTATAATGTCGGAGCCTTTGCACTCAGCAACACTTGATCCCTAGTGGGCTAATTCAGAACCATTCAACTTCACCATCAGACCAAGGGCTTTACTGCATAGTAATGTTTTCACCTTTGAGAAACTTTAGTGATGTGAATGAGCATCATAATGTTTACCTTTGAGCGACTTTTCTTCTCATGCTTCAATTCATGATGGTGATATACCTTGCCAATAAATCCTTAATGCTAGTTTTCCTTGATCACATATGGATTCTTCTACTTGTTACAATTCCTACACAAAATTTTTCCTTGAGGATCCAAATGATAAAGATCATTAACCAAATGTTTTGTTATATCTTGTGTCTTATTGTCTAAAAATGATATAAATAGCAATGAATATAGTGAAAATTATTTATCTTCTCAATGAGGTAGATGTATCGTAGATTCGTGATGATAATTATACATTGGTTTTTTAATTGAAAATAAATATTCATGGTTCATATGCTCCATGCTTTTGGTATTTTTCACCTATGCTATTTATGCACCATTATTGTTATGATATGCACCAAATATTTACATATACTTATGATATCATATCTTTTGTTACATGTCTCTCTTATGCTCCCATGTCTTCATGTTTATGATCTTGATCATGCATGTATTTATGAGTATATGTTTATCATTCTTATTGTAAGGTTCATATGTGTAGATGTATTTACTAGCTCATTGTATCAATTTAATTTAATATTACATGTTACATTGATATTTTTTTGAAACACATATGTATGTATGTCTACATACACACACACATTTATCTATTTATATATTTTGACATCACATGATGATTGCATATGATGTTTGTAGGGTTATTATCTCTTATAATTTGATGATTTATTATGATGTTAGATCTAGGTATATGACGCAAGATCATGATTTAATTTTCATTACTTCATATGGCACAATAGATTTAGTTGAGTGTTGGATATACACATATCTTGCACTCATGATTAGATAATTTTTAGAGGATACTAGTATGATGTTTGGTGAATATATTATTGGGATGCATGAGTTACTATATGTATGTATATATCGTATTTATTGTATGATTTATGATTCTTTGCTATTGTGAGACTTAAGAACTATATTAAATATTATATATGATGATGATGATTAGATATGATAATTTTCAAGTTCATTGTTTCTTATTTGAAGAATTGATATGATGTTACATCTAGATACATGATGTTGATCATAATTTATTTGTTAATATTTCATATTATGCTAGAGCTTAATTGAGTGTTTGATCACTACATATCTTGTACTCGTGATTAATTAATTAGTGGGAGATATATTGTTATGTTGTTTGGTGAACAATTTGTTAAGAAGCACAAAATAATGCATATTTATGTATTTTGTATGATTTTAGAATCACTATGATCATAAAAATTAAGTGGTGTATTTCTTTAAGTTGAAGTTCGCTAATTATTTAAATTGCTAGAGGTGTCATGTGCCTTGCATGTGTGTACTCCTTGGATTTATTATTGTTATGTTGTCTATAACTCTATGATATGCTAGATGTGTTTCCTTGAGTGTATAGGTAAAAGGCATAATCTTTCCATGTCATAAAATGAAACCCTTTAGAATTTTACACTCCTTTTTGGGCCATTGTTTTAGTTTGACTCCTTCTAGATCTTTATGATCCTTATTTTTCCTTATCTCATCCAAATCATTGTCATATGCACATGAGGTGACCTGGTCTAGTGTCTTGAGATTGTGTACTCTTCAACCACTTGTAGTTTTCCCTTTTATGGGTAGACTATGGTGCTTAGCACCATAGTCCTCCTAAAAGGGGTCCAAAATTGAATATGTTAGAGTGTCATTTCCTCCAATTCATGATCGGATTCTAATATTTTATTATGACTATTGGAATTCAAGCTAAATATGAAAATACCTTGAAATACTTATAAAAAGGCATCATTCCTAATTCATTTTAAAACTCTAGAATTTACAGTTCAAGCATTCCTAATTTCTTCTAGAGAAAATATAAGTACAAGGAGCATCAAGTGAAAACTTATCATCAATTATATCACCATGATGGATTTTGTTATGATTTATCATGGTGTTGCATCAACACTTAGAGGATTTATCTAAAGAGCGTTACATCACCACCATTATCAATCCAAAGTTATAATCTTGTCAATTTAGCATTTCATTTCAGATTTAGCCTCTTCCCTACCAAGGGTAAGCTCTATTTTCTAATCAATCATTGTTGTATTGGAGGTTAACACCTACTCAAGATTCGAATTAGGCAAGCCCCTATACAAGACAACCATTTTTTCATCTCTTTTTATGCAAGTTATAGATTGACTATGAAAAGTGTCAAATTGTGCATAAAAGACTAAGACATACAAATCCATATTTTGAATAGGTGAAAACTCATGGACTATGCCAATTAGCACACAATATCCAGCTATCCTTTGGGATATAATTCAGATCTTGGTGGCTATTTCTCCTGGGTATGTACAGGCTCATGGTATACCAAACTATGGCCTTAAGTGGCAATGAAAAATTAGAAAATCGGGGTTAGTCAACTTGACGTAAAAAGTTGAACATCTTATGAACCTTGTGTGAAAAAGTTGTAAGAATAGAATCTGTAGGAAATTGAATGTAGTTTCTAAACTACTAGCCCTTGTCTGAAAAAAATTTATCTAATTATTCAAAATTTTAGATTTCAATGTAGTAGTATGAAAATTTCAGGGAAAAGATAAAAAGTACATGTATGTCTGACCACCTTAATCATAATCAAATGATGATATATTTTCCCAAGATTCTAGATATAAGTAGTAGACTCATTCACGGATGTGATGCTTATTTTTTTGTAATTTTTTGCCAAATAAATAATTAATTATGAATTTTCTGCTACAAATTTTTCAAAATAAAAAAACTCTCATGTCTGACCACCTTAACTAATTCTAAACTTTACAAAATTGATTTTTTTTCCGTATAGTAGCCAAAGCATAGAATGTGACGCATGTTTCGGATTTTAAAAAGGTTAAATAGTTTGAAAGTTATAGTTGTTTTTCAATCAGTATGTCAATTACGACTTTAAAGATAACTCAATTGAAAAATAAGTAATAATTACTTACCGAACTCAAAATTCAACAGCAATTATATTGATGGAAAGCTGATAATGTCTTTAAAAAACCCTTTTCATTTCATCAATTTCAGGTGAAAAAATAGTCGTCGGCTACATGATCGAAGTCTCGATATCAGAAACTATCTCCTGAAACACGCCTAAAGGGTTGACCACCCACGTTGGATATTACCGAAGCAAATACCAAGCCTAATCAGATATCCGATAATATCGAATATCCGAAAAAGCCCGCCTATTTTGAAATTTCAATTGCCCCACTTTTCCCAAATTCAAGTTTCATAATAAATGTATTTTTTTAATAGTAATATTAATTGTGTTATATTAAATTGTAATCTTTTTATGTTAATATTAATTCAATTGAGTATTTTTTTCAATGTTAAGTTATATATTATAAATTGTTATTTTTAATATTAATATTAAATAATAATAGCATAGCATTTAATAATGGGAACTCAAAAATAGAATATTTACCTATCTTAATGACCTCCTTAAAAGATTTTGACTGTCGAAATCCTTCTTCAAACTTCCAGCAGCAAGTCAGATTTAGGGTTTCATTGCAAAGCATTACTATTATAATATAACTTTTTATAATAGTGCATGTATTATATTATTATTATTTATTTCTCTATTGTATAATAGTATAATATTAGCTTATTAAATATTTATATTACATGTTCAATGTTATACCTAAGGGAGAGAGAGAGAGAGAGAGAGAGAGAGAGGAGAGAGTCTCCCCAAACCACCTTAACATCGAATATCCGATATTAAATATCAAATATCTAATTAAGCCTTTTGCTTTGGCTTTTGGCTTGGCCAGGTGTACTGACACCCAGGCCTACTAAAAAGTCAACATATGCATTTGTGCACTTTTGGACGAATGAAAATAAGTTTTCTTCACATCGCCACTTTTTGGCATACCATGATCCTACACATACCCCCCTAATGAAATTCATATTGATTTGGGATCTAAGTTAATGTCTCTGGGTTAGGATCTCATTTCCCATTATTTCAAATCCAATGGGAGGAAAAGCAAGAGATGGGTGACATGGATTTGTACTTAAAACCAAATTATCATGCATTTTAACCAATAATTACACCTTAACCAAGTCTTGTGAGATCTTGAGAACCCATAATTACCCTTACTTTCACTCTATATTTCCTAAGGTTTAATTTGTGGTCTCTAATTTTTTCCAAGTATAAAAGGGATTTATTTTATTTATGTTGCATTTTAAAATTAATTTAAAATCCGGTGGGATTGATTTGTATTAGAAGTCCAAGTTTTAGGCATCATAACCAAGTATTTTCTTCCTCTTTATAACTATTGTCAAGATATGAATATAAGATAATCTAGATGCTTCTAGCCATTTTGGCTATTTACACTCTAATATTAATCTATTTTATTAGAAATCAATTGTGGTGAAAGCTTGAATATAAATCCCTTTTTAGACCATTGAAATATATTTAAGTGACCTATTTTTGGCAATAAATATTTTTTCCACAATAGTTCTACCTAAATCTCTACAGGTCACCTACATGGCATTGAGATATCCTAAAAGAAGACAAATACAAAATCAAAATAAGAACTTGTTGGATACACGTTGGTTTTAGCTATAAAAAACTTGACCAAAAGAAATTTAGATAAAACATGCAAAACTAACAACCCATGTGGAAGCCAAGCTGATTCTATGGATCACATGTTTATCCATTGCCCTTATGTTAGAAAGATCTAGCAATACCTCCTTTCTGCTCTTGGGTTGTCCTGGTGCTTTCCCTCTTCTTTTCAAGACCTTTTTACTCAATGGGCCCTTCCTTTTAAGAACATTGATTCTCACAAATTCTTCTATTGGGTTCTCCCACATCTCTATTAGGGAGTGTGGAAAGAGTGTAACAATTGTATTTTCTACGATTGTTGCGCTCCTCCAAAAATAATCTTTGAAAAGATCCACCATGCTTTAAAAGAAAACTTTATTTTTTGTGGCAGTACTAAACCTTTTGCAGGAAAAAACCATAATGCTAACCCTAAGAAGAGTATAAATAAACGACAAAATTGTACCTGGAGCTTTCCCCTGGAAGGTTGGTCTAAGGCTAACTTTGATGGTGCGGCCAAGGGAAATCCAGGAAAGGCAGGAAATGGTCGAGTGATTATAAATTGTTTTTGTCACTCTCCCTCTTGGTACTCAAACTAACCACTATGTTGAAGCTAATGTTGCCCTCCAAGTAACTAAACGTGCCCTTGATACTAGTGTGAAAAAGCTTTGCCTCGAAGGAGATTCAAAGAATATCATAAATTGTTTAAAATCTAACCATGTCCCTTCATGGACTATATCAAATATGATTGAAAAAACACGCGCTCTCTTAAACTCATTTGATAAGGTACACATATCCCAATGTACATGGAAGCCAATCAAGTTAATGACTAGTTTGCCAACTTGGCTGTTAAAAATGATGCAATGATTAGATGGCTACACGATGGAGATTTCCCCCATGAGGTGAAGGATTTAATCGAAAGGGACAAATATCAAGGAAAGGAGGGAATCATAAATTGAAATAATGAAACTTAATGTTGAGCTTATTCGATGTGCTATCCCATAAATGGGATGTACTGGAATGGCAGGAAGGGAAATTACTACACGTCCCTCTCGCACACTTTCTGGGTGTTCATTCCCAAGGTTAAAATCTACCTTTTAAGGCAAAATAGAAGAAATATCTAGAATACCTTAGCAAGAAAGAATCAATATAGCTGCAATTTGTTAAACCAAAGAGCTTGTTTGAACCAACTTTTTGCAATGGGAGGTGAAAGACACAGAAGGGAGCCCACGAATGATAGTGGGAAATGGAGGAGACGAACCAAGGTTTGGAATTCTCTGCAAAAAGGAGGAATTTTGACTTTCATTGAAAGGTTACATGGAAGCAAGCCGACCGTGACCAAAATTTTGAAAAGCTAGAATGAGAGTTGTGTGGTGATAGATGGGAGGATTTTCACTATCACAGAGGAGGTCATCTCAAATGTCACCAGCATCCCCATTGTGGGTAAGAAATATTACAGGGACCGAAAAATATCATACTCTATGCTCAATGATTTTGTAAGGGATGAGGACAAGAAGAAATCCATCATCAAAGTGGGTACTTAATACCAACCCAAAGGAATTAAAATATTGTTGATATTTTTCCTGAGAGCTCTTATCTCTTATGTGACACTGGACACCAAGTTTGACAGGATAAGAACCTATCATTTCATTCTGTTGAATCACCTTAAACCAGGGATAACTTTAAGGAACCCCCCCTCCTGAAAAGTATAAAATCATGGCAAATCATATGTGTTTTGGAGGGAAAAATTTTAATAGTGATGGTGAATTATATGTCAAAATATGGATATTTGGTGGTGAATTTTTTAATAGTGTATACCATTTTTATATTAAAATGGCGACTATTATTTTTTTTATAGGAAAATTATTAATATTGATGGCAAATTATGTTTCAAAATATGGATATTTGGTGGCGAATATTTTAATAACGGATACAATTTTTATAAAAATATGGCGAAACTATTTTCCAAATATTTGAATTAATTTATTTGTCATGGTGAATGGTTTTCAAAAATTTATAGTTGGTATGGCGATTGAATAATTAGAAATTTGAAGAATGACACGTGTGATGATTCCGGAGAGAGTTTTCAGTAAAGGAGTTATCTCACCACATTCCCTCTGAAATGCACCTTCCACCATTCATCTCTCTTAATCCAATGGTTGTGATTTGATGTTGAAGTTGCATCGGGTCCCACTCCCATCATATTGACATCACAGACTCACACGACACATGTCCGATGAATTTACAACATATCAATGGCCAAAGGTGAATTTTGAGCCTATTGTTTCTCTTCATAATATTTACAAAAAACTCTCGGTAGAATCATGACACATGGTATGATTAAGCGTACCTTATTGGTACGCTCAATCATACCACGTGTCATGATTCTGCCAAGAGTTTTCTGTAAATATTATGAAGAGCAACAATAGGCTCAAAATTCACCTTTGGCCATTGATATGTTGTAATCAAACAGACTTGTGACACTGTGAGTCTGTGACCTCATTTTCTGACACCAAAAAAGTAGAATTCTTTTGGCAATCTTCAGGTAATATTAGATAGAAATATTAATTAATGGCGATGAGTAGATGAGTCATGACATCAATTAAAGTAATGTGAATTAATGGTTTCTTATATGGTGCCTTTCAATTTTCATTGACAGATATGTGTGACATAATATAACTATTCATTACCTCGATAGAATAATACCTTAAAGTTAAGGCTTGAATGAAAACGTCATCTCATCTAAGGACATTGTTTTCTGACCATTCGATGATCTTACATCAATGGTAAAGCTTCATTTCCTGCCACCATTTCACAACTAATGTACTTTGCTTATTGTTTCTATGGAGTGGGCATAGGTTTCAAGTTTTTTTATAATAAGGAATTGTTATGTCCACCTGCGTGGCGCGATCCTTTTGGCCTTCATTATTCCCAAGATAGAAAATGTCTTATCATAAGTGTTGTTTCCATTTTCACCCAATGTTGCATTAAATATGAAAGATTTGGATATTTTTGGACAGTTACCATTTATCTTACAAATTAATTAGATTTTTCAATCATGACTTATAAATAGATCGATCTACGCTCGTTAATTTACGATTGTGAAAGCATATTTGTGAAAATAGTTTGCGAGTGCTAGGTTCTCTTTGATTTTCAATGGACACTCCAATTCATTTGAGATGCACTACCTTGGAGGATCAGAAGGCCTTTTTGGGCCTGGTCACAGACCCAATCCTGGCGTCTATTGCTACGAAGTTGGGAGCCTTCACCAAGGAGGCTATAAGGATGGTGCTCAGACGTGAATTTCTAGAGAGTGAAAATAGGTATAGAGTGAACACTGACATTTCATCTCAGTTCTTGGCATCTTTGTTGGACCTAGGGGGTAAAAGGTAGATATTATGATGCTTCTGAGGAAATTTTTCAAAGAAGAGTACCTCGGCGACGATGTGCATGTTGTCATATTTTTAGAAATTTGGTTTGGAATTCCTTGGGCAAATGATTTGCCTAAGATTCTACAACCAGGATTAAATGTTCCCAGGCAACCATTTCTACTGAACCTTGGTGCTAAGAAGATTGCGTATCATCGGAAGTGGGCACAGATTGGGAGGGATTTCCTACAGAAGTGACACCTACTGGAGGAACTCAGGGACTATCGATGGCTAGAAGAATTCCTTGACATTATCCTCTCTTTAGACTTCCACACAAAAGGAAGAGAGCCTCAGCCAGATAGTCTATGATTCTACATAGTCTCTACTCTCTAGTCCCTCTACTGTGTCTCCCTCTGGTGGTAGTAGCTTACCAGGGTTTTTGCAATGATATAAATTGTAATCACGTATGTTAAAAAATATAATATGAAAATGTTTTAAGAAATTCGAAGTGCTACTGCTTTTCTTTTTTTTAATTATAAGAATCGTAAATAGATATGGTCTATGGGCATATTTGAATTGTAATGAAATTTTGCCTTATATAATATAAAAAATTTGCATTTCACTTTTTTTTCAATTAATAATTAAATGTTTCCAAACTTTATCATTTAATGGTGACTGGTTCAAATTTCATGGATAGGCTATTCTAAGTGAATATAGTTAATGATTAATATTCATTAGTGTGCATTAAATTATTAATATTTTAAAATCGTGACAATCATTGGATTTCAAGAGATGAATGGTTGAAGTTGTATTTTGGAAGTACTATGGTTTTCAAAAAGCTTTTCTAAAAACTTGCTCTGGAAACGTGACACGTTGACGTGTAATTTGTCGAAAAGATTACATTACGCGTAGTATGTTTTAGAAAGATTACATTACACGTAGTATGTTTTAGAAAGATTACTTTAACATTATAGTATAATTATATACCATTACATTTAACGAAAGGTTTTTAACATTTCCTTTTTAAAAACCTATCGACTCGTAGCAGCAGAGCTAAAAAGAACTATTGAACCGTTGCCAAAGATTTCGAGACTGTAATTTGTGAGAGCCTTAGTCATTCTAACTTCTATCTATCCTGATTTCAAAGTTTAATTTTGGGTAAGATATCTAGCCTGATGCAGCCTGATTTTGTAATGTCAAAAAATTAGTTTAACTTGATTTTGAAATTTTAATTCTTGCATGTACAATTGGGGTTTTCTTAAATTGGGGTTTTCTTAATTAGTTAGTTATTATCTATGATTTTGTTAGTAAATATCTATGAATCTATGTTTTTTTTATTCTTCCGAAGAACAATGGGGAAAGTGAAAACTCAAGGCCAAGGGCAAGCAGATGGGAAAAGTTTAATAGCCTGCAGAAAACTAGTAGAAATCCTTGGTTTCACTCATGAGTGTCATGATGTTTATGATCCTATTATCGATGGTGAAAGGAGAGTTATAAAAATTAAACATATATTGTGCAGTAAGGCAACTGGGCCAAAGAGGTCTAATTTTATAAAATTTAACCCAGCGATAGGTGCAAAAACCAATAAAGTTGCTTCGTGGGATGTTGGTTTGGGTCACATGTTGTTACCCGAAGTTTTCCCTTGCCCAGAAATTGTCTTGATTTGTGTAGAAAATTATGATGAAGAAATAAAAGCAATTGTGAATAAAAAAATCAGGAAGAAATTTTATCAATAACTTAAGAAGAATTTCTCAGTTTGCTAGACCTAGGGTCTAACCAACAAAACTATAATGTCCATATTGACCTGGGATTGCTAGCAGAGCAATATGAGGCAGTCCCGCCAAATGTAAAAGATTCATTTATAAAGGGTCTAATAGTTGCAAAGGCACAAGATTCATTGGGTGAGAACCATAAGCCTCCTTATGATTTTAACATTTTTGTATCATGGGTTCAGGATACTATATCCTCGCTAGCATTTTGCCTGGGACTGGAAAACAATAGGGAAGTGGGTGCCAACATTCTTCAATTCATTTGGGATATCCATTGTGTCAATGAACCAATAAGATATAATTTTGTTGGACACGTGGTTCAATCGATGCGAGAACAATTAGCACTGATTAAAAGAGGCAATTCTAAGATGTTTAGGTTCACAACCTACTTGTGCTATCTTCTACTAGCCAAGCATGCTACAATATTAATGAGCAATGGCAACAAGATTGAAATTCAGAGGGTGACAGGTACTCCAATATATAACTGGACACCTCAGATAAGAATGTATGATAACAGAAGGAATTATAGTAATTTTGTAGACTTCTTTTTGGCACCATTGTACAAAAAAATAACAAGCACTCCAATGCCTAGATTGCCTGCTTCATGTAGGGATTACATCCAACTTGGAAGCACAATTCAATTGGTTGACTAGTACTTAATGGAAGATTACACTGTGCTAAGGTTTTACGGATCAAATCTGCAACCCCACAAACTTCCAATGCATGTGACAAACAAGGTATTTGCAATAGAATATGTAGTACAACTAGAGAGCACATATAGACTCTTTGTTGGTGAATTGAAGAAGAGCATATTCCCTTCCTTACCTTTCTCAATTGAAAGGTTAACATTTGAGAGAAAGGCATTCAAAGTGGCAAATTTTTTTTAGATATTTTTCAATTTGATTTAGAGTGGTACTGGAAGTATGATCCACTCAATGTCATTCAAACAATGCTTATTGCTAATAAGAACTCTACAAACTTATTTCAACATGAAAGTAAATCATTGCTAGAGAAGTTGAAAAACAAGGATAGTTGGGATGACATTACAAAAGAGATGGAGAAAGTTTCCGATGAGGAAAAAATTTTAGTTCAATAGTTGTCATCACAAATTATGACAACAATAAACCAGGGCATTGTACAGCCTAGGATATCGTACAATTTCTATGAAAAATTTGTTCATCCATCAAACATAAAAATACCAAAGGGAATAGCAAAAGCTTGTAAGAATAGAAAATGGACTAGAATGAAAATGAATGATTTTTGGAGTATGAGAAAGGATCTTGGTGAACCAAAGACCAGTAAAGATCTAGATGAAATAGACGAGGATATAGAGTTTAGCAAATTGTGGAATTTGGAGCATCCTAACATGGCATACGACAATGAGGATGATAATCCAGACACTGAGGATGATAATCCACCAATTGCATTTACTCCAAGGACTGGCAGTCAGAGTGGAACCAGCAAGGACCGAAAAAAAGTATATAGAAAAGGGGAAATAATTATGGAAAAAATGGGCTATAAAGGTGGTGGTTTGGGTCCCATAGGAGAAGGTGTCTAGACTACAATTGAGACAGAAAAACTGCTCATGATTATGGTGTAGGCCTTGGGTTTGAATCTACTGCTATTGGGTCTGGTAGTGGCACTGGTGCCAGTGGGACTGGGCAACTTATACAACAAGTTCCCTCTCTAAAGAGGCCACTAGAATCTACACATAATCCCATAGAAGAAGATAGTGTCAAGAAGAAAAAGATTTCCACTACCAGAAAAATGACATTCGATCCTAAAGAACTGTTTGCAATGTCAAGTTTAGCAAAACCCTCTAGAAGTTTAAATCCTCAAAGAGCATTAGTTAGATCAACAGGCATTGCAAGCTCTACCTCTGGTTCACCTTTCAAACATTCAAATCCTTCTGCAACACCAGATTTTTGTTTCAAAGATTTTAGTAAGAAATTTGCAGAAACAACAACCAAGAATAAGGAAATAAAGAAGACATTACTGACTGGTGCCCTTACTGCAGCTGTAGAGGAACAACCTGCATCCAATAGGGTTTTTCCAACATATGACCCAAACAGAGACATGATGGAGTTCATGGTTGTTATTCCACCAAAAAAAGATGGAAACCCACCAGAGAGTCAAATAGATCCATCTGAATTTCAAGTTAGCACGCTCCAAATGGATTTTTCCAAAGTTAAAAATATGGACAAAATCAATGTGTCAAAGTCTATAGACCAAGTGGTCTACAATGCACTGCTAAAGATGGAAAGAGAGAAAAGCAAGCTTGAGAAAAATATAGAAAAGTTACAGGCAGACATTGCCAATGAAAAAGCAAAGAGGAAAGCTTCAGAGAATAGTTTGAAAGAATTACAAAAAAAGATTAAAAATTGACCTCTACCTCAACAGATACAGAGCAGGAACATGTAGAGGTAGTAGTGAAGGAACAGGAGTAGGCAGAGTTGAAGGCATTGACTAAAAAATTGGCAAAAATTAGTAAAAAACTAGAGGAAGAAAGAGTCAGTTCAGAAAAGTTATTTAAAACCGTGGAGAGTAATGTTGCATCCAACTGGGAATTGCAAAAGCAATTGGACTCTCAGGTGGATAAAGCCAATCATTGGGAACACAAAGTAGTGGAAGAGAAAGAGAATTGTGAAAAAATGGCAAAAGAACTAAAGAAGGCCAATGATACAATTCAAACTTTAGGGTATAAGCACAAAGTTGTGTCACGTTTCAGGATAACTTATCAGCACAGCTGAATTTGAGTATTTCTAACTAAATTTATTTTTTGTCAAACATATGGTCTAGCTAGATTCATTCTAGCTAAGTTAGATAAGTGCTTCAACTTTTCCAATTGAAAATATCTATTAAATGCATGTTTTATACCAATTACTAGAGAAATAAAATTATTTCAGAAAAGCTATGTTTCAATAACTCCTACTCTTTTTAATGATAATTTTTTTACAAATATAAAAGTACTCTTTTTTAGAGCACAGAGTCAAGATTATCATCATATAATTTTTATAGTATTTTAATTAGATCTAATATATTACAATTTCAAAATACTGCAAGTAGGTATTTTAACATTCAAGAACAAGTTGCTTCAAAAATAGAAAAAAATAGTAAAGCTTATCAAAAAAATTGAAATTTTATATTTAACACTAGAGGAGAGAGTTCTCTTAAATAATATGTAGTTTTTTTTTTCTGAATGGTGTAGATTTTGATAGGGGAAATTCAGTGGGAGATGAAAACTATCGATTTCAGGTATGTTCAACTTTGAGTAGTTATAAAGGAGAAAATATACATTGAAAACTAATTTTTCTTCTTTTCTACACTAGCTATACATTTCATCTATAACATATTTTGAAATCAAAGGAAAAAAATTATTATTTGCATATACTTTTTTGGTGGGAACAAGACCCTCATTTTTTAGCATTTTTCACAAAGTAAAAAATAGACTTCAAAAAATTTTTAAAACTATGTGAATTCTTGTTCAAAAAAAATTTTAAAAATTATAGGCATAAACTTCACCCACTTTTACACATTTCATTAGTTTACATCGTCTCCAAATTCTAAACATAAATGCCATTTTTATGTCATTGAAGTTAAAAAGTTTGTGTTGTTGACCTTTTCCTTTATAAAAGTGTGACACGGATTTGTACTTTTACCCTTTAACAAATACTAGTAATAATATAGTGAATATTACTAAAGAACACATTTGGGGCCAAATAGTGGGGATGTCTCATAGCTTGTGTGAGTGGTTTGAAATGCTTCAAAGTATGAGAGTATGTTATTTGAAGCTCCATAAGAACATTGAACAGAACATGGATGTTGTCAAGAAAGAAAAGAAAGCAAAAGATATTATGCAACAACTCTATAGTAAGAGTGATAGTTATCTATCAAACAAGGGAATGAGCACCCACCTTGATGCCTCAATAAAGGTATCAAGTATCATTAGAAAATGTGAGAAGCTACGGGAAGTAGAGGAATTGGATGACAAAGCTAAGAAGAAGATCACAAAGATGGAACAAAGGAAAGCAAATTTCAAAAGTCTTGGTTTGCCTAAGGGATTTGACGCAAATAAGTTCATTGGAACAGAATCTTACAAAAAGAGGTTGCAGGACAAAATAAATATTGATTTGCGCTTCCTTCCTACAGACATGTCTCCTAATACATTCATGGATTTCATCAAACCAGTGAGAACTTTGAATGGAGTTTTAGAAGCAACAGTGTTGTCAAGTCACACTTCCAAATATGAATTGCTAACGAAGTTGCAAGAGTGTGACTATACTATGAACCAAATTGTTCTGCCATCAGAGGATGTTTGGACTGGCCTACAAAGATTGCTCTGAATTATGAACTATTGTAAATTGTAATATATTGCAAATGAATACAAAACAAATTGTGCTCTATCTAATTTTCATGTTTTCCAATTCAATGTATGTTGAGTTACTCTATTTTATTCAGTTATTCTTAGTTGATTTACTCTGTTATATGCTATTGGAATACAAAATTTCATTCAAGAATTTCAAATTCAAATATGAATGATCATTGATGATACGATACAAACTACACTCTACAGTAATAATACTCTTTGTTCTCAAATTTTAATGATGAAACATAAATTATAATACATTCTTGCTTTTCTAAAATGAACATTGAATGATATGATATAGTAGTTAATAAGTTCAAAAAATACCTATTGATTGCTACTGCTAATTTAGCAAAAATTTCCTAAATTTGCCAATTCATCTTTGCATTGTCGTCATCATCCAATTCTAGTATTCCACTTCCTTGATTGTTCTCTTCATTTTCGTTTGTGTCTTCTTCACTCTGACCTCCACTTCTATTACTCCCATCGCCACCTGTACTTGTCCCACTTGGATTCGTAGTCAGAGATTGGTTAATGGTGTTGCCCAACCCTCTTCTTTTGCATCTTTTCTTCCAGATTTCCATTACTTTTTGATAAGGAAAAGTATTGACATCATACCTAGATGTGTAGACCCTCAAGCATGTTTCTAAATTCTTGTCTAGTTTGTTTCTTAGCTTTAATTTTAGGAATCCCAAAGCACTGAAAACTCTCTCATCCTCCATTGAACCCAATATCATGGTTTGGCTTCAAAAGTAATAACCCCTCATGAAATGCAGGGTTAGCAATATCCTTATGCCTATAGCCATTAATGTTTTCATTAATAGAAGCATACAAGTAGAAATGGATGGAGACCTTCATACCATGTCTAAGGTAGGGATTTTTTTAGTGGTGATTATTCACCAATTGGAAAATACATCCCGATCGGCGTATAGAAATTGGCAAATAAAAGCTCAGTATACTGGTTGACCGGTTTGCCCAGATTTTATAAAAGACATGTTTAGTGGTCGGATTGTTCACCACTATTTTTACGTAATTTCACTATGGTAGTCGGGTTCTTCACCCATATTTCTATTGTATTTTACTCTTATTCTCCGAATGATATGACAACTCAATACAAGTCAAAAATTAATTGCTTGACATCAATGACAAAAAAACAACTGATCTAATCCTTTTACAATCTTGAATACCTTTGATCTTGGTCTTCATCATCATCACCATCAGTTGGGGTTAACAAATGTATGCACCCAAGAAGGCTTCTAATGAGCACATCAAGCTGCTTATTGAGAAAATGGAAGAAAATCCTGAAGGGAAAGAAGTGCATATCATAAAAGAGGAAAAAGTGCAGAAGCCAGATGAAGGACCAGGAAAGAGAACTAGGGCGAGATCCAAGAAGAACAAGGATGATGAAGAATCCATGGACATCCAAATGATCAAGGAGGTTGTTGAGAAGATGGAGCTCCTTGAGTCTAATGTGACTACCATGCTCAGGAATTTATCCTAACTTTTTTACTGATGTTCTCTGCCTGTCTCTATTTTTTGTTAGCTCTGTCTCTATTTTGTTTGTTCTCTTGGCCCTGCTAGAGGCCTGTTCCATTTTTAGTTTCTATTGTCTTAAGACATGGACTTTTATTGCTATTTTTTAAATATGTATTGGCTTTCAAGCACCCTGTAAAAGATCATAAAAGAGGAAAAAGTGCAGAAGCCAGATGAAGGACCAGGAAAGAGAACTAGGGCCAGATCCCAGAAGAACAAGGATGATGAAGAATCCATGGACATCCAAAAGATCAAGGAGGTTGTTGAGAAGATGGAGCTCCTTGAGTCTAATGTGACTACCAAGCTCAGGAATTTATCCTAACTTTTTTACTGGTGTTCTCTATCTGTCTCTATTTTTTGTTAGATTTGTCTCTATTTTGTTTGTTCTCTTGGCCCTGCTAGAGGCCTATTCCATTTTTAGTTTCTATTTTCTTAAGACTTGGACTTTTATTGCTATTTTTTAAATCTGTATTGGCTTTCAAGCACCCTATAAAACCTATTTTATGTAATCAAAAACAACCTATGTGGAAGCTTAGCCCCCTTTTTCATATATTTATCAAAACTATAACTTTGAATCTAGATTTCTCCAAATAGGTGTATTTTTAGAAAAAATACGAAATACACTTTGGTAAGGTTTGAAGCTTTGGATCTAAGTATATATTTTATTTTTTTAGTTAGTTTTTTTATTAAAAACAAATTACTAGAATTAAGTCATTATAATCAAACATAATGTTTACTAGAAATTTATAAAGGTACAGTTTAAAAATTCAAGAAAAATATGGTTCACTAAAGAGAGAATTCTCTCCAAAAGAATTTTTTAATGATAAATAGTCTAGACATAAAATAGAAACATGTCAACAAATTACACTTTCATAAACTTGACTTTAAATTTTATTTAAAAATTAATATTCATCAAAATATAAAAGCATCCATGAATTGGATGTTCAAACTAGCTAAGTGCAAAATTAAATCATCCATCAACCTTATTAAAAAATAGCAATTAAATTATTCTTTGAAATATATAAAGAAAATTGTATTCAAATAGTTTTTTAAAGTAAAAAACTACGGTATAAGTTTAATATTTCATTATTTTATACCTTTATAGATCAGAATATTGATGTTATTTTCAAGTGCTTCACGTTCAAAAATAGATTTACGTAGGTCTTTTCTTTTATAAAAATGAGACATACATATGACCTTTCACCCAGTAATTTGTTGAAAAAGGCTTTGGAGCCATGTGCCCTTTCCCTGGGCTATATGGGTTTAATAAATTTTTATGTAAGGTTAATTACTATTTTGAAAGAGTAGTTATTCCTAGTGTTTTAAATCCATTTATATTTTGTGGGTGGAGGAACAATATCTCTTATATTTATTATTTGTTAATATGAAAATTTCTTATTATCCTTATTGACATAAAACATAGGCTCAAGGGTTGGGTGCATATATTTGTTAACCCCAACTGATGGTGATGATGATGAAGACCGAGATCAAAGGTATACAAGATTGTAAAAGGATTAGATCAGTTGTTATTTTGTGATTGATGTCAAGCAATTGATTTCTGACTTGTATTGAGTTGTCATATCATTCAGAGTATGATATAAGTTGAGTGAGTCAAGGAAAAAGAGTTAGTGAAGTTGAAGAACTTAATTGGGAAACTAATACAGATCAGAAAATGATAAGGTAATAATATTTTAGTTTTTTTCTACTTTACATTTTATGATATCAAGTTGGTAAAGGAGATTGGACAAGTGAGCAAGGTTAGAAAGTTGACAAGGCAAAGAAATAGTTTAGTTACCAAGCAGGAAGAAGTCATTCGGTAAAAGGAAAGTAATTTTCAGTAAAGAGAAAGGAAGCCAAGAAACTGAGTGCAAGGAATTAGTTACTGAGTGAAGTAAACAGAATTTTGGTTGAAGGAAAAGGAGTTAGCCACTGAGCATGGAACATAAGTTAAATACAAGGATCAAAATGACATTTAATGAAGAGCCATGGTGATCTAGAAGATTCCAAGGATGAAGAAGAGTTAGTTAAAGAGATCTACGATCATGAAAATTCAAGGTGATGATCTATGGTAAATATTTAAGTGGCAAAAAGTGAAGGTACAAGTTCCAAGAAAAGTTCAAGTTCTAAGGTGATGATAATGAGTTTTACCGAGTGTCAAGTTCATTGAATTAGTTCAAGAGGATGATCTGATGGTTTAGAATAAAAAGAGGAAAACCTAATCAAGCATATTAAGAGGCAGAACAGAGTCTATATAAAGGATGAAATTTCAAATGAAAAACAAGTTGGCTAGTTAAAGTGTTGATGTGTTTCTGAGTGATGCAGTGAAGAAGAAAAAGGTGGAAATATGAGTCTATAGCAGATATTGATGAAGTGTTGAGGCTAGTGAATAGTGAAGGAATGAAGTGAAGACAATGAGTGCAAAAGGGATCTGACTAAGCAAGAGATAGTTGTAGATTTACAGATCAAATTTTATACTGTTACTTATCAACATTTGTAGCAGGAAAATCTCTTAACCGAGTGGACTTAACAGTCTTATCGTAAATCCTTGAGAGAGGTGACATTCTAGAAGACTGTTTAAAGACCTTTAACCAGGCCACTCCTAAAAGGGTGAAGATCATAACATATCTGAGGAAAATCCCCTAACAGGGTCATATTTAACAATGTGCATTGTAATCTTTAACAAGATTGGCTTTTAACTAAGCATACTTTAGAAGATTATTTTGATTGGTGGGTGACAATTCCCATAGTGGTTTTTCCTAAATTGGGTTTCCACGTTAAATACTAATGTCAAATGTGTTGAATGTTTATTGTGCATGTTATTTGTCGATTACTTAAATTTTATGATTGAAAAAGTTAATTTTGGTTACTACTGAAGTTTATCTTACCAAGTTGAATCAGAGTTAAAGTTTTTAAGGTTTAAAGAATCACTGACTACCAATTCACCCCCCTCTCAGTATTCCAACAATTGGTATCAGAGCACAATACTCTAAAGGGATAATTTTAAAAGACTTGAGTAAAAGATCCAAAGATGTATAAGAGGGAGGCACCAAAGTTGAATAGGGACAACTTCTCTACATGGAAAAGTAGGATGAGGCAGTACAAGAGTGATCTAGAAAGTCTATTTGAAGAGGAAAGATAACAAGAAGAGTTTGAATCCTTACTAGCTACTTGAGATACCGAGATTTCAAGAACAAAGGTAAGAAGTCATGCTACATTGTTGAAGAAGGACTAATCGATGGTGATACAGATAATGATGAAGGTGAAGAAGTTGTGTATGTTGCTATCAAGGATGATTCTGATGAAGAAAGGTATGAAGAAGAAAAAGCCCTAATTTCTCATGTTATTTAGAATGATACATGGATAATAGATAGTGGATGTTCACATCATATGAATGGTGACACACATAAGTTCATTACTATGGAAGATCATGATGGAGGTTATGTTACATTTGGTAATGATGCTCTATATCCTGTGAAAGGTAAAGGTTCTATAATTCTGTTGGATAATATACAATGTGATGATGTCTATTAGGTTGAAGGACTAAAATATAATCTATTGAGTGTAGCACAGTTGAACAACATAGGTCACCGACTGGAATTTAACAATGGAAAGGTAAGAGTATTTGATCAAAATGGAGGTCTGATTGCCACTGGTGAACAGTCAAAAGGTAACTTATTCTACCTTGATACTACTACAAAGAGTTGTTTATTTGCTAAAGTTGAGGATGTATGGTTATGGTTATGTGAATTTTGACAGCTTAATTAAGGTGAGCAAAAATAATAGAGTAAGAGGTCTATCGAGACTGGACAAACCTGAAAATGTCATGTGCAAAGGATGTCAAGTTGGTAAGATGACAAAGTCAAGTTTTACAAGCAAATCTTACACTACACAAGGAATTTTGGAGTTAGTGCACATTGACCTATGTGGACCTATGAGAACACAAAGTTATTATGGTGATAGATATTTCATTTTATTTGTTGATGATTATTCAAGAATGATGTATGTCATGTTTTTGAAGGATAAATCTAAATATTTTCAAATGTTTAAGTGGTGCAAGCCAAGAGTTGAAAAGGAGACTAGAAGACAATTGAAGTGTCTGAGATCTGATAGAGGAGGTGAGTTTACATCTAATGAGTTTACACTTTTCTACAATGAACATGGAATAAAGAGACAAAATTTTGCACCGAGGAAACCACAACAAAATGGTTATAAGAAAAGAGAAGAAATAAATCCACTATTGATTGTCCAAGGACATTGATGGTTGAGAAGGGTGTATCTCAAACATTTTGGAGAGAAGCGGTTAGAATTGTGGCTTATACACTAAACTGAGTACAACAGAAGAAAGGTACAAACAAGACTCCATATGAAATATGGTATGGTCACAAACCGAATGTAAGTTATTTCAAAGTATTTAGAAGTAGATGTTGCATTCTAAAGGATGCTAGAGATGGAAAGTTTGATCATAAAGGTGATGAAGAAATGTTCTTAGGATATTCTACAAAGAGAAAGGCTTACAAGTGTTTAAACAAGTCTACTAAAAAAATTGTAGAAAGTGCAAATGTAAAGATTAATGAATTTGCAGAGAAAAATGATGAAGACATCATAAAGGAACCCGAGGACTATTAAAGATTTGTATATGTTCAACCTGAAGTTCCTAATACCTTACTTGCAGTACAAACTGAGAAGGAAGTTGAATAGAGAGAGCCACCACTAAATTCTGAAAATGAATAACTTCCACAGGCTACCGAGTCTGTGAGAAGACACCATTCACCGAGAAAGATTATTGGAGACAAGAATGTCAAAGTTATGACAAGAAGTAAGTTAAGAAATAATACATGTTTAATTTTTGAATTTGAGCTAAGAACAATAAAAGATGCATTGGATAATGAAGATTAGGTTAAAGCTATGAAAGAAGAGATTGATCAAATTGAAAAGAATAACACATGGACTTTGGTACTAAGACCTAAAGACAAAAATGTTATTAGTACTAAGTGGATTTTTAGAAACAAATTGAATGAACATGGAGATGTTATCACAAAAAAAGCTAGGCTGGTTTGCAAAGGGTATGCACAAGAAGAAGGTATTGATTATGGTGAGACTTTTGCACCTATTGCTAGATTAGAAGGAGTTATAATTCTACTAGAATATGCAGCTTATAAATGATTTAAAGTTTATTGCATTTCTTAATGGTATTCTTGAAGAAGTCTATGTTGAACAACTTGAAGGATTTGTTGAGAATACTAACAAGGAAATAGCATGTAAACTACACAAGGCAATGTATGGTTTGAAACAAGCACCTTGAGCATGGAATGAATGGTTACATTCATATTTAATCAAGATTGGATTTCAAAGATCAAGTGACAACAATAATGTCTATTTGAAATGTGATAGTAATGATAGGATTTTGATTGATGAAATATTTGTTGATGACATTTTTGGAGGAAATAACACATTATGAAGATCTTTTGCTAAGGATATGAGAAAGGAATTTGATATGTCCACGATAGGAGAAATAAAATTCTTTATTGGACTACAGATTCAACAAGTCAAAGATGGTATCTACATCACACAATCAAAGTACATCAAGGAGATCCTAAAGATATTTGGTATGGAAGATTCAAGACCAATTGGAACACCGATGGCTACTAGTTGCAAATTGTCAAAAGAAGATGAGTCAAAGGAAGTGAATGTGACATTCCACTGATCAATGATTGGTAAGCTACAGTATGTTGTACATAGAATACATGATATTTCTCATGCAGTATGTATTGTTGCAATATTTTTTGCCAATCCAAAGGAATCACACATGTCTACAGTCAAAAGAATATTTAGATATCTGAAAGGTACTAAAGACTTTGGTCTACTATACAAGAAAGGATGAGATTTTGATCTGGAGGTTTACACTGATTTTAATAGGGCTGGAAACATTGATGATAGGAAAAGTAGAAGTGGAAGAGATTTCTTTTTAGGAGAAATATTAGTGACATGGTTGAGTAAGAAATAGATTTTTATATCACAATCAACAACTGAGGCAGAGTATGTAGTAGCAGCTATGAATTGTGCAAACATTATATGGATCAAATAGCTACTTGAAGGTATGCAAGATGAGATTACTGATCCAGTTACTATTTACTGTGATAATATAAGTGCTATCAACATATCAAAGAACCCAGTGATGCATTCCAAGACCAAGAACATTTCTATCAAGTATCATTACTTGAGAGAACAAGTTCAAGACAAGCATATGATATTGGAGTACATGAATTCAAAGGAGAAGATAGCATATATATTCACCAAGCCACTACCAAAGGATGATTTTGAGTAACTCAGAGGTAAATTAGGGTTCCTTCCCCTATCTAATATTCACTAAAGCAAGATGCATGCTGCATCAATTCAAGGATTCATTAGAATATCTATTTTGTGAGTTGATGCTAGTGTTCACTCTTTAGGTGATGCCTGAAGTTGTGAAAAATGATTATATATGCAATGAGATATCGGCACATGCTAGATATGATCCACTGCTTGAACAAAGTTTTCAAGAGTATGTGTCTTTGGCATTGTTGTCAAAGAGGGAGAATAAGCTATTTATGATTACAGAGAAAGAGGAAGAATAAGCTATTGTTGATGAACACAGAGAGGGAGAAGATGGAGAAAGAAAAGAAAGCTGGAAAGTAAGACAAGAACAAATGATAAAGTTCATAGGGAGAAAAGGATAGAACACAATGATCGAGAAGACTAAAAAAATAGAGAACTACAAAAAGAACAGAAAAGAGATATTAGAGTATTATCATCATCAATTGATAGTGTTGCCATCAATACCAAAGAGGGAGATTGTTAACCCCAACTGATGGTGATGATGATGAAGACTAAGATAAGAGGTATACAAGATTGTAGAAGGATTAGATCAGTTTTTATTTTTTCATTAATGTCAAGCAATTGATTTATGGTTTATATTAATTTGGCATATTATTCGGAGTATAATATAAGTTGAGTAAGTAAAGGAAAAAGAATTAGTGAAGTTGAAGAACTTAATTGGGAAACTAATATATATCAGACAATGATAAGGTTTAATAATTTTTTAGTTGTTTTCTACTTTACATTTGATGATATCAAGTTGGTAAAGGAGATTGGACAAGTGAGCAAGGTTTGAAAGTTGACAAGGAAAAGAAACAGTTTAGTTATCGAGAAGGAAGAAGTCGTTCAGTAAAAGGAAAGTAATTGTTCTAAAGATAAAGGAAGCTAAGACACCGAGTGCAAGAAATTAGTTACCAAGCGAAGAAAATAGAATTTTGGTAGAAGGAAAAGGAGTTAGCCACCGAGCACAAAACAAAAATTAAATACAAGGATCAGAATGACATTTAATGAAGATCCACGGTGATCTAGAAGATTCCAAGGATGAAGAAGAGTTAGTTAAAGAGATCTACAATCAGGAAAATGTAAGGTGATGATCTATGGTAAAGATTTAAGTGGCAAAAAGTGAAGGTACAAGTTCCAAGAAAAGTTCAAGTTTTGGGGTGATGATAACGAGTTTTACCAAGTGCCAAGTTCATTGAATTAGTTCAAGAGGATGATCTGACGGTTTAGAATAAATAGAGGAAAACCTAATCAAGCATATTAAGAGGAAAAATAGAGTCTATATAAATGATGAAATTGAATGAAAAACAAGATGGCTAGTTGAAGTGTTGATGTGTTGCCAAGTGATGCAGTGGAGAAGAAAAAGGTGGAAATCAGAGTCTATGGAAAAGATTGATGAAGTATTGAGGCCAATGAATAGTGAAGGAATGAAGTGAAGACAAAGAGAACATAATGGATCTGACTAAGCAAGAGGTAGTTGTAGATTTACAGATCAAATTTTATACTATTTCTTATTAACATTTTTAGCAAGAAAATATCTTAACCGGGTAGACTTAACAATCTTATTTTAAATCCTTGAGAGAGCTGACATTCTAGAAGAGTTTTTAAAGACCTTTAACTAGGTCACTCCTAACAAGGTGAAGATCCTAACAGATCTAAGGCAAATCCCCTAACAAGGTCACATTTAACAATGTGTATTGTAATCTTTAACAAGATTGGATTTTAACTGAGCATACTTCAAAAGAGTATTTTGATTGATGGGTGACCATTCCCACAGTGGTTTTTTCCAAATTGAATTTCCACGTTAAATACTAGTGTCAAATGTGTTGAATGTTTATTGTTTATTTTATTTACTGATTACTTAAAGTTGCTGATTGAAAAAGTTAATTTTGGTTACTATTGAAGTTTATCTTACCGAGTTGAATCAGAATTAAAGTTTTTAAGGTTTAAAGAATCATTGATTATTGATCCATGCCTCTCTCAGTAATCCAACAATATGCACAATTATTAATAGAATATATTTTGTGGATTACCAATTAAATTAAATTAAATTAAATAGTACATACATGTATACATAGTATAAGAGATATAATTGTATTTGTATTATTCATCATACCAAGAACATCATGTCATGTAAAAATTAATCTTAAACGTTCTTTTCTCATAATTTTTTTCCATTACAAATGCTTTCTCCTTTTCCTCATATCTATAATCTATAGTATTCTACTTTATGTACATTATTGTCTATAATTTTCTTTGTATTATCCTATTTTTTTATTATTCTATTCTATCTATTTGTAGCATTGCTAAAAATATTATCATTGGTGTCAAAGGTTGTTTTGTTCAAACTATAGTGTATGTTTTTTGAAGTGTGAAAGTGCAAAAAAATGGTCATCATCCATAGAAGAAGCAACATCCAAAAGATGATTTTGTAGAAGAGGTCGATGCCTCGCTCCTAAAATAATAGATTGGTGTCTCTTCCTCATTTGGTCCTTAGTTGTAGGGATTGGTGTCTCTGATAGGTTAGCGCCCACCAATTTTATAAGTGGGGATTAATGTATCCAATGGGTTGGTCCCTGCAAACATAATCATTTTATTTTTGTTGTGGCTAGATTGGACAGTAGATCCACATACTCCTTCTTCATGGTTTTTGAAAATGGTGTTCACATAAATATTGTGATCCTGATTATGTGGATCTCATGTGTTTGTTTTTATTGTGGTTGGTAAAGTTTAAATTAGTAAAAATTTGTCTTATATTGATTCACTCTCCCTTTAAGTGTGCGCTCATCATAGTATATTTGTTTAGTTATTAGAATATCATAGGCCAGTGTCAAGATGTATCCCTACACTTATTCCTATTAAATTATACCCTTTTTTCTAGTAATACAAGGAACTAAATCATGTTATACTAGTATTCCATGTTTCATGTGGTTCTCTATATTCTTCTTTATCACAAGCTTCTAGTTATGGGATGTCTAAAATTAAGCTTATTTTATGTTTTTCTTATGGGTTTTCACTATAAGAATTGATTAGGCTGTGCTTTAAGAATTTTAACTTAAAAAATGTAAGGTTGGATATCCCAAAGGGTTTTAAGATTGATCCATGTAGTCCTTAATTGAAATTTATTTGTGATAATATCATCCCTCAACTTCACCTATGGCATCCTCAATATGTTTTGGATCTATTCCACCAAATCTTATACAAAGATCATTCATTTATTCATGCACAAAACTCAAAAGTATATAATATCTAGAAAATATTTGCCAAAGTTTAAATATAATTGGGGAATCGATCAAGGAAAACCAACCTTTTTTTTGGTATTTTTAATGTTGCATAGTATTAAATTCGGTTGGTTTACTAGCTGCTAAATTTATTTCACATATAACACAAGCTCAATGCATGATTTTATACATATGATAAAGTGTACAATATAGAGGATTATACTTTATTCCTAAAAGAAGGTTTCTAATTTGTTTCAAGTGCAAGTTAACCACCATGTTGAGTTGCTTTATCCAAGTGAGCATTTTAATTTTGTATTCCTAGGCTATTGATATTGAGAGTATAGATACTATCTTTGTTGTCTTTGCTACTTATCCAAATCATTTTGTGGATTATATGATACTGATGCCTATAAATTTATGTTTTTAAAATAACTATACTTTCCTTATGTACCTTAGCACGACAAATATTAAAATTCTATGATACTTAGAAAGAGTTGATATATCGCTACAAGTATTCCCTGGGTTTTTAATCAAAACAGTTAATTCATATTTTGATTGACTTCCATCATTGTCTTGCCTTATCCATTCTTTCTTGCTCATAATCCTTTGTGATTTCATCTTTCATTTGAATATAATATTTCTCCGAGTCACTATTTTTTATCAATTTTCTCTAAATTCTACTTTCTATTTCTTGAATTTTATGTCCAAGGTGATCTATAGTTATTTTTTATAATCATATTAATTATATTTTAGATAATCCCTATTACTTTCATACTTGTCCATCCAATATTTCTCTCTAGAACATGTCCCCTAATCATGTTTTCAAATTATTGTCACATGGGTGAGATCCGCTATGTCCCTACTATAGTGGACATGATTAGTTTTAATCTTAGGGTAATTGTAGGTGTACTAGTTTTTGTTTTTTCATGAATTCCTCAATTTCATCTATAAGATCAATAATTAGATAGGCCATAATGTTTTCTACAACTAGGTGGCTCAATTGTAATAGGTGTGTTTGTCTCATTCTTGTTATTCTCCAATATAGCCTCGTCAATGCAAATATATTATATATATTAGTCACTTTAATCTCTTTCTTTTATTTTCTTTTCTTTCTTTTCTAATGATTCTAATTTCAGTTTCTCTTCCTTCTTATCCAGATTTCTCTTTATTTATTTTCGTTTTCTATTAGTACGAGCTATTTAGGCTCTCCCTATCCTTCAAATGTAAACATATCTATATATGATGATGATAATGGGATATTTATAAATTTAAATGATATATATTGAGTTTTACTAGCATTCTTTACTTCCTTAATCTTCAACAACTTATTATATGCTTCTTTTACAAATTAGCATTCTTCTACTTCTTTTTTTGACAAACTCTTTCTCCTTCTATTTTGTATGAATAAAGACATCCAATTTTTGTCTTGTTTGTAGTTCTTGATCCTATAGTGTTTTTCATTGTAATCTGCTCTTTTGTACTAGATGAAATTATTGAAAAAGTTGCCTAGTATTTTATTTCTAATTAAGAATTTAATCTTGAAGGTTTCTTCTCTCTCCATGTGTTTCTCCTTAATCCTAAAAACTGGTTTTTCTTGTTGTTTCTAATATTATATATAGGATAGCTAAAATGAAACGTGCAATCACCTTAAAAAATCTTGTCTTTGTTAGTGCTAGTGTTTGATGAGTATATTGTTTCTACTACTATTTTTTTATAATATTTAATAGCATAATTAACATTCTAACAAGATTATTTAGTCATTTGTGCATATCAATGAAAAAGTACGAAATGGCTAATTAAAGGTCACTCAAGAAGTATAATTCTCTAAGGCGTCAACATCACATGTGCTATTACTTTATATTGAGTAGGACTTATTTACAAATCAAACAAATTAAGCACACCATTGGAACTTTCTTGTACATATACACTTTAATTAAATGTCATACACATATATCCAATACATATAATACCTGAAATAAACAGTAAAATTATCCAATGTTCTAAGATTTATATTTAATAATCACATTGCAATTAAATTATTCAATCAACAATACTATAAATATTAGATCTATTGATCTTTCATATCAATTTTATTGAAAATACTCAAATTAGAACACCACTGTAAAATAATACATATATATTTATATTTATATATAGATCCAAAAATATGTATCAATTGTTACAAATTCAAAATAGTGATATTACCAAATGATAACCAGCCAATACAGAATATCATAATACTATCAAAAGTATTCCTTAACCCCATAATATATTCTTAGCACTGGCTTTGATAGATTCCCAAACAGTGGGCTCATAAGTGTGAGAAAGGTAGACTCCAATGGAGTCCAAATACCAACCACTTCGACCATGAAAGCCTTTTATTTTCCCCCCAGTGGTGGGAAATGAAAAGGAAGTGCCTTGTTCCACACCATATGGCCCATGCTTCCGAGCATTAGTATGAAATGTGAGTGATCTTATCACACATGGAGTTCCAGGAGACATATGACCATAATGGCCACTGATAGAAGTGAGAATCTCATTAGGGTAATCCAATTGAATCTGCAAATTTCCAAATTTTGCTATCAAATTCTATACAATCCATAGAAAAGTAGTCCAAAGTGTTTATGTAAATCAAACGAAACCAGAAGCAAATCTTGAATACAAGACATAAGAGGACGATGGTTCCATTATAATATAGTGGATTTTCTTTTCCAGTTGAAAGTTTACCTTGTTATTCTTGGTTCCTCCACCTCCACCATGCTTCTCTGACCAAACTGAACGCCCACCTTTGTCATATTCAATCCTGATAGAATCTATGCAAGATGCATGCACTATATGTAATGTCTTAACTCCTGTATAAACCCCATCATCCCATAGGGTTCCACCACTTCCTCCCCATGGACCAACTGAGACTGCAGATTTATTGGTCTTGGATGTTGACAAGCTCTGTCACAAACACCAAAGCCACAATAAGATGGATTTTTTCACAATTTCTATTCTGAGATCAAAATGCATCGTAGATTGTACCTTTTTAATTTATTAATTGAAAATTAGAGTACATTTATAATTTAATTCTCAAACATTTTGATCTCTGATTGCTGAATAGACAGTTGATACTCGAAGTATATAAATTCAGTGCGATATCAGATTTCTACGGTTCATAATGAATAGATAAATGTTCTTTGTTTCTAGATTCTGTTTTATAAGATTTATTTGTATCAATGTTTTGGATCACAGTTCATGATCTATTGACATCAAGATGAAAGATCTGTTGCAGAAACAAAATAGATAAATTGTAGATCAAGATCTCTTAAATTTTATCCATCATTGTCTTGGTCTGCAATTTATCTATCTTATCTATCTTCTTTCTTCAGCAGTTCTCTCATTCTGATGATAGATCATGGAGTGCGATCTGAAACATTGATGCAAATAAACCTTACACAGAAAATTCAGAAAGAATGGGCATTTATCTATTCATATAAAATTTTGATACATTTGTTGCCTCCCAAATCTTGAAATAATATAAAATTTGAAAGACATCAGATTTTCATGGTTCATATTGAATAGATGGGTATGCTTTGCTTATGGATTGTGTTGTGTAAGATTTATTTGCATCAGCTCTTGGGATGACACTTCATGATCCATCATCACAATGAGAAAGCTGTTGTACAAAGAAAATAAATAGATTGCAGACCAAAACTGCTTTATAAATTTTATCCATCGTCGTCTTGGTCTACAATTTATCTATTTTCTTTCTACAACTACTTTCTCATTCTGATGATAAATCATGAAATATGATCCGAAACATTAATGTAAATAAATCTTCGACAACAGAATTTAAAAACAAAACAGATTTATCTATTCATGTAAAATTTATTATAATTTTTAGCTACCCAAATCGTAAAATCATACTATATTCATGTTACAATTAAAAGCACTGACTTCTCCAAAAATAAATTCCTTGAAAATAGATTCAAGTCAAAGATCAAATGCAGTGGATTCCTGAAAAAGAAAAGCATCTTACCATTATTGGTGTTTTTACAGGTTCAGCAGATGATCACTCTCCTTTCCTTGAATGATTCTTGGTCTGTCAAAAAAACTGAGCAAAATAAGGAAATTATTACTTCTAGTATTCAATACGATAATAATGAAAATAAATGTGTAACTCTTCCTTACTCTCTTGAAGGACCTTAGTGAAAAATATAGGTGATGTTTGCTTCCCGATCATTGAAGTTAAACAATTTTACAACTTATAGGAGAGTCTAGAGAGAGAATTTTTCAGGCTAAGCATCTGATACAGCTTTCTTCCACCATTGCTTAAAGAAAATTTATTCCAAGATAATATGAGATCACTCCAGAATACTCAACGAAGATTTGAAAAGAAAAAGGCTTATTCTGATTCCTTGATATACAGTCCGTTCTTTCTTCATAGCTAAGGCGAAAGTCTGAATCTAATTTTGAATTATTGAACCATGATTTTTTTTGGTATCATCATTTTAAACCACAGACTTAGCTGTCTCGGGATGCCATCTTGCCATTTCTTCTCATGCTTTTCCCTATTTAGATTTTTTTTTTTGTTGGATGCCATCTTGCCATTTCTTCTTATGTTTTTCCCTTTTTCAGATATTTTTGTTGGATAACATCTTGCCATTTCATCTTATGTTTTTTTCTATTTGAGCTGGTCATGATGCCAATTTGAGTGTAATCATGTGTTTTCACTAAGAATCATATCAATTATATTTCTTGTATTAAAGCATGGTTATTATGGTTATTATTTGTACTATATATATAGTTAGTTTTATTCGGAGAGTCAAAAACAAATCTATTATCATTATCTTATATATTGGTATGTCTTTTTTATGGCAGTATTGCTTCAGTGCTGTGTGAATCTTTCTTTCACATATCTAGTCATTATTTTTCTCTCATAGATATGCTCACTCCACTTATCCATGAGCTTCATGTCGTTTCCTCTACACTTTTACTAGTGATAGTGATGTGCAGGAGCATAGTGATGTTTTTACCTTTGTGGACCTTTCCATCTCGTGCTTTAATTCATGATGGTCATGTACCTAGTTTTAATAAAAATTATACATATTATGCTATCTTTCCTTGCTCACTTATGGACTCTTGTACTTGCAACTTCCTTGCATAATCTTTAATTGAGGATCATACTGATAAAGATAAACATATTTTGCCTATGAATGAGGTCATTATCCATTACTTTCTATCATATGGCTTATTGTCTTAAGACTATATAAATATTGATGAGCATAGAGATAATTATTTATCTTCTCAATAAGGTAAATGTGTCTTAGGTTCATGATGATAATTATTCATTAGCTTTTTAATCAAAAGAAATATTCATATGTTTTCTATGTTCCATTAGTATGGTGTTTAATTCTTATGCCATATCTGTATCATGCATGCTATGATATTTCAAACATTTACTCATACTTATGATATCTTGTTTTTTGTTGCATGTCTCTCTTATGCTCATATGTGTACATGTTTATGACCCCTATCATGCATGTGTTTATGAGTATATTCTTATGGTTAATCTTATAAGGTTCATATGCATGATGCATTTACTCTACCCATTGCATCATATATTTACCATGATGTTATATTGATCATCTTGCGTCATACAAAAATAAGTATGTTTACATACATACATGTATGTTGATGATTAGATGTGATGTTTGTATGTCTATTGTTTCTTATTTGATATTATTTTATGATTCTACATATGACACTATAGATTTAGTTGAGTGTTTAATTGATACATATTTTGTACTCATTATTAGTTAATAATTTGGAGATACTAGTAGTGTTTTTTGGGGAACATATTATTGGGATGAATGAGTTACTATGTATATGCATGGCCTTATTATATGATTCATGAGTCATTCCTATTGTGATACTTAAGAACTATATTAAATATTATATGATGATGATGACGATGGTGATATTTTTGAGCTAATTATGGGTCGCTGCAAGAAGTTGAGCCCCACTTTTGGACAAAAAGTGGAAGTGTTTTTCCTATTTTTCAAATTTTCTGTCAATTGATGTCAAAAATTGATTCTCTTAAAGATTGAATCTCAAAAGATGTCACTAATATAAAATGTAGTACTTGCAATCTATGTTTCAAATATGTAATTTATCTCAATACCCACATGATAGAAATTATTTGTTAGTAAGCATGTTTAAAAACTACATATTTAAAATATTTGTTCCAAGACCATACCACACATGTGTACGACCTGTTAGATAACTGAGAGGGGGGTGAATTAGTTATGTCCAGTTATCCTACAGTCCCAAATTCCTCCCTAGATGTATAATTTCAATAATTTCAACTTAAACAAATTATAAACTAAATAGCTCGGTAAAAACTTCTTTGTGCCTTACTCTTAATTAACCGGTTGTCAGATAAATTATCTAGTATATACCGATCAAACCAGTTAATGCAATGTGTAAAGTAAAATATCAAAACATCACATGCATACACATTTAACACTTGATTTTTAATGTGGAAACCCTGTTAAGGGAAAAACCACCTAGGACCGGTACCCAAAATATTTTCACTCTTCTAAAGTGAGCTCGGTGAAGAGTCAACCTTGTTAAAGGTTACAAAACACACTGTAAGGTGTGAGCTTATTAGAGGATTTATCACTAGCAGTTCTCTATGACCATACATCCACTTGGGTCAACAAGAAAATAAGTAACATTCGTTGAATGCAAATATAGAAATAAAAATAATATTAAGTCTCACTCAGTTAAGAGATTTTGTCTATAGCAATGGTTAGAAAGCAACAGTATATGACCTGATTCAAATGAAACTTCCTTTTCTCATTTGCAGATCTATGCTAAGCTCCATAAAACTTTGGCCGTCATAATCTCTTCATTCTCTTTTTTTCTCTAACTCTATTCTACTCAGTTATCTCCTTATGTAACTCGGTGTTGTCTGCAGAATCACTCAGTTCTTACTTCAACCTGTCTGACCAACTTCGCATGTATACAATTTTCTCTCACGCGACATAACTCTTTTGAATTTCTTGTCTCCTTAAATATAAACATGATAAACTATTTTCTTTTCAGCCATAGAGTTTTCCTATTAATCTCCATCATTGATTTTTCCTCTTTAACCTTCCTCGGAACTTGTTTCTTAAAACATTTTCAATCTTCATCATCCGATCAACCTTGAATTTTGTCAGCCATAGATCTTTATAACTAGCTTTTTCTTTATCTTTGGAATCTTCTAGATTCATTCAGCTCATCATCTCATATTAGTAATCACATTGTCCTTATTTCTCCCACTTGGTCAATATCATGATATGTCTGTGACTTCCTACATGGTTAATACCGCACTCGGTATACATTGCATCTTCTCAGTGTATACTAAGTTCTTCATATACCAACCAAAGTAACTTATTTATTCTTGATCTTCAATACTTAACAGAATCATGTAATACAATCAAATCACTATCATAATGTCATAGATTCATCAATAAGTTGCCTAATGATTACTATATTCATAACTTATACATATTATCTTCATGCTAATATCTCATTTTTCACCAATATTACCTTCTTCAGATGTTTGCGACTATCATGATAATTACAATCAAAACTAGTTGACATCAATGACAATATAACAATTGATCTAATGTCTCGCATATACTTTAGTAAGTCAATGATCATCTTCACATTATCCCATTTTATTCTCCAAGTAGTCAATCAGTTGTAGTTCTAATAATCTCTTCATTTGGCATTGATGGAAACACAATATGAAATATGTCATAGAATACCAAACATCTTAAGTGTCTACAAATCAATTTTTATGGTGTGACTCGGTAGCTCTCACTTAGCTTATGCGTTTAATATGTTTAATCACTACACAACATCTCAATCTCTCCCTTTCGGTTAGCTTCTTTCCTAACTGATATTTCATGTCATAATTCTCTCCATTTGATAGGAATGCCAAAACTAAGCTATTCAGTAGCCAAATCAGTATTTTTGTTGTTCCTTTTCATATTCTTGTACCTTGCATGTATAGATATTCTCGATTTCATCTTCTCTTCTATCTTCTTCACAACCTTAGGAATCCCAAAGTGTGAACATTGTGCATCAACATAATTAGATCTTCTTATAAGAATGGGTTGATGCAACCCCAAATCACCTTAGTGATTGTTATACAAGGGAAGGACCCCTAGTCTACTGCTAAAGTATTCAAATGTATCCTTCGGTAAGGGTTTTGTGAATATATCAGTAAGTTGCTCTTGTGACTTCACATATTCCAATGTGACATGTTTCTCCTGAACTTGCTCTCTTAAGTAGTGATACTTGATTGATATGTGCTTAGTCTTTGCATGCATCATTGGATTCTTTGAAATGTTAATAGCACTTTTGTTGTCACAATAAATTATTACTAGATTAGTTATTTCTTCATTCATACCTTCCAACAGTTGCTTAATTTAGGCTATATTAAAACAATTAGTAGCAGCAACTACATATTCAGCTTCAGCAGTGGACTGAGAAATACATCCTTGTTTCTTGCTTATTCATGTTACTAGTCTTTCTCCTAGAAAGAAAGCTCCTCCAATAGTGTTTTTTCTATCATCAATATTTCCATCCCAATCATCATCTGTATAGACTTTAAGTTCAAAATTACCTTCTTTCTTATACCACAAACCATAGTTCTTGGTGCTCTTCAAATATCTCAAGATTCATTTCACAGCAATCATATGTGTCTCTTTAGGATTAGCAGAAAATATAGCTACAATTCCAACAACATGTGCAATATCTGGTCTACTATGCACAACATACATCAATTTGTCAGTCATAGATCTGTATAAGGTTTGATTTACCTCGGTTGATTTGTCCTCCTTTGTCATCTTGCATCCGGTTACCATAGGTGCACCAACTGGCTTTGAATCTTCCATACTGAAAGTCTTCAAGATTTCTTTGATGTATTTAGATTGTGTGATATAGATGTCTTCCTTCAATTATTGTATTTACAAACTAATAAAGAATTTGATCTCTCCAAACATTGACATTTCAAACTCTTTCCTCTTTTCATCAGAAAAAGATTTACATAAAGTATCATGATCTCCAAATATGATATCATCAACAAATATTTCAGCAATAAGAATCTAATCATCAGTTTCACTTTTCACATATAAATTGATGTTATCACTTGTTCTAACAAATCCAATTCTTATGAGATAAGAATGTAGTCTTTCATACCATGCTTTCGGTGCTTGCTTAAGTCCATAAAGTGCCTTGTGCATCTTACATACCATGTTCTTCTAATTAGCATCTACAAAACCTTCAGGTTGTTCAATGTATACCTCTTCTTCAAATATCCCATTCAAAAATGCATATTTCACATCCATCTTATATACCTTAAATCCTTTATAAGCAGCATATGCAAGCAGTATTCTCACTCCTAGTCTAGCAACAGGTGAAAAATTTTCTCCATATTTAATTCCTTCTTCTTGTGCATAGCCTTTGCAGACTAATCTTGCTTTGTTTCTTGTGAAAACTCCATTCTCATTCAATTTGTTTCTGAAAATCCATTTAGTGCCAATCACATTTTTATCTTTAGGCCTCGGTACTAATGTCCATCTCTTATTCTTATGTATTTTCTAAATCTCTTCATTCATTTCTCTAATCCAATCATCACTTGCCAATGCATCCTTAATGGTTCTAGGTTCAAATTCACAAACTAAACATGTATTATTCCTTAACTTACTTCTTGTCATCATTCATGCTCCTTTGTCTCCAATTTTAAGATCCTATGGGTGTTGTCTTCTCACATACTTTACTAGTATAGGCTCAGATCTTTGTTCTTCAATGTTTTCTCCACTCGGTGCATGATTATCATTTTCCTCAGTAAATGTTTGTTGTTGCTTGGTCTGTAAATATTTTTGCTCGGTAGTAGTATCAGGTTCTTCTTTTTCTATCTAAACAAATCTTCCATAGTCTTCTAGTTCTTTCTTTATTTCATCATCATTCTTTTCTACAGACTCATCAACTCTCACATTTTCACTTTCAATCATCTTATTAGTAGCTTTGTTCAAATATTTATAAGCCTTACTTCTAGTAGAGTAACCTAGAAATATTCCTTCATCACCTTTAGAATCAAATTTTCCATTTTCATCATCTTCTAGAATGTAACATCTACTTCCAAATATTCTAAAATAGCTCACATTAGGTCTATAACCATACCATAACTCATAAGGTGTCATGTTTGTCTCTTTCTTCAGTTGTACTCGGTTCAATGTATAAACAATAGTATTGATAGCTTCTCTTTGGTAAATGTGTGCAACATCTTTTTCAATTAGCAATATTCTAGCACAATCAACAATTGATCTATTCCTTCTTTCAGCAATCACATTTTGTTGTGGATTCCTCGATGAAGATACATGTCTCTTTATTCCATGCTCATTACAAAATTTAGTAAATTCATCAAAAATAAATTCACCACCTCTATCTGACCTCAAGCATTTCATTTTCTTACCAGTTTCTTTCTCCACTTTTACTTTGTACCATTTAAACATTTGAAAAGCTAATAATTTTTCTTTCAAAAACATAACAGACATCATCCTAGAGAAATCATTAACAAATAAGATAAAATATATATCTCCATAATAGTTTTGAGTTCTCATTGGACCACATAAATCAGTATGAACTAAATCCAGAATTGCATTAGATAAGTATTGCTTGCTCTTAAAATTAGACTTTGTCATTTTACCCATTTGACATTTTTTGCACATCACATGGTCAGGCTTAGATATACTCGATAAACCTCTAACTTTCCTTTTCTTTCTAATTTTTACTATGTTGTTAAAATTCACATGACATAACCTCTTGTTTCATAACCAAACATCATCATTTTTAGCCATTAAACAAGAAGTTTCAGCATTCTCCAAATAAAATAGGTTACCTCTTGATTGTTCACCAGTACCGATCAGTCTTCCAGCATCATGATAGATCTTTATTCTTCTATTCTCAAATGCAACTCGGTGACATGTGTTATTCAATTATGCAACACTCAACAAATTATAGTTATTCCTTTCACCCTATAAGCATTTTCACATATGATCATGTTGTTTAGTAGTATAGATCCTTTACCTTTCACTTGACAAGGTGTATCATTTTTCATTTTTACAGATCTGTCATTATAATATTCAAATTTTTCTTCATCACTAGTCATATGATGTGTGCAACCACTATCAATAATCCAAGTATCATTTTTTCTTACTTTAGAAATAAGTGCCTTTTCTACATACCTTTTTTCTTCTTCAGAATCTTCCTTCAATGCAACAAACACCACTTATATTATATCTTCATTAGTTTCAAACTCGGTATCATCATCATCAATAAATAGGTAGCATGCCTTTTTTCCTTTATCTGTGTAGTCTTGGTTGTCTATGTTTCCTCTCTTTTGGTTACCTCTGTGATCTCAGTAATCTCTTCTATCATTCTTTCTTTCATTTGATCTTTCACTTGTCCTCTCATCATCTTTCCTATGAGGACATCTCACAGCAATATGACCAATCTCTTTACATTTTAAACATACTAAGGGTAGCTTACCTCAATATTTTCCTTTGTCTTTCAGTAGCCTTCTAGCCATTAATGCTTCAAGTTCATCAAGCTCATCTTCTTCAACTTCACTATCACTTATATTTCTTATCTTATGTCTACTGTTTGATCTAATAATATTCAAAGATGACACAAATGCAGATTCTCCCTTAGGTCAAATACTCTTATCAAAGTTTTTAAGCTCAAATGCAGTCAATCTACTGATTAGACTATCAAGGGAAACATCATTACCAGGAACTGTTCTCATTTCATGTATTGCAGAGACTCTAATAGCATAGGAAGGCAATAGTGTTCTAAGAATTTTACTTACCATGGTGTCTTCTTTAATAATTCCACCTGCTCCTCGGATAGCATTCACCACTTCCTTGACTCATTTTTTGTACTGAGTACTATTTTCACCTTCTTTCATCTTCATATCATCAAACTTTCATCTTAAGCTTTATGCTTTTTCCCTGAGCACATTTTGATCTCCAGCATGGACTAGTGTCAATTTATCCCATATTTCTTTTGCAGTTGTACAATTCTTAATGTCTTCAAATTCAGCATCTGATAAAGAAGAAGCAATCTCAATCATCATTACATTATGCTCTTGTCTCTCTTTCATTTGTGTGACATTCAAAGGACCAGAAGGTGTTATGAAATCATTTGCCAAATAGTATAGTGTAAAATTCCCAATGGCTGATAGATACGACTTCATCATGCTTTTCCATGTTGAGAAATTATCTTTGTTCAGCTTCGGTACCTCTCTCTTATACATCTTTAGATCTTTAACTTAAGTCCTTCAAAATTATTCCTTTAAGTACTCTGGGCTTTGATACTAATTGTTAGATACCTAAGAGGGGGAGTGAATCAGTTATGTCTAGTTATCCTACAGTCCCAAATTCCTCCCTAGATATATAATTTCAATAATTTTAACTTCAAAAAATAAACTAAACAGCTCGGTAAAAACTTGTATATGCCTTACTCTTAATTAACCAACTGTCAGATAGATTATCTAGTATATACTAATCAAACCAGTTAATGTAATGTGTAAAGTAAAATATCAAAACATCATATGCATAAATATTTAACACTTAATTTTTAACGTGGAAACCCTATTAAGGGAAAAACCACTTGGGATCGATACCCAAAATATTTTCACTCTTCTGAAGTGAGCTCGGTCAAGAGCCAACCCTGTTAAAGGTTACAAAACACACTGTAAGGTGTGACCTTGTTAGAGGATTTATCACTAACAGTTCTCTGTGACCATACATTCACTTGGGTCAACAAGAAAATAAGTAACATTCATTTAATGCCAATATGGAAATAAAAAGACTATTAAGTCTTACTCAGTTAAGAGATTTGTCTGTAGCAATAGTTAGAAAGCAACAATATATGACCTGATTCAAATGTAACTTCCTTTGCTCATTTTTAGATCTATGCTAAGCTCAATAAAACTATGTCCATCATAATCTCTTCAATCTCTTTTTTCCTCTAACTCTGTTATGCTCGGTTATCTCTTTCTATAACTCGGTGTTGTCTACAGAATCACTTGGTTCTTACTTCAACTTGTTTGACTAGCTTTGCATGTATACAATATTTTCCTCAAGTGACATAACTCTTTTAAACTTCTTGTCTCCTTATATAGACATGATAAACCATTTTCTTTTTAGCCATATGTTTTTCCTCTTAATCTCCATTGTTGATTTTGCCTCTTTAACCTTCCACAAAACTTGTGACTTAAAATGTTTTCAATCTTCATCATCTAATCAACCTTGAATTTTGTCAGTTGTAGATCTTTATAACTAACTTTGTCTTTATCCTTGGAATCTTCTAGATTCATCCATCTCATCATCTCATGTTGGAAATCACATGTTCATCCTTATTTATCCTGCTCGGTCAATACCATGATATGTCAGTGACTTCCGACTCAGTTAATACCGCACTCAGTATATACTACATCTGCTCAGTGTATACTAAGTTCTTCATATACCGACCAAAGTAACTTGTTCATTCTTGATCTTCAATACTTAACATAATCGTGTAATACAATCAAATCACTATCATAATGTCATAGACTCATAAATAGTTTTCCAATGAATACTATATTCATAACTTACTCATACATCTTATCTTCATGCTAATATCTTATTTCTTCACCAATATTACCTTCTTCAGATATTTGTTGTACACATTAAATAGTGAACTTCTCTAAGTCATTACTTCCAAGGGAATCCATGAATGGGAAACCTTAAGAAAGCGACCTAGAGCTCCCTAGGTGTGGAGTCACAAAGATGTTGATAGTGCTCTCAGCTAGAGCTATTGAAGCATGCAACCTTGCTAGTAAACCACACAATGGGAGATTCAAAGAGACAAGGGCAAGAATGCCAATATCCTCAAGAATCAAGATGAGAATGCAATGCAATGCAACTATACTATGAATGAAGATGCAAGCTAAGCTATAGAAATGAAAGATAGAAGTATTACAAATCCTTGCTAATTAATCTATGTGAGCTAATCTAGAGCATAAAGGAAACTAAGCTAGAAAGCATAAACATGAAGCTATGATGCAAGAATGAAACTAGAATGCAAGAATGATCTCCAAAGCTCCAAAGTCTCCAAGAAATCCTGTAGCATAAGATTAGTATTCAAAGTTGGTATCCTAGAATGAGAAAAGAGCTCTTCTTTTAAAGGAATTGAAAAGGAATGGACCATGGAGATTAAGAGGCAAAAGATTTAATCAAGGGTGGAGCTTCAAAGAGGAGCAATCCATGTGCACAAATATCCTCCAATGAGAAAATAAAAGTTGACTTTTGTGTCCATATGAGACAAAAAGGCCTTTTCTTCTTTTTATAAAATAGGACTAATGCTTTATTTGTGCAACTTAGGATAAGAGGAAAAGTGGGGGCTTTTTATTTAATAAAAGGGGAGGGAATTCCTTTTAAATAAATAAAGACTTAGGATAAAATGGTTAGCCCATGGAAAATAATCGAATAAATGATAGAATTAGGATTTGATCAAGGAAATTGATATAATTGAAAAATACTGATTTTTGAAAATACTGATTCAGGGATTTGATAAATTGTTGAATGGGGGCCCAAAGTCTAGGCGACCATTTTAGGGTGCATACATTTGCCCCTCTTTGACTAATGTGAGATCGATTTGGGATCACATGTGGTCAAAGAATGGAATTGAAATGTGAAATCCATTTGGGATCACAAAACAATCCAGACATTTGTTCGACAGATGGGAACATATCAAGACAACAGTAAGCTGATAAAGATAAGCTAAAAGACAAGACCAACACACCTGTAAATAGGAAATTGTCAAGTCTCAAATAAGAGATAAGAATCTCAAGCAAGGTTGATTGATAAGTTGAATCAAGGATTAAAGCTGATAGGTAATGCCCCCTCGGAATTGAAATTGAAATGAGATAGAGGAGAAATAGTAAATTGATAAATCTGATCAAATCACTAGAAATAATAATCGAACGTGAAAGATGATAGGATAACCATCAAGCAATGAAGACATGCCCCAGTTTGACTAGATTTGACTAAGAAAGATATAGGATAAAAATGAAGTCAAACCTCAGAGAGATGAAGTGAATGAAAATGAATGAAAGACTAGAAGGTTGAAAGAGATGGGGATGAAGAAATGAAGATGCCCCAACAAAGATCGAAGGATTAGGGCTCAAATGCTCGACCAACTGCGTAGAAGAAGGTGAAATTTTGAAATATGATTTTGACTATCAAGATGAACTCGGATTTCAATTTCGATCCTAAAAATAGATCCAGGATGTCGAAATTAGCTAGGGGTGCAATATTTGCACAATTTCAAGGTGTTTTAAAAAATGGTCAAAAAGTCAAAATGCTATAAAAGGGGGGGAAAAGGTCATTTTCAAAATCATTTGTCTTATTGCGATTTGAGAATTTTGAGAGCTTAGAGAGAGAAAATGGCCCAGCAAGCAGTGATTCCAGTTCACAGGCATCGATTCAAGTGCACCCGGTTGCACAACCGACCTCCTCAGTATGGTGCCCCGGTATGTTTTCAAAAAAAATTGCCCTTTAAGTCATTTATGAGCATTTATTGCATTTTAAAACATGTTTTTAATGATTTTAAAATATGTCAAATTTTACTCGTGTGAAATATCGTATGATAGTTATTAAGTATCGCACCCTTTGATAATATTTGTCGTGCGATAGTTCGTGGGTCAAAATAGTATCGCACCAATGTTTGATCCAGTATCGCACGATACCAAATGAAAACTCATGTGATACTATGTGAAATATCACATTCAAAGATATTATCACATTGTTACTGAGGAAAATATCGCACGATACTTTACTAGAAAATAGTATCGCACAGTGTAAAAAAATGACATGTTTTAATTTTTTTGAGCATCATGACATGGGTCCAGACAATGTTTGTTGTTAAGATGTTTTGTACTGATTTTATACATCTATCATGATATGTTCCAACATCTGGTTTGGGGTTATGGCTTGTAGGAGAACTTTCTAGTGCTCCTCATTAGAGCGCCGAGAGTGATCGAGTTATGGTGCGTCTGAGATCTTGATGATCTGAGACAAGCAGACTTGGGGGAGATGGGTTTTGAATACTTGTTGTAGATGACCCATATTTGGGCAAATCATGGGTTATTGACAGCATTGGCTAAGAGGTGGCATAGTGAGCATAACACCTTTCACTTGCTGACCGGAGAGGCCATGATTACCTTGGAGGATGTCTATCAGATCCTTCGAGTGCCTAGCCATGGAGATCCAGTGAGTATAATCATGTTTATAGATATTCATAGATGTAAAGTTTCCATATGATAGAAACTAACATGATTGTTTGTTGGCACAAGTATACTATGATCAAGATTTGACTGAGGGATGGTAGGTCATCTGTTCCAAGATGTTACCATTATTGATAAACACCTCAGCTAGGATTGGTTGATGGAGGAGTTTGACAGGGATTTCCCAGTTCCATGTATAGTGTGCTCTATAGTAGCACAGGCACTAATTACCGACAGGAGCCAGAGAGGGTTCCCATTAGGCTGGGGGAGGTTGGTTACAAATCTTATAGCACACCCATGATGGATGGCATGGGGCCCAGCCATCCTAGCTGACATGTACCATGAGATCCATGAGATTATTTACAAGGAGAGCAGGACTTGGGCATGCGGTGCAATCTTAGCGCAAGTATGGGTGTGGGAGCACATCGTCATTGTGCACCCACATGTGTAGCCAAGGGAGTGGAGACACCCCTATATCTACAGATACATAGGATTTCTATCACAGCCACATAGCAGGGATGTGACATATTACCGCAGGTTATTGAATGAGCTTACATCATTTCAATGGAGACCATACAAGGATTGTGAGCAGTGGGGTGATCGGGAGAGGGAGTTAGGCTATATGTTATGCAGTCAGCCACTAGTAGGTCATCACTCTAAGATAGTAGAGCACTTCTTGATCACCCAGGTTTGGAGATAGTTTGGGCGATAGCAGAGGGTGCCCATAGAGACCACCACCTATGCTCAGGTTAGAGATGAGGAGGGACAGGGATGGCTATTGATGTTGGACTACCAGCAGGCAGTACAAGATATTATAGCTATACACAGGGAGCCATGGGACTATCTCCCAGATATGGCAGATGTAGGTGTGGATGTGGCCTATAGGGCAGAGCGGCAGAGGTTTCCATTCCCTTAGTTTATTGTACCTGATGCACAGTCGGCAACACAGGGTGATGATGGAGATGACAGAGATGGAGGGGATGGAGGAGGTGGAGGGAGAGTTAGGGAGACAAGATAGGGGTCTCGATCAGGTGGCTAAAAATGGCCACAGAGATAGGGTTCTGAGGATGAGAGGGATGACGCGGTGAAGCCATCTCACCGACGAGTGGATGTTGGGCAGGATCAGGCTGCAGGGGGAGGGGGAGAGGATCTCAGGGTGAGGATCTAGGTTTTGGAGATAGAGATGTAGTAGCTACAGATTACTATAGCCATGAGAGACCAGCAGCTAACTGATCTACAAGCTGAGATAGATCGGCTAGAGAGGGTAGCATAGGCCGATGCTGTAGAGATCCAGCGAGAGGTAGCACGAGCTGCTTATTATCATGGACTCTACATACAAGTTGCACCTGAGGGATAGAGAGCACCACTCTACTCTCAAAGGGAAGGCATGTCGAACATGGTACCCGACAAGGTGGCGACACCACCACCACCACCTCATGATGGGGCGAGCAAGACTTAGGTTTAGGTGGATAGATATATAGAGACATATCCTGGGACATTATCCAAATTTTGGATCCCACATTGTACTTGTATCATGACATTTATATATATGAGATTTACTAGATGTTTGATATACCTTGTATACTTGTCCCACTTGTGATGGATGTTTCAGTTTTTATACTATCTTTTCATATTGCTCAGAATGTATGATATATACTCTCATGTATAATCTCTCTCATAGATGTATGTTTAGTTCTCATGTGATGATATAGACTCATGTTTCTGAAAATGATCTCTTTATGACATAGATATGATGATAAGATTAACCCCTTGTGATGACAAGAAAAGGACATGATGTGAAAGACAAGGAGTGAAAGACATGATTGAGAAAAGGAAAGGTGAGCGCAGTTGACCGACAAGTCCATGAAAGATGAAAAGAAGAGCTCTCTCCTCATGCAAGATGCAAGAATAAACTAATATGAACCTAAAAGTGCAAGCTACTATGAAAAGTGGTTTACTTGCAAGGTCACAAAGCTTTTAGACTCTAATATTCATCATCGAGTGTTATTGGTAGCATTGTAAGATCATACAATACACACTAGTATGACTCTATGAATCTGAATATGATTTATATCAGATAGATATGTGGGAATCCCACCTAAGCATCAAAGACATATAGGTCAAGATGACAAGCACAGTGAGATTTCCTAAGTTTAATATGGCAAGATTATGCTCGCATCAAGACACAAGGAAAGTCAAGATGGCTATAAGTATGCACTTGCAAAAACAATCAAGGATAATACCTTGTAAACCCTAATGTCAAGTGGAACAAGCATAAATGCTAATGATAGTTAGGACCAACAAAATATACCCACAAGTAGAAAAAGCAATAAAACATGTTCTTATGCCCCCAATCTTCTAGCTCAGCATCATCGAAAACTATTAGGGAGAGAACACTCATCAAAGAAATCATTGTAGACAGCACACAAAGAAATAAAGTCAGACAAGTCTCAACAAGTCAAGTGTTTAAGTGTGTGTGTGTAGGTCATAGAGTCAAACTTTGAGTATCGCATCTACTAGTGGAAAATATCATATCATGCTAGACTATGGGTAAGATATCTGATAAGTGTTGAGAAACACTTGACGCTAGGGTAGTGTTGAAGAACACATTTGGGGTGGTGTTGAAAAACACCATTTGCCAGATGTCCTAAAGACCAACGTATCCTAGAGACCAAAGCTAACATAGTTATGCCCCCTAGACAAAGACAAAGACCAATTCCAAACCAAGGCAACAAGGACAAGGTATGATGGAGAAAGGCTAAGTGTCGAGGACACATGCTAAGAAACAAGGGTGAAAAGGCCTCAAGTAGCGCATGTTTCTAGGTTTTCAGCACTTGGAGATTTTTTTTATTTTTTCAATTTTTTTGTATTTTTGCTACCAAGGTGCCTGTTTCCAGGTTTTCACCAAGGCAATTTTTCTTTTTTTTTTGAATTTTTTGCATTTTTTTTATTTTATTTTTTTTTTTTTAGGACTTTATATGCTTTTTAGGATTTTTTCAGCATCATATATGAATTTTTTTGGAATTTTTTCAGGATCAATTGATATGTACAAGGATGCCCCCAGACAAAATAGGCATCATGGATAGAACTTCTTTAGGTGCAAAACATTAATAGGATCAAGGAGTTGTTCTCCCTCTGGATCAGATAGTGAATAAGCACCTATCTCAAAAGTAGCAGTAATAATGTATGGTCCAAGCCAATTAGGTTCGAATTTGCCCTTTTTCTCTCTATGTTGTTGGTTCTTAGGGTTTTCTCATAGGACAAGATCCCCCACTTGAAATTCTCTAGGGTGAACCTTCTTGTTGAATGCTTTGGACATACGCTTTTGGTAGACTCTCATGTGATCAAATGATGCTTTACGCTTTTCATCTAGAAGTTCTAGTTCTTGAAGTCTCATGGCACGGTAGTCTTCATCTATCACTAGACCTTTAAGGGAAATTCTAAGAGAAGGAATCTCCACCTCTAAAGGTAACACTGCTTCAACACCATAAGTGAGGGCAAAAGGAGTAGCCCCTGATGGAGTATGAATACTTGGTCTATAGGCCCATAAGGCCATATTTATCTGTAGATGCCAATCTCTACCATTCTTGTGAACTATTCTATGGAGAATTTTAAGAATGGTCTTATTTGAAGCCTCTTCTTGTCCATTTCCTTGAGGGAAGTAAATGGAGGACCAATGTTGTTTTATCTTGAACTTTTTGTAGAGATGTTTAAGGTCCTTATTTTTAAACTGACCTCCATTGTCAGTGATTATTTCAAAAGGCACTCCCTACCGACATATGATATGGTTCAAAATAAATAGAGAAACTATCTTGCTTGAGGCAACAGAAAGTGGGACAGCCTCTACCCATTTGGTAAAGTAATCAGTAGCAGTGATGATGAATTTATGTCCACCTGATGAGTTGGCATGAATCTACCCAACAAGGTCAAAGGCCCAACACTGAAATGGCCAATGAGAAATTGAAGGAATAAGCTCCCTTTTTGGAGCATGTATTAGGTTACCATGTTTCTAACACTTTTTGCATGATTTAGCAAAAGCTACTGCATCTGTCTGCATGGTAGGCCAATAGTACCTAGCCCTAAGAAACCTTTGGGCCATGGCAAGACCATTGGAATGTCCTCCACAAATGCCCTTGTGAATGTCAGCTAACGCTTGGTTGGACTCATCCTTTTCCAAGCACCTAAAAAGTGTCCCATCTAAACCCCTCCTATATAGATCACCAGAGATAAGGGTGTGGTGAGAGGCATTTCGGGTCAATTTTCTTTGTTTAGAATGGTTGAAGGTTTCATGGATAATGCCATCACGAAGGTATGAGTAAGTGGCACCATAGCAAGATGACTCATGGCCAACAAGGGTACAAACAACTTGGCTTTCTTGGGAGTCATAGATAGGGTAGCGTAGCTCTTCCACCAGGAATTCAAATCTGGATTCATGTTGTTCTAGCTGAAGAAGTGAAGCCAATGTAGCCATAGCATCAACTACTTTATTCTCTGCTCTAGGGATTTGTTGAAATGTAACAAAGGTGAAATATCATCTCAATGAATCAACCATTTTCTTGTAGGGTACCAGTTTCTCATCCTTTGTTTGGTATTCTTCATTAACTTGGTTGACTATTAATTGTGAATCCCCATAGATATGCAGCTTTGTGATTCTCCATTCAATTGCCATTTTTAGTCCATTTGTCAAGGCCTCATACTCAACAATGTTATTTTTACATGGGAACAATAGTTTGTAGGACTTAGGAATCATGTACCCATGAGGAGAAACAAATAACACTCCAACTCCTGAACCATTTTGCATGAAAGAGTCATCAAAGAACATCTTCCATGTTCTTGCAGTCATGTACATTATGTGCTCATCTAGAAATTCAACTTGAATTGGTGCTTTATCTCGAATTGGGAAATCAGCCAATTGGTCTACAATGGCTTGTCCTTTTATAGCCTTACACTCAATATACTCTATGTCAAATTCTGATAAGATCATCATCCACTTAGCAAGTCTACCTGTGAGAGCATCTTTACCAAGCAAATATTTGAGAGGATCAATCTTCACAATGAGGTGTATTGTATGCGCAAGCATGTAATGTCACAACTTTTGGGAAGTAAACACCACTGCAAGGCAAGATTTTTCAATACTAGTGTAATTAACCTCATATGACACAAGAGTATGACTGATGTAATATATAGCTCTTTCTTTTCCAGTATCATCAAGTTGAGCCAATAATGCCCCCAAGGAAGATTCTATTGCTGACACATACAATATGAGCAGTTTTCCTAGGATAGGAGGCATTAAGATTGGAGGATTGGCCAAGTGTTGCTTGATTTGGTCCATGCTTTGCTGACAATATTCATTCCAGACACATTTAACCCCTTTGTGTAAAGTCTTTCTTATTAAAGGGTTGAGCTCTATCAGCCATTTGTGAAATAAACCTCCTTATAGATTGAAGGCATCCCTGGAGACTCCTCATTTGGCTGATGTTTTTGGGAGGTGGCATATCCAATATTGCTTGAAATTTCTCTGGGTCCACCTCTATTCCTTTGGCTGAAATGATAAATCCTAGGAGTTTTCCAGAGGTGACTCCAAATGCACACTTTTTGGGATTTAATCTTAATTGAAACTGTTCCATATGATCCAGAATGACTTCTAGATCTCCTAGATGTGTATCCCTTTTTTTAGATTTTGCCAAGGTGTCATCCACATAATATTCCATATTCTTATGCATCATGTCATGGAAGATAGTAGTCATAGCTCTTTGGTAAGTAGCTCCTGCATTTTTTAGTCCAAATGGCATGATGTTTTTGCAATAGGTTCCCCATTCACAAGTGAATGCAGTCTTTTCCTGGTCTTCAGGAGCTATCTTGATTTGATTATACCCAGAAAATCCATCCATCAATGAATAGCTCTCATAACCTATGGTCATGTCCACTATCATGTCTATGTTAGGAAGTCAAAAATCATCCTTTGGGCATGCTTTATTAAGATCTCTAAAATCTGTGCAGACACAAATGGACTTGTCATGTTTTGAAACTGGTACAATATTGGATATCCATTCAGCATAATCAATGGCTCTTATAAATCCTGCATTGAGGAGTTTTTCTAATTCAACTTTGATGAGAAGAGCTATGTGAGGATGCATTTTCCTCAACTTTTGTTTTACCAGTTTGATACCTGGAGCTATGGACAAGTGATGCATAATGAGACTAGTGTCCAACCCTGGCATGTCTGAGTAAGTCCAAGCAAAATTAATCTTCTTGCTCTATAGGAACTTGGTATATGCTTATTTTTCCTATGTTGATAGAGACTAAGCTAAATGCACTATTTGTGGAGCCTCTTGTGTACCCAAATTAACTAGTTGTGTAGGCTTGACAAGCACTGAAGATCTGTCCTGAAAGTAACTTGGGAGATGATCAAGTACCTCATCCTTAGGTGCCTCGGAGAGGTTTTCACCCTCAGATACATCCTTTATTTTTACTTTTTTAGGTTTTGACACCGCCACACAGTGGTTTTCACCATCATAACTCTTATTCTTTTTTTCTTTTCTTTTCATTTTGTGACTAAGGTACTTGATATCCGGTTATGTCATGCTTGTAGTTGGTTCACTGGTGGAAGAGACTATAGGTTGAAGGGCATTTAGGTAACATGTTATCTCATAGTCATTTTGGAAAGTTAGGAGTTGAGGCTCTTGATAGCGATGAGACCAATCAATTAGGTGAGGATTGGCAAGGGGTAGTTCAATGATGGGTTCAATGTTGTGTATGTGAATGGTATCATCTCTGGTGATTGCAGAGTTAGGGTCTGTCAATTATCCCTCTAGGGTACCCAAATCAGGATTTATCCTCCCAAGCGAAGCATCGTCCACTAAAGTGACTTGCAAATTTGAATCCATTAATCCTACACTGGACTCATTAGCTACCTTGGGTTGGGAACCATATGTATGGACAACATCAATGTCCATGTCAACTATAGAACAATCAGAGAGAGATTCCCATTCATACTCATGTGAGTCCATATATGAATCCCGGCTGGGATGTTTACACCAAGCATATTTTCGAGGCCTTGAGGTAGAGGCTTTGATGTCACCAAGGGTAACACCTTCTTGAATGCCATTTCTGTATTGATGTTCTTGAATAGGATCCTCAACATAATCTTCAATAGTGAATTCTTCTTGTTCTAGGTCTAAAACTATTGGATTGGCAACTGGAGTATCTGAATCTCCCCAAAGGAGATTGGTGGAAGGGACCCAATCTTCACACCTATCTTGTTGATTTTTCAAATTGGGTATGTAGTTTGATTCATCATCACTATCTATCGCAGCAAGGATAGGAGCAGTTTTCTTGTTATGACTTTCAAAACCTAGGCCAACCGTTGTTTTAGACCTGCATCCAAAAAGAGCATGATCGAGTGGTTTAGCTCTAGCATCTAATCTGTGACTAAGAGGACCATGACCTGGATAACCCATAATTTTGACAAGAGTGTACCCTCTTCCATAGGCCTTAGGAGAGGGAGAGAAGTTCTCATTATGCATGTATTTGTCTTCTCTATAGATCCAGTCCTTGACAGCCTCCTCTTCTTTTTCATCCTAGATAGGCACCGAGGATTCTACAAATGTACCAAATAGAGTCATGGTTGAAGATGAAGGATACATCTCTTGTGAAGGTTTACCATAGGACCTAGGTGAGACTGGCAGTTTCGTAAAGGAGTCAATTTGATACCCCCCCATACCAAGGTCTATGGATTTGAACTTATCCTTGCATTGTGCTAGAGTTGCATCAAAATCCTCTACTTCCTTATTGAGAGGAACATGAGTTCCTACTGAAATTGCATTTACACATAATGTGTTATCCCCAGGTATATAGACTTCTACTCCATTATAGGGGAACTTAACACATTGGTGGTAGGTGGATGGCACTGCTTGCATGTCATGGATCCATGGTCTACCAAGTAGGATATTATATGCTGAAGGACCAGCATCAACAATTTGGAACAAAATGTCCTTTTCAATGGGGCCAATCCTGACAAGAAGGACGACCAAGCCTTTGGAGCTTCTCTCTACCTTATCATAGGCTTTAATGGTAATTTTATTCCAGGTATCAATGACTTGCTTAGAATAACCCAGTATCTTTAACAAACTCAAGGAAAAAAATTTGAGCCTAGCACCCCCATTAATCAACACATGCCTAACACAGGTCTTGTGGATCATGACTTCAATATGAAGGGAAAGATTATGTGGATGGCTCAAAGCTTTATCATCTTCTTCTGAGAATGTTAGGTAATGAGGGCTGGCAAGGTGGTTAACCATGTTCTGGAATTGGTCAACATCTATATTGTTAGGAACATTGGCTATATGCAAAGCATCCTCAAGGATACGCTTATGTCTCGGAGACAATTCCAAGAGTTCAAAGATTAAGATTTGAGTTGGCATTCTTTGTAACTAGTCAACAAGATTATAGCTCATTTCAGGGTTGACTGCTGATTTGGTGGTGACATTCTTAGATGCCACTTGCTTGGGTTTTCTAAACTGGTTGGAACTAGGACCTCTAATAACCACAGGACCTTGACTTTGGCTTCTGGTGATAGTGTTGAGAGCTTGGGATGACCTTTGAGAGTGAGGACCCCTAAGTACCACCACAGGTTCTTCATCAAATATAGGAGGAGAGTCCACATCATAACCATAAGGATCTTTGTCTCTCATCATGTTGACACTTTCCTTAATAATCTCAAGCATATTGATCACATTTTTTGCACTTGTGTAGGTATAGTTGATTTCAGCCTTGCCATTCTTGGGTTTAGAGGTTTCCCCCTTTTCATATTTGGGCAAAGGCTCCTTGAATGCCTTATGGTCTACATTGGTATTCAACCCATCAATCTAAAGTTTGCCACTTTCAATAAGATCCTAAATAAGGTGTTTAAGTTTCCAGCAATGTTCAATGTCATGTCCAATGCCATTGTGGAATTTGCAGAAAGATTTTTCATTCCACCAATGTGGCTTAATGTCAAGTGTGCAAAAATTTGTTGGATCTTGTGGTTGTGCAAGGTTATTGGCAATAAGCATCTTGAAAACATCCTCATAGGAGTCACCCAGTTTAGAAAATTGTCACCTCTCCTTTTTAGGCTTATCCTGGTACTTTGGTTTATGCTCTTGTTGGTTGGAGGATGTGTTGAGCTTCATAGCTTGGACTACACTAGACAAATGGAGGACTCCTTGATCCTTGGGTTGGGAAGAGTCCACAACTCCATCATTGACTACTTGCTTATTCTTGTTCCAGTGCAAGTGTTTTCCTTTGTCCTTATTAGTATTGTTAGTATTCTGACCATTGTTGTTATTGCTATGTTTGGTCAAAATGCCTTGCTCTTTCAAGACATCCTCAATTTGACATGCGGTTTTGACGATAGTGTCGAAAGAATCAAAGACCATCTTCTGAACCTCATACCACATTTCAGGCACCAAATTGCTAACAATGATATCAATCCTTTCATGCTTAGGGATAGTCCTAGAATAGCGAGAGCACAATTGTCTCCACCTTTGTAAGAAGGTAAAAAAGGATTCCCCTTGGTTCTGCTTCAAATTGCACAAGTCTAACATAGTGACTGATCTTGACAAGTTGTATACAAAATGTTGAACAAATCTGTGGACAAGTTCCTTGAAAGTTTTGATGGGAGGGGTTATGTTGGTAAACCACTCCATGGCTTGGCCCTTGAGACTCCTTGGAAATAATCTCATAAGATAGGAGTCATCTTGGTGGAACTTAAAACTCATGATGTAGAACTGACGCACATGATCATGTGGGTCACCATTGCCGTCATAGTTGTCATACTGGGGGATTTCAACTTTCCTAGGAAAATCTGTCATACTCACACTTCTATCGAAAGGATTGGGACAAATAGCATCAAGTGAAAAGGAACTTTTAGGTGCCAACACCTTTTCCATCATATGTTTGAGTTGATTGATCTCCTCTTCTTGAGAGGGTCCTTATTTCTTGATTTACCTATCCACATCAAAGTTGTAAGGGACTCTAGCACCCTTGTTAATCAAGCTCTCTAGGAACCTATCCTTGTTTTGGTCAAGATACTTCTACACGTATTGTTGGAATAGTGGCTCTTGTTGTATCCTCATAAAATCTTGATCATCAAAAATTGCACTACTTCATGTTGAGAGCCATGATGAGCTCGTTGGGAGGGTTGTATTGAGTTCCTAGGATGTGTTTGTCTCCTATGTTGTGAAATCCTCCTTCCTTTAGGACTAGGAGATCTTGAAGGGGTCCTTGACCACCTTCTACTTCTTGGGGTTCTTGAGGGAGTAGATGGTGGAGAGTTGTTTCCACTGTTGGTACCTCTATTGTTGAATTGGTCATTGAGTTGTTGGACTAAAATCCTATCTTGTTCCTCTTGGAATGCTTTTATTTTCAGCTCTAACAAGGCTTGTTGTTCTACCTCTAGGTGTCTAAACCTTTCTTCTTTAGCGGCTTGTTCATCCAAAAAGGCCTTCTTTTCACGCTCAATCCTTTTAAGTCTCTCATTTGCATATCTTGAGGTTGTTTTGAGCGGAGAGTTGGGTCTTGAATATTTAAAAAAGTCATTAGTAAATGTTGCATTTACATGAGCATCACCAGATTCATTGTTTTGGTCTTCATGTTGTGATTATGCATCTGGGTGAGCTCGTCCATAATGTCTTTCAACTCTTTTATGGGCGTCTAAATATCTTGAGTTAATAGGGGGTGATTCGGTTTGATTTTCATCACCAAACAACATGTTATCCCTATGTCTTTGGAAAATGTCATCAAGATTTTGATCCATCACTTCTCTCTCCTTTCTGTTCATGGTGTAGCTCATGTCCATATCTGATTGAGAAGGTGCTAAAGAGGTACTCAACTCACTAGGATTTCTCTTTGGGTCAAACCAAGCTTCAGACTTGCTCCTAGGTGATTGATCAAAGATGGGTTCCTTTCCCTTTCACTTTTGACGAGTTTGGACTATGGGTAACTAATTAAAGACAACTTGAGGTCATTTTCCTTGACTAAATTGGTATCTTGTTGTAATCGACATGAAAGAAAAAGACCCTTGGTGATAAGATGACCCTATGAAATGTCAATACCAAACTAGGATAGTAAAAGTGTTCAATTGTCCAAAAAGAGATGGTGAGATAGAAAGATGCAAAAAGTGTAAACCAACACTGCCACATAGGTGTATAATAAAAGGATAAGTATCCTAACACATATGGACCAGGAGGATGGATTTACCCAACTATATTTGAAATTGAAATTGAATTTTTATGGGAGTTATTTGGACAAAAGAGTACTGAAACTCTCCAAGTGTGTTACCAAAGAATCTAAAGGTGTACTTTTTCAACAAGGATAATCCCTAACTTATCGATGCCAAGCAAGACTACTTTGTAAAATCAAAGAACACTAATTCAAGGGGTCTAAAAATAGGAACCCAAGGTACAAATAGAATTCTAGAGACAAAGTAAGTCACCTATTAAAATCTGGTCGACTCAGGAAAGACTAAAAATTGCATAAACCAGATAGACAGAAAAAAGACTCTGTGCGACAGTTTCCAGGCAAACAGTACGATAGGATCTGACCAAGCAATATTTCACAGGAAGTAGTGTGATAGTTTCCAGACAGCCTGTGTGATACTTTCTAGGCAAGCAGTGCGATAGTTTTCCAGTAACGAACTATCGCATGATAAATCTTAGAACAGTGTGCAATAAAGTTTCAGGATTATACGACTCTTGACCAATGAGTGCTAAAAATCTCAATTTTATAGGTAATTTGGTCAAAGTTTCAGTCTGAAGGTTATATTTTTTGATTTCAAGCACAATTATAGTAGTAATCAGACAAGTTTGCAAATAGTAGGTGATCAAACATGTCATAAAACACTTGCACAAGGGAAAAAGCAACCTTGCCAAGACAAGCAATTGTGATATCAAAGCAATAAAATCCTATGAATGCTACCATGATGTTTGATATTTGAGAACGTTTACATGGGTAGATCACAGTGAGAACACTTCATGCACTTACTATCCTAAAAAGATAATGGCTCAATACTTAACAACTTGGCCCACACTTGATGCTCCATTGCCTCACACAAAGTGGTTGCCCACAATAGATATTGGCTTTGTTGTGGAAGTGCCAATGACACAACCAAAGGAACATAGATATAGTGCGTAATCTTGGGGTGATCCAGGTTAGTCCACTAGGATCAATCCTTGCACCAAGAAGTTAAGCGGAAAAATAGGGTGACTTCTATCTATGGTTCTTAGTAAGGGCTTCCATTTGTAATGCCCCTCTTGCTCTCCAAAGGGACTCCTTACCTTGTGGCAAGTAATGGACCTCGTGGCCACAAGAGTACCTTAAGAATTCTTGCTCGACATTTTCCTCATGGTCACAATCCCAGGGGTACTCACATCAAGTGAAAACAAGTACTACCAAAGTTTTGTGTCCTTGATAGCCTTGAGTTTATAGTGGGTCAGAATAGCTGGCAAAAAGCTTGTCCCCACTTGGGTCGTTCCTCTTGATTGCTCAAGAGTAGGCCCACTAAAAGATTCTAAAAGCTAAACAAAGAGTGGATCAACCTTTGAGTTTCAAGATTTTTGTTTCACCTCAAGGGTGAAGAGCATATTCTCCTAGCTCAAAAAAAATTTCCAAACACACCAAGAAAAGTTTCAATTAAATAGTGCACTTCTCTAAGTCATTACTTCCAAGGGAATCCATGAATGGAAAACCTTGAGAAAGTGACCTAGAGCCCCCTAGGCATGGAGTCACAAGGATGTTGATAGTGCTCTCAGCTAGAGCTTTTGAAGCATGCAACCTTGCTAGTAAACCACACAATGGAAGATTCAAAGAGACAAGGGCAAGAATGCCAATATCCTCAAGAATCAAGATGAGAATGCAATGCAATGCAACTATACTAAGAATGAAGATGCAAGCTAAGCTATGAAAATGAAAGATAGAAGTATTACAAATCCTTGCTAATTAATCTATGTGAGCTAATATAGAACATAAAGGAAACTAAGCTAGAAAGCATAAACATGAAGCTATGATGAAAGAATGAAACTAGAATGCAAGAATGATCTCTAAAGCTCCAAAGTCTCCAAGAAATCCTACAGCATAAGATTAGTATTCAAAGTTGGGATCCTAGAATGAGAAAAGAGCTCTTCTTTTAAAGGAATTGAAAAGGAATGGACCATGGAGATTAAGAGGCAAAAGATTTAATCAAGGGTGGAGCTTGAAAGAGGAGCAATCCATGTGCACAAATATCCTCTAATGAGAAAATAAGAGTTGACTTTTGTGTCCATATGAGACAAAAAGGCCTTTTCTTCTTTTTATAAAATAGGAATAATGCTTTATTTGTGCAACTTAGGATAAGAGGAAAAGTGGGGGCTTTTTATTTAATAAAAGGGGAGGGAATTCCTTTTAAATAAATAAAGACTTAGGATAAAATGGTTAGCCCATGGAAAATAATTGAATAAATGATAGAATTAGGATTTGATCAAAGAAATTGATATAATTGAAAAATACTGATTTTTGAAAATACTGATTCGGGGATTTGATAAATTGTTGAATGGGGGCCCAAAGTCTAGGCGACCATTTTAGGGTGCATACATTTGTAACTATCATGATAAGTACAGTCAAAACTAGTTGACATCAATGACAATATAACAACTGATTTAATGGCTCACATATACTTTAGTAGCTCGGTGATCATCTTCACATTCTCCCATTATGTTCTCCAAATAGTCAATCAGTTGTATTTCTAACACGACCACCATATTTTCACCTAAATAAAGGAATTTTTGTGAATCCTAATGGAGAAAGATACCTAAGACACCAAAGATTGATGAGCATATATATTTTTTTTTATTGAATTTTTTTTATTAATTTTTAATTTGCTGTAAAGTATATTTTTGAAACCTCTAGTGTACAGCTACCATATATTGATGAAAACTTCACATTTTTCAAAAAAAGCTATATTTAAGGAAATTCTATATAGATTGATGTCATATAATTTATTTTCCAAAAAATGTAAAAAAACAAAAAAGATATTAAAATTTTAGTGAACCTCACCATTTTATGTTTAGGTACCACTTTTGATTAATAAATTAAAAAAATAGTAAAATTAATCACACCACTATGAAATTTGTATTTTTTAAAACTATACCATAAGAACTCTAATGGGTTTTCATTTCTTCGAAAAATTCAATCAAGAAGGCCTTTAAAAAATAATGGTAAGGCAGAAATATGGGATTCCAGTGCCTTGACCATTATTTTAGAGGCCCAAGCATAGGCTTGGTCCCACAAAACCTATCTCGACCAGAAAACCAAAGTAGAGGGACGTTTCCCACTCCAAATTTTAAGAAACTGACACTTGTTTCTTTTTTTAACATTGAGTGAGAAATGGGTGCCCATTTTTAAAATGGGTGCATGTTTCTAATAGATCTAGATTCACTACAAAAAATAGGCCCAAAAGACAAATTCCAATGATTGAATGATTATTCAATCATTATTCGACTGATCACAATAGGAGAAGGGATGTTCTGATAACAAATTTCATATTGTTGTCTTTTTATGGATTTGACGTGAGAAAATCCATTTGAATTCAAAATTTGGTGCAAACATGGGATCAAAGCAAAGTAGAAAGAGGCAAAGGAAGGTTCTAACAGTTGAGGAGGTTACAGCAAATAGGGGGGAGGCAAAATGACAATGAGAAAGAAGAGTAAGAGTTTGAGAACTGAATAATATTGAAGCATCGAGTTCAACAATCATTTTAGAAGAGGAGAACATTGAGGACACCATGATGGATGTAGAGGTCGAAGAAGAAAATACAATAGAAGAAAATCCAAGTGTATCTTCTAATCCAATTTTGGATACAGGTATGTCTTCACAGCCACGTGTTTATTCTGATAAACAAATTGGTGATTTTCTACAAGTAGGATACTCTTTGAATGATTTAGATTTTCTTCCTGAAAATAGAGAGACATAAATTACACATCAAACATCAAATATTAGTAATGATAATCCTAATGATAAATAAATTGAAATTGAAAATCAAACGCCAATTGAAATCAATAATGTGGTTGTAGACATAGAAACACCAATTGAGAAAGAAACCCCTTGGAATGATAATGAAATGAATGAATATTTTCAAATTAAAAGTGATGTGCTAGACAATCTTCATGGTTTGGTTTCATGGAGACAAATTAGGACACGTGCAAGTAGATTGTTTAGACAATATTTTTATAATAAAAAATTTTAGTTTCAATGTCAACTAATGTTACAACTAATTAAAATGACTAAAATGCAAAAAGTGATGAAGAGGTTAGGCATTTATGTCAAACCCAAGAAGAAGGATGAATCTTTAAATAAGTTGTATCTATTGTTGCTAGTGTCTCTAATACAATCAGACATAAAATTCATTCTAAAGATAGGAATGAGGCACGGCGAGCAATAATAACAGTTTTAGTAAACAAAAACACTTTTGATAAAAGAATGATAACTAACATAAGTGGATATCTTAATATTCATCATAAAACTTTGGAAAGAGATGTAAAGAGAAGATTTAACTTTGAAAGTGATCTGGCAAACCAATTGTGGAGTTTTAGTGGTAGACTCCCAAGTTCTGACATGAAACTTAATGGTGAAGTCAAAACTTTAATTGGAAAATTTTGGCACGATAATACATGAGTGTCACCTAATGCCAGAGATGTTCTCAAATTAAGAGTTGGATCAAGAATTCATGATCCACATCCAAAACACCTTTTGGACATGACTCAAATTAAATTGTACAAAAAAAAATTGGATGATAAAGTATTAACTATTAGCATTTGTTAAAGATCTTTTGAAAAATGTAAACCCTGGTATGTAAGAATTAACAAGGAAAGAACTTCACATGTTGTTGCAAAACTCATATTCAATTATGTTACCATTATGATGTATTTTGATGTATATGTTCTTCTATGCATACTAATGAAATGTTGCAGGGATGTGGTATAAATATACCACCTCAAACTATAAAGGATTTTATATTAGGGTTATTTTTTAAACCACCTGATGAGAACTTATTTCTTTTGGATGCATGTGTTTCTGGTGTATGTGATGTTTGTGGCAATCTTGCATTGTTAGATGAATGTCTGCATGAAAATATTTCAATTGATTTTGGACAACAATCAGTTGATGTAAAAAGATTTAAAATTGTTGAGTATCCATTAAAGGATGGAAATGTTGGAAGACGGTGTGATCTAATTACTGAAAAAGTTAGTTTTCATGAATTTATGAATAAATTCAAGAGTAAGATCGTACCTAAATATGTGAAACACTCTCAAAATACTATATGGCCTGATGAAAAATTTTCATATGCAAGAATATATTTATTATTGGTAGTATACTTTCAGTCATTGACTTTATAGAGAACTACATGATTGCACCACAAGATGAGATCCAAGTACAATATTATAATTTAGTACAAGTACCAATTTCCATTCATATTGTATATAGGCATGTACCTGATAGTACAGTAGAGGATCAAAAAAAAATTAGAAAGTACCATTTCTATATGAGTGATAATAAATTACACTCATCAGAGTTTGTTCAGTGTTTCTTTAAGAACTTTTATGAGAATTTAAGGGAGATAGAAATCCAAATGACACATCATCTAATATGGTCTGATAATTGCACAGGGAAATTCAAGAATGTTATAATATTTTCTTGGTTGAGTAGGACACATGTAAGAAAACTAATATCCAACATATATGTGGATTTTTTTTTAGGCTGGACATAATAAATTAGAAGATAATGGTATTGGTGCAAGTGTTAAGAGAGCCCTTTGCAAAGAGAAACTCAAATTCGAGGAAAAATCCAAATATAAATATGCACGTACAATTGTAGAATGGTGTAATATAATTTTGTGTATAGGATCAAGTTAGAACTCTACAATAAGATGTTTCTTATGGCTAGTCAAAGAGAAGAATATCCTTTCAAGATATGATTGTGATACAATCATTGGGTCAACTAAATAGCATTCTTTTAAGAGTTATAATTCTAACACTAGGACTATATGGACTAGGGAGCTTGCATTTTTTTTATCAATTTTGTGTTGTAGGTGATTGGGAAGTATGTGAGAATACATAATAGGTTGAAGAATGGCAACAAAAATCCTTAACACATAGTGAGACACAAGATCAAGATGATACAATGTATTGAAGACCTGGATCATCCATTTGCATTAGAATTTTACAATCGTGTTTCAAACCTCATACAACCTTGGTAATTTAATTCAATTTCTTGTAAATCTAATTATATTATTTATATATGTCATATAATTTATGATTGTATTTTAATTAAAAATCTAACAACTTTTATGTACATGTACTTAATTTTGTTTTTGCAAGACGTGTATGTTGTTGCACGTGAGGATAATGAAGAGAAAACTGAGTATTGGCTAGCTCGATGTGTAGAACCTAAGAAAAATCTGATTTGTTATCAAGTATATGATGATGGTTTTGAGTATCTAATTGGATTTGTTGTAGTATTCAATACATGGCTATGTAAATACCTAACAAGAAGGAATGTTTTACTAGCTATTGAAGACTACCAATAAGAAAAGAAGATTATACACTATTCCCATTTGGTGGTGGCAAAAAATATCAAATTAGAAAGATATAAAAGGAGACCTACTAATAAAATATTGTGGACACTCTCAATGGAAGAGCATGAGACAATCATAGATGCATTATAGAAGAGAGAGGATGTAGATGATACATTAGACTTAATCGAATTTATAGATGTAAATTTTTGGTCCTGTTAAAATATGATTTTTATAATTATCTTGGTCCCTTTAACATATGTATTCTTCTTATTTGTAGCTAATTATTTTGGTATTCAGGTGTCAAGTACAACTTGACAGCATGGATGACACTCAGCTTGTGCATTTTACAACTTTTGGCTAATCAAAGTTGTAATACTTGGTGAGTATAATTTTTTTATTTAAGTTTTGGGTCCTAGATTTAAATTTGATTTTGATAATTGTCTTCATCCCTTTAACATATATATTATTTTTATATACATAGGTAATTGAATTTTCCTATTGAGATGTCAAGTACGACTTGACGACATGGATGACAACTATAACTTGTGCATTTTACAACTTTTGGTTAATCAAGGTTGTAATACTTGGTAAGTACAATTGTTTTATTTAAGTTTTGGGTCCTAGATTTAAATTTGATTTTGATAATTGTCCTCATCCCTTTAACATATATATTTTTGTTATATACATAGGCAATTAAATTTTTCTATTGAGATGTTAAATAAAACTTGATGACATGGATGACAACTACAACTTGTGCATTTTAAAAAAATTGGCTAATCAAAGTTGTAATACTTGGTGAGTACATTAGACTGAATAAAATACATGTAACTTTCTATAGTGTAAATTAATTTTAAATACATATTTTCTAACATTTTAAAATTCATTTTTATGTTGCAGGTCCCATAGAAGAACATACACATGAACTATATATAAACAATGCACACACTAGTACATTTGAGTCCTTTTTTTTATAACTATCTATCCCAATTCTGACACCACATCATCGACCAAGTGACACTAACCACCATTGCAGTTTTGGGGTTGATACCACCGACAGCTACAATGTCTGTCGTAATTGCAATGGCATGCACTGTTGCAATATACAGGGTAAAAGGGTCTGCCAACATGGTCAGAGATGGTCAACATGTCGTCGGTCATAATTTGACTATCATCAAGACTTATTGTGGGTGTCACAATGTCGACGCCCATGTGACAGAAATGTTGTACAAGTGATGGATGTCTGTCAGAGCATTCTGACAGATATCCGTCATGTCCAGTGCTCTGTTGTCAGTCGTTCTCTGATGGCCATCATAATTGCGATGGTATGCTATATTATATATATATAAATAAATATATATATATATATATATATATATATATATATATATATATATATATATATATATATATATATATATATATATATATATATATATATATATATATATATATATATATATATATATATATATATATATATATATATATATCATTCATGGAGACCTTAAAATATTGGGATTCTCTTTGTTTAGAGAATAGTTTAACATTCTCTACTTAACAAGGCCAACCACGTGAAGGTGGAAGCTCATCTAGCCCCTCCTAGGAGCATCTTATGACCCCTTACGACACTTTAAGACCTCTAAGATGTATTCTTAGGGATCATAAAGGGTTATAAGGGGTCATAAGGGGTCTTGGGACACAACAGTTGAGAAACATAAATGTAGGCATCACGTATGGTCACAATTATTTGTAGATGCAACATAATTGAGTGTATACCTAGATGATGCAACACAATCACTACTCCTCCAGTTGTAAGTTGACACTATAGGGTCCAAAAAAAATCAAGATAGATTCCAAAAGCCATCGTTATTTATGGTTTTTGGATCCCACAATGTCAACTTAGAACCAGAGGAGTAGTATTGTTTGTGTTGCATCATCTGGGTATACCACTCAATTATGTTGTATCTCTGAAGAATTATGACCATGATGCCTACATTTATGTTTCTCATCTATTGTGAGATTAAAATTCTTCTAAGGAACATGTGACAAACATGCAGATATGACCAAGCATTACTGGGAGCTAGACCCTGCAGCAAATAGACTTGTGATGATTTTCACAATAGTACATGTGTGATAGGAAAGATCACAGTACTGCTTAGGCAAATTTGAATGTTCATCACATGTGCATATAAGAGTTGATCAAATAAGGTTAAATACAATTATATCTTCATCAAAAACATAACATCCCAATAATTGATAATATTATGAGAAGGATAGTTATTGATAACCAAACAAGCATAGTAGTTGATATTGTTATGTAACAAATACTAATCGACTTCTTATTTGGCACAATAATGAAAAATCATTATAAATAAATGTTATAATGAATATGTTTGGTTAGAATGTAAGTCCAAATGGGATAATGAAGCGAAGTGTCTCCCAAATGCCAAAGGATGCAAAACTTTCAGTTTTGGCGATATAAGAATAAGAAATTTTCCACTCCATTGGGCATCAACCAGCATACAATCATATTTATATAATCATTGGAAACAAACAACGAATGATAGAACAAGAAAAAAGGACACAGAGAACTAATTCTGATCCTAAATAAAAATTACGATTGAATCAATTACATTAGGTAATTGAAACACACTAATTATGGAGGTGGTGTCAAGAGTCCTATGACATTAAAATTTCCCCATTCTCTATTTCCCCTATTTTTTTAATAAGGTTAATTTTTAATTTTGTTTAATTTTATATTGAAAATTATAACGAAGTCATAAACAATAAAAACATTCATGAGTTTATCAAAATATGTCCAACATATCTAGTTGAAATTCTAAAAAAGTTTCAATATCTACAATAGCCCTTTGTTAACCACATTTACGCATATGGTCCCAAAAAAGTAGTGCGCAAACTACACAAAAAAGGCATCATAGAAACATGATTTCTGCTTTCACCATTGAAGCAATCTTGGTGGCACTAGCTGCCTCTCAAGCCTTGCACAAGTTGTACTCATTTCCTACATCAAGTATAGATATAGATGGGGTAGATGTAAATGTGGTTTCATCGACCCACCAAAAGTATTGACATCCACTATTTCCCTGCAATACCAAATCTACATCAGTTCTTCCTAAAATGATTAATTGTTACATTATTTTTAAACATAAAATATAATTACATATCCAAACCTTTTTCCTATTTAGGCAACCCCAAAATTGATGCTCAGGATTACTTGTTTTGTGTGACGTCTTCAACATGCATGGGCCAATACCACATTAACACATAAGCACATTGATTGAAGTCATCGACGTTATATCGACAAATATTGCATTGTCATTATTCTGTTCATTCATACTAATTATAATTGCAATAAAAAGCAACATACTAATGTAGACTTGCACATTTCTTGGCTAAGTCGAAGTCTTTGGTTTAAATCAACTCAAAACAAAATGACAAACCAAAGACAACCATGCAATAAAAAAAATTACTAAGGAACCAAGGAACTAATTATAATTGCAATAAAAAGAAACATAGTAATGTAGACAAAATCTCAAATCAGATTGCAACATGAGAATGTTCAACAAGCCTATGAATTTGGTCATGAAAATGCACCTCATTCGAATGAATAATGTGTTTATAAAAATTTGTTCCATTACTTCTTTCCTTACGCATTTTTTGCCTACCTTCTTGTTCTAACACCGCTTTGGCTACTCCAAGGACAACAAGAAGAACTATGAGAATACGAGCACTTTTGGTCTTCCTACAAATGCGTCCTTGAATATTTATATTATTGGTAAGATCCATCAATGACATGAAAAGTACATGGCGAAGAAGGTTTGAGATACAAAATCGTCACTTATAGGTAGCAAGAGGTCAAGCCAAGAAATGTGTGTACTTATTGACACAATTGTTTGTATATGTATTCCTAGCTAGTTATTATCTATAGGTGTTGAATTTGTTAGCATTGTTGCATTAGGAAATTAAATCCCAATGAGGGAAAAACATAGAAGATGTTTTTTGTAAAACATGTGAAATTTTTGTTAGTGAATGTGCAAAAACAACCAAATTATGCACTAAAGTTGTGCATCATAAACATTGATCCAAAGAGACATAAACCAAGTGGAAAAAAGTGTAAACTTTTTACTTTTATCCTTTACATTTTTTAGATTCATTTATAACATTGATGTGTGTTGCACTATCTATACTACATTATTCTAATACTACATTCATTATAGCAATAAGATCAACTATCATACTATCACATATCATGACATGAATACTCTTCATTGTCATATAGTTTTATATTTTCATTTCTAACATTGATATTTGTTGCACTCTCTATACTACAGTATTCTAATACTACACTTATTATAGCACTAGATCAACCATATCACATACACATATATATGGTTCTTATATATGCACATATATATGGTTCTTATATATGCACATATACATATATATAGCTATTTAATATTATTAATCATGTTCAAGATAACGACATTCTTCACTTTGGCAAAATGGCTAAGGCAACGACATTCTTGATTCAATGTGTGAATCTAGTGTGCTCCTACTTGATCCAGAACCTACAAGAAGGAAAGAAATGGGGTTAGATCCAAGGGATCTAAGCAATGCATGATATCCTATTACATATCCTCATCTACAGTCATGCATGTGCATAATCAAGCCATGCATTTCTAGAAGGAAACCATGCTACAAGACATGTGCACTTAGAAAGATGCTACAAGAGGAAGAAAATGCCATCATCCAAACAATGCAATAGCAACATCAAACATTGTTGTTTCATTTGATGTTGATATGGCATCATTTCCAAATGAGGCATCAACAGCAATAACTCAAAACATGTCATAAGGTCATGGTGTTCCAATACAAGGTGATGTAGTCATAATCGAACATGCATTTTTATTATCTACTTTATGTGATGACCTAGGGCATTAATGATTAACTATTACTTGTTTTCAATTCATTGCATGATTGGCCTAGGGCATCAATGATTAACTATGATTAACCAAATCAAATCAAGCAATGATATATACAGAAGGAAGAAATAGTCACAGGACCACAACCTTGAGCAATCAAGTACAGTAAATAATCATCAATAGAAGAAAATAATGATGCCCTGGCCTAATTAGTGCAAGAGCACCAAGGTCAACTCTAGAGCAAGGTAAGCACACCAGGGTTTGTAATGATTTTGGATCATTTGATAATATAATAAACAAATGATGTTATGTAAGCCATTGAATGGCATGGGGATAGTAATGTAACCTTGGGGTCACTTGGTTGATCCAAGGATAAATATAAGGGGTAAGGACCTATATGGTCATCTAGGTTTATAATATGGCCATTAATGCCATTAACAACATATAACTGTAATCAAAAGTGCAAAGATGTCAAAAATATGTAAAATTGCATTTTAATGCAATTATAGCCTATAAGGCTCATGTGGGGGGTTAGTGTGGATTGAAAAGGTTGTCTTTAAACCTTTTAAAAGTCATTAGAGGGGGCATTATACTCATGTTTTTAGGTTAACAACATTAGTTGTCAACTTGACAACACTATTTAGTAATATTTTGTTATGACAGTCGATTAGAGACTGTTATGGAATAGTTTAGATTGTTGGTTATGGGTACAGTCAGTTTTTAGGAGTTTTAGAAGTATATTTCAAGGTTGATCCACGTGAGTGCAGGGGAAATGGAGAGTTTGGTGTGTAAAGATTCAATGAAATAAATTTCAATCAATAAAAGAACAAACATTTTCCTTGCAACAGTGACTCTACCCGTAGGGTACAATTAGAATAATAGCAAATTCAAATGTTTGAATAAAATGTGATTTATCTTGGATGGAGGTGTAAAAACACTGTTTGGTATCTTTTTTACATATTCATGTGATGAATTGAAAACAATTAATAGTTAATCATTGATTCCCTAGGTCATCACATCAAGCAGTAAATAAAAATGCAAGGATCTAGCAATAATGCCATAGTGTTAAACACGTGTCCTCAAAGATCCAAACAAGTAAAATACAGTAGTGAGCATTATACTGTTGTGTCAATAACCAAATAAAATCAAGCAATGATATATACAGAAGGAAGAAACAGTCACAGGCACTTGGCCTTGAGCAATCAAGTACAGTAAATAATCATCAATGGAAGCAAATAATGATGCCCTAGTCTGATAGTCAATCATGCGATGAATTGAAAACAAGTAATAGTTAATCATTGATGACCTAGGTCATCACAGCAAGTAGATAATAAAAATGAAAGGATCTAGCAATAATGCCCTAGTGTTAAACACGGGCCCTCAAAGATAAAAACAAGTAAAATACAGTAATGAGCATTATAATGTTGTGTCAATAGCCAAATCAAATCAAGAAATGATATATACAGAAAGAAGAAACAGTCATAGGCCCATGGCCTTGAGCAATCAAGATAGTAAATAATCATCAATGGAAGCAAATAATGATGCCCTATCTTGATAGTCAATCATGCAATGAATTGAAAATAAGTAATAGTTAATCATTGATGCCCTAGATCATCACAACAAGAAGATAATAAAAATGAAAGGATCCAACAATAATGCCCTAGTGTTAAACATGGATCCTCAAAGATCCAAACAAGTAAAATACAACATGAGCATTATAGTGTTGTGTCAATAACCAAAATCAAATCAAGAAATGATATATACAGAAAGAAGAAACAGTCACAAGCCCGCGGCCTTGAGTAATCAAGTATAGTAAATAATCATCAATGGAAGCAAATAATGATGCCCTAGCCTAATTGTCAATCATGTGATGAATTGAAAACAAGTAATAGTTAATCATTGATGCCCTAGGTCATCACATCAAGAAGATAATAAAAATTCAAGGATCCGGTAATAATGCCCTAGTGTTAAACATGGGTCCTCAAAGATCCAAACAAGTAAAATATAGCAATGAGCATTATAATATTGTGTTAATAACCAAATCAAATCTAGAAATGATATATACAGAAAGAAGAAATGGTCACAGGCTCACGGCCTTGAGAAATCAAGTACAGTATATAATCATCAATGGAAGAAAATAATGATTCCCTAGCCCAATAGTGAATCATGCGATGAATTGAAAACAAGTAATAGATAAACATTGATGCCCTAGGTGGAGGTAATGATAATGATGCTTTGAGCTCACATAAAGAAAATGGAATGATCAAAGAGCCAAATAAACACCTACATCTACACAAATAAAGGAGTGAAAAATAAAATATCTAGGCTCACACAGGCCATGAGCATAGCCAAGTCCTAGAAAGATAAGGTTGAATACAGGTATACATGAGTAAAGGAGCATAAACAATAGGGTACCAGACATTGCCTAAAGAGATGATGGAAGGATGACCAAGGTGTGAATCCAGTGTGCTCCTACTTGATCCAGAACTTGCAAGAAGGAAAGAAATGGGGTTAGATCCAAGGGATCTAAGAAATGCATGATATCCTATTACATATCCTCATCTACAATCATGCATGTGCATAATCAAGCCATATTGTGGATGCATCATCCAAACAATGCAACAGCAACATCAAATATTGGTGTTTTATTTGATGTTGCTATGGCATCATTTCCAACTAAGGCATCCATAGCAATAACTCAAAACATGTCATAAGGTCATGATGGTCCAATATAAGGTGATGTAGTCATAATCAAACATGCATTTTTATTATCTTCTTGTTGTGACATGACCTAGGGCATCAATGATTAACTATTACTTGTTTTCAATTCATCACATGATTGACTATCGGGCTAGGGCATCATTATTTGCTTCCATTGATGATTATTTACTGTACTTGATTTCTCAAGTCTATGGGCCTGTGACAATTTCTTCCTTCTATATATATCATTGCTTGATTTGATTTGGTTATTGACATAATATTATAATGCTCACTGTTGTATTTTGCTTGTTTGGATCTTTGAGGACATGTGTTTAACACTAGGGAATTATTGTTAGATCCTTGCATTTTTATTTACTGTTGGATCTCATGAATCTAGGGCATTATGGATTTACTAATTGCATGATCATTTGATGGCATGCTTACTATTTGGGGGACAGTTAGATAGTTAGTTAATGGTTGCAGTCTATCTTTAGTTGGTTAGAATTCTTTATACTAGTTGATCCATGTGAGTGGAGGGGGGATGTTGAATTGGTGTGTGTAAAGAACCATTTTCAAATGCTATTCATTTAATAAACAAAAACATTCTCTGTAAATTGTGAATCTTCCCGCAGGGTACAGTCAGCCCATGTAATGCCTTCAAACATGTTTTGTGGTGTATTAGTGTATCATTGGAAAATGGAAGCACTTCCATTTAGGACTAGTTTAGCCCTCCAAGTAAGTGGTCTAGGTTCATGTCAAGTGCCTTGAATGGGTCTTTGACTAGATCTGGCTTTTTCCCCCTATTCTACTTCTCTCTCCACCTGTTTCCAGCCTTTTCCTCGCACCTTATCCTGAGGATCTGAGATCTTTGACCTCAGGGTCAAGGTCGACCTTCTGGGTCAAGGATGACCTTGACCTTGACCTATTTCAAGGACAACCTTGACCCTAACCTAGGTCAAATTCAACCTTGACCCTGACCCTAGGTCCAAAATTTAGATTTCAGAGGTTTCAGGATGTCAGGCTTTGGAAAGTTTTATCTCCCACTTCCGAGTCGGCTGTTTTGGATTTCAAAATGGTAAAATCTTAAATTTTGTTTAATATAAGTCCATTTCTAGGGGTTAAGGTTTAAATGGGAATTTAATTCTCCTATGTCAGCCTCTCTAGATGTTTGTACCCTAGACTGGTATAAAAGGAAGCCTTTCTCTCTCATTTTTGAAAATCTCTCAAGTGCAATCAAGTACACATCAAGCATCCATAGCATTTAAGCAAACAAGAAGAAAGAAAGAAGGAGAAGGAAATAATTCAAGCATTCAAGATCCAATTCATTAAGGAGATCCATTATTAGCTATTGAAGGATTCAATCTCTATGGAGCCCTCTTGTTGAAGATTTATCCATCCACATCCATCCAAGCCTCTTCCTATTCCAAGAACCATTCAAGATTGGTGTTGAAGATCTAATGAAATTTATTTGAGACATCTTACATCCAATTCTACATTCATTTGGAGAATCCATACTTGTGGATTCAAGGATTCAAATCCTCCACAAGGATTTCAACATAAGCAAGGTGAATAGTTCCATTTACTTTGTTTATATATTGCAATTTCAATTATATTTCAAGGTTGATTCCAAAATAGGGTTTTCCCAAGGCAAACCCCTCATCCAACAAACAAAAACCCTTTTTCTTGCAGGTGCAAGTGTGGGACAATGAATATCAATGCAGATATGAGTACCTTTTTTGGTAAATTTTCAGGATCCGCAAACAAAATTTTCGTTGAAGCAGTGCAGGTCAAGGACAACTTTTTGGGGTAAGATTGTACCTTAGGGTAAGATCTTACCCCTGTCCTGGGTCAAGGATGACTTTGCTCTGAAAGACAAAAGATTTTTGAGTTTTCTTTATTTATGTATTTCCAGGCCAGATTCGATTGCAAAATTCCCCGAAACTGAACACAGACATCAGAAAATAGTGTTTTCTAGATTTACCCTATTTTGAGGTTAGTACGTATCTTCAATCAAGATTTCAATACACAATTTCTATAACAAAATATAAGTTTTTCTCCTTTATTCATATTCTCCATAGATTGATTCATTTGTGCATTAACCATTTTCTTTTGGTTGATCCATTTGTATCTTTCCTTTGGGAATTTGGATTAAGAAGTATATCTTACATTCCCCCACACATCTCTACACACATTTCATATGATACATCCATCTTTTTATATTAAAATTAGTGGTTGGATCATGATGTAATATCATTGGCTTGGGTTTTATTTACATGTCCAAACATTTATTTCAGTGTTTAATTATTAAAGCCTAGGAATCAACTAGTGTCTAACTATGACTGGGTTTTCTAGTTGTAGTGAATTGGGATTGAGGTCTCCATAAGGGATTGACTCTCCCACCCATGTGGTCACTGTGATTGGTGATTGAAGATCCTCCTAAAGATGATATGGATTTGGATGAAAAGAAGGAATGGAACAAAAACAACAATAAAGCAATGAGAATAATTGTTGATAGTGTTAAAGATCACATTGTGCCAACAATTGCAAATCTAGAGAATGAATATGAGATGTTCACCTCATTGTCTGGCATGTTTCATATCAACAACACAAATAGGGTCCTAGCTCTCTAAAATAGCCTCTCCTGGATCAGGATGAATCAAGGGGAGTCAATCACATCCTACTTCATGAGGATTAATGAGCTAAGGAATCAAATATCATCAATTGGGTTCAAATATGATGATAAAGAGCTAGTTTTGATAGTTATTAATGGATTACCTCCTACTTGGGATGCATTCATTCAAGGGATTAGTGCACGTTCCAAATTACCTACTCTTGATAGACTAAAGACTGATTGTCTTCAAGAAGAAGCAAGATTAATATCAAGAGGATCAATCTTCAAGGAAGATATACAAGTTCTTTACTCTGAAAACTTCAAAAGGGGGATAGGGAAATTCAAGAAAAAGAGAGAATTCCAAAAGGATAAGAGGAATGAAAATGAAAAAAGTTCAAAGGACAAAGAGGGAAGAGGGAAGAACTTTAAGAAGAATAAACCCTTCAAGAGGGACTTCTCTAAAACTCAATGCCATAAATGTGAGAAGTTTGGTCACAAAGCTGTAAATTGTCCTGAGAGGAAAAACCTTCAAGCATCCTTTGTGGAGATAAAAGAACCTGAAACTGAGCTCTTTTCACTTTGAGAGGGAGTTGCAATTTGAGAGGGAGTTTTATATATGGTCTCACTTGTGAAATTGTCTAAGTTATAAAAATCCTTCTGATGGTTACATACAACTACACTTTTGTATCTGATTTTTTGTATGAGTGTGGCACCAAACATAGTTATTAAATTCTAACTATCTTGTGTTATGAACTCCTTCCTTATGTCATTAATTGCTATGGAATCATACTTTGCATTAACATATTTCTATTTTGTATGCATGGATGCATACTTTACCTTAGAATATATCTTACTTATGTATGGGATCATACAAAGTTGATTAGAAGCATACCTTGCATCAATTATACTTTTGTTATGCATGAGGAACATACATTACATTATGAACAGTTACATTGACATATTTCTATTATGAAACATGTTATACCTTGCGTTGTTATGGGAACATACACAACTGATTGTTAGTATAATTGATTAACTATTTTCTTTATTGATGCATAGGTGCATACCTTATTGGTTAATGAATGTTGGAACATATTTACATTGGCATATGTTGTGTATGTTACATTTTACAATTGGCATTTTTCTTTGGAACATACATTATGATACTTAGAGATAATGTTGGTGTATGCATGGAAGCATACTTTATATGGATATATTTTATCCTTTATATATGCTTTTTTATTGATCATATATATGTGTGAATACATTTCTTTATAGAGAGAACTATATTGCATCTTGTTGTGATCACATTGCACCTGGTTATATGTTGGACAAATTTTGTTACTCTTATGTGGTGAGACTTATGTGATTACTCTCATGCTTATGAAGCACACTTTAGTGGCTTATTGTGTATGTATGGATCATACTTTCTTGTATAGTTGAGTCTATATTTATTGACTATAGCTGAGACTATATTACATGTCATTCTATGTGTGAACACATTTTCTTTACATTGAACTTGATTCTTATGATTATAAGATCATATTGGTTACTCTTATGCTTATGTAGATTCATCAGATAAGATTTTGAGTATTACTGGAAAGGTAAAGGAGTTAAGAAGTTTGATAGCACCGAGCTTTGTGGATGGATATTTGATGATGGAAAGTGTACAAAAGTAGAGGTAGGTTTTTATTTGGCTCTTTGTGTTGGAAACTACAATTGAAACAATTGTTGTATTGTCATTGATATCAAACCTTAACTGGTAAGATTGTTGCTACTTAGGAAAGTACTATATCTATTTGAGTGTTGCTAAGGGGATAGGCAAGGTTGGTAACAATAGCACCTAAGGAAAGGTTGAGTTATCTTGATACTACAAAGTGTACTTGACTATGTTGCACAATTATGAGATAATGTATTGTTTATACTAGTAAGACTGAAGACTAAACTGGTAGGCTTGACCAAGCAAAGAATGGAAAAATCATGTTTAAGCCGAGTAATGTTAGTGTCGACCGAGTCAATGTATGCTGAGAAAAATTATAGTGTCAACCGAACAATAGTTAATTATCGAGGAAGACAGTGTAAGCCGAGGAAACATTTTTAGTAATGACCGAGCTTTCTACATGAAGACCAAGTAGTTGATCACAGTATTGACCGAGCATCAGCAATTTTATATTTGAAGAGAATTTAATTTTGGAGCCGACATTGTTGAATTCTTGGATTATGTAAAATGTGTTGACTTTATTTATTGATTGTTTGAAAGCATTGAATGCACTATAAAACATTTTATTGTAAATCTTTAAGAGATTTGAGATGATTCTAGAAAAGGAGCCGAAGAACATGAAGCGGGTAGATTCAATGAATCTGACCTAACCCTAAGATCTATGAATGAGATTAAGCGGCATAAGATGAGTTAACCTAATTGAGGAAAGTATAAAGGGAACCTAAGCATTTGGATATGTAAGTGCATGGGTGAACAGAGAATGCTGGAAGATCAAAAAAAATTTACTGACTGTTTAAGCAGAAAAGGCTGAAGGAGAATTGTGGTGGTTGCTTGAAGAAAATTTTCGAGTAGATCAGAGATGGAGATGGTAAAGTTTCAAAGTCAGTAAACCAGCATTAGTGTATGGAATCAGATCTGATATTTGCAAAGTGAGTTGTATATTTTTCAGATAAATATTACTACTACTTTCTAACCATTGTAACAGTCAAAATCCTTTTAACAAAGGTTGACCTAACAGTCATATGTTAAATCCTCTGAACAAGGTTGCATTCTAATGGAGTGTATGTAAGTCCTATGACTAGGCTCACTTTTAACAGGGTGATTGAAATCCTTTAACCGGGTCACACCTACCAGTGTGTATTGTAACCTTTGACAGGGTTGGCTTTTTACCGAGCTCACTTTAGAAGAGTGAAAATAATAGTAGCATGTTACAAAGTGGTTTTTCCCAAATTGGGTTTCCACTATAAATCCTGGTGTTAATACTTGTGTGAATGTTTTGGTTTGAACATTTCTATGTTTTACAAGTTAAGTTATAGCTGGGTAGTGGACTGCATTGTTGTATGTTTCTATTATTGAATCAGTGATGACCAAGTTTGTTTTCGTTATTGGATCTAATTTAAGGAAAAAAATTTAAGTTTGTTTTATACATCAGGACCTGAGAACAACTGATTCACCCCCCCCCCCCCCCCACTCTCTATTTTTCTAAATCATATTAACACTTTGATCATTCCATTTGCTTCATGTGCTACTGGTTATGATCATGCAATTAGTAAATCTATAATTCCCTAGCTTCATGAGCTATGAAGATCATAAGCACAGGTGCATTCAAATGAGCATAATGAAGCAACAATGATAATGATACAACAGAAAATCCAGGCTTACATAGGTCGTGAGCATAGCCAACTCCTAGAAAGACAAGGTTGAATACAAACATGCATGAGTAAATAAGCATAAACAATAGGGTATCATACATTGCCTAAAGAGATGATGGAAGGATGACCAGGGTGTGAATCTAGTGTGCTCCTACTTGATCCAAAACCTACAAGAAGAAAAGAAATGGGGTTAGATCCAAGGGATATAAGAAATTAATGATATCCTATTACATATCCTCATCTACATTCATGCATGTGCATAATCAAGCCATACATAGTCAATCATGAGATGAATTGAAAACAAGTAATAGTTAATCATTAATGCCCTAGGTCATCACAGCAAGCAATACATAAAAATGCAAGGATCCAATAATAATGCCCTAGTGTTAAACACGGATCCTCAAAGATCTAAACAAGTAAAATATAGAAGTGAGCATTATAATGTTGTGCCAATAACCAAATCAAATCAAGAAATGGTATATACATAAGGAAGAAATAGTCACAAGCTTGCGGCCTTGAGCAATCAAGTATAGTAAATAATCATCAATAGAAGCAAATAATGATGCCCTAGCCCGATAGTGAATCATGCATAATTTATTCTATTTCTATAAGAAATTACATAAAGGAAATACTATGGTTTTTAAAAATTACTGGGATTCATCTTAAATATGAGAGAGTAGAGTAGAGTTATGTTATTCCTTTAAACGTCTTTCTTTTGTGTTTGATTTCATTGTTATAAGAATGTTGATAGTAACAATTGACACAATAAAGCATTGGGGGAATGTTCCTAAGTGTTCCCAATGTTCCAAAGTGCAGAAAAAAGGTTGAAAGGACTCTAAAATAGCATCCCCAATCCCTTATCCAATGTTTAATGGTCCACTTTTTCTATGATTACAACAAATTAGTCCTAAACGGTCCGATCAAATTAGTGATAATACAAGTTTTTGGTTGGGTTTAATCACAAGTTATATGTTCCTTCTAAGAATGTTTTGTATGGTTTGGAACACTCATATTTGTTTCCTTTGAAATCCATACTTGTCTACATACCCTTACCAGATCCTTGAAGGTATTGTCCCCCTTGCATGTTCATTTTATATTATTTGATCATAGTTTGATTAGAAGTATTTATCTTTCCAAGTTCACTATTTATTTGTGTTCCTTGAAGCCTCTAGGTTGGATGTTGTGTTAGACACCCCCATGTACATTATGGGAAGTCATTCCAAAAGTTGTCAAACCTTGTTTCTAAGGGTGTCTTGTTCATTTTCATAATTAGGATAGTCCTGAGGTTGTGACTAAGTCATTTGTTTAATTAATAAGGGAATGATACCATTTAAAGTACCATGGAATGAGAAGATAGAGATTTGGAAAGGGATAGACTTTAATAAGTTCTTTGTCATAGTGAAAAGTGACTGTGACTATCTCTGGGACTGGAATACAGAGATAGATCTAGGAAAAAGGCTTTTTCCACAAAATAAGTTGGAATATTTGTACTAAAATAATTTCAAGGAAGGTGTATGGTAGTCTAGGGAATGCTCTAACACCCTAGATAATGGTTGTGAGTCTAAGAAAGGCTAGTATATTGTCAAGTTGTAGAGGTAACTAGGACTGTCATAGATAGTCATTAAAAAAGGACATAAGAGTCCTTGATAACTTGGTGGGTATTTAGTAGAAGTGGAAAGGGTTGATATATGGGAAAAATCCTAGTGTCTAGAATAAGTTGGAGGATAGGAATCCCAAGAGTGAGGATTGATCAGTGAACAAGTTAAAAAGAAGTTTCAAAAAGGTAAGACAGTGATCAGTATTAGGATCATTGGATTGTTTAATGATTGTCAAGTGTTAAGTGTTTGGTGGATAAAATAAGATATGGGGATCCTAGTTTGAAATAGTGGGAAGGGTAAGAATATGTTTCCACAGAGTATTAAGAGTAAAAGTGAATCAGTCACTAATTATGTTTGATCAGTAAATGTATTGTGATCAATTTTTTAAGAATGCAAACAAAAATATGAATGTGTCTAGGGGAGTAGGAGATTTGGGAATGAAAGATAGGGAGTGCTTTGACCATTAAAGGTTCTTATGAAGCAGTAAGGAAGTTTTGTGTAGTCAATGTAGAGGATCCACGTATTGATCCAAAGGGAAGAATTTGATTAGTGTTCGGTGTCTCACAATAAACTAAAAGATTCATCCTTACTAAATATGACATTAGGGAGAGGTTATTCAAGATTCTTAGCATCAAGGTAGGATTCTATGCATCATAGTGGACATGAAAGTATCCAAGTCTATGCATGTTGTCTTGGAACAACATATGATGCATAGACTTGGCTACTTTCATGTCTTGTTCTTAGTGAGTACAGATCCTTATGATGAACTAAAAGTAAGTCTTAGTGAGTATCATAATGTCTACTCACTAAGGATTGGAATATGTGTACATTAGAAATGAGTCGATAGTCAATCATGTGATGAATTGAAAACAAGTAATACTTAATCATCGATGCCCTAGGTCATCACAGCAAGTAGATAATAAAAATGCAAGGATCCAGTAATAATACCCTAGTGTTAAACATGGGTCCTCAAAGATCCAAACAAGTAAAATATAGAATTGAGCATTATAATGTTGTGTCAATAACCAAATAAAATAGAGCAATGATATATAAAAAATGAAGAAACAGTCACAGGCCCATGGCCTTGAGCAATCAAGTTCAATATATAATCATCAATGGAAGCAAATAATGATGCCCTAGCCCGATAGTCAATCATGTGATAAATTGAAAACAAATAATAGTTAATCATTGATGCCCTAGGTCATCATAGAGTGCAAGCAGATAATAAAAATGCAAGGTTCCAGCAATAACTCCCTAGTGTTAAACATGGGTCCTCAAATATCCAAACAATTAAAATACAACAGTGAGCATTATAATGTTGTGTCAATAACCAAATCAAAGATACATACAAAAGGAAGAAACAGTCATAGGCCTGAGGCCTTGAGCAAGTAAATAATCATCAATGGAAGTAAATCATGATGCTTCGAGCTCACATGAAGAAAATGGAATGATCAAATATCCAAATAAACACCTACCTCTACTTGCCTAGCTCGACTTTTCCCTCTTCACACGCGCAGCTGGGATTTGGGGAAAATTAGAAATGAGCTTTTATTTTTATTTTTTTTGTTTATAATCATGCGGGTGTCGAAATAATGACGACACCATCTCTATTACGACAGTGTTGGGGGAACTTGCCAAAAAAATACACAAATGGTAGTGTCGTCGCTACCCACCGTCGGAATTCAACCCCAAATATTGTAGTGACACTTGTATTCATCCAATTTTGTTTTATAAACAATGAACACTTGTATTCATCCAATTTTATTTTAAATATAAATAATGGATAGTTGTATTCGTCTAATTTTGTTTTATAAGCAATGTACATTGGTCCTATGTTCACTAATTGATGATGATATTTATTTTTAAAAAAATATTCTATTTGAACATCCATGTTCAATAGTTCAAATAATTATTTCATATTTAGATAGATGATTTTTTATAGTTAATCAAAGTCAAGCTTAGTTATAGTTATATTTTTTCATGTCAATTATATAATACTAGTTAGTTAATGATAGTTTTAAAATTAATTGATTTTGTCAATTACATGAACAAATAACTTATATTAATGATCAAATTATTTATAATGTTTAAATTTTTATAAATTATAATTAATATTTAATGATAAAAATAAGTTGATGTTTACTTATATGTACATGTAAGAAATTAAATCTGGTCCATATAACATATATAAATTCAAACCACTATTTAAAAAATCCATGAAATAGGATAAAAAGTTCATGAATAACATAAATAACATAACAAGTCCATCATATCAAGTCATGATATAATCACATAACAAGTCCTAGAATAACACATGATAATTTATGATAACATGTCCATCATATCAAGTCATAATGTAATCACATAACAAGTCCTAGAATAACACATTATAATGTATGATAAAAAGTCCTAATAACATGATAACAAGTCCTAATAACACAACAAGTGTCATCGTAACAAGTCCATAGTAATAACATAAAAAGTTCTATCATTACAAGTATAACATGACAACAAGTCCTAATATAACATGTAAATGAGAAATAGTAACAAGTCTATGAAATAATACAATAAACTCAAATAAGCATCATGTAATCTAGCTCTTCTCATATAGGTGATCTACATTCCTCTTCACTCCATAGGAAGGTGACTGAGATGCACCATCTTAATGTGTCTTCTCAGCAACAACAACATCCTATGTGTCTATAGTATGAGAAGCGGCTACATCATCCTATATATTTTTAAAAGATCACATGAAAAGACCATGTGTGTATAATTCAAATGACTAGCATAATTCACTTACAAAGTAATTCGATAATGAACATTTAAAATTTTACATGCAACCATGGTCGATTATGTTAGAGTAAAAAATTAATTTAATTACATTGATTAAATTAACTTTACTACCTCTTAATATTTATCTTTATGCACTTGCATTAGTCATTTAATAATTAAATCTAATTATTAAATGCCTATTTACCTATTAGGGTTTCCTATTAGGTTTTACGATCTCCTTCTATAAGGATTGATCCATTGTATATCTTAATTTATTCTTTTGGTTGATAATAAACTTTCATATTGTCAAAGCAAAACCTTTTATTGTTTCCTACAGATTTCTTCCTTGTGACAGGTTTTTGCATGCAGGTTTCTTGGGCTTAATAGATTTGTTTTTCATCAAATTTTACATGGTATCAGAGTAGGATTTGTTGTAGCTTGTTCATGTTTGAAGAAAAAAAAGAGGAGCAAGGGTTTGACAGAAGAAATTTGGGATTTTTCAGCTAATTTGAGAGGTTTTGGTTGTAGTTTTCAGATCTGGTATTCTTTGCAGAACGTTATTTTAAAAAAATTAGCACTTTTTACAAGTGCATGCATGTGAAAGGGCATTTTTGGGGGGTGTCATTCCTAGTGTCATTTACAGTGGTGTCCTTTCTGGTGTCATTTACCAAACCTGCACCTTATTCCTCTAACCGTGGCGCATGAGCTGATGTCTACATTGGCAGATCTGAAAAGGCAAAGCTTCAAACCCCCACGGGCACCGTACTTTGACTTGCAAGATTTTTTACCTTTGATTTCTATCTAGATCTATGGTTATTTTCATAAAAAAATTTAAAGGTACACATGATACTCATTTGAAGCTTTTTTTCTCTCTCATTATAAGCAATCTTTTCCAAACTTCTAGGGTTCAGTTTATTGAATTGTGGGGGGTGTTTTATTTCTTGTTTTTTGTAATTTACTTCAATAAACTTGAAATTATATCAAAACAAAACCCCTTCTAAAAATATGGTCGAGACCTCTTCTTGTCTAGAACTTATGACCCCTCATAACTATCACACATGGAAATCCCTGATGACATGGCTTCTCTAGTCAAAAGGGTTGTGGTCTTTTTTAGACACAGTGCAACCAGTTTTACAGAGGCCTTTCAAGGTCATGCAAAAAAAGAACAAGATGGATGAGGAAATGGGGTTGATTGCTTTACATGTATTAGATAGTCTATAGTTTCATCTTAATGGGTGCAATAACCCTCTAGCTATGTGGACCAAGCTAAATGGCTTGTTTAGTACAATGAATGAGTTCAGGGAACTTCATATTGAGGTAGAGCTTACCTCTCTTGTACCAGATCATTTTCCATCCATTGAGGACTTCTTGATGAATTTCAAGCAGCAAAGGTCTTTATTACAGGTATGTGGAAAGACTAAGACTGACACAGATTGTATCTACCTGATTCTATCAAAGCTTCAAGGAAAATTTCAAATTTTCTCCTCTACCATGGATGCATTGGGTGAGAGATTCCAGATGCCCACTTTTGAGGTGTTATGTCATTAGTTGACTAGAGAGAAGGCCAAGCTCACATAGTTGGATTATTTATCTGGAACTAAGAACCAAGCTTTGGTTGCTCAGACTTCTAAGGGGATACAGAAGCAGAAGTAGAAGCCCAAAATAGATTCAGTTGGCAGTGAGCATTCCTCCAAGCCACCTCAAAAAATAGAAATAAATCCACTCCTAAGGGTAAATCTTCTAAGTCTAGTGAGTCTTCCTCTAAGACTAAGAAGTTCATAGGTGAACCTTGCATTTTATGTTGCAAGGAAGGGAATCCAATTTCCATGTGTTGGAAACATCTTGAGGCTCTAGAGGAAGCATTGCAGTAGCATAGTATTGCTTCTCCACAACCTTCACCTACTCCCACGGGGAAAGGCCATGCTCTTTTTGCATGAGCATTATCTTCCACTGCTACATGGACCATTGATTTAGGTACTTCGCACCATATGACACACACACCTAGTTTGGTTACCTCACTTTCTCAGAGTGCTACTACACATATTGTAGTTGGCGACTCAGAACAAATTTTAGTTATAGGTTTTGGTATTGTTTCATTAGATGGTGGCTCTCTACTAGATGTTCTTTTGGTTCCTTCCATTTCTACAAACCTCATGTCTGTCTATCATATTTGCCATTTTGTTTCTGGTAAGACAGTTGAGTTCTCACCACATGATGTAGTTATTCGAGACCTCCATGACCCTAATTTGGTTGTTGCTACTTGGAGTGTTGATTCAGAGTCTCACTTATATAGGTTTGATGGCTTTGACAGCTTCAGTTATATAGGTGTTTCCCTTGTTGCTCATGTAGATACAGTGAGAAAGCTTTGGCATGAGCATTTTGGCCATGTCAACTACAGATATATACAATAGATGAGTACATAGGAGTTAGTAATTGGGCTTCCTCAGATCTCTTGCACTGATGGTGTTTGTCAAGGTTGTGCACTTGGAAAACATCATAAAGATCCTTTTCTAACAGGTAGATCCACATGTGCTAAGGCACAATTTGAGTTGATACACAGTGATCTTGTATCATTTCCCGCTCCTTTTTTTGGTGGTTGTTATGTGCTCACCTTTATTGATGACTTCTCTAGATGCACATGGGTGTACTTCTTAAAGTACAAGCCTGATGTCTTTGATTCATTTCAAGTCTTTAAGACATTTGTGGAGAAGCAATCTGGTCTTTCTGTCAGGTAAATATGCACTAACAATGGGGGGGAATATGTGAATCAATCTTTTCATGATTTTTGCACTGAGTAGGGTATATTGCATCAACTGACAATTCCCCATACTCCTCAGCAGAATAGAGTTACTGAGAGAAAGAATAGAACATTGCAAGAGATGGCCAATTGTATGATATAGTCATGAGATATGCATCCTTCTTTTTGGGAAGAGGCAGTGAATTGTGCCAACTACATTCAGAATCAAATGCCTCATAAGGCATTATGACATTTGACTCCTTAGGAGGCTTGGTCCCATGTCAAGCCTAATGTTTCTACATTTTGAGTGTTTGGTAGTGAGGCTTGGGCATTTATTCTAGATGCTCAGAGGAAATCCATGGAGAGGAAGATCCGACCACTCATATTTGTTGGATATTGTGAGGATATGAAGGTGTACAGGTTGTTTGATCTTGATTCCAGAGAGGTCTTGTTTTGGCGAGATGTCCAGTTTGATGAGCGCTATCCTCATATGGAGCCTCCATCACCAACTTCTCCCTCATTACCTAGTACTTCCTCTTCTCCTCTTCAGGATCCTATATCCTTTATGGATGATTTAGATGATGATCCACCTTCTCCTCCTCCACTAGATATTATGCAAGTTCCCAAGTGGGCTCGTGATACTATCAGTATTGCTAGTTCTTTGGTAGGAGATCCTTTAAATACCCATCGTACTCATGCTTAGAAATATGGTATAGGTCTTTTGATTCATGTTGTTTCAAATGATCCTCATAAGTTTTCAGGAGCGATAGGACATCTTGAGTGGGATAGGTCTATGGATGAGGGGTACTCTTCTTTGATGAAGAATCACACTTGAGATCTTTGTACTCTTCTGAAAGGAAGAAAGATGGTTCAGTGCAAGTGGGTGTACTATACCAATTATGTTGCAGATGGTTCTATTGATCGGTATAAGGCAGGTCTTGTTGCAAAGGACTTTTCATAGGTGGAGGGTATTGATTACTCTGAGACCTTTTCTCCTATCACCAAGATGAATTCTATTCACCTGGTACTTCTCTTGTAGCTTCATAGGGTTGGATAGTGTATCAGATGGATGTGAAGAGTGTGTTCTTGCATAGGGATCTACATGAGGATATCTATATGGAGAAGCCTTGTGGTTTTTTGTATGACTCTTCTCTTGTGTGTAGATTTTGGAGGTCATTGTATGGTCTCAAACAAGCCCCTCGGGCTTAGTATGAGATGATGGACTCTTTCTTGCTAGCCTCACACTTCACCCGCTGTCATTCTAATCCTATAGTATACATTCAGCATCATGGGGCTGATCTTGTGATACTTGTGTTGTATGTTGATGATCTCATCATCACAGGTAGCTCATCATCTATGATTTAGAGTGTTCAGAGAGCATTGATAAAGCAATTTGAGATGACAGATCTTGGACTTCTGCACTACTTTTTGGGCCTACAAGTTATTCAATCTTTGGATGGGATTTCCATACACCAGTAGAACTATGCTCTTGACATGCTTCATAGATTCAGCATGCTTGATTGCAAGCCTTCTCCCACACCTTTTCAGTCAAGTGTTCTTTTTTCTACCACTTTCTCTACTCCTTCAGTGGACTCCACCTTATACAGGCAACTTGTGGGTAGTTTGGTGTACCTGACACACACTTGTCTTGACATTTCCTTTGTGGTTGGCGTTGTCTATCAATTCTCCCATGATCCTCATGAGATTCATTGGTAAGCTGCCAAATGTATTTTGAGGTACATTCAGGGTACTACTTTGTGTGGAATTCACTGTACATCTAGAGCTCCTCACATTGTTGGTTTCACAGATGCTGATTCAGATTGGGGTGGTGATACATATGATCAGAAGTCTGCTTCTAGCTTTATTTTCTGTCTTGGTTCTGGTCCTATCACATGGTCTTGAAAAAAGAAGACTTTTGTTGCATTATCATCTATAGAGACTGATGTGGAGAGAATCCTCACACTCTGCAAATCTGCAAACTTCATCAACTCCAATTTTATAAACATTGATTAGAGGCTCTCAGTCGTACTGTAACCCTCATATTCATGTAATAACATCTCCATAATCCTTCACTAAATCAACTCACCAACAACTACTGAACATTGCATGCTTTGTGTTTCCATTTCAAACATGAATATGATAGTGTGTTCACCACCTTTTCTCTATTTCAAACACCAATTTCAATAAATAATGGTCTTCGTTGGTCAACCATTCTAACTACAACTAGATCTTTCTCAGCCTACCTTGAAGTTCACCACCACCATGTAGGTTGATTCAGCACAAACATGTGCATGACAACACATTCACCATGTTTTCTTCTCAAAGAAGATCGAGCACCAAATATAATGATCGTCAGTTGACATGTTTTAGTGATTGATGCAAGGGCATCCTAGGGTAATCGGCAAATCTGCATGGTGGTGAGTTGAAGTAGTTATGTGTTACTCAGTTGCACCTTTAACTGAGGATCTTGATTATTGAAGGGCTTGGTCACTAAAGGAACTCAGTAAAACTCTAGCACTCGACAAGAACTTGCACTTGGTGAAGCCTGTAGTACTCAATTGACGTGCTTGCTCAGTGATGCCTAGTTGGCTCGGTTGTTTTACTGGCACTCGGTAGTTTTGGCTTACCGACTAGAGTTCTTGGAGTTTTGGTTGGCCGAATTGGTATATTTAATGTTGGTAGCTTGTGTTGCATTCTCCTATGTGGATCTTGAGGCCTACATGGAGAATTAATTGTTTGTAAGGCTATTTGAGAGCTGCCTATTGTTGCATTTAATATTTGTTTGTTTTAGAAGCCAACTTGGTTTAGGAGTTAATTGATTCTTCAAGCTGACTTGTGGTTGAATAAATTTATTTAAGGAGTGTTTGGGTAGTTGTTTAGGGAGTTAGTGAGTGGAGATAGATTGATAAGACAATAATTGGATCCTACGAGATCTTGAAGATCAGATTGTTTGTCTGATATTTGTATTAGCACAGCTAGTGGTTTGCATGCTTGGAGACAAGGAGATTGTTTGGGGGCTTATGAGCTCAAGTTTAGATCTACCTTAGTGTTTCCACTAGTTGCTGATGTGCTACAGAGCTGGACTAGCTAGGAGATTGTAGAATTACTATTGTAAGTGATTGTATTTGGCCCTAACCTAGAAGGCCTTACAGCCAGGAATGTTGAATGAAATTCTATTTGAGCATTATATTATTGTGTTTTGTTGTGTTGTTATTGTTATTTTTATTGTTGGTGTATTCTTGTACTATCCCTTTTTGGATCCTCCATCCTACCCTGCATCAGGTTGTATCAGAGCTTGAAGTTCTTAAGTGTGTAAACTGATCATCGAGTTGAGACAGTTTGCACCAGGACCTTAGGTTGGTGATTTGTTGCCTTGGGTTTTCGAAGATCTTAAAGGATGCCTCTGAGAAGATTGGACCCTAGGGTGATTGCAGATCTCTATGATGTTGTAGAATCAAAGATTACAAAGAAGGTTAAAGTAGATTTCAGATCTGAGATGGAATTGATGAAGGATGACATGATTGTTGAGATCATGAGGGCTATTGTTGGTATGCTAAGGAATCTTGGTACTAAAGATGGCTATGAGGAAGTTGTCAAAGAATTTGAAGCTATTGGATCTAGTGGAGATGATAGAACCAATCGGAGGAACAAATCTGGTGAAGACAAAACTAGTCAATTGGAGAGATCTGGAGCTCGGTTAAGTACTAGTTACCGAATGGAAGTTTCTACTTTCTCTGGTACTTTGAGACCTGAGGATTAGATTGATTGGATTGGTGAGTTATAAGATTTCTTTGAGCTTGAAGAACTTGAATATCCTCTTAGAGTGATATTAGCACAGGCTAAGTTGAAAGGACATGATGCTCTTTGGTGGAAAGAGTTGCAAAGAGATAGAGAAGATGAAAGTGAAATGAAGATCAATCTGTGGAGGTTGATGGTGACTAAGTTGAAAGATAAGTTCATACCTTCTGACTATGAACTTGACTTGTTTAAGAAATTATAGAATTTGAAGCAAAAAGATTTGGCTGTGGATGACTATACCGAGGATTTCTATAAGTTAACTATTCGGTCTGGACACAGAGAACTTGTTAAAGAAAAGGTAGCTCGGTATGTGAATGGTTTGAGATTCAATATTTAGGACGAGCTTGTTATGTTGAAGATTGATTCAGTTGAGGATGCTTATCAGTATGCTCTAAAGGCAGAAGATAAGTTGAAGAAAAGACAACATGGTAATTCCTGAGGGAAGGAGAAGCTAGATCACTCGGTGAAGGATAAATCAGCTATTGAAGATGAACTGAAACCTGTGGAGCTGAGAAAAAGGACAAGTACGGTTATCTTTAAGGGTACTTGTTATAATTGTGGTGAAGAAGGACATTGATCTTTTGAATGTTCGCATAAGAAGCTTGGTAATAGCAGGAATGTTGTGGTGAATGAGACCATTATGAATGAACCTGAATTAGAAAACTTGTTGGTTCAAAGAACATTACTCGGTACTAAGGTGGACCCTTGTCAGAGGAGTAATTTGTTTAGAACTCAGTGCAAGTCAGGAGGTAAAATTTGTAATGTGATTGTGGATAGTGGTAGTACTGATAACCTTGTAGTTGAGGAGATGGTTCATAAACTTGGTTTGAAGAGATTGAGACATCCTTATCCTTATAGGATTGTCTGGTTGCAAGATGTTCATGCTTTGGAAGTGAGGGAGCAATGTCTTGTTGATTTTTAGATTGGCCAGTATAAGGATCAAGTGTTGTGTGATATTGTGGAGATGAGTAGTTGTCACATATTGCTCGGTAGACCTTGGCAGTATGATTGCAAAGTTGTGCATGATTGTGTCAAGAATGTATTTACTGTTGAGAAGCATGACAGGAAGTTTTCCCTGATGCCTTTGCTAGATACAACACTCGGTAGGAGGAACCTAAGCTTTGGGAGCTGAGATGAGTTGAAGGATCCTGAAAGGATTGGAGATTAGTATGGAGAAAAAACCTATTGATTGTCTAGGAAAGACTTGAAAAGACAGAGAAAGCAGAAGTGGAAGAGTATGCAAGGAGAAGACTCAAAGGACCTTTATGTGAAGAACCAGTTCAGGTTTTATGTGTTGAATCCCAAATGATTTTCTTCTAGCCTTTGAGAACATCTTTTTGAACCTGGGGTGTCTGATGTAGGGGCATCCTAGGGTAATCGGCAAATCTACATGGTGGTGTGTTGAAGTGGTTATGTGTTACTCGGTTATAGCTTTAACTGAGGATCTTAGTTATTGAAGGTATTGGTCACTGAAGGAACTTGGTAAAACTCTAGAGCTCGGCAATAACTTGCGCTTAGAGAATCCTGTGGTGCTCAGTCGACGTGCTTTCTTGGTGATTCCTAGCTAGCTCGATTGTTTTACTAGCGATCGATAGTTCTGGCTTACCGACTGGAGTTCTTGGAGTTTTGGTTGGCCAACTTGGTGTATTTAATGTTGGTAGCTTGTGTTGTATTCTCCTATGTGGATCTTGAGGTTGACATGGAGAATTAATTGTTTGTAAGGCTATTTGAGATTTGACTATTGTTGAATTTAATATTTTTTTTAGAAGTCGACTTGGTTTAGGAGTTAATTGTTTCGTCCAGCCGACTTGTGGTTGAAGAAATGTATTTAAGGAGTGTTTGGGTAGTTGTTTAGGGAGTCAGTGAGTGGAGGTAGATCGATAAGATAATAATTGAATCCTACGAGATCTTGAAGATCAGATTGTTTGTTTGATATTTGTATTAGCAAAGCTAGTAGTTTGCATGCTTGGAGACACATAGATTGCTTGGTGGCTTGTGAGCTCAAGTTTAGATCTGCCTTAGTGTTTCCACCAATTGTTGATGTAACTCCACAATCCATCGATAAGTAACTCTTCAAACCTAATTTCAGAAGAAAATAATAATAAAGTTAGGGAGAGGACCAAAAGAAATTTGCAAAAACTATTTTCTCAAAATATAATACATTAAAATTCAACGTGCATACATAATATAACTGGCTCTCTGGTTGAAGGCCAAAGAGCCAATTCTTTTCCCACTCTTTTGTACTCTTTGTCTGTTCCCTATATCTCATAAATTCCTCTCTCTTCCTAATCGGTTACATTGTTCTCTCTTTATAGAGATGAATCTCTATATCGAGATTCTTGGGTTGTTATAGAAATCATCCATCTACCCGATATTTGCATTTTTACTTTTATTTACAAATATCATATAATCCATTTTTTAATACATCAATGCAATTTTAAGCCATTAAACCATTTCTTGACATGGTTACACGAAATTCTAAATGACTTAAACATATCATTATTATGAAACTTGGCATAATGCTCAAAGGTCAAGGTGCCTCTTCACCATACTCCTACATTTGAAAGATTTCCAAGTCCCTTTGGAAATTTTCTCGCTGAAACTGGAAAAATTATTTGTGCCTCCCTATCTACCATCCATTGTGATGATGCCTCTGTTGCTTCCTTTAAATCCTTCAACTGACTCACATCAATGGAGTCTATACGACTTGTTGTCCACCACTCTTCATGTTTTTTCTTCACACAACCACCACCATACTATCATCTTACCCACACGAGATTCTAGAAGATGCTTACCACTCTTCCGCAGTGGTCTCTTTCTCCTTGCACCTTCTACCCAGCTTCATCTCGACGGAGACAGTACCAAGACCCCTATTGAGATCTTCACACATGCAAGAACAACTTCATCCTTCTATAGCTTGGATGGATCAACTTGTAACCATGAATCAAAATAATGCTTTATCCTGCCCAAATCTTTCACGGGCTCTGATACCACTTGATGCGGAGAGAATCCTCACACTCTACAAATCTACAAACTTCATCATCTCCAATTTTATAAATGTTGATTAGAGGATCTCAGTCATACATTAACCCTCATATTCATGTAATAACATCTCAAAAGACCCAATACATAAACCAAACCAAACTCTATAATGTCATTTGCCAATAACGAACAAACCCGATTCATATCACTATTACATTCTTTCATAAAATGAAATTTTTTAAAAAAATTGATAACAATCCATCGACAAGTAACTCTTCGAACCCAATTACAAAAGAAAATAATAATAAAGTTAGGGAGAGGACCAAAAGAAATTTGCAAAAACTATTTTCTTGAAATACAATACATTAAAATTTAACTTGCATACATAATATGACTGGCTCTCTGGCTAAAGGCTAGAGAGTCGATTCTTTTCCCACTCTTTTGTACTCTTTGTTTGTTCCCTATATCTTGTAACTTCCTCTCTCTTCCTAATCGGTTACATTGTTCTCTCTTTATAGAGATGAATCTCTTTATCAAGATTCTTGGGTAATTATAGAAACCGTCCATCTACCTAATATTCTCATTCGGACTTTTGTTTGTACAAATGTCATATAATCCATTTTTTAATACATCAATGCAATTTTAAGCCATTAAACCATTGCTTGACATGGTTCCATGAAATTCTAAATGACTTAAACATATCATTATTATGAAACTTGGCATAATGCTCAAAGTTTGAGGTGCTTCTGCACCAGAGACAAAGTATTGAGCAGTTGTGCTAGCTAGTCAAGAGGTTTTATGGCTTCAACAATTGATGACAAAGTTTGGGTTTCCTCCTAATAGTCCCACTCTTCTTTGATGTGACAATCAGAGTACCATTCATATTTCTCACAACCCATTTGAGCATCAGCAAACCAAGCACATTGATATCCATATGCATTTCATCAGGTAGCTAATTCAGGATGGTTCTCTCAACTTGGAGTATGTTCACTAAGCCTTTTGCATCCCCACAGTATCTTCAGCTTCATTCTATGCTTGGGGTGAAGGAAGTTGACCTTGGGGGGTCTCAGTGAGGCCTACCTTCCTTTCTTTTTCTCCACTTTCCACATCTTTCTATCTCTTTTTGGAGGAGGGTTTTTCCCATGTGGTTTTCCCTGTTTCTCTATTTCATAAAGATTTGGTTGTGATTGGATACCTCATGATGCCATTTTGTCGGGACCCAAATTTGCATTCAACATTGTAGTTCCTTTACTTCTTTCTTGCATTGTTTGTAGTTGCATTGTTGCTCATCTTAAGGGGGGGTGTTAGAGTAAAGAATTAATTTAATTACATTAATTAAATTAACTTTACTACCTCTTAAGATTTCTCTTTATGCACTTGCATTAGTCATTTAATTATTAAATCTAATTATTAAATGCCTATTTACCTATTAGGGTTTCCTATTAGGTTTTACGATCTCCTTCTATATGGATTGATCCATTGTATATTTTTATTTATTCTTTTGGCTTATAATAAACTTTCATATTGTCAGGGAAAAACCTTTTTTTGTTTCCTACAAATTTCTTCCTTGTGACAGGTTTTTGCATGCGGGTTTCTTGGGCTTAATAGATTTGTTTTTCATCAAATCTTACAGATTATTCCCTTTGCGAGATGTGGAGGTCCACTCTCTTGGACAACAAAAGTGGAAGTAGTCAAATCCTATATAAACAAACATTACAAAACATTGAGTATGATCATGTGTGGGTCAATTTTGATAATCCCTATAAAAGACCTACACAATAGACATTGCAAATTTAATTTTAATAATGACCTCAAAGGACAATGTGGATAGCTACATTTGGCTCAACCCAATAGCCATACCAAGAGTGATGATGGTGTCATCATGGACAACATATATTTAAAGCATGAGTCAAAATTGTATGTACATAAATTCTAAACTATATAAAGACTCAAAATTTATGGAAGAAAATCATAATATGGGTGTCAGACATCTAGCCAAAGTCATTGATGGGTCAGGACATAGATATGAGGCATCCTCGAATAATCCAATAGCCTACAATTATAACAAAATAAACATGAATCAAAGTTGTACATAAATTAGTAAGCATGTAAATACTTAAAATTTATGGATGAAAAACATATTGCGAGTGAGGCTAAGCCTCCATGACCGATGGACCATAGTGTGAAGAAGTACCAACCTCCATAAATGATATACCCTACAAAATTGTAAAAAATATATCAAACACATTATTAAATTTGAGTTTTAATTATTTACTTTAAATGTACTTAAATGTATCTAGATCAATGTGCATACCGTGAATGGGGCATCGACATCTCGAGGTAAAATGATAATGCTCCCTTGTGCCCACAACTATAGATGACATAGTGTTAAACCTCCTCTGTTCACCAAAAAATCCACATGTTATGGAATTTAATATGTGTATGTGGAATTTAATATTGTATTATAAATTATAAATAAATTTTACTTCTACAGGATGATCATCATCCACGTAGAGAAAATTACCATATGATGTGATTTCATCTCTAGCATCAACATCATCAAGTCCAGCATCAACAACATCATGTCTAGCATCAGTAGGGGCACTCCATCACTCTAGGGACTCATACATGTATCCCTACAGCTCGTGAAAACATGTGTTGTGTTGGAGGGAGCCCCCATTTGAGTCAACTGCTTGAACTAATTTCCCGTAAGGTCACTCAATGAACCAAGAGAAGAAACCACTACTTGATGTTGGACGGGTACATGAATAACTAGACTAGGATTTTTTGAATTGATTTTGATTTTTTTATTAATTTAGTTCTAGATTCTCAAAATAATGCCTGATGAAAAAACAACAACCTCTTCATGAATAACCAACACAAGCAAACCCTCAAAAAGTTGCACCTCAAGAACAAGAAAACCCTCAAAATGTTGCCCCTCCTCTAGTAGAACCTGTACAAGACATACAAGAGGATCTTATAAATCACTTATCATAGAATAAAACTCAAATTACTTAGATAATGAATAGATTGAGGTCCTCTACTAATGAGCATCACTCATCCCTTGCCAAAACTATTGAATCAATGGCCAATAGTGCTAGGGAGGTATCTAGATAGGTTATCAAATGGGGCTCATATAGGGATAAATGTCGTGCATTCTATGTTGATGGGTTGTCATATGATGAGGATAAAATTGATAATTAAAGATGATATATGTGCTCTTTTTAGTGAACCTAAAACTAATATGACCTTAACTCATGATTCAAAGAGGTTTCCTATACATTGGTGTAGCCACATTAGGATGAAAAATGCTTTTTGGGATAGGTTTTATATGGTCTTTGACCAACCACCTTGTGAAAATCCAAAACTAGGTGGAACGTGATCAGGTTCTATCAATTTTGCCCTCAAACATGCATTGATTTTAAGTCATTTTTCTCATTGGAAATGAGTTTGGCCGCGAACAAACTCAAAAATTAAAGTTCTTCAAAACCTAATCAATTTTTGAAGAATTTAGGTTTGGTATTCACCAAGTCGTAACTTGGTTGATTTATTTTAAATTTTAAATAACTCGGTCGTGTTATGAGTGATTTTGGGTTTTTTCACATGGTTGGCCACCTTTTGACAATCAACTTTTTGCATACACCCTAAGATCCACAAGACACATCAAAAAAACTAGTGTGTGCTAACATTCCATGTTAGAAGTCATCAAAACACATTTCCAAACCAGGACAATAATTGAACATCACTACAATAATATATGATACAATTTTTTGGATTACCAAGAGCAATTTTTGGATCACGAGAGAATGCCACAACCAAGCCCAAAACTTAAATCCATTAGCATAGGTATCAGCACACCTTCAACCCTAATTTATAGAGTGGAAAACCTTCTAAAAAGCACAAATGTAGCATTATCAACTACAAATGGAAAACTATATTTCTTTGTTCATTGAACCATAGACATCCAGACCACACTAGCTTTTGGATATAAGAGTACAACATTGAACCACTATTAAACATCATCTTCACATGATCACAAGATACATATCTATCTTTCACTAACTTCCACTATGTCATAACTTTAGTACACAAACTTTCTTCTCCAAGAATAGTATACTTTTAGACCAAAGTGTTTGAGCAACCACAAACACCTCCAAAACACAATGTTTGACAGATCAATGAAACCAGAAAACCAAAAATATATTTTCAACAAATAGACCACTACTACTCTAGAAGAAATAATACATTGTGTGGTTCGCAATGTAGCCCTATCTAGTACCAAAAGTCATATGCAAGATTCCTTCAATGAGCACATGCTAAAAGCCTTTATCACATTAAAATGAAATAGAAAATTGGTTAATTATAGCATAATAACCCTTTTCTCACTTCAAACTTTCTTGATTCGTTAAACATAAACGTATAAAACTCTAAAATATGATGAAGTGTGTGTAGATATACTCTTCTTCCAAAATAGTGAAAGAATGTGGATCATAACTAGGTTACGAGAACAAGCTCGCTATCTAAGTAATTTACATCATTAACTTTTAAGTCATGCTTCCAAATTAATTATACTAATTGGAATAGATGCAAGATGATATTATAGATATACTTCAACCAATTCCACCATTGTATCTATCCATTATACTCCAACTCAAGATATACTCAAAATGCTCTAATATGACATGACAAGTAATTTTTATTCTCTTGGATGTCTTGACCTTAATGGCCACAACCTGGTACACTAATACATTTGGGGTGAAATTGTGACGGCAATTTGCGACGACAGGGAAATGTTAAGCGGTTTTGGCTTTTTTTTTTCAAATATAGCCCGACACCGTCGCAATTGCAACGTTGTCAGGATATAAGTGCAAAAAAAAAAAGGAACATTGTCATTTGTGTTTTCAACAGCACCGAGAGAGATTCCCTCCGCGAAATCAAGCGGGTTATCATTTGTGTTTTGAACAAAGCGGGTTGTCATTTATGTTTTGAACAGCACCGAGAGATATTCCCTCCGTGAAATCAAGCGGGTTGTCATTTGTGTTTTCAATAGCACCGAGAGAGATTCCCTCCATGAAATCACAGCTACAATTTCTGAGTACGTTGGGTTTATTTTTCTTTTGTCATTATTATTTAATCTGGTATTCAGCTGTTAGAGAGCTAAAATACCCAAAAATGAGGACATATCTGTGTTGAATTTATTGTTAGTGGCTTTGGTTATTTAGAATGCTTCCCCACAATACTTAATATGATGCATTTGGTTTTCAAAGCTTTCATTGACTTGGATTCAAGATTCTGAGACTTTCACATGCCTTGCTTCAGTTGTTTCCGCAAACAAATCGCGTGCCTTTTGTATGCTTCCACATTTTATATACATGTCCATCAGGGTAGTCACCACCACTATATTTGACAAAAACCCATCTTCAATTACTTTTTGGTGAATTTCCCTACCCTGTTCTAAAGATCCCATTTTGGCATATGCTTGAAGAATGCTGGCAAAAGTGGTTGAGTTTGGTTTTATACCTCCCAATTGCATTTGTTTAAAAACCTCCAACGATTTTTAAACAAATGCAATTGGGAGGTATAAAACCAAACTATAACAATCCACCTTTGCTTGGATAGATCACTCACTGCTATACATTAGCATTCAACTCACGGTAATTTCCCACAGTTTATCCTGTGATCACATTGTTTTCCACAAAACTTTGCATATGCAATGTCAGTACTTCATAATACAAGTTAGTTATTATCATCCCATGAATATTAGGCCTTCTATGTTCATGGGATGATCTTCATTATCTCTAAAACTCTACTGCAATGACAAGTCTAGACAAAAGAATGACTGTTTCAGCAGTGACTGGCGCGACAGCAGTCTCAATATAATAGTAAACTCATTCAATAACAAGAATAATTGAATAATCAAACCAAATGATTTGAGACTTAAAAGATCAAGGAACTTGCAGAAATTAAAGTTTATTGCTCGCTGTTTCCTTCACCAGTCCATACACCCGCGCAACAGCAAATTCAAAGTAAACTCATTCAAAACAGTTTAGAATGGATGAAAGAAATCCTTCTAACTCATGTATGTGTTAGTTCAAACAAACTAAGACTTCCAAGATAAATGGAGTTGCAAAAACTAAGAGTTTTATATTTCTTACTGTTGCAGTCGGTATATATCTCCCTTCTTTGTCGTAACAGAGATATATATAAGATTCTTTATAACTTCTCAAAAACTAATCCAACCAATTTTCATCGGTTGGAGCTTAGTTTGAGCCTAACTAAATCCTAAATACTAACTCCCTCCATTGTTAGCTAACCGTTGGATTTTGAAAATTCAAAAATTCCAACTTATAATTAATTGAATTATTTTAATCCAAAGACCACTAAACTCACTAACTTTGATCTCTTATGATTATTAAACTTTCCAAAAGACTTAAACTTCCGCACTAGCCTATTCTAGATTCTTAGAACATTATTGAACTTTGGACAATCTCAGTCCATTGTAAACAAGCTTTTAGTCCTAATAAGGACATCATTACAAACTCATTGAAGTATTGCATTATTTTAATAACATTAAAGGTGCTAAGATCCTCCAATTGACCTGTTGACCCTGTTTATGTATTCCATCCCTCTGATTTGTCCTGAAAGTCTGTATAATCTCCGTCTCCAAATTGGTTGTGTGAGGTGCTCCGGCACCAGTTCGCCAATGGAATAGAAGTTGTTCTTCCTATATCAATGGAAATCCTAGCTCTACAACTTCTAACATTAATTGAAGTAGAGGAAGATGGTGCGATGAATGTCATATTAGTAAAATTGTTGAATCTACAAGAAGCTTATGAGAATGCTTATAATGCCTTGACACATCACCAAAGAATAGTATAATGTGGGTTTGACAAGAGGTATGCAATCCCCCTCTTAAGAAAAATGATATGATTTTGAAGTACAATGAAAGAGCAGCCAATCCAAGTCAACATACAAAGTTTGATGCCTTATGGGAGGGTCCTTTTTATATTTCTCGCTACAAAGAAAATTATGTTTTTGAGTTGGAAAACATGGAAGGTAATCCTTTTGAGATATTGATAAATAGGATCCATCTTAAACATTTCTATTAATAGTTTATCCTTCCTTCTTGTACATAGTAGGTTATTTATGCTTTAAGCTCAATAAGTATCATGAGGTACATTTTCTTTGTTGTTAGTCTCTAGTTTTCTTAAGGTTTGAGCCCATGTTTTACCCCGTGCATAGCATTTTTTGTTGTCCAACACATTTTAAAATGATCACCCCCCTATTATTGTATCACTTCCTCCTTGTTCCTCATTCAAGTGGCAATTACACAAGGGACAGTCACTGTGAGATGTCCTCATTTGTGACAAGGACAGTCACACATGAGGACATCTCACAGTGACTGTCCCTTGTGTAATTGCCACTTGAATGTATTGCTATTCAACCACATTTATGGGCCCGTTTGGACCACGACACATAGTAGCAATTGCGACGGCGGTGCCGTATTGGCGACGCCCAGGCCCGTCGCAATTGCTTCGGAGGACCGTCGCAATTGTGACGCCCTGCCGTCGCAATGCGACGGAGGTGCTGAATGGGTGAAGCAGTGACATTGTGACGGCAGGGCGTCGCAATTGCGACGAAAACCCATAGACATCGTGATTTGCGACTAAAAAACTATGACGTCTATCACTGTTGCTATAGCGACACATAGCCGTCACAAAATGGCCCCAAATTTATTAGTGGTAACACCTCCTTGACACTCCTTTGACATCAATGAACATCATCTTATTTTACTCTTACTATACAATACATTTTTTTCCTAGTTTCTCAATCTTACTATTTCACATTAATAGTACTATATCTCCATGTTTGTAATGCCCCGCTAGGAAACCCTTGGAACAAAGGACAAAACATAAGCTAAAAGAGATAGAAAAACTTTTTTTTATTCAATTACATGTGATCATGCATTACTTAACATCATTATTTCATGTCAAGAGAATTACAATTAATAGAGTAATACTCATTAGTCAATACACAGAAGGCTACCACACATCCAAGGGTTCCATGACAACCACACTTAGGTTTATTTTAAACACCAAACAAAGTGTTCCTAAGATAAACAATCATGCAATAATCTTGAAACCACTAACCATATTCAATGAGAAATAAATCACAAAAAATCATAAATCCCGCTTACTACAAGTTCAAGCAATAAACCTTAATGTTCTTCCAAGTAAGAAACAGACGCTAAAAGGTAGTTAGAGGTGTCAAAGAGAACACGTGCTAAAGAGTAGGTGTTGGTGCTAAAACTCAAGTTTTCCTTGCACTATAGCTAAGAAAGTCTTAGTCCAAAGAAATAAAGGTGCTAAATAGAACATGCACCAAAGTATAGGTGTAGGTACCAAAACACAAACCTCACCCCCAAAATGAGGCTAAACCCCATGAAACTTTACCAAATTAAAAAAATAAGTTAGTAAATAATAATATACGACACATTTGCTAGTAAATAATAAGTTAACATTTAAATAATTTAAAATAATATTATAATATTTAATTACTCAACTGCGAATACCTTGACAATGCACAAACATATTGGTGGTCATTCACAATTTATACAAGGTAACACAGATTTTACCTACATGGTAACCAGAGGTGTAATAATGCAAATAAAGATAGATTGTCCTAACCAGTTCAAAGATATTGGCTAAATATCATGAACGGCCAATGTAATTATCTCTTGTAACTACTGTCGAGGATAAAGACACATTCAGACCTGTGAATCCAAGTGGAGTCGATGTCTGGTACCTACCATCACTACAAAATATGTACATCAAGTGTAGTTGCTCATATATATATATATATATATATATATATATATATATATATATATATATATATATATATATATATAATAGTTAGAACACATATAAAAATAATCTAGAAATGAAACTAATGAAGGGGTATTTTAACAACATAATTTATTTATTTTAATGTTACGATACATCCCTTTTATTTTTATCAATTAAAATATGTCAATAATAATCTAAATCAATCAAATGCGTCTAATTAATATGTTACAACAATAAAGAGCATAAATCAAAACCCTTAACCAGATAATAACAAAGTATGATAAATCTCCATATCTTAGTAGTCATTGGCACAATCCTTGGTGAACTAATAGGAAACCACATCACTATCAATATTTAATCAAATATCCTCATATAAGTTATAGACTAAATATCATCATATAACATCATATCACTCATCATAGAGTCATCATGCAGCATATATGATCATCATTGAATCACAAGTATAACCTATTATCCACATCAACAATGATAACACATGGTCCAAAAAATATAACTGTAACTGGGTGCATCTCATGAATGTCAATACAAATAATAAATACGAACAGTCACTAGATAATATAAAGAGAGTCTAGCTCAAATCAAAATATAGCAATGACATAATGCAACCCACATGAGGCACTACAATGTTCATGTTCTATTATTCTTTATGTTGTGGTTGTGTTAAGTCTTTTATCTTTTCTTCTCTTGGCATGTAGATAACAACCATTACTGGGGCATTTCTCATTTAATTGTTGATACTTATCTTATGGTACATGATTACTATTCTAGATGAGTGTTTCATGAATTATATATTATTGCAAAAAGTCATATACACATGGAATATTTGGATTACTATTTTCTTATGTGACTTAGAGATTATTTGTGCTAAGATTATATCATCTATTCATATTCACATGCTTCCATAAATTTAATATGTTATGAAGTTGTAAACATACTGTCTATTTTTTATGTATTTTTCTATAGTTGTATCTATTTGTAATATCAATTATTGATCAATTGCATAACTGTAGTGGACTTAGTATTTATCGTCCCTAGTAGATTAGAAGCAATAATTAAAATTCTTTAAATAAAATTGTATCATTTTCAAAATTTGATTTAAAATGTTAGAGAGAGGGAACCATTGCATACTTCTTTTCTTCAAATGATTAAAACTTTACTCACTATTTTAAACTTTAAATTCTAATGAATATATTTAAAAAGAAGGATTAATGATTATAACTATCATAAAAAAAAAATTGGACATTAAAATTCTTTAAATACCTTGGAATGATCATCAAACTTGTGAAATGCTCTGTATTACAATGAACACTATTTCCATCTAACCCTCCTCATCATCAACAATGTGATAGCATTCTATGATCGATGATAAAAAATGATATTATGATGCACACGTAGTATCATTTCTAAATTTTATCACTACTGGGATGGGGTCCCACAAATGTGACCCTACTAGTTCAAAGTTCTAGTTAAAAATAATTATTGATCAAAACAATAATATTATTAAAATATACTAGACACATTAAATTATAAATTAAACAATGTCTATCGTTGATGTATTGTTTTGTAGGGATTTTTACTTGTAATATTCATTATTGGTTGATTGTATAATGATAGTGGACTTATTATTTGTGTTCAATAATAGATCCCAAAGAAATAATTAGAAATAATTAAAACTGAATCATTTTTACAATCTGATTGAAAATGTTAGAGAGAGGAGATCAATATATAATTGTTTTTTTATATGATTAAAATTTTACTCATTATTTTAAACTTTAAACTTTAGTGAAATATTTAAAAGGGGGATTAGTGTCTATATTTATCATAATAAAATTGGATATTGAATTTTTTTTAAACGCCTTGGAATTATCATTGAAGTTGTAAAACATTATATATTATGATGAACGGTATTTTCATTTAACCCACCCCACCATCAATAATGTGATAACATACTATAATCAAAGATAAAAATGATATTATAAAGTAAGTTCATAATATCATTTCTAAATTTCATCTATGAATTTATGGATAAATATAATGATCGAAGATAATAAAAAATAATAATATAAAGTAAACAAAGTATCATTTCTAGATCTTGTGTGTAGAGGGGAAAGAGGGGGGGATTTTACCTACCCTATACAAGAGGGATGAATAATCGTAATCACTCTGGGTGCTGACACGCTTGTGGATGAGAATTTGGGGAGGGAGGGAGAGTTTTAGAAACATATTTAGAAGAAACAATAAGAAGAATATGGATCATGCTAATGAAATCAATCCTCCAACTAACTCATATATCTTTAATGAGTTCTAAAAATAATTCATTCAATAAAGAATAAAAACAACAAAAATGATACCAACATTATATTTGAACAAGAATGATGTACACCTCAAATTATAGATTAAACAATGATAATTAAATCGTCATAAAACTTCACTCAATAACATATCAAATAAATAAATGTATACAAAATTTAATAAGATAATAATCAGAAAAAAATAGAGGTCAATTTGCAACCAACCACTAAAAACTTTCAGCAATGGCTGTTAAAATATCCACAAACATAGAACCTCCTTTATTTGTTTCCACTAGAATTGGTAGAACTAAAGAATCTACTAATTTTGCTTTTGCTGGACTTTTGTTCATTACCCAACCAATGCTGCATATGAACTCCAACGGCATCCAAATACTGTCCACTCCTTCCATGGAATCCAACTATCTTTCCCCCTGTCTGTGCAGACGTAAAGAATTTACCAAATTCCTCTCCAAAAGGCCCATATTTTCCCCTGCTAGAGTAAAATGTTAAGGATTTTATAACCTTGGGATCTCCTTCTTGCCTGAAGCAACTGTAATATCCACTCACACATGTCAGAACCTCATTTGGGTAATCAAATTTTATCTGCAAAACAATGAAGAAAGAACAAGTTCAAATTGCGAATTATCATGATGTAAAAATTAAAAAAATCAACTGAAAGTGCTTTATTTGATATGGGTCAGATTCATTAATACTCTATTAGTTGTCTCTCCTCCACTCCCTCCATGGCGCATGGACCAAACAGATTGCCCATTTCTGTCATATTCAGCTTGTATTGAGTTTATAACCTCTTCTCTGAATATTATAATCTGTTTTATGCCAGAAAACACACCATCATCCCATGGTTTTCCTCCATCTCCTCCCCATGGACCTGGTCCTAGAGGAACCGGCTCTCTTACCACTCCGTGAATCACCTGTATTCATTTAAACGATGTTTTTGATTGAGATAAATAGAGAATTTGAAAGGGTTCTAATTTTTTACAAAAGTAAGAAAAGATAAGCATTAAATACAATAGGATGACAAGGAATTCATGACAATGTTTAGAAGTTTAGGACACAACTAATTCTTACAAAGCTAAGAATCCCAATTCAATATGGTTTGAAGTCAGATTGATCCAATGATTTTTATTTAATCTTAAGACAAGAATCCAACTGTCCTAAAACCTCTTTTTTTGGAACACAGGATATGATCACTTGCGGAACCTTTAACCAATCCACTTAACAACCTTTTTTTCCATGAACTATTTGATTATTAATGCTATCAGATTTAGCAATCTATTTGTTTATCACTTAGTTGCTTCTAGATTTGATTATGTGTTTCTTTTTTTTCATAACATTTTAGATCACACTCGAATCTAAAATGCTATACGAAAAAGAGACACACAATCAAATCCATAAACAACGAGGTGATACTTGATTAACATAAAGATAAAAAGTTCTTCACCTGTTCAAATCGAGGTCCACCAACTGGAACCATTTTATTTGACCATTGGGAACCATAACTCTCGCCATTACCAGATGAGGATGATAAATTATCAAAATCATCCAAGATAAATGGCTTCCCAGCTGGATACAGCCTATCAGCGACCTGGCCTTCAAGGACATGCACTCCAATTGCATCTACTGCCCATCCTTTTCTTCCATGGAACCCAACTATCATTCCTTCTGCAAGCTTTGAGTTGAAGAAAGTTCCTTGCTCTTCTCCATAGGGCCCATGCTTTCCACGAGTTGTGTGAAATGTAAGAGATTTTATGGCAGTTGGACCCATTAGCAGAACAGTGCCATAGTAACCAGTAATGTGGGTCAATATCTCAAAGGGGTAATCAAATACTACCTGCATATAAACCAGACAATTAAACTTGTCAAATGTAATCTCCCTTGAAATAAAAAGAAGAGCTTAAACAATCAGACATGACCCAATTGTTAGAAAAGAGGCCACATAAAAAAGAGCAGCATTCGTGCCCCCAATCAGAAACAAGAAGATTACAAAATATATACCTATCTGAATCTCCTACATCCATCACAAGAATGAAGATGTATGCATGCCTCCAATAAAAAACAAAATTAGAAAACATTATAAAATGTATACCCATCTGATTCTCCTATATTCATCACAAGTTTGAAAATAATTTGAAAGATTACAGAGGTACTCTCTTTTCCAAAGAACATATATTAAATCACTTTTGTACAAAGGCCCACCATGAGTAGGAACTTTACAGAGCCATGAAAGGGATTTTATAATCATTTTGTATCCATATAAAACTTTTATAAATTCTTTGTTCCAGTTTTAAAGCATGTGTTAAAGGTTACAGAGGCAGTGTCTTTTCCCAAGAACATTTGTTAAATCAGTTTTGTAAAGGTCAACATTATAGAACTATGTAAGGAACTTTACTTATAATCGTTTTGTATCCATGTGAAATTCTCATGAATTCTGTGTTCCAAATTTGAAGCATTTGTTCCACAACAAACAATTATAAAGAAAGACAATCTAAACAAACTTGTTTTCAAACATATCTAACAATTCTGTAAGTCATGAACCTTGAAAATACTGAAGGAAATCTTGTAGCCAGTGCTAAAGGTTTTCTTATTGTGTATAAAATTATATTTAATCTAATTTTCAAGGCAAAAAGAAATAGCACTAACTGAACATCATAACATAGAAGTATTTTAGTGATTTCTCATTAATAATAAACTAATCTAATATATATTAGACTATGATTATAATTATAGTTGTATTTTTCATCTTAATAATTACAACTCTAGTATTTTCTGTAAAACTCGTCTATTAATATTAATTATATTTTGATAATTACAATTCTAATATTTTCAAATAGAACTCATCTATTAATATGATTTAAGATGAACTACTTAAACAAATCAAATCTTATAAAATATTATATAAAAACCTAAATTTCTAATATCAAATCCCCTGACTAAATATTTCACAAATCTTTTACATTCAAAACAAAAACAATTGAATGAAATATTTTAAACTTACCCAAAATATGATAATAGTTATTCACAAATCTTTTACATTCAAAACAAAATTTGAATGAAATGTTTTAGACTTACCCAAATACTGATAATAGTTATTAAATATTTGAAAACCAGTAAGAAAGATCTCCAGATAGTGATTACCTTATCAGTTTTGATGCCACCTGAAGTTCCTCCATGTCTGGTTCCCCATATGGAGTGACCATTTCTGTCATACTCAACCTTTATAGAAGCAATACCTGCCCCTCGAGTTAGAACAATCTGTCTAACACCAGTGTAAATCCCATCATCGAACAAACTCCCTCCATTACCACCCCATGGCCCATAGACGACTGGAGATCCTAGTGCACTGTTTTTCTCTATGCTACTGTATATTGGTAATAACTGCACAGCCCCATCATAATTTAGTTATATATTGATAAATATTTGATTTGATTTAAATAGTATACTTTAAGTTTTGAATTTTTTTTAGGTCGTTCATCTGAAATAAAAAAAAATTAATAAGTGAGTACTATCCAAAAATTAGTGTATTTTCAGATGAGCCATTCAAACATGTCAAAGTTTAAAGTGTGTTGTTTAAGTCTGACCTAAATATACAAAACACATATTGACATACAAGAAATGAATTTAAAAAATTACTGAGACCTGTACTTTTGAGCCCAAAGTTTTGATTTGTTTAGGTCGCTCATTGGAAATCACACTAATAGATAGGTCTTACTAGAGAAGCTAGTGTACTTTCAGATGAACCACTTAAACAAGTCAAAATTTAGAATGTGTTGTTTAGACCTGACTGAAATATACAGCATATATATCGACATATAAAAGTAAATTTAGGAAAGTATTAAAACCTGTACCTTTGAGCTCAAACTTTTTTCAAGTGCTCTGCCATTGAAGGAAGGTGTGGCACTGTTGAAAGATGCTGGAGACATGCTACCTAACCTGGAGCAATGAAGCTTTACATTATCCTGGCTATCTCCAAGTGCAAGAAGTATGTTATATGTTTTGTTTTGGTTCCCATCTAATGATCTCATACTGTCAGAGGGTGTAAGCATTGAAGTTGCAGGGACAATGGATAGGTCAGGTGAAATTTCATCTATTAAGGGATGTAAATGGGAAAGATAAACTCCAATTGAATCAAGATACCAACCACTCTGACCATGAAATCCTATTATCTTGCCTCCATCCATTGGGAATGAAAAGTAAGCCCCTTGTTGCACTCCATACGGTCCATATTTCTTAAAATTGCTCTCAAATGTCAGAGACCTAATCACAGATGAAGAACCTTGTGACATGGGACCATAATTCCCACTCATTGATGTGAGTACCTCTTTGGGATGATCCAGCTGAATCTGCTCATAATCACAGCATCCATTTGAGTAAAACATGGATTACCCATATATGAAAGAAACAAAATAAGCTGCAAAAACTATAGATTATGTTCATGGTGATTTTTTTGCAAGTAATGTTTACTATTGATTCGTCTATAATGTACAAAAAGATTTTACTGTTGTAGTTTTAAATGGGTTCTTATCTAGTTTTTCATTATAGGTCTTGTTAGGATTGCCTTATCAGTATTTCTTCCTCCATTTCCACCATGCCTGTCAGACCAAACAGCAGTACCATCTCTGTCATACTCAATCTTAATAGAATCTATAACATCTCCATGGACTAGTATTATCTGCCTAACAACTGAGTAAGCTCCATCGTCCCATTGAGCTCCACCATTACCTCCCCATGGACCAACTGAGAGTGGTTTATGGCTCTGCAGAGAGAACAAGAAACAACCCACAACATATTACCTTCTATAATCAATTTTAGCAACCTACAGTTTAGGAATTTTGTAATCATATATGTATTTAACTTGAAATCCATTATTTATCTTCTTTATGGAAATCATATCTGCAGAAAAATGTAAGAAAGCATTTAACTTTTCATGAATACGGTCTTTTTTATTAATTGAAATATTAAAATACATATTCACAAAAAGAGGTCGGAGGATACAAGAATCAAAAAAGAGATCTCTAAAATATTTGAAAAAATGATACTTACCATCATCTTCCACTAAAACTAAAAGTCACAGAATATTTTCTCAAATTGAACATTGCAACATTAGAAAAGAAAGGTTTCAAAATCCTTTCAAAACCTTTTGTCAATTCATAACTCCATTCAAAACATTTTTCTTATCAAAATATCAGAAAACAAAACAAATAAGAACAGATACAGTGCAATTACACCAACAAATAATCTATTGTTTCTAGGCTTAACATATACAGAGTATTCTCTCAAATTAACATTATAATATCAGAAAAGAAAGATTTGATATCCTTTCGAAACCTTCTTTTGATTCATAACTCTATTCAAAAGCATTTTCTTAATCAAAAATATAGAATACAATGCAATTAGACCAAGAACAAATCTACTGACCATTGCTTTTAGACTTAGATTATCTTGCTCTGTCGATTACTCTTGAGAACTTAACTGGGTCTGCAACTGACCACCTCACAACCATAAATCTTGAACAAAAGCAAGTTCATAGACCAATTTATATACAAACATTTCTCTAAGAAAAAAAAAATTTAAGCCCTCCAAATGAAAATGGTGATGGAATCAGAAGTGATTCTGATTGTACCATGTGCTTTGGGCTTTAGATGAAAGATGAAGAATCAAAATTCACATGTGCAGAACCAACTTGAATTGGAACTGTTGAGGAAATGAACGAACGACGTTGTTCAGGGAGAGAACATATCACAGTTGTAAAGATCTTATTGGTATAATAAACCCAAAATTATGACAGAAAGTTATTCTTATTCCATGAACACCAGAAGAAAGGAAGCTCATAAAGTTTGTTCTCGATGCACCATGGCATCTTTTTTAATTATAGAAGTCAAAACCTTGTTGCCAACCACAGGGTCAGAATTCAGTTGGCGAGAAAACTTTTGCAAGAGTTCATTACAAAGTTAAATTTCTTGTATAGTGGATTCTTGCCTTGTAATAATTTTTTTGAAAGATTTAATTATTAAGATCTTTTTAATTGTGGATGTTTATATATAATATTTAGATGAATTAAATGATAGTTGATTTAAATAAATAAGTGGGATTGACAATTCAAATTATTGTTCAATTAAATGTGATATTTAGTTTATTACGTTTTGTTGGGAGAATGGAATAGAATGTAGGTGAACATAGTGATAAGAAGGAGAGATGGAAAGGTGAAGGAGAGGAATGAAGATCGATTGAAAGATCAAAGTAGGTGTGATCTAAAGATTTGAAATTTCTTTTTCAAGAGATTCATGGTTGGACAACAAAGAATTTATATTTAGAGATGTAACCACAATAAAGGGTGTTGTGATGGGAAGAGCAAATAAAAGAAAAGAATGAGTCATATTACTAATTATCAAGAAGGGAGAAATCTTGTAGTAGAAGTTAGGAATTTTTTTACAAATATAGATGCTAGTGAGTTTTTGCACTCATTGTCTCAATAGCGTAGGAGCAAAAAGTAAGGGTTTGACTACATCTAATTATTAGATAAAATTTAAGTATAATCTAATCAAATGTGAAGCTAATGAATTTATGATTACATTTCATGCCAATAGAGTTCATATTGGAGAAAGGAGAGTAAACCAAGAGAAATTAGGAGTATTTAGAAACAAAGACGGTCCTCAAGACATTAGGACATTGAAGACTTATTGTAATTGCTGATTATTGGCAAATTCAATAGGCTTTGACCAACCTATATTAGAGTTGAAAAGAGGCTATCTAATAATTAGGGAGAAAATATTTTATTAAGTTTTCTTCTAAAAGGTTTTTTTATTGGTGAAATGCACAAGTACTTTGGAAAGATAATGAATTATGAAATATGCCCATGGATGTTGGATAGATGCTAAATGGTGTTGCAAGTGCACACACTTAAAAAATAGTCCCCCAACGTTGATGCCTTATCATGTCTAGTACAATAGGTTCTAGTATATGGCTTAGGCTTTAAAATCTACTAGAAGAATATTGAGACCAAAAAATATTAGAAAAAATGGAAACACATTGACTCATTTCTATTACATGGATGAAAGTGTTTTAAATGGTGCTTTTAGACTATATGCATGCAATTACATCAAGAAAATCAAAGAAGCTCGGTTGAGAATCATTTTTATTGAATAGATGAATAAGATATCAAATCAAACCATTAAGTGTCAAGGAAATAACATGTTTTACTCAAAATCCAAATTTAACTCATTTTTCTAAAGGCTACCAAAAAAAATCTCCTCCTAAAACAAGTTTAGAGATATGAAAAAAATTCAAAACAATAAATGAGTCTATATATAGTGTGGATGAACCATGGCCTAAAATTGAAATAAAAGAATTTGAAAAATACAAATCAAATAGCACAATAATTAAACTATTTACCTAGTCTAACTATGATTCATTCTAATGATATAGAATTATTGCATAAATGTAGTGTAGGCGTTAAGAACCATGCGTGGTATGAAAGATAACGAAGAGATGGGATGGGAAGAGGTAGTAAAATATAAGCAATGGTAGTCAAATAGAAAATTGAAAGAAAAATGACAACATAAATGAACAAAAAGTAGAAAATATAATTTAAATTTTATAGGGATAAGGAAGTATGTATTCGAATATTGACTAAAGACATGAAAAGTAGATCCTCGTAAGGAATTAGATGAAAACAATGAAATAGATGTGCATATGGTACTATCTCGTATATCAATGATAATTTAATGATCTAGTCCACTTGTAGGGTTGATGATACACTCCAAATTTGATAGCTAGAAAATAATTTTATGTTTTCAACTGATATTAGCTTGGCTAAGTGAATATCATAATAAAAAAATCATGAGAATTACATAAATTAGTGAGGGCATCAAAACTATTAGAAATAGAAGGGAGAAATGAACTATTGAAGGGTTAAGAATTGGGCTAAAATGAAGTAAATTAGAAATAGAATATATAGCACCTAGAAACTATGATGAGAAGGGGTTGTAAGGGAAAAAGGAAATAAGTTTCAATTTTCAAGGTATGTATTATAAGGGATTATACAAAGGAGGGGTAAAAGGAGAGGTTTTGTAAATGGTAAAGCAAAAAGTATTATATCTATTATAAGTGTATATCATTATTACTATGAACATATGTATACATATATTGGCATCATGAAATATCAAAATATAATAAACTGTGCTATCCCTACTTGCTTGGCTAAATAAATTTAGTTGATGTTCAATACATTTAATCATTATGTCACATCTCGACTCTTTTGATTCCTACTTTTCAGGATTTTGTGTGTCTTTTAGACTATAGTCATTATATTTACCTAGTCATGGACTTTAGTTGATCATACTTTTATACTTTTTGAATATGCAATAATGAGTTTATTATCTCGACTAACACATTTTATGAGACATATTTATTATGATGTGATCATTTGACTTATTCTATGATGATTTGAAAGATGTATGTATGGATGTTATAAGGTTAAATGCAAAAGAAAATTAAGCATGTTTTGATTTTGATTATGATTTTTTTGGATACTAACTTATTGATGCAATTTTGAGTGGTTTGAGTGATTGGTAGGTTGTAAGTGGGGGTGTGGCCCAAGTAAAGGAAGCTAGCTCCAAGGCAATGGTCAGTCATGATGGGTCTAGCACACTCCATGTAGTCGACATTATAAGAATTACATGTTAGATTTTAAATGTTTTGTCTCTACCATAATCTCATGCGAGTATATGTGTGATTGAAATGATTTATTATTTTTGTCATGAATAGAAGTACAATTTTGTAACATCGATTATATATATATATATATATATATATATATATATATATAGAGAGAGAGAGAGAGAGTAAAAATTCCTTTGGCTACTTGACTTAATTGTTCAATCTCCATTCTTTTTGGTATTCTTCTTAAGTGGCATTTTGCTTAAAGTTAGTCCTTACATGTGGTATCAAAGCGTGGTAAAAATTTATGGCCAGCTACATTCTAACCTTGCATGAATCACATTTTTAACAAACACGTGCACAAGTTCCTATTGGTATACTTTGATGATATACTAATCTACATCAAGACATGTGAGGAGCACTTGAGGCATTTGGAAGAAGTGCTTGGGATTATGGAATCACAACTGTTGTTCACCAAAAGATCCAAATGTGAATTTGGGATGACAAAGATATTATATTTGGGGCACATAGTCAGTAGTCGAGGAGTTTAGGTAGATCAAGAAAAGATTCAAGCTATCTTGGATTGTTCACCTCCAAAAACTCTCTTGGAATTATGTGGATTCTTTGGGTTGTGCAGTTACTATAGACGGTTCGTGAAGGGATTTTCACAACTTAGTGTGCCACTTATCGATCTAACAAACAAGGGATCCTTCTAGGTGAGTGAACAGACACATACAATGTTTGAAAATCTCAAGGAGGTTATGAGTTCTTGTCTAGTTCTTGCACTACCATATTTCACTCGACCCTTCATCCTGGAGTGTGACGCATTGGGAGAAGGCATCGGGGCTCGAGGCTGTGCTGATGCAAGACCGTCACCCTATTGCATTTGAGAGTCGAAAGCTCTCAAGATCTGAAAGGTTGTACTCCATCTATGACAAAGAAATGCTCACCATTATACATGCCTTGGCAAAATTTCAGCAATACCTTGTGGGAGCCAAGTTTGTAATCCGTACAAATCACAAGGCATTTTCTAGAACAAAAGGAGTTAAAAAAATGACAAAAAAAGTGGGTGAGTAAAATACAGGCATTTGACCTCGACATTGAGTACATAAAAGGAAAGAATAATGTTGTGGCTGATGCATTATCAAGAAGGTCAACCATATGCTCCTTATCCCAGATTGTTGGCAAATTGGAGAGAACATCTCTTAGTCAAATATTCCAAGAACACCTTCATGTGCCAACTGCTAGATGGTCAAGTGCAAGATGACAGGTACAAAGTGGTCGATGATATCATTTATTACAAGGATCAAATTTATTTGGTACCTGAGTCCAAATTGAAGGAGAAACTAATGGAGATACATGACTCGCTCTTGGCTGGGCATCAGGGATACCTAAAGACCTACAACAAGATCCATGAAAGGTTCTCATGGAAGGGTCTTAAGAATGATATCCTATAGTATGTACGATAATGTGCTACCTATCAGTAGAATAAATCCAAAAACACCTTACCAACAGGTCTACTTCAACCTTTACCGATTCCTGAGCAGAAGTGGGATAACATATCTATGGATTTCATTTCCAGGCTTCCCAAGGTGTAAGGAAAGGACCATATTTTGTATTGGTTGAGATATTGACCAAGTATACACACTTCCTTGTTCTTTCCACTGATTATCAGGCTTTACAAGTGGTAGACTTGTTCTTCCGGGAAGTATTTCGATTGCATGGTCTCCCTTAGAATATAGTAAGTGATAGAGATAGTCACTTCCTTAGTAATTTTTGGAAGGAATTGTTTCGGTTTGCAAGGACAGAGTTGTTGCTAAGCACCAGTTATCACTTGCAGATTGATGGACAGTTGAAGATAGTGAAAAAATGGTTGGAAGGGTACCTCAGAAACTATGTTTCCGCACAATAGAGAGCATGGGTCAAGTGGATACATCTAGGAGAACATTGTTACAATACCACATACCACATGTCAATTGGGATGACACCATTCAAAGCATTGTACGGTTATGAACCCCCTTCGTTCATGGACATGGCATTGGCTACATGAGGGAATAGGCATTTTGAGGACCCTTAAGGAAATTATTTAGTGGGCCCAAAATCAATAGAAAATGTATGCTGGCAAGCATCAAATAGAGAGGAGATTTGAAGTTGGGGACTTGGTGTACCTTCATCTTCAACCTTCAAGAAGTCCTCTTTGAAGGTTTCTAGAAAGGAAAAGTTGAGGTCATGGTTCTACAGACCCTATCATGTGACTAGGAGGGTGTGTGAGGTTGCATATGAATTGGAAATACCCGAAGGAAGCCGAATCCAAAATGTGTTCCACGTATCTTTCCTGAAGAAAGTGGTGGGGCAACATGTCACGATGTCTAAGGAATTTCCCCCTCTCGGCGAAGAAGGGAAGTTAGTTTTGGAGCCAACCAAGGTCATTGACATCTGAGAGAAGAGACTGAGGACTTGCACAATCAAAGAATTTCTTGTGCGTTGGAAGGATCTTTTGCTACAAGATGCCACTTGGAAAGGTGAGCATATTTTGGAACACCCTAGTTTGTGCTTACTTGAGAAAAAAAACTCTTCAGGACAGGAGGACTATGATGTCCCCGTCATTAAATAAAAAATAAATAGTTATGTTATATTTGGGCTCAGATCCATTATTGTTATCTCAGGCTCATCTTTTAATTTGTAGTGTAGGGGTTGATTTGTGTCATTTTGGCTTTATTTGTAAATCCTCAGGAGTTTGTCCGATGGGTATTTAAGACTATCATATAGGTATTTTTTCTCATGTGTCTTGGATTAATTTTATTATATTATGAATTCTAGTTGGAGTTCTTCTTCACTATTTCAAAAGTAAAAGATCTTCCCTATTTGGTGTCCACAATTTTGATGGGATTCAACTCTCACCCTACTTTTCTTGTTTTAGGTCTGGCAAATCTGAAGTGTTATCATTAATGTTTACAATTGAATGTGGACCTCTAATTCAGCCATAGACTTCAACATGATCATTGCTTATTAGCCAATTACGAAAATGAATATGAATTATTCACTTCGCAAACATACATGAATCGACCTATTGCCTCCTATTTAGATGGGATTTTGAATCACTCTCAGAATTGAGAGCCCAACAACCATAGACCAAGCTCTAAAATGGAGGATTTAAATGTTAATAAAATGATTGCAATTGAAATTGAACTAAGAATGAGAATGCAATTGAAGTTAATATAAGAATGATAGTGCAAATTAAGCTAAGAAACTTGAAATGAAATGAGAATTCAGCTAAGCACATAGTAAGTAAACTAATTTAAGCATGAGGATGCATCAATATACTAATAAAATGAAATTACTCTAATTATGCAATGTAAAAGTAGCTCAAAATGCCAAGGTGAGACAACAATTCGACAGAAATTCGATGCTCAAAAATTGTCTCTTCAAATGAGGAATGAGAGGTCTCTAATATAGAAGAGCCCCAGGTGGAGACTGAAGAGTTTCTTGCAAAGAAACAGTCGACTCTTCATCTCCTTGGTGGGAGGTGAAACAAATTAGAGAGATTTATTTAATAAAATAAATGAAATATTGCCACATGGGTAGCTTTTCAAATTATTTGAATAATTAAATTCAAGTGAGGATATTTCATTTATAGAACTAAATAATTATTTAATTCCTTTTGATGTATATTAGCTAAAGGGGGTGGAATTAATTTAATTAAAGTGCTAGGACTTTATAATTAAATTAATTAATCATAGGGATTATTTAGCTAATAATAGTCGATATTTAGGAATTAAATATAGTATTTGATTAATGCAAATTTAGGGTTTTTTGCATTTGACGGTTAGGTCAAGTAAAGTCAATTAGGAGCCAGAATTTCCTAGTACAATAGGACTTTGATGATGTAGAAATTTGAAGGAATGCACCAAAATTGATTAAGATTACAAGGTGCCAATTTTGGGGTATTACAATTAATATCAACAAAGTTCCCTTGCAAATATACTCGACTTGTATCTTGCATTATTGTTCTATGTTTGCATCACATATCTCTTACATCACAACATTACATCTAACTGGCAACATCACTAGGTGCAAGGAAAGACAAACACATTCATCCATACGACCTTCTTGTTGTATCTACTCAGCCACCATATGGTCTTCTTGACCACTGTATGACATTCTTGACTACCTGCTACTATACGACTTGTTTCTACCATATGACCTATTGTATCCATCGTACGATCCACATTGTCTTCTATGGTGCGACATGTTGTATCCATCGTATGGTCCATACTAGGTTGTTGTGTAGCTTCGTACAGCCAAACACTTTGAGACAACAAGGGTACTTAGAGGTGTGGTTTCCAGTCGGATTGTAGTTGGGGACATTACATCTTACACCCATTTTTGTAATCATGGTTTCATTATTCTGTATATTTATGTACATTATATTCATTGTTATAGAAACCCTTGAGGTTTTTGTGAATGCATTGTGGGTACTATCTCATCCATGGCTCCATTTTTTTGTTGAAACTCACTCTTCATGGAAACCCTACCTTTTTGGTTTCCAGAGTCACTTGTCTTTATTTGTTGATGTTATTATGATCATGCCTATGACTGTTGGAAGTCATTGTATCCATATATTGTCTTTTTGACTACTTTTCTTTTGTAGACCTCACCCTTGTTTGCATTGTTCCTAAAATGGTGAGTTAACATCATAAAATAGGGAACGCTCCCTGTGACTTTATCTTTAATTTTGGAAGGTTTTTTGTATCCTTGTGCTTTAGTTTATACATTATTATGGTCATATTCATTTCTATTTTTGTTTGATTCTTGAGCATGGTACTATCTTTAGGCAAGAAATGGTAAGAAAATATTGTGAGTTTACATCTATTTTACAAGTCATGACCTCTATACTTATGTATTTTTGTTTCTTTAAAATTTCTACAAGAATTTGAGGGTTTGGTGACCATAATCACTCCTTTGGACTGTCAAAAGACCCACCACTATATATTATTTCATGAGATGTGATCTTCACTTGATGCTCAAATGAATAGTGTTTATCTCCCTTTTACTCTTCCAATGGTCCTTTTATCATGAAGTTGCACATGTATAGGAGATGACCATCTCCTCCTTGATAGATGTCTTAAGGAATGATGAAAATTTCATCATCTGGATCTAAATATTAGTACCACAACCTAAATATTTTATTACATTAACCCAATCCTTTGATTAGACAATGATATTTGCATATAAGACTCTTGATCTATTCCCATTCTTTGAGTGTTGTGCTCTATTATTGACTACCTTTTCATTTATTCTTTCACTTTCTTAAAATGTGTCTTTTAATCCACCCATGGCTACTTTGTCATTAGCTCCTAGGTCTAATATGTTGTATAACATAACCATATCATTGAATTCAATCATTATTGTAGACCTTTATATCTTAACAATATCATTACTATGAATGTTGTAGCAAAGCCAAAAAATTATTTTTTCTCATCACCATATCTCTGTGATCTTCATGATTTTACAAATATTTTGATCATTTTTTTAGCCTTTCAAACAATGGATCTACATGGCTGGTCCTTGTTCATTCTTCATTCATACTTCACTACCTTTGATCAATTCTTGAAACACAATGCTCTATTTTCTTTTTCTTGGATTGTATATACCACTATTAAAACAAAAAATGAAAACATGTTGAGCTCAACCCTTATGGGAGCCCATTTTACCCCACATGTTATGAAGTCTATGATATTAGTGTAAATTTTTCTCATGATGAATATCATACATGTACCTACACAATGAACACACATTTTATTTAAAACAATGAATTTCATATTTTGATGGATATTGATGATGATTCTCTATTTTTCTTATGATATATATGATGATTGCAAACTAGTTTATTGCATCATAAGAGAAAATTATGCATTTTTTGATGATGTGTACAAAATGATTATGCATCTCGAGCTTTAACACCAATATCTCTCCTCTCTTGCGGGCATTTCTAGGGCAACAAGATAACTTTAGAGAAACCAAGTAAAACAACTTGGAGATGCAACCATCCAACCTTAGGGTTTGTCATTCAGGCAATGAAATATCCCCTTTCCTTCATATTCTTTCCTTTTTAAATTGTAGTTTTCTTGTATATGTCATTGAATTAGTTATTCCAACAATATGTGTGAGACACTCTACTTTTGAATTTATGAATACATAAAGCATTTTTTTATGAATAGTTGTGTGATTCTTCTTTATAGTAAAAGCACTTGTATTGAATGTATAATTCACTTGATGTCGTATCACTCTTGTAAAGAACACTTTAGTAGAATTAAACATGAACCTTTGAATTTTATCTATAAATACTTTTCCAACTCTACTTGATTGAGTTGAAAGCAAAATTAGGAAATAAATTCCATAAAAGGCTTAGTGCATACAAAATAAGATTGATGAAATTTGTGAAGATGATAGGATGAAGGTATCCAAGCAAAAAGGCACCACAAGTGAAGCAATATATTTCTTTGCAAAAATATTGACATAAGAAATGGAGAACCTAATTTTTGATGGTCAAAACATTTTGGAGAGGTGTTGTATTTGATAATTTTAGAATAATAGAGTGGCTTTACCCCCCAAAAGAGAGGTTGCACACAACATTGTTGTGGCTGAAAAAATCATTCATATTATGCATAAGGAATAGGTAAAAGGTATGATAATAAAACTTGACATTTGTAAAACATACATGATAGGGTGGACTAGGGATTTTTGATGGTTGTCATGGAGAGATTACAATTTTGTTCAAAGTGGTGAGAAATTATTCACATATACATTTCTAGTGTTCACTTTTTTTTTATTAATGGTTCCTTATGTGGATTCATTCAGATTGAAAATGGTTTTCATCGGGATGATATATTGTGATATTACTATTAGGATTCAACTATGTTGTTTTTGAGTCAAACTCACTAACCCATGTTTCATGAATAGTGGTTCACAAGAACCCATCTCTCATAAGAGTTAATGAAACACTTAGCACTCATTGCATCTAGGTGATGCTCACAAAGGTGAAGCATTGAGACTTCCCAGGAGGTCACCCATCCCAGTACTACTCCATCTCAAGCACGCTTAATCACAAAGTTGCCTTCAATATTAAACCCACTTTTATTGCAACCCCATTTACAAAACATTTATCAAGTGTTGTGCATTATGAACCATTAGGGAGGTCATTTAGATATTGGAGGGATAGGTATAATTAGGAAGGAATTAGAGCATTTAAAAAGATAGATCTTATATCTGATATTTAATTCATGCAGATGATACCATTTTGTTTGGTAATGGAGCTATCAAAGAAGTGAAAGGAATCAAAGATGATTTGGATTGGTAAGCAAGGATTTTAGGATAATAGTTAAATAAGGAAAAATGAGAGATATTTTTCTTCAATGCGAATAAAATCGCTTAGCACAAAATTGGTTCCATCCACGACTCTTTGCAATCCTCTCTACCTAAGAAATATTTGGGCGCAACATTATTTTCTAGGGTCTGCCAAACTTCTCACTAGCAGATGTTGTTAATGGCTACAAAGGTAAGTTTTTAGCTTGGAGAAGCAAGTGGTTGTCATTGTCCAGACACATCACAATGAAAAAATCTACATTGTCCATTATTCCAAATTATGTAATGTTATATATTTTTAATTAACTAATAAGGCTAAAGCAGAAATTGAAGGATATTGAAAAAAAATGTGTGAGGGGGTTAAGGATGAAAAGAAAATCCCACTTACTCATCGGGACATTGATGTTTTTATGAAAGAATGCAATGGGGATAATTTGAGACACATCAAGATGCAAAAGTATTTGGTGCAAAACTCACATGAAAAATGTATAGGAATCCAAGTAAGTTAAATGGTGTTAAAGTTTTAGAAAAAAATATTTAGACTTATACAAGCATAGTCAATTTCTCACCATTTCAGATTCTCATGGAGGATTGATAATTTGGAGGTTTCTCTATCACAATAGGAATATTGTTTCCAACCATCTCACTTGGAAGATATATAATTTATTGTTGGATGAATTTTGGACTGATTTCTAGAACGGTTTTATTCCACTGAAGGATATTGTTTGGCTTGAAGAACATATTGGGGACCTAAACATTCTTTCTAGTTGGGAGTTGCAGATTACGTGAAGAAGGTTTACACTATTTTTGGAACTGAGTACTACTAGATTGATTTTCATGGTATTCATTTTCCTTCATAAGTTAAGGAGAGATTAGTAGTATAATTTGGAAAGCATAGGATTTTTCTCACTATATATGAAGATAAAATTATATGTTGTAGGTCTAAGTTAGGCAAATACTTTTCTAGACTTAGTTAAAAAATTCAAAGAGTTGTGAAGGAAAGGAAATATTGGTTATCCAGATCATGTTGGAGTAATATTGTCCTCCTCATGGTTTGGGACTTCTAATGAACAAAACTACAATAACACATCTTAATTGGAGATAGATTGGAAAAGATGGGTATTTTTGGGTTGTGTTGGTGTTATTTGTGCAAGAAGGAAAATGAGATAGTTGACCATATATTGTTGAGTTTCCCCTACATAGTGAAGTGTTGGGATTGGTTCTTTCAGAAATTAGGTTTTGCAGGGGCTTGATAGGATCCTATAAGGGATTTCCTTTTGATTTGGCCATGTGTGAAGAAGATTGTGTTGGGGACAGTCTAGGTGTAAATTCCCTCTATTATCACCTGACATATTTGAAAGGAGTATAATCACATAATTTTTAAGGACCAACCTACATATGAAGAAGACTTAAGGAAGATATAATATGCCATTACCGAAGTAATGAATGTGAAATGAAAGCCAAAGAAAAGTATTGGCTTCAAAAAATGGGACATATATACTCAAAATGTCTGGCCAACACTCAAACCTCCAACTAGGTACTAGATGGTAAAAGAGAATAAGTAGAGGGAGGCCAAATGGGTGGGTTCTCCAAGAGAGAGATTAAAACTAAAATTTAACAAATCTTCCAAGGAAAATTTGGTTTTGTGATGCAGGATCATCCATCTCTCTCTTCAATTTTTGGTTTTCTTTTGTTCAATTTTGGTAGATTCTTGTATGTTGATATAGAGTTCATGTCAATATAGTGACAAGAAGACTGATAAATTTTGTTGTTAAAACTTCATGTCACTACAGTGATAGGATGACAAATAGACTTATAAGTTTAACAATTTTTGTTGTTGTTTGTTTGTTTCTGGAAGTTAAACAATTTCTTGACAACCTCCTTGGTGGATATAAGGGAAGTTGATAATTTTGGGAAGGGTTTTAGGTTCACAATTGAGTAGAAAAGAAACATTATTTGAAAGGAAAATTTTTCTAATAGGAAAGAAGGATATGCATGCCAATAGTTAATACAAAGATGAATGTTTCATGTGGTTTTGTTGTTTGTAAGTCTATGTATTAGAGTGAATAAAAAAATATGATTTCTAAGGGGGAATGGAAACATCTTGTAGTTCTGATAAATGTGTATATGAAGATTTAGTTGTCAAATTTTTTTTGTTATATTTATGAACCATCATATTCTTGTCTTTTTTGTTCTTTTATTTTTTGTGTAGGTTTTTGGCACTTAGTTGTTAGGAGGGAAAAGTTATTGGGTTTTTTTTTATGATTATAGAAAAATTTTCAATCAAGTGGATGGGTTATTTATTTCTTGGTTATTGTTTATTCTATGGATTCACTGTAATACTTATTGCATACACTTGATTGTATGTTAAATATTTGAAAACTGTCATTTTTGGGTTGTTTCCTGCCATTGTTTTGATAGGAAGGTTGTAGAAATTTGTTAACGTTTGAAGTCATAATATGTGTGGGTGTGGATGTGAACCATTAGATTGGTATTAGAGAATAATTATGTGAGAATGTTTCCATCAATTAGTATTAGAGCCCAAAAGATCTGGGTGAGGAAATTGGGTATGATTATTGATCTTGGAGATGTATGAAAATAACAATTTGATGTTCATAGATTCTTGGTAAGATTTTTGTGTTGTAGATTGTAAGGGTATTGAGGGACCAGGTAGAGAAAGAAAAAAGGAAGCCTTAGGTGAGGTACCACAAATACAAAAGAGAAAAAATAAGGATGCAACAATAGAAGGTAAAAGAAAGCTTTAGAAAGAAGGACATGAGGGAAACCAAATGGGAACTTGACAAGATGCAAAGTTTGAAAGAGAATTAGTAGAGTCAAGAAAAGATGTTGAGAAGTGTAAGATTATGGTGATAGAGTAGCTTCAAGAAAGAAGCCAAGAATATGTATGGTCTTGACCAATGAGAAAGAAGGTGAAATGGCCTATAGAATTGCTTGTGAAAAAAAAAGGTAAAGTATGGTTGCCTTAAGAGAAGAGGATGCGAGTATAAGGAAAAACCTTGGAAGGGGTTTGAACAAAAATAAGTTATAAAGAGTGAAATGTACACCATAAGTGGTGAAGGAATTTCTCATTGTGGAGAACATGAAGGAGAATAAGAAAGAATGGAGAGAAAAAGTGCAAAAAGAAGTACTCAAAAGAACAAGTAAAGAAGAGAGAAAGGTGTCGATGAAGGAGGCACTCATGGGGACATGTTGGAATCTTATTTTATTTACTAAAGTTTCATTTAAGTATGTGTTTGCAGGTATGGGAAGCCTTGTAAGGAAGGCAACGAATATGACCTTGAAGGTGCTGAAAGAAGGGGTGAGTGAAGCACCCATAAAAATAGTTGGGGTGATAGGATTCTTGGTACTTCAACTAGGAGTCAACTTGACTCACTCTCAAGGTCTCTTCAATAGACCTTTCTAGGGAATTCTCAAACCCTAAATCCAAGGGAAAGTCACTAAGATCACTACCCTCCTAACCAAGATTCTTCCTGTCAACAAAGTGCTCCAATGCTCACTGAATTCCACATAGGGTTTTCTAGCCACCTATGCCAACATGCTCACTATGTTTTGCAGGGTTGAATTTTGAAGTCTTTAGGTCATATAACAACTATTTTAAGGTTTTTATCCCTTCTTCAGCTTCCTTCCCATTGAGTTCCTAAAAACTAGGAATTAGACCTAGTTACTCCTTATAGCCCTGTTCAAGTACAAATTAGGGATTTCTCTAATATTTTGCTTAAAGACCCCAAAAACTAATGTAGGATCAAGATACCCTTTTCAAATTTACAAGATAATTTCAAGGTGAGGGTTCTTCAAGTCCTTCGTACAGTATGTCCATACTCTTAGGGACACAGTCCTTAAAAATAGCGCTAATTGCTCTCTTTTCTGGTCTTGTCTTCTTGGACCAATAAAATCAAGTCATCAAGTGCCACCATTGCTTGGGGTGTTTCATCTTCATTGTTTCAATGTTCTCCAACCCTTGGATTGTTCCTACCAATCCAACCCTACAAATTTTAATCTTTGATTCCTCTTTTTCCCTAGTCAAGCTATTGCCAAACTCGCCTAGGGCAAGAGCTCAAAATTCACTCCTACCACTTCTACTGCTAAACCAAAAAGTAAAACTATGTACATGGAGCCCTCTTTCATTCCAACTAGGCACATTTTGTTTTCCATGGTCCTAAGAAGCTCGAGAGGCCATGTTGCTATGTATAGTCCAGATTGGACCAGTGAACCACAAACTTAAAGAAACTTTACAAGAAGCTATGAAATGAAAAATTTCTTACAAACTATTCACACACAGAGTTATTAGATCACCATAAGAAGATAATTACATTAGAAATTCTAACAACACTATGCCATTTACAAATCTTTTCAAATCCAAAATGAATTACACAGTCACTGTCACTGTCTATTGTGGACACTCAAAAATGGACAAGTGCTTTAAAATCAATAAAATGGCTCAAAATAATCAAAATGCACTAATTCAAATCAAAATGGACATTAATAAATCAAATTTGGACAAAATCATAGGATCAAAGGAAAAATCAAATAATGACATTAAATAATTAAATACAAGCTTAAAGGGGTCAAAAACACTATATAATTAATTTTGATCAATTAATTGTATAGTTTTAAATCAAAAATCAAAATGAACCTATTCCCTACATGGCTAATTTAATTAATTGATGGAATTTAATTAATCCTAATATCTTTCAACAATAAATTGAGGAACCAATGAAAATTGAGAACACAAAGCACATGGATCACTCAAAGCAATTGAATCTCAATCACACAAATTCAACTTTGAATCTCATCCACTCAATTTTGTCCTTTAGTCCAAAGCTTTGAGACAAACATTTAAATTATCCCCCATTTAAAAACATTGCAAAGTTTTTGACTCAACCAAGGCTAAATCATGATTACTTCACTCTACCCCCTACCCTTTGGAATTTACTATAAATGAGAGGCATTTTGAGAGCAATAATCATCTTAAGAATTTATTTTCAAAGCATCATTACTATAGTCAATTTCTTAAGCAATTAAGAGCAATTGAGAGCATTTAGCATTAGCATTTCAATTAATCATTTACATAATAGATCATTGTGAGCTAGATTAAGCATTGTAGCATCATAATTTCTCATTTTAGAAGTGTCACTAGTAGGGAATACAAAGCTAAGAGCTCTACTTACCACATCTAATTAGAGAATCATGAGATGTTATGGATATTAAATGCATTTCTTAGTTTAAATTTGTATTACATTTGCTTTGATTTGTTAGTTAATAGTCCTAATTTCATGAAGGTGAATAGAATACACACGCAAATGGTGCCTACCATGGGGCTTTAGGCCTCATTTCCAACATTTTCATCAATTTTTGTGTGCTTTTGTTGTCACTTTTCTGTGAATTTTTGCAAGAAACAGGTGAAATGACGCGTATGAAGGATTAAAAGATGCTCGTGATCACTATTCTGATGTCTGACAACAATCAATTGATGCCTACAAAATAAATTGTCACACTTGTGAGATAAATTGCTACACCGGAGACAGTAAAGCGATGCCTGAGACTTGAGAAGTGCCGCTTTGTCACTGTCTTTTACCGCCTATGACAAGCTTTACAACACAATTTACTGCAAACTGTCACTCCTAGTATCTCTTAACTAATGACTAGTATTTGTTAATTATTGCTTTAAATAGCTTATCATACGCAATTTTCAATACTTTTCACGCCTAGTAATTAAATTGTTATGCCTGCTGAACTTTAAATGTCGCTTGTGTCACTGGAAAGTGATGCCTGCTATTTTTAAAGTTATGCTATTAGCTGACTAATGATGCCTGCTACTTTTTTCTTTAATTTGTTGTCAAATCTATAGATTTTGTCTTCTTACTCTCTGTCTTTATTCTTTTACTGCAGATGAGAAAACACAAAAAGGTTCAAAAGCCAGAGAGCAAGTTCAATCAAGAAGGAAAGGTTTTGGCTAGGAAAATCAAGAAGGAAAACTTTTCTCACATCAAATATGTTCTTAAGGAGTAACAAGAAGAAGAAAATCAGGTATATCAGAACTATCTCAAAATTGTAGAAGCTTACAAAAATAAGTTTGTATCACTTAATTGGATATTTTCTCCTTAGTTCAAGTTTTTTCTCAAAATTTGCAAATAAGGCTTTAAGATTCAATACATAAATTTGCTTCTTCAAATTTCTTTTGGTTCTCCTCATTGTGGCTATTTGTGTTGACGAACTTTGTTGGAGGAAAGCACATTGGAAAGGAGCTATAGCCAAGGTAAGCTAAAAATGACAAAAATCACTCAAAAATGCCCCTAGTTTATGCTAGCTACAAGGAAAGGTAAGCCTCAAACTATTGAATATTTTCCCTTAAATTGTGGCATTGGTGCATTTCAAAATCTAGTAATTACAAAACAACCTATCTTTGTTTGGAAAGTTTAGCATTTAGGCATATGCTCTTCACTTCTTCTAGTGAATCAAAATGCCAAAGGTGTTGAACTTTTTGATTAAGAAGAAAGGTTGAGGAATCAAGCACATAAGATCAAAGCCCCTTGTTTGTAGAAGAAAGTAGAAATACTCGATTCTCTATAGTTAGTGGATGAAATAATTGAACATTGCTTATTGTGTTTGGGAAATTAAGGAAAAGTCAGGGATATGCTCTTCACCTTTTAGGTGAACCAAATTCCCAAAAACTTGTTCTTAACTCCATTTCCTTTCTTTACATGAACATGCTAGAACATTAGAGGGCCTGCCTCCTGAGAAATTACCTTAACGAGGCTGGTGAGAGGGAACAACCCAAGTGGGAGACAACCACTTTTGCCGCAGTACTTTCCAACCCACTCTAAAAAAATACACTTTTCCTTAAAAGGGAAGTGACTAGATTATGTGCAAGTGTCTTCACTTCCTCTAGTAGTCCTTTCGGGGATTGCGCCAAATCATGCTTTTGTGCGTGTGGGAAGCCCGCAAGTGGGAAAGAGAACTTGGCATGGTTTAGAATGGATTTTCATTAAATCCTTGATAAATTAGCAAGCTACCTTATAGAGCCAAACAATGTTAAAAGCCAAATTTGACTATAGGTAGACTGCGTGGAATACTTTCTTGTTCAATACTTGTGAAAAATGACCGAGAACATACACTTTAGTGTGGTTTTAGGGACATGATTAAAATTTGATGTGTGTGTTGCGATTGTGTTCCATTTTCAAACAAGAAAATTCCATAAACATGATCTTACGATTTTTTAAATCTAAAATTTACAACCTAGTCAGCAAAGTGTTGCCTGTGCACAGAGAAATACCGCGTGTCAACAGTAAAATCACACCTGTGACTGTTCAAAAAATTCTTATCAACAATAAAGTCACGCCTGAGATATATTAAGTGACACCTATAAAAACTAGAAAAATGCCTATCAACAGTAAAGTGTTGCCTGCACACCTGTAGTGTGCCACCTAAATCAATTCAAGTTGATGTGTACCACCCTTTAACTCACGCCTACACACAGGCAAGTGACACCCAGAAACAAAAAAGGGCAAATAGTGAGCATTTACTGAGGGTGTCAAAAAAATTTGCTTCCAGGTTCAGATACCCTTTTGGATATTTTATTTGGTCCATTACCCTACCTGATTAGAAATCCTGGTTTCGAGCAATTTTGAAAATTTCACAAGGATTCAGCCATAAACAAGCAAGATCAAGTCTATTTTCAAATGGTTTATGTTCATGCTTGCTTTTACTCGATCATATTACGTAAAGAAAACCTTGCAAGAAGATGGGACTTATCTAAGACAAGAGCTTCCTTACCCAGGTGATACTTCTACCACCCCAAGAGTACCCCAAGAATCACCTATTCAAGAAACGGAAACCAACATGATGTACTATGGTGGCTTGGGTAATAACAACAATAGTGGCATTGATCCAAACAATCAGGGTGATGCCAATAATGGTGGTATGGACCCAAACAATCAGGGTAACACCAATAATGGAGGAATAGACTCAAACACTCAAGGAATTGATAACACTAACCCTAAGGCTAATGGTGAACCAACTGCCAAAGATGCCACTGATGAAAGGGTTAGTGAGGCTATACAAAGTCCTTATTTCTTGAAGCTTATGGAGAAATCAATGGAAAGAGATAAAGAAAAGCACTTTCTGGATCTAGCAAGAAAGGGACTTAAACTCCCTCGTGACTATGATGTTAATCAACTTAGACCACCCGAAGTTGAAGAGAGCCTGCTCGATATAATGAATAAACAATTTAAGTTATTTCAGATGCAATTGGACACGATAAAACAAAGTGGGGCTCCAAAGTCCTTTTCTATAGAAGCATTATGTCCATTTCCATTTGAAAAAAGTCTAGTCATGGTACCATTCCCTATCAATGTGGTATTTCCTAAGTATGATAAATACGAAGGAACATCAGATCCTCAAGATCATCTATGAGAATTTTGTGCATTGAGCTTGGAGTTCATGCATGATACCACTTATTTAATGAGATTATTCCCAAGAGGCTTAGGAGGTATGGCCATGGAGTTGTTTTCGAAATTACCATCCGACATTAAAACCTTTGAAGAGCTAGCTTCAAAAGCTGTGGCACACTATTCATACAACATCAAGCACGAAGTCAGAATGATAACTTTATGCAATACCAAGCAAAAATAAGGAGAAGGATTTCTCATTTTCCTACAAAGGTGGAGGACGGTATTTGCTAGGTATCCTAGGAGTGTACCTAAAAAAGAGAAGATGGATATCTTCATCAATAGCTTGAGCAATGAGATGAATTATCGGTTGAGAATGCAATGTCCTAAGACCTTCCAAGACCTTATTGAGAATGGAGTAACCACGGAAGAGGTATTAGTTAAGAGTGGAGAGTTAAAACTCTACAAAGATAATAAGAATTACAATAACAATACCTCCAATAACAACCATAACAACCAGAATAAGAACTTTTCTAGCAACTATAATCAGTTTGGGTTGAAGAACAACAATAAAGGAGTGGTTAATGATGGTGTTTTCTATTCTAGAAATGTAAAAGTGACTCCCTTTGCTCTCACAAGAACACCTAATCAGGTGAACAATGAAAATCAGGCTCCCAAAGTGCCTTACAACAACAATACCAATAGTGGCTATTCTGGGAATAATCAAGGAGGTAACAAGTCAAAAAAATTCTTGGTACCAACTCCCAAGAGGACCTTCACACCTTTGGGTGAGCCTCTTGAGAAAGCATTGAGGACTCTCATCGCCAACAAGATCATTAATTTACCTAGCATTCAACCCTATGAGCCACATAATAAACCCAACTGGTGGAGTGAGAATAGTCATTGTGAATAGCATAGAATTAGAGGGCATACGACCAATGAGTGCTTACAATTAAAGAACGTGGTGCAAGACCTGATTAATAATGATACAATCACTATTGAAGGACCTCAAGGTAATGAAGATCACACAATGTTTAAACAACCTTTTTATAATCATGACAAAGTTGAAAATACTTTATCTAGTCATGAGTATATTGTCAATACTATTATGATCAAGGAACAGCAACAAAAAAAAAACATCTAATGTTATCACTAGGGGGCAGAATTCAAGGATTACCCTATAAGGGGTTGGTCCTAAACCTGTTGGTCCTCTGCAATCCAGCATTTTGGAAAAGCAATTGGCTCAATAGCAAAACCATATAGTTTGGTGGATCAACTACAAAAGACTCTAGCACAAATATCCATCTTGGAGTTATTAAAGTTATCGCCAAATCATAAGGAGATATTAGAGAAGGCATTAGTGGAAACTAATGTACCTACTAACTTGGATGAAGAGAAGTTTTAGAATATGGTAGGACATCTCATTGTGCCTCATTTCCTTTCATTTTCAGACCATGATGACATGTCCATTACCCATCCCCAAAATCTGCCATTGCATATAGAAGTCTTGATTGAAAGACATAGGGTCAAAAGAGCTCTCATAGATGGGGGAGTTGGTCTTAACATCTGCACGTTGAGTCTTGTCAAATCTCTAGGATTATTCGAGTCATGCATTGATCCCACAAAAAGAATTACTATCAAGGCTTATGATGAAGTGGAAAGAGCTTCAAAAGGTATGATTATGTTGCCCATTTAGGTTGGACCAATCAAAAAGGACACAAAATGCCAAGTCTTAGATATGAAACTAACTTATAATATCTTATTGGGAAAGTCATGGATCCATGAGATGCAAGTGGTTCCATCCGTGTATCATCAATGCATAAAATTTTTGTACATGGGTGAGGAAATCATGGTTGGAGGGGATTAAAATCCTTTCCAGTATTGTAATGCACTAAAGCCTCTCCATGAATTATTTATTCCACATAACCGAGAAGGGATTATCCAAAGGGCTACCATTAAAGACATTAAAATGGATGATCCAAAGTTAACATTAAGTGCTACTTCTACATCAAGTCCTCCTCAAACTAACTCAGCTACATCAACTAAAGGAAAGGAGAAAGTGAGTTATGAGGGGCCAACTTCAAATGGAAATTCAGAGAAAGCATCTATACCAAAGATAGAATTTTTAAAACCCACCAAAGAAGAGAAAGATAAAGCTAAAGAGGACCATTACAAAAAAATGAGTGAAATGATGCATACATTTGAAAAACAATGTAAAATCAGTTCCAAGGGAGTAGGGGAATATTCTATTTCCTTATTTGACTTACCCACATCTCCAAGAACACATGGGAAACCGTCCAAGGAACACCTTCCTCATAAATATAACTCCTTTTTTGTAAGAGAAAGTGACAAGGAAACATTTGACAAAGAGGAAGATGAAGTTCTCCAATGACTTTATCATGATCAAAATGATACCTCAAATACTCCCATGGAGAGAATCCAGCACATTAACATTCAAACCGATCAATATGGCAAAAGATTCAAAATAATGCAAAAAATGGGGTACAAGGGAAGAGGACCCTTAGGCAAAAGAAATAGAGGCTTGCTAGAGCCTATTGAACCCTCTTGGAGGTCAAAAGAAGAAAGATCAGGGGTAGTCTACCAGGACAAAGGAGAAAGCTCCAACCCCATGCATGATTCATATCCTCAAGTGAACACAGTGGAATCCAATGTGGATAGTGATGATTCCCAAGATTATGAATGGGATACTTTATCTGATGAATCATGCCATGATAAAGAAATTGTCACCATACATGCTTATGCTAATGTTCCAAGGCAACAAACTCCAAGACGTGAAGATCCCATCATACAAGAACTCAATATAGGACAAGCACCCATCAATCGACCATGGATAGAGAAATTTTGGGAACCCTCGAAGGAAGATGATTCAAACATTAGGATTAATCCACGTGTTGTATTTCCCATGCTATTTCACATAGAATTCCTTGAGGACTCAAGTGAAGAGGACTTTGATCCTTCTTCCATGGACCATCTCAAGGAAGCTCACGTCATAGACCTTAATGATACAATGTATGAACCATCCAATGAGGTCATGTCCATAATTCCAACCAATGACACTTTGCCAAATGAATGCCTATCCTTGATGCATCTTGACCTTATTGATTGGGACCTAAACAAGCCAAGTGACTTACTCTATTTCCCAAATGACCAAGCAATGAACCAATACTTAAATACAGTTGAGCCCTCTTTCACCAATGAATTTAAACTGAACATGATGAGAGCAGCGGGGGTCCAATCTCTTAATCCAAAGAAAAAAATAAAAAAAATAAAAAAATGAAAAGTTCTAGTGATGAAAACCACTATGTGGCAGCACTAGAACCAAAAAAAGTAAAGATAAAGGATGTTTCCTATGGTGAAAACCCAACTGTGGCGCCAAAGGAAGAGAGATTGGATACCCTACCCTAACATGAAGAAGAAAGGTCACCAATTCTCATAGAGCCAACAGAAAAGGTCAACATTGGAACATAATTGGATCTGAAATTCATACACCTAGCTGTCACTTACACCTTTAGAAAGAAAAGATTTTATCAAAATTTTCCAAGAAAAACAAGTAAACTTTGCATGGTCCTATGTCGACATGCCAGGATTGGATCCCGACTTCATTATGCACCATTTGAATGTTAAACTAGGGGTTAAGCCCATCAAGTAGAAGTTGAGAAAGATGCACCCACATGTAGCTCTCCTCATAAAAGCTGAATTGGAGAAATTGTTGAAGGTGGGGTTTATAAGAGCAATTGCATATGCCGAATGGATATCCAATATCGTACCGATCACCAAGCATGACAAATCTATTTGTGTATGAATGGATTTTAGAGACTTGAATCTTGCATGTCCTAAAGACAACTTCCCACTTCCAAGCATAGATGTGATAGTGGACTTGACAGTAGGTCACTCCATGTATTCATTAATGGATGGTTTTAGTGGCTACAATCAGATAAAAATTGCACTCAAAGACCAAGAGAAGACAACCTTTACATGCCCTTGGGGTATCTTTTGTTGGAACATAATGCCCTTCGGCCTTAAAAATGCTAGAGCCACATACCAAAGGGAAATGACAACTATTTTCCATGATATGATGCACACCTTTCTAGAGGATTACGTGGATGACATATTGGAAAAGTCACACAAAAGAGAAGATCATCTACAAATTCTGGAAAAGCTATTCACAAGATTGGAATGATTCAAAGTGAGACTTAATCCAAAAAAATGTGCTTTTGGAGTTCAATCTGGAAAATTACTAGGCTATATAGTTTCAGCAAAAGGGATTGAAGTAGATCCAGAAAAGGTCCAAGCTATAATGGATATGGAGATTCCAAAGAACATAAGCCAAATGAGGTCCCTTCAAGGCAAGATTCAATCAATCAGGAGATTTTTCTCTCAACTGGCAGAAAAATGTTATTCATTCACAAGGTTGCTACACAAACACTATTTTCATGTGGGATGAAGAATGCGACAAAGCCTTCACCTTATTAAAGACTTATCTAATAAATCTGCCAATCCTAATGCCACCAATCAAGGGAAAGTCATTGCTGCTGTACATATCTGCTACCGAGAGATCTCTAGGAGTTCTTTTGGCACAAGAAGATGAGCAAGGAAAAGAAAGAGCAATCTACTACTTGAGTAGAACTTTGATCAAGTATGAACTTAACTACACATTCATGGAAAGAGCTTGTCTAGCGGTTGTCTTTGCATCACAAAAATTGAGGCATTATATGTTGATGCATAAGGTGAAACTTATTGCAAAAATTGATCCTCTAAAATACTTGCTAAGCAAAACTACCTTAACGGGTAGGATAGCAAAATGGGTCATGATATTAAGTGATTTTGACATTAAGTATGTGGATAGGAAAGCCATAAAGGACAAGTGATCACAGATTACTTAGTAGAAAACCCATTGATTTCTACGCAAACCATTCAAGTGGAGTTTCTGTATTCAACAATTGTCAACATAGAGGCCAAGACATGGAAGTTGTATTTCGATGGCTCATATACACAAGGAGGTTCTAGGACCGGCATACTATTGATTACCCCTCAAGGATATACCATTCCAAAATCATACAATCTTTTTTTCCTGTGTACAAACAACATAGCAAAATATGAGGCTTTAGTCATTGGCATTAAGATGGCTCTAGAATGGAACATCACCGAATTACAAGTGTATGGGGACTCTCAATTGATAATCAATCAGATCAATGATGAATACAATACCAAAGATGAAAAGCTCATGCCATAAAAGAATATGATAGATGCTTGGAAAAAGTACTTTGCTTTGATAACCTTTGAACAAATTCCAATAGAGAAAAATAGAGCAACTGATGCAATGGCGACCTTGGCTTCCTTACTTCAAAAACCAGATCAGAATGAGAAGTACAAATTCTTGGTGGAAGAGTTGGAAAAACCAACATTTGACCTCCCCGACATCCAAATTGTTTCCCTACTCAATGGAAATGACTCACCCTAGTACGACCCTATCTATACCTATCTCAAAGACCAAGTGCTACCTATAGACCAATCACGAGCCCAAAAATGAAATTTCATCCGACAATCAGCTTGTTACATGATCCTCTCTGAAACATTGTATCATAAGGGTCTTGATGGGACATTACTTAGATGTCTAGAGGAAGAGGAGTCTAAGTTAGCTTTAAGTGAGGTTCACAAGGGCATTTGTGGGTCACACTCAAGCAGATTAAACCTAGCCAAGAAGATCCTTCGTATGGGGTACTTTTGGAAAACCTTAGAGAAAGATGCTTGTCACTTTGTCAAAATATGTAGCAAATGTCAATACCATGGTGACATGATTCATATGCTGGCACAAGAGTTGCACCCATTTGTTACACCATGGCCATTCTATCAATGGGGATTTGACTTGATTGGCATAATATATCCATCATCTTCCAATGGGCACAAGTACATCATCACCGCTATAGAGTATTTCACAAAGTGGGTAGAAGTCATTCCTTTGATCATGGCTACGGGCAAACAAATCTCCATGTTCATACTCAATCACATCATTTGCAGATATGGTATCCCTCATGCCATAATCACAAACAATGGAAAACAATTCAAAAACAAAGATGTGGATGAACTTTGTGGCACATTCCATATTACTCATCACTCTTCATCCATTTATTATCCTCAAGGAAATGGACAAGCCGAAGCTACAAATAAGAACATTTTGAAAATCTTGAAGAGATCGGTAAATAAGTCAGGAAGAGATTGGCATGTGTAAATTAACCTGACATTATGGGCCTATAGAACTAGCATTCGAACACCTACATGAGCTACACCATTTTCATTAGTCTATGGAGCCAAAGTTGTTCTACCATTGGATGTTGAAATCCCATCTTTACGAGTATCATTGCAAGGGTTAATAACAGATGAAGACTATAGGGTTGCCTAACTTCAACAATTAGAGTTGTTAGAAGAACACCAAATGCAAGCCTATGAACACTTGAAAGTCTATCAGAACAAGATCTCAAGAAACTACAATAAGCATATCAAATCGAGAGTCTTTCAATTAGGTGACTTAGTACTAAGATAAAATCCCAAAAATCAAGTTGAAAGAGAGAAGAAGGGTAAATGGGAGGCAAATTGGCTTGGTTTATTCATCATTGTTTCTTCATCTAGAACGGGAACTTATAAATAAGCAGATTGTGACGGAGAAGAGTTACAAGAACCTATCAATAGCATCCATCTAAAGAGGTTCTATACATGAGGTAGATGAAAGAGTATAAAGAGTATCAGATGAGGAGCATCATATTTATTGTACATAGTCAAAAGAGATCTTGAAAATACCAAGAAAATTGAAAAAAGAGAAAAATGAAAAAAAAAATTTGAAAAAGGAAAAAGTGCCTTGGTGAAAACCTAGCAATAGGCTCCTTGGTAGCAAAAAAAGAGAAAAAGACCCAAAAGGTGAAAACTTGGCAATCAAGCACCTTTTGTTCCCTTAAGTCATTTCTTAGTTGCATGTGTACATATTGCATCCCCAACATCTCACTTGTACATCTTCATTGCATTCGTCATTTGTACATAGTCATAATAAAACCTATTAGCTGCATTGTTGCATTGCCTATTTTGCCCTAAGTTTGTCACACAATCACATTTATCACTTGGGGGCAGGAAAGGATTGGATTTTTGGTACAAACGGATTCAATTAGAGCTACATTCGGTTACATCAGAGGACTTATCAGAACCTCAGAAGAGAGAGATTTTTGTTGAGCCTTTGATGGATATCATTGTTCACACCTAAGTATTCCAATCCCACAACTTGATCCTTGAGCCTTCATTGACTTTATTATTCAGGATTAAAAATTGACAACACTTTAAAGATTAGAATGTTTGGAAATTCTACTTGAAAATATTGATACATTGCAAAACACTTGAATCTTTCTTTTGATGATCTTTATTGAAATGACTTTTATCACATCTCTTTAGCTAATCAATGATGTTTCGACTAGATTGGCTATGATAGAGACATGATATTTTCTTGCCTTTGAGTGACTATTTTGAGGGAGATCCATCAACTTATATGAATTCATCTAAAGACATGGTCATCAAAGAACCATGTTTATGCAAATGGATACCTTGGCTATTTAGATCTTCTATATCTTAATACCAAAATCCACTTGCAACATTGAATCCATTGAAACCGATATTCATACTCCCATAGTTGGTCATTCAACTAGTGAGGGTTGTACTAGTTTCCAAAAGAGGTGTTACCAAAAGCGATAAAAAGTGGTATTCATATAATCATGATGTGGTCAGTGATGGTTGTACTTGTTTTAATGGTCCTACAATGCTCAATGATGAAAATATTTCTCTATGACATTTATTTGCTAAAAAGATAGTGACACTTAGTTGCATTGCATTGCATTTTTCATGTTAGATTAAGTGCATGTTTGTAGTTATTTTTCCAAGGGAAAAGGGGTTCAGTTAATCAGCTTGAGTAAAACATTAAAAAGGGGTTCAATTAAATGTTTTCATCCTTGATTCAAATCAATCATGTGAAATTATCTTTTGCATTCATCCATAGCATTAATCATTAACCATTATCCATATATCAGAGAAAAGAAAAGAAACAAATTTATTCATCATACATCATTTGCATACATCTAGTTAAGAATAGAATTGCATACATCAAAAAAAATAAAAAACATAGGGGCATCCACATCCATATTTCCAATAAAGCTTTGCATCCATACATTGAAAAATAGAAAAACATATCAAAATTCATAACATCATTGCATTCATCTATCTATATCATAAATGATATACACCGCATCCATAGAATAATCAGAGTAAATGCATCATAAAACATCATATAACTACATATAAAGATGATCTCACATGTACACATCACAAGAATCAAGGAAATACCATATCATCATATAACTGATCATAACATCAATGAGCCATCAAATCAGTACATCAAGATACAATGTCATCAACAAAGTGATACATCAAATGTTCTAATAAATAAACATGAAAACATGATACAATAGTCATCAAATCATCATGATCCCATAGCAGCACCTGATCTGTCCCCAGCACTTGATCCATCTGGACCCCTATGAAGGAGCCTGAGAAGTGCTAGCCATACTGGGTCTTTGAGTCACATAAGTCATAAACTGCTGCATCAAAGTAGCCACTTGGTCTAATATGCCCACAACAATAGATACATTTGTCCTCAATGACTGAACATCTCATGATAGACTATCAATACTAGGAGCTGCTTGAGATGACTGACCCATATCCTGTGATCTAGGAACTTGTGGAGGCACCTGCTGTGCCAGAATCTGATCTTGTTGTACCTGATCCTGATCCTGATCCTGCTACGCTAAGGCAACTCGTTGTAACTAAACCAAAGGATCCAAACCACCAGGAATCTATCGAGAAGCATCTACATGAGCCTGTCTCTGAGCCCCTGTTGTCTTTGTTGTCTCTGTTGTCTATCACCTGCTGCTTCTCTAGGACGTACAATCTCAACTCCATGATCATCCCTAGCTCTATCCCTAGCATGTCCACCTCTCACCTATGGTCCATCTCTTCCTCGACCCATGACCTAAGGAGCTCTCTATCCTCATTGACCCTGTCATCTTTGATGTCTCCTCCTTCCACCACCACCATCCCCATCATCATCACCTTCGTCATCCTCTAATCTCTCATCACATCCAGGGATAGGCTTTGTTGGATCTGTAAATCTAAGGAATCTATTCTGAACCCACCAATCTCAATACTCATGTGACATACCAGCATCAACAACACCTCCAAGAAAATCCCATCTACAGTACACCAAATGAGAAATCTAATCACAGGAAAACTGATAATCAATCTGAGCACCCCACAAAGATTGCTTTGCCTGGACTCTAGCATATAATGTTGTACCCTGGGGCATATCCTGCACTCTACCATACTATTTGGAGACTCAACCAAAGCAAAACCACTCAATCACTGTAGTAGCTCTACCAATCATCCATCGAGGAGCAAACATATATGGGAGCTCATCATCATCCTCCCTCCATCTCTCGCAACCTATATATGGATGCCACTGAACCTGATGAAGATCATCAATCTGATAGCGTCAATACTCAATTTTTCCCAAATGATGCTGGACAACCATGCCACCATATATAAAGCAATAAGGAAAACCTCACCACCGAATCCTATCTGATACTGGCCTAGTAATGGGAAGATGCTCCCATACCCATAGCTACAAGATCATAATGCCTGTTGATAAAGAAGGAATCTCTCTATATACAACCTCGTGCAAGTCATGATAAAGTTGAGCGAGAACACATGAGCCCCAATCAAACCGTCGAGGTTGTGCAAGCAAGTCCTTGAGTATCCTGCCCCATCCAACTAAGAAGCCATGACCTTGCCGGTCGGGAAATAGTAATCCACCGATTAGAGCACCTAATACTGCTGGTAATGTGGGGAATGAAGTGAACTATGCCCATGTGATCATGTCATCATCAATAGTGTTGTCTCCAAACAGTCATCTACAGACTGTACTATCATACACATAATCGTAATATACCATCTCTCCTTGACAAGGAATGCATAACAATCTATACATGTCCTACGAAGTAATGGTCATCTCTCCAAAAGGTAGATGGAAAGTATTGTGGTCAGAGTGCCAACGCTTTGCCACAACGGTAAGTAGACCATGGTTCAGCTGGAACCACGGGATGTCAAGAAGGAAGCTGAGACTGCATAACTCAGTCACTCAAAACTCAGTTGGAGTCAAAGTCTGACCTAACTCAATGACCCAAGAAGCAACGATCCGTATATACAACTTATGAAAATGTGCTTGTTTGGCAAAATCAAGAGAATCATATCAGTTTTCTATATCAGTGAATCATTTTAAGTCAATCAGTTTTATCAAAATCAAAGTATCAAGCAATCAAACCCAGTACCATTTGTTCGTGTCTCTATGTCTTGAGAGCGAATTATCAATCCTACCTATCAGTATCCTACCTATCATTTTTTCTATTCTATTAGATTGACAAATCACATTCATTGGTACCCCTATCCTGATATCCTAATCAATGGTTTTGTTAAAACTACAATAGACCTAGCCATCCTAGGAAATCAATCAATCAGTCATAGTTATTTAAAATTTTATCAGAAAATCAAGTTGGAAATTTCAAAAAATTTCAAAAAAAATCCTGCAAGCATCATTTGCCTATTACCACGCAACATTTTACCTTACGCGGTGTAGAAAAGGTATTACAGGGTGCTCTTTTATTAACATGCATCATTTCACGTATCACACGGTACTTCATAGCGCTAGGTGGTATTTTAAGGAGCCTAGGTGGCATTTTAAAACTAGGGTTTTATAGGCGGAAAAACATATCTAAATTGGCAAGAAAACCCTATTGCTACGCGAAAATAAATCAGTATCATGCAACATTTAACTATTTCTAGGTGACACTTTACTACGCGGAGGCGTGAGTAAAAAGCGTGGATGCGACATTTAAAAAGCTTATGTGACATTTAACTTTTCCTAAGCGACATTCTGCAAAATCTAAATCTATGACTTCAAGAAAAATGAAATAAATACGGAAAAAGAGCAATAAATGCACAAGGAAGGTTAAAAATGACTCACTAGAGGTCCATAGTCCAATGACCTCTGATAGCGATGAACTCTCTCAAACCGGTGCTCGTGAATCGAGACAACCATTATGAAAATCAATGCAGGATTAGAGCAAAATCTCAATAGTCAAAAGTGAAAATGAATAGTAAATCTAGGTTTTTCAACCTATTTAAGCTAATTTTGACCTAATTTGGAGGTAAATTATGACCTTTTGACCTAATATCAACTCATTAATCAAACCAGGGCATTATTTGAAATCAACATATCATCAATGTTTTTCAAAAATGAAAACATATTGAATCAAAATCAAATCAATTTCATCACATTTTTCAAATCAAGCGATCAATATGTTTCATTTCTGAGGGGGCATCAGAGTATCAAATTGACATCAAAATATTAGTGAATCAGAGGCATCGAAATTTTTGAACTATTATTAGTGGGGCACATATCATTTATCAAATCATGTAAGAGGCATATCATTTCAGGACCTAGCAATCAATCATATCAGTGGAATATCATTGTATCAGTAAACCGGGACCTAAAAGCGATTAGGACTTAAAAATTTCTTTGAATCAATGTTCTTCGCACATCAATTCAAAGAGGTGCATTTGTAGACACTAAAAAATGGACAAGTGCTTTAAAATCAATAAAATGGCTCAAAATAATCAAAATGCACTAATTCAAATCAAAATGGACATTAATAAATCAAAGTTGGACAAAATCATAGGATCAAAGGAAAAATCAAATAATGACATTAAATAATTAAATACAAGTGTAAAGGGGTCAAAAACACTATATAATTGATTTTAATCAATTAATTGTATAGTTTTAAATCAAAAATCAAAATGAACCTATTCCCTACATGGCTAATTTAATTAATTGATGGAATTTAATTAATCCTAATATCTTTCAACAATAAATTGATGAACCAATGAAAATTGAGAACACAAAGCACATGGATCACTCAAAGGAATTGAATCTCAATCACACAAATTCAACTTTGAATCTCATCCACTCAATTTTGTCCTTTTGTCCAAAGCTTTGAGACAAACATTTAAATTGTCCCCCCATTTAAAAACATTGCAAAGATTTTGACTCAACCAAGGCTAAATCATGATTACTTCACTCTACCCCCTACCCTTGGGAATTTACTATAAATGAGAGGCATTTTGAGAGCAATAATCATCTTAAGAATTCATTTGCAAAGCATCATTACTATAGTCAATTTCTTGAGCAATTAAGAGCAATTGAGAGCATTTAGCATTAGCATTTCAATTTATCATTTGTATAATGGATCATTGTGAGCTAGATTAAGCATTGTAGCATCATAATTTCTCATTTTAGAAGTGTCACTAGTAGGGAATACAAAGCTAAGAGCTCTACTTACCACATCTAATTAGAGAACCAAGAGATGTTATGGATATTAAATGCATTTCTTAGTTTAAATTTGTATTGCATTTGCTTTGATTTGTTAGTTAATAGTCCTAATTTCATGAAGGTGAATAGCATACACACACATCTACATTAACATAGTCTATATGAAAATAATAGAAAACTCATCCTTGACCTCATGAATTATCCATGGATGTTCTCAAATACCTTCCTCCTCCTCGGATCAACTGCCCTAACTGACCCATTCCACCATTTAGGTCAAAAGCCTCTTTGTGAACAAAGTTGTTGAGCAAATTTTCAAAATTTACAAAAATGCAAAGTTGCTATGAGCAACTTTTCCTCATCTCCTAGCCAAATTGACTTGGGCTATTTTTTCCACCATGGCCAACTCACCTAAACCCTAACTAGACTTTTTAAGACTCAAAACACTTCAACCTTAACCTCCTAAGAATCTAGAGGGTTTATTCCACCATTTGACTCTTGTGTCCTCTAGGACTTTACAAGGAGTGGATTGAACAATCAAGCCTCCAAATGTTATCCTAACAACCCTAAACACTTCAAAACTTTCCTATTCTTTCCTAATCAACCTGAATAACTAGGAAAGAAATATAAACAAAAACAAGGAAGGGCTTTTCACCCTTGGTGCTCCTACACCATGGGGATGAAAGAAAGAGAAGGCAAGTTGCACCAGTCTGCCAAGATGACATGAGGGGACCATATGCATAAGAGGTACTTGGTAAAGTATCTAAAAATACAAAGGATGATTTTGATATTTTCCAATGTTATAAAAAAAAATTTGAAGATGCCTTAAAAGATGTTGCAAAAGAAATCCTCAAAATTGAAAAGTTAGTAAGAAGTGAAGACAAGTATGAAGAAGAATCCAAACAATAGCCTATTGTAGAGGCAAATATAAGTGAGAGTGTTGATTTTATTTATAAATATAGAACTAGGTGCGTAGATACACAATCTAATGAGGAGAAAAGAAGAAAGGAGTGTCCAAATCTTGTTTGTGATCATAGCTATAGGATGCCAAGTTGGAAAAATAAACCAATTGTTTAAGGAAAGCAATTAAAGTGTAAAGAGGAAAGTATTTTTGATAAAGATGGCACTAACAAATAGGTGAAAAGGATGAAATAAATAATGAGGAACAATAAGAGATTATATTCTAGGGTGATTGACAAGCAAGGGAGTATAGAGAAAATGTTTTAAGGAAGAAATTAGACCATACATTATGGAGAAAAAGTGTAGGAATAAAGGGACAACAACTTAAGAGTAAGGAAAACAAAGTATAGGTGTCCAAGTGTGTGTTGGTAGGAAATACAAGTAGTGGTGTAGGAGATGGTGGTGGAAAAGCACTACAAGAGAATGGAAGATGTAAAGAGAAGATTGAGTTTGTAGGAGAAGAAGAGAGAGAATATATAGTAAGAACATGTCTTATAGAGGGCATGAAAGCAATAAATGAAGATGAAAATACAAGAGTGATTGGGGCAAAAAACAAAGATGTAAATTGAGATGGAGCAACCAAAGAATTGAATCATGAAATACTAAAGGAGATGATTGAAATAGCTGCAACATCAGGTTTGAAAAATCTTGAAGAGACCATGTACAAGGTGAGAGGTAAACAAGTTGAAGTAAATAATTTTAAAAATGATGCTTTTTAATTTGTGAACATAATTATTGATAAAGATGAAAATGATGAGGGAATGTATAATGATAATGACACATATGGATGAGAGATGGAATTATGGAGGCTTGTGGATGAAAAAAAATGAGAAGAAGAAGGTACAAGGAAAAGAAGGGAAATAAAAAAAGGTAGATTGGATAGCTCAGAATATAGAAATACACTTGTATGGATTAGATTCAAGAAATGAAGTGGATAAGAGTAATGAAAGGTAAGAATGTATAATAAACATAAGGGATGATGAGGAATTAAAAGGTGAAATACAAAAAGAATATGTAAACGAAAAACCAAAAGAAGACATTGAGGCAGTAGTAGAAGACAACAAAATTTGAGAGGAAGAGATCACAAGGAGGGAATTGAAAGAGAGGGCATAAGAAAACATAAGAGCATATGATGACGTAGTAGAAATTAAGGAAAAAAGAATGCAAATAGGGTTATGGTGAAGTTGTTACAATGATGACATTAAAAGGAAGTGTGACATACAATCATTGTGAAGATGATCTATGGGTACAATTATCATCAATAAAATGAGAATGGGAAGAAAAACTTAAAGAATTGAAGAGAAATGAGACATCAAAAGAGGTAGAAAGGAAGATTGCATCAGATGATGAAGAAGCTATTGCAACAAAGAGGGAAGATGGAATAAATTATGCATATTTCTATAGGGATATTATGAAGCAAAATACAGATGAAGAAGTGGAAGATGACTTGGTGAGAGACATTGTAGGAGAAAGGTCGAGGGATGAAGTGTTAGCAATATAAGTTGTCATTAGTGAAGATAGTTGCAAACACCATTCCCACCGGTAAAGACTCACCGGTAGTTCACTTATCTTAAAGTATATGCACCGGTAGACTAGATTAAACAAAACAGAGGTAATACATCGGTAGACCGAATAAAGTACATTGTACCAATCTTGTATTACATACAGGGATGAATTGGGTATAAGAGTATACCGGTCAAAATTGCATAAAGATCCGTACCAGATTCTATAGAGCAGTTTGAGTTAAAAATGGAATATGCGGAGCATCCACCGATCAGAACTGATGTTAGCTTTTTAATAAGAGTTAGCTTTATTTCTACACGGATGTTTTCAAGGTAAACTCCAGATTAGAACACAAAGCTTTACTGCTAGTTGCATGATTTAATGTTGAGTTTATAGCCTGGCGATTCTATGAGTTAAGGGTTTCATTGAGATGAACTCTTGTATAAATATAAGTCATAGGACGCAAGAAAGAAGGTTGTTGAGAGTTGTTGAATAAAGAAAAAGAAAAAGAATAAATTATTTTATTGTCCACGAGGCCAAAAATAGCCTAAATTTCTGCATTTCAACTCTTTTCCTATGCAATGTGATGATGAGCGCCCCAAACTTCTCAATAGTCCCCTTGCTAAATAAATCACCCAAGAATTAGTTGTCAAGATATTTACAGAACTGTGTTGTCCTTAAGGCATCACACTCTAAAATGAAATGTTTTTCTTTTTCTCCTTTTTGTGAAGTACAAAAAATACACTCTTTCTTCCCAAGCTTTCTTGATCTTTTCCAATACATAGTTTCAAACAACAGATTTTGTTAGAGTTAGTTCTTAAATAGACAATAAGAATTTTAGCTCTCTATAAGATATTGCTCTCATATACACTATTTGATGATTACAAAATAAGATTAAACTCTAGAATACAATATTCATGGATTTTACTATTTTCTTTTAACATACTTGATATTTGATAGCTTTGTTGATCTATTTTTTTTCCCTATCCTCTATACCAAAATTATACCCTATAACAAAGCTCTCGGTCAAACTCCAAAGATTATCCAAGTTTACAAGGGACCCAAATAAATAAAGCAACACCTCCCACGATTTCGTAACTTTGCGAGAACTAGTAAAGATTGGCAAAACATTCCTAGACAAGATACTCCGCAATCATTACTTAATAAAGCGTAACTAGCCGATATTTGAATTGGTCTTTAATTCAAATCTTCTCCAGAGCGCCAATGCGTACCGTGCCTCATGTAGTATGAATAACGTTCATATTCTGTCAATCATTTAGCAGGGCCATTCGGATCTGAGCACGAAAATCAAATGGAGAATATATGGGTCGGGATCCGTGTAAGGCCTCCTATGGAGAATGACGTTTGCAGGGTAGAGTACCCCTGGAAAATATACGAGAATTCTATATCCTTAAGCACACCATCACTTACTCAGTCCTTCTGCTTTGGTAAGGATAAATTACTACTGTTTGGTTTAAAATTAGTTTTGCGAATCGAAACTGTAATGGGTTCTGTTCATGTGTTTGTTCAACAATAATGGTTGTGTTTTGACAGTGGGCTTGGATAAGCCTTATTTTAGGGGGAGAATTTTTTTGGGTTTGCTGCTCATAGAGTTCAATCCACAATCTCCTCTGTAGTTTCAGAGATAAGATTTTTTTTGAATGACTATACATTTCCTAGTTTTCGATTGCGTTAACGTTTTACAGCTTTGATGTACTTATGTTTAAGGGGTTTAGGGTTTAAATGGAAAGTGGGTCACTGTTAAGAGAGCAACACACATGCAGATTGCCCCATTGTAATCAGAAGACTTATGCAAACATGTGGTGTGGTTGTGGTGTAACAGTTACAGAGTATTGTGGGGTACATTAATGCATAATCCCTGTTTACTCTTTTTAACAACGTGGTCCATGCTGTTAAGGGCGGTGACTAACATGGCTAAATTTGCCTTGTAAAAATAAAGCGCTTCAGTGTACTTCATAAAAAATTACAAATATGTTCCCTGGATGGAGCGATGATCATAAAAACCTTTGTTCTGGGTTTCTCTAGCTGTCTTGATTATATGGTATTTGAAACCTACCTGTTTCATGTTGCCACTAGCTCAGCGTTCACTCCTGGACTGAATACTGCTAGGATCACTATCCATCGATTACAAATCAAGGGCAATAATTTTTTTATATATTTTGTGCTTGGTAAGTGTTTTCTGAGGTCAATTTCGTGTGGGTAAGCTTGGGCCATGTTGTTAAAATTTGAAGACTTGTGCCATTCTTGAATGTTCACAAGAATTGTTATGCTGCAATCTCAACACGTGCACAGGAGCTATGGTGAAGTATCCCACTTAAATTTATTTTATTTGTATGCACAGAAAAATTCCAGATTCCATTGCAAGTACCTTTATTAATGCCAGCACAATAAGTTGCAGATATAGATAAAGATTGTCTTAAAATACCTAATATAGTTTCTTACAACCCCAAGAACATAATTGATTAAATATGCAGAGTTGCAGACTGTCAGCATCAATATGCTCAGATAACCAAATACACATTAAAACACTGACTGTCACAAATCCAGATTGAACCTTGATATATATTACAGTCACACAGACCTGGTGTATTTTCAGGACATTTTCTTTTTTTTTTATAAAATTTTCAGGACATTTTATGATCATAACATAGTACTTTGCGCCAGTCAGGATACAAGGCAATTTATTATGGGACAGTTATAGTGGACTGACTCATGGTAGGATAGGACACATAATTGACAAGGATGACTGATGAATTTCAAGCCACCGATAGTAGACCAAGACTTTCATTATGGGAATACAGGATGTATAACAAAGTGGTTATGAAAAATGTATCTTACTCAGACTCAGACTGGAGAAATGATTAAAGATAGAGTGCATCCCTATGAGTTGTTTATCCCATCAACATATAGTGATTCCTTTATGCAATCAGGTCTGTCACCCTCCAAGAAATTCCCGATTCTAGTTGATATTGCAGACCTGGAAACTCAGTGAATATTAACCTTGCGCTGGTTTTCAAATTTGATATTGTCTCAAATTTGATTTGGGTTTTCAATTCTTTATATCTTTTGTTTCATTTCATTGCAAAATAACAACATGCAAAGGAAATGATATAGATTCCCAAGAAAATAAGCAATTGCAACACAAATCCATTGATAATGATTCTGATATAAAACATGCATGGCTGCTACATCAAATATATTGTTGTTACAATGCTAGAACATGAATACATTTTCCTCCAAAACCTGTTTAAAACAATGAAAACCTGCCCGATGATGAACTCGGAGTGAATCCACGTCTCAAGTAGTGTTGGGTTTCCGTCCAACCTACGAATATTCAAGGGTTTCCGTCCTCAGATATGGCTGCTACTACCAAACCAGCAACAACGGAGAAATAATCAAGTAACAAATCAACATCTCATAATAGAATGAGACTCAAATCCCCAATCGAGCCTTTTATAAAAATCCCTAGCCAAAAAGCTATCACTTTCCTTGTTCTAATTCTTTTATTTAGCAACTTAGGCAAATAATAATATTTGCCTTATTTGAGAATTCACCCCCATGACCTAGGAAAGACTCAAGGCATAACTTAAGTTGGCCCCTTTTTAATAATTGCCAATGAATAATTAAGTTCATATTAGCAATAACTATAGCTTTTTCCTCCTTTTATCTAATTAAACACTTTACCTCCTTTATTAACTTAATGCTTTAGCCTATAGAGAGAATAGATATTAGGCTAGCATTAGTATTTATTTATTTATTGATGTGCTAGGCAAAAAGGGGACATTACATATTATGGGACAGTTATGATGGACTGACTCATGGTAGGGTAGGACACATAATTGACAAGGATGATTGATGAATTTCAAGCCACCTATAGTAGACCAAGACTTTCATTATGGGAATACAGAATGTTTAACAAAGTGGTTATGAAAAATGTATCTACTCAGACTCAGACTGGCGAAATGATTAAAGATAGAGTGCATCCTTGTAAGTGGTTTATCCCATCAACATATAGTGATTCCTTTATGCAATCAGGTCTGTCACCCTCCAAGAAATTCCCGATTCTAGTTAATATTGCAGAGCTGGAAACTCAGTGAATATTAACCTTGCGCTGGCTTCCTTATCTTTTTAGCTCCTGTAAGATACAGCACTCAAAATGGAAGGAGGGTATGGTAATATGCCATGGAAAGAGAACAGGTAGGGGTACTGTCCTACCTATAAAAGTTACTGAGATTTTTGCCCCAGCGACAACTTGCATCTGTTTAATGCTCTGCAAATGCAGAATTCTTTGATGCCTTCTTCTTGAATCAATCCCCTTATAGATACCAATCTTATCCCTTTTAGATACCAATCTTATACATGTCAGCAAGGCGGTTATGGAAAGGTTGGCCAAGAGATTTACTACAATTTATATAAAAGCTTTACAAAGGTTGACCAGGTGTTGTAACTGCCTAGAGGCAGCTGTTCTAATATATTTAATAATTTCGTTTATTAAAAAATTATTTATTATTTATTAAATTAAGAAATGTAGGCTGAGCTTGTAAAAATTGGGGACATTAATATGGGCTGTCTTATTATGGGAAGGAAAACTATAGTTCTACTTTACTTGAGCTAAACTGATTCAATGAAATTTGAATCCTGATTGATTGTTGGGTATTGTTTTTGTCCTAGTGTTCACTTCTAGAGTGATTGCTACTAGAGGCACTTTCTACGAGATTGTAAATCAAAGCAAGAAGCACCTCTTGGATGAAGCTAATGCTGTATGAAATCAACTTGGATCAAATTCTTAAGATCTTCAAACATGGATTGTGCTCAAATATATTCAATAATCATTACATTGGAACCTTGCCATGTGTCAACAGGAGCTGTGGGCTTTCTTATTGTGGGGTAGAGAACTTGTGTTGCGCTTAACTACATCTGAACTGATTCTCTGGGTTTTGAATGCTAACTAATTGTTGAGCATCACCATTGGCTTAGTCTTCCCTTCTAAACTGAACGCTGATAGCACTGGTTAGTCTTCGGGGAGGTTAATGCCTTATGGGATAAGTTTGGACCATATTCTTATGATTTTCAAATGCAGACGATGCTTGGATGTACCCAACAATTGTCACACCATAACTTTACAACACAGCTGCTGGAGCAATGGGCTTCCTTATTATGGGGGATGGGATTTGAACCTTGGTCGTGCTCTGACCCATGTTCCCCATTATCATTATACAGCAACCGAGCGAGTACTTTATTTTTAGTTTTGACTTTCTTACCAATGGATTGAACCTAGTCTGTTAGGGCTACACCCCCATGAGAAATTTATAAAGGGGCACTGAATACTGACTTGTAGTTGGGGTTAAATGTTCAAAACTTTAGGTAACAATAAACCGAAGTAGCAACCACTGGTTTTTGCTATAATTAACATATCAATTGAACCTCATTGCAGCTTCAGCAAATTATCACAAGTTTAATTTTGTACCCAACTTCAGTGCATTTTAATGTCTTGCATAAATCCTTTGGTTTTTCTCAGTTTACATGCCAAAAAGTAAATTGAGTTTGATTGGTTTTGGTCATTTGGTACTAAACCCCTTTGAAGTAACATTTGCCAAGTTCCTTGTTTTTATTTTCAAAAAGCACTCTGAGTATACAGTGCCTCATTCAGGGCATATGGTCATTGTTGAAACAAAAATAGAAAGGGTTTCAGTATTTCATAATAGGTAATGCATGATTGACCTTTCTTCTGTTGTAGATAATGTCTTTGGTTCTGATGCTAATAACGAAGATGTTTACCGAGCTCATCCAAAACAAGTGGCAATGGCAGCTGTTAGTGGATTCAATGGTATGACTTACTCACTTGTGCCAAGCAAGTTGATTGTTTTTCTTTGTCCTAACTTATTCTTAGCTTATAAAATGCAATGTACACTAGACACAGTGTCTGAATCTCAACACAGATGTTTTGAGGCTATGTGATGTAATGGTATTATCTCATGAAGTAATGAAATCTGCGAAACCATCATTAATAAAATATGGGGACGTTTAATTTTTGAAGTAAAAATATCTGTCCAAAATTAAAAGAGCCTATTAAATTTTGACTATAAATGACCATTAACTACACTATCTCTATTGCAATTTTCATATATTCATAATGAAGCACTCTAATATGTTTATCTATTTGAACACTGTTTTTAGGCACAGTATTTGCATATGGGCAAACAAATAGTGGCAAGACATATACAATGCATGGAACAACTACAAATCCTGGAATAATATCATTAGCTGTCATTGATGTGTTTGAACACATCAAAATGGTTTGGCTGCCTTTCCCTTTTACAAGGCACCGTTGATTTTTTTCTGATGTAAAAGACTTACAGGCATGTTCAGGTTTCAAATACAGGAAGCTAATAGTGCATTTTAATTGAAATCAATGGGACCATGCAGGTAATTGACAGGGAGTTTCTCCTTCGAGTGTCCTTCATGGAGATATATAATGAGGAGATAAAGGATCTCCTTTGCCCTGAAAATTGCAAGCTCGAGATCCATGAGAATCAAGAGGTACAATTGTTATTGATACCCTGAACTCTTGTCTTTCAGTCTTCAAATATCAATAAACTAACGATGTCTGTGCTTTTTAGCGTGGAGTATTTGTGGCAGGCTTAAAGGAATTAATTGTCAATAGCCCTCAACAAGTACTGGACATTTTGCAGTTTGGAGAAGGTATAATATCTGTCCAATCATTACTTTCTAAGGTTTGTGTGTTAAGTTATCTTATATTTTTACTATGTCATGATTAATGTAAGATTTTGAAATTTTCTTCAAAGTTATGCACACTAAGCTGAATAAGTAACTACAAATTTTTATAAATTTCTGATTTGTTGCTATTTCAGTGAATCGCCATTTTGGGGGAACAAACATGAATGCTAATAGTAGCAGGTCACATGCAATATTTCGAATGGTAGTTTGCTTGTTCACATTCTTTTTTGTTTGTATCACACTTTTACAAGAATTTCCGTCTTGGTGATTTAATTAAATTTTATCATTTTTTTTCACTAACTTGGCCTTTCAAGTATGTATTAGTAGAAATCTCTTACTCATTGGGCCAAATTTTCTTTTAATTTTACTTGTAATATTACAGGTCATTGAAAGCAAGAGGAAATCAATTCAGTCAACCACAGTGGTAGTTGATTCTGATGTTGTTCAAGTTTCAACCTTGGTATGTATCTATAATGTTTTCTTGGTTAATTCATCAGATTTATAATTTATTTCAATGATGCCTCAAGTTTATGAAATAGTTTAATTTGTCTTGAGTTTGGGTTTTGTATGTTTTGAAACTTTTCATTGCGTAAATATGTTTCACATACTAAAATGGCATCTTTAAAAGAAAACAATTGAGGATTCTTCTTAAAACTGGGCTGCAAAATATCTGAAGCAAGAGCATACTTTTCTTCACAATGATGTTTACTTAGTACTTGCTTAAAATTTGAGAATAGTTAGTTCATTTTGAAAATATGTAGAGAAATCAAAGAAACCTGAATTAGGAATAACAAACATTTAGAAACAAATTAAAAAGTATGTTACGAGTTCATAGAGGCCATGCCTGGGTGGTTTGGGTTTGGTTTGTACATGGTCCATATCTAGGTCTATTATGTCAAGAGATTTATGCAAGGTGTGTTTAGATGCTTGTGGGTTTGTCTTGGACAAAGTCAATGAAACCCTAGGGAACCTGATAAATAAAATAGAGACATTGTAGGAATTATTTGTTGAAGTTTAAATGTTTTGTTTGCCTATGACCCCACTCACTATTGTAAGTCCATTCTACTTGCTCAGTAGTCATAAATCATCAACTACCGTCTGTTATTGTTAGAGTTTTCCCTGCCCACTGCTGCATTTTTTCTATCCAAGTTTGTTTTGGCATATCATATAATGTTTCTTTCAATCTTTCAGTTGATAATAAAAATTAACATTCACTAAAGTGTTACCAATTTCCAAATGTTGAAGTTGCAGATTCATTCCAAAGGAATAAATATATTCCATAAGAAATTTACAACACTTCAGCACTCTATAAAATCCTATCATGTAATAAATTAAATTGTGAAAGTTCCAATCTAAAGTTTTATTATTAAATCGAGAAAGGTTTATTATATAAATAATCATAGTTCCATGGAGTCTCTTGACAGGGGGCCAAAAGCCTAAGTTTGGGGACTGCATGGGGATATGGTGACAGGGCGACACTAACTCTACTTGAAAAATAGTTACAAAAAGATTTATAAGAGTTACAATGTTGAATTTTTAAATGAAACTTTGGCAAATTAGTAAAATATTAAATAGTAAATACTGAAATACTTTGAATACTACTAAAATTTTAATCGAACTTTCAATTTTAACAATTTAACATTGAAGTTTGAACAATGAAAATGTCAAATTTGAAATTTATATTATATTCAAGATTTCACAAAGATGATTACAATAAGCACAATGATTTCAAAATAACAAAATTTAGTGAAGTGAGGGCTTTAATTATCCCCAAACTCCTCATCACTAGAATTGTGGGACCCTACATGGTCAAGCTTTGCCAAACTAATACCAACCAACCATACTTTTGTAATTGTAGCATCCTCATCAATTTGTGTTGGCTTCTTTGGCTTTACAACCCACTGTGATGTTGGGCTCTCTTTGTACAAAAGTGTTTTGCAGTCAATGAGACACAAAACACTATGTACAACCACAAGCATCTTTGCTCTCCTAAAGGTAAGTTTGTTCCTCTTAAGAGAGTGGATGAAGCTACATGTAGACCAGTTCCTATTAGCAACTAAAGAACTAGAAACCTGAGATAGAAATCCAATGGCTAGAGTGTTAATGAAGATGAAACAAATTGGTCCATGGCAATTCCAACACAAAATTGGGTCCTCTTGTGCCATAGTTGCCATAGCCATCTTGGCCGCCTTAGAATAATCCCCTAAGAGTGGCAAATTTTGTCCACTAAGTATGAATGATGTTGGCCTCTATAGGATAAGGCATCTTTTCAATGGCCCTAAAGTACCATGCCTTCTCCACATCCTATATGGGTGTAACTCTACCTGGCCTATGCTTGTACCTCTTAGGGTTCAATGCATAGTCAACCATGTGCAAGGGAGTGTTGAGCTTCTCCCATCTACAATGAATGAATGGCTGAATGTGCTCATTGTAGAATGCTAATGTAGGGTCCTCTCGTATGACAACCCTCATTTGATCAAGCATAGTATCGATGCACTCATACACCTCTCCAAGGTTAGGTGCATCAACATCCCCATATCTAATGGCTTGGAAAAGTGGAGTAATGATGGAGATTATTTATTTTGCATCACCCCAAAAAGCATCACTCTTCACTACATCCTTCACCATCCTCCCCTTCTTTGTCTTGGACTCTAGCGATTCATTCCATTTTATTGTCATAGCTATTAGTTGCAATGCCTCTTATAACTCAAGTATTCTCTCCATGAAAATGAAATAGGATGCATATCTAGTCTCAACAACTTTCAAGAACTCCTTAGAGGAGCTCTTGAAGAGTGCATGTGAAGTGTGGTGGTTGTATATAAATATATGCACATCTCTAGCATCATTGGCCATTTCTTTACTCCACTCAATCTTTCCCATGTCCTTGAGTGCATTATTCATCGCATGCACACAACAAGTCCATTAAATCTGTCTATAAGTTGCCTCAACTAATTTCCTTGCATCTTTGCATACTTGGATAGCATTCTTTATAAGAATTAGGTTAGTTAATAGCTATCATGTCCCTAAATATTGCCAGTCATCTTGGGACTTGTAGGATTTTATAGTTTACACAAGAAGTTTACCATATGATATTACTATTAACATATCTTTATGACAAGACTTAGGTTTGTGGACTCAACTAACCGATTTTTGACTCAAACATGGATTCCATACTTAGACTTGAGGCAAACACAAGAAAGACTCAACAAATTTTAAAACCCAAGAAATTCAGAGATTTTTAAGAATTGAAAACTTGTTTCATGCACCCTTTTATAAATAAACCATAAAGACACAATAACCTCATCAAATAAAAGCCACTTTGATCACATACACAAGTATACATCGACCATGTAAGTATAAGCACAAGTTATAGCTAAAGGAAATAACACATGTAGATACATAAATATTGTCAAATGCATACAAAACTCATGGAACATGAAATCCATGGCATCAAACAAATGTCAAAACTAAAAGTAAAAGCCCATGACTAAGAGGATCTTGCATTACTCATCCCAATATCACAACAAATCATGCACAAATATTTAATATAGGTTTTGGATGATGATGTAGCCATGATATTTGCTTGTGTCTCAATGACTAGCGTGTATATTCAAGTGAGCAATTTATTATCAAAGTTTTCTTGAAGCATACAAGATTGCATGTTTTGTTGTCAAGGTCATTAACAAAGAAGAATGGTTAAGTAAAAAGATAAATGATTATGTTTTAGTTTGACCTTAGCTAGGATACTAATAGATGGGATTGTTCTATGAGTTGTTTGTGCAAGCATGATTGATACAACTATGACTTAAGTTGTATTTAGCAGTACAATGATTGTAGCATGACCACTTTGCTTATGATAGCCCATATGTATGAATCAAGGTAATTCTTGAATGTGGCTTTGTTTACGAAGATGTAGGGATTTGCAACAAGGGATATGCATTTTGTAGGTTTTATGATCATGGTTCACCATTGGCCTATTACTTTGATAGAGTTATAATTTGATGGGGGTTTGGTAGCAACATCCCAAAGGGGCTTAGGAGCAGTGCCCCTTGTGAGGTTTGGTGGTAGTGCCCTCGTGGGGTTTGAGGGAAAGTCCTTGCCACAAATTCCAAATGAAGACCTTCAAAACCACACAAGCCTTCATGACACACACCATTTTCACAAACCAAACAAGCATGAAAGATTATAAGTTTTTTTTTAAAGTAATAAACTAGCCGAGTCTACCTTGCTAGACTTGCCTAGTAGACGAGTCTGACACATTTCCTAAACTCAATTAGTTTGGCTAGTACTTGGAAGCCAAGTCTCCTAGACTTGTTGAGGGTTAGTCGCCTTGGGACTTGCCAAGTCTAGGTGAGTCATGGCAAGTCTTCTAACACTTTTAATCTTATACAATTCTTTAGGCCTTCTAGTCTCATTTTTCAACATCGTTTAATTCCATTCTCTTGATTATTAAACAAGAATTTCAAGACCATCCTAGGATCTGTGCCCTTTTTCTTTCTATTGGATTTGCTTGAGCGATTTGCGATGTTCGCTATCTAGTTTGGTTCATTCTACCGTTAGGCTCACTAAGGCAATGCTTTTCAAATTTATCGATTTCATTTTGTCTTTAGATTGTGAATTTGCCTATTAGACTTGTGTTAGAATTTAAAACTAATTGACATTAGTTATCTATTATTAAGCATAAGTTAGATATCATGAATCATTATTAGGTGGATTAGTTTTCTTGTAGATCTGATGCAGGAGCATCCTGGGTGTAAGAGCAATCTTGCATCACCCAAAAATATTTATGTTTTTATATTCAATAAGGGTTATTTTGTGCAGAGCTGCTATTTATGGAAAGTTACTATTTTTGGTAATTTTCGTATGTGCTCAGAATGATCTGATTTCTTTCTTGGAGGTTCATTTTGGTCATATAAGTCTGCCAGTAAAGTTTCATTGCCAGATCAAGTGTATATTGGAAGATATTGAAGATTTTCGGTATTGGCAGCAGGGTACAGAAACTTTGAACTCAGTTTTGAAGGCTTTAGAGGCCCCGGATGAGGTCGAAAATTTGGGTGATGGGCGCTTGCGCGGGTCAAGCCTGTAGAGCGCTTCGTGGCGTTTCCGAAATGGGGTTATAATAGCCGATCGGGTCAACTGGTGATGACTTATGGTCTTCGGAAGTTGGGCCACCTGAAATGGCGAAAAATAATTTTCTTCAAAATTTCTGTTCGGGTTTCGAAGGTTATCTTGAGCCGACTATGATGTAATGAAATGTAAAATAAATTAATTCTAAGTTTGGTCGGCCTTATTGGCTAAAATTCTGGAACCTTCCCAGGCGGTGAAAAATTGCCTATATAAGGAAGGCTGTATTATTGTCTGAGGCAGTTCAGAATAGTTCTGGGTAGTAGATCTGGGTATTGATTCGAGGCTTTGTCCTAAAGAATATTGTAAGGGAATGCCCATGTGGCTTTGCATATTGTAATTCTAAAAGTTTGTAATTCCACATTTGTGGAGATAATAAGAAGCCAATTTTCTGTTCTTGCATATTGTTGTGGTTTCTCCGTTTCTGTTATGTGTTTGTGGTATTAAGGGGAGCACCCTTCATCAAGATCACTCCCCAATATCTAGTTTGCTTACCTCCCAATCATGCTTAGAGCGAAGTACTCATCTTGGCAGATGTGACAATGATGTGCACAACGCATGGAGAATTTATGCCTATTTTGATAGTGTAAATTCTCTATTTACAACAATTATCACTGTATCATCCTTTATACAAATGTGTTGAGACTCAGACTTGTAGCTTGCTAATAATACATACACAAGAATAGAACCAGATCACCATTGGGTGCACACGCTGTTTACATATATAGGTGCACAAAATTCGTCTCCAACTTTCTTCTTGGTTTTTCTGTCTTCAACATTTGCAACCTTCACATTGAGCTTGTCCGCATCGCTTAAATCATTTATCAAATCAAACTTGTCCCCATTGCTTAGTTACATGTTGCCCATTGCTTAGTTAAGACATACTTCTAAGCTTGTCCCTATTGCTCAACTGGTCAATAATTTAGACAAACTTGTTTTGTGTCTTGAGGGGTTTCTGAGGTACTTACTCATGTATGCATTCAATCATACAGACATAAACAACACATCGAGTAGGCTCTTACAAGATTTAAATCTTACATACACATGCACACACATACATTGAATCAAGTTCATAGTGTTTTAATAGTCCCAACCAGTGCTGAGAGGGGAGGGGTGAATCAACACCCAATAAAACTAGAAGACACTCTTGGATCCACTAACTATTGCTGCATGCAAAACATATCCTATAAAAGAAATGAACAACACAAAATCACAACAGCATAGAACACCAAATATAAATGTGTTGAGACTCAGACTTGTAGCTTGCTAACAATACATACACAAGAATAGAACCAGATCACCATTGGGTGCACACGCTGTTTACATATATAGGTGCACAAAATTCATCTCCAACTTTCTTCTTGGTTTTTCTGACTTTAACATTCACAACCTTCACATTGAGCTTGTCCGCACTGCTTATATCATTTATCAAATCAAACTTGTCCCCATTGCTTAGTTACATGTTGCCCATTGCTTAGTTAAGACATACTTCTAAGCTTGTCCCTATTGCTCAACTGGTCAATAATTTAGACAAACTTGTTTTGTGTCTTGAGGGGTTTCCGAGGTACTTACTCATGTATGCATTCAATCATACAGACATAAACAACACATCGAGTAGGCTCTTACAAGATTCAAATCTTACATACACATGCACACACAACACTGAATCAAGTTCACAGTGTTTTGATAGTCCCAACCGGTGCTGAGAGGGGAGGGGTGAATCAACACCCAATAAAACTCAAAGACACTCTAGGATCCACTAACTATTACTGCATGCAAAACATATCCTATAAAAGAAATGAACAACACAAAATCACAACAGCATAGAACACCAAATATAAATGTGTTGAGACTCAGATTTGTAGCTTGCTAACAATACATACACAAGAATAGAACTAGATCACCATTGGGTGCACACGGTATTTACATATATAGGTGCACAAAATTCATCTCCAACTTTCTTCTTGGTTTTTCTGTCTTCAACATTTGCAACCTTCACATTGAGCTTGTCCGCATCGCTTAAATCATTTATCAAATCAAACTTGTCCCCATTGCTTAGTTACATGTTGCCCATTGCTTAGTTAAGATATACTTCTAAGCTTGTCCCTATTTCTCAACTGCTCAATAATTTAGACAAACTTGTTTTGTGTCTTGAGGGGTTTCTAAGGTACTTACTCACGTATGCATTCAATCATACAGACATAAACAACACATTGAGTAGGCTCTTACAAGATTCAAATCTTACATACACGTGCACACACATACACTGACTCAAGTTCACAGTGTTTTGATAGTCCCAACTAGTGTTGAGAGGGGAGGGGTGAATCAACACCCAATAAAACTCGAAGACACTCTTGGATCCACTAACTATTACTGCATGCAAAACATATCCTATAAAAGAAATGAACAACACAAAAGTACAACAACATAGAACACCAGATATATCATGTGGAAACCCAAAATGGGAGAAAACCACGGTGTGAGTAGGAACTCACAAATTTTGCACTCTTATGAAGTGCGCCTTGTGAAAAGCCTTCCCTGTTAAGGGATTACAAACGCACTGTTAGGTGCGACCCGGTTAAAAGATTTTGAATAAGGCTTGTTAAAGCCTGCCTTGTCAGAGGACTTTAAACATCAACTAGATGTCACTCGGTTAAGGGATTTAGTACAAGGGACCTATTAATGTCCACCCAGATACTGGGATTTGGCTATTGCAATTGTTAGAGAGCAATAGAAGGGTTGATCCTTTAAAATGGCTTTGCAGAGCCTGATAAGATCACTGTTTCACTCACTGAGAGTCATCACCGGGCACCACTGGTATGCTCTCCTCAGGTTATTGTGCTTCCTTGCACACTCCCTTCCTTTTCTTCTTCTCTGCTTCTTTTCCTTTTCTTTTGCAGTAGCTTTGATCAGTGTGCAGTTTCAATCTCTCTTCTTGGCAGAATGAAGGCAAATGATTATCTTCGCTAACTGAAGAATATATACACTTCTTGCAGAGCACTCAAATCAAATTTCAAAAGATCTTCCCGCTCTTTGCCATTGCGATCTCCATGAAGATCTCTTGTTGATCTACCATCCAGTCGTGTTTCAATCTTAAAAAGGAAACATCAGATGCGTGTCACAAACTTTCCCTTAATAGAAAATCCACCATGAATCCATCATTTAGTTGTGTTTCAGTCTTTGAAGGAAACATCAGATGCATGCCACAAACTTTCCCTAAAAAGAGGATCCTCCATTATTTGTGCAACAAATCACAGCAAAAGAATATCCTCAGTATCCGTCAATTGTGCCTTTCACCGGTCTCAACAAATAGTAGACATACATCGGTCTCAATGATATCTTAACGATCACTATAGACCGGTTTACACCTTTCCTTATGCAGTGTTCTGGTCTTTGTCTTCACCAATCACTTCTTTGTTCTCTGCCTACATCAATCACTGCTCCAGTCACTGTCCTCACTAGTCACCAACTCTTGAACAGTTAGTAACTACGGTCACTGCTCTGGTCATTTTCTTCACCGGTCACCATTTTCACTGACTCTGAACAATTAGTACTATGCAAAGTACTTTGTTCAAGTGCATTTCTAGACTTTACTGAGCTTATCACTATGTCACCGGTTTCCTAGCATTTGGACATTGTTAGCATAGACATCAATGACAACACCAATGATTATTACCGGTGGTCTCTTTACCGATTGCATTCTTACTGATAATGCCAACATGTTTGAATATTTCTAGGCCAATCATTAGCATATACCTTAGCAAATCCTCTTTGTTTTCCTTTTTTTGACAATCTTTTTTCCTCTATTCATGCAGCTTCTGCATTTGTGCATCTAGTTTCAATAGTGTCCTCTTTGTCTTTCTTTGAGTTCTTGTAGAGCTTCTGGAGCTTTCTAATTTTTCAGAATTGATTGGTTTTGTAATTAGCAAATTTCCTTTTTTAAATTTATTATCTTGGTTATAAGATTTAAGTCAACTTCTTGGGACACCTAGCCATGCATTGCTTGGTTTTGTTTCATTTGCTAATTCCATAGTAGTATTGTTTCGGATAAGATTTGTGCCTTTCTATATATCTGAGATTCCTTATTTTCTTGTTTCATTTACTGTATGCATTATTCTTGGTTTTCTTTTAGGCATTTCAACTATGCAATTAAGGTTTCTTGGGTTGCAATATTGGTAGGCACTTGGCTTTTTATTGTAAGTTTCTTGCATCACTTGGCATCTCTATTAAGCCTACTTGACTGTAGGCCCTTAAATTTGTTGTTTTTTTGTGTGCTCATTGAACCACGGGCAATGACTCCATTATTGTCCTCCCAACCAAACAATCAACGATTGTCTCATCCGAGCACTGCAGATTCTCAATAATGCAGAATGTGTGTATTGATCTCATCACCAAGAGGAAGATTTGATCTTCCCTTATATATATTGGTGGTGCCCCTTCACCAAGGGTCACCTCTCTTGGTCCAATTAATTAACTCAAATAATTATATTATATTATGATATAATATAATTATATTATTATATTATATCACAATAATATTATAATCTAATTATATTATCACAATAATATAATGTAGACGTGACTTGCACGAAATGTAGCAAACCAATGACAGGTGAAGTGAACAAATTAAAATACCACCTTGCTAGAATATCTAGACAAGGTGTGGATGGATGCCCCAATACAACTCCAGAGATTATTAGACACGTGAAGGCCCTTCTTGCTAAATATGACTCGCATAAAAAAGAAAAAAAAAGAAAAAACAAGCCATGATAGTTGCAATGAATCCAAATGCATCCAATTCAACTCCCTTTCATTTCACAAGCACTCGCAAAAGGACAACCCCCTTTCATCATCAACTAAACTTATCTATTGCTGACAATGCGGGTGAAGTTACTGATACTCAGAATCCTCCATCAGACCCAAATTTTTTATTTCGTGCAATGTTCCAGGAGCACAACCTTCACTTGAAGGTACAGGATGGAATAAAGAAAAACATGAGAAAGCAATGATAGCAACAACAAATTTTTGGTACTACAACGATTTGCCTTTCAATGCGGCAAGTAGCCCATATTGAAAAGGTTTGGTTACCACATTTACAATTGAAGGCAAGGGATTTAAGGCCCCAACAACTTATGACTTCAGTGGGCCATTGCTACAAAAATTAGTGGAAAGTACACAAGTTCAAGTTGATGATCAAAAAAAAAATTGGAAGAGAAATGGATGCAGCATCTTATCTGATGGATGGACAAACTGAGAAGCATCACCGGTCGCTGCTGGTGTGTTCTCCTCTGCGGTTGTGCTTCTTTGCACACTCTTCTTTCCCTCTTCTTCTTTCTTCTTTTCACCTTAGCTTCTTCAGCAAACAGGTTCACTCTTTTTCTCGGCAGAATGAAGGCAACTTCTATTCGCCTCAGGCAGAAGAATATATAGAGCCCTAGCCCTAATTGCGATCCTCATGCATGACCTAATTTCAAATCCTTATCGGATTCATCACTCAGTGGAGTGCCTGTTCACTAGAGGAAACATTCGATGCATGCCCTTGCTTTTATCCGCTTAATAAAGAAAGCAATAGTTGCGTGTCAAGCAACTTTCCTTCATAAAAGATAACGCTTTGTTTTAAAGCAACCGATTCCGGCTTTAAAGACTCCAGACGCGCCTCAAACCGATCACTAGTTCAAGTCAAAGACTTCCGGATTTAGTGCAGTAAATCCCGGTCGAAGAGTTGGTTGGAACAGATAGTTAGACTATGACTTCTTCGGTTCATACCGGAATCATTAATATATCGGTTGAGAACATCATGCTGTGAACAGGTAAGAGTCTTTGACCTGTTACTGTCCCTTACTTGACTTACCGGTTGCACCGTCCTCGATTGTATTGTTGACACCGGTTTGCTGTTGCTTTCTCTGTATTTGACTACACTGGTTGTAGCCAGGTCCTTGGTTGAAGGTTGAATCCTCCTTTGCTTTATTGAATACAATACCCGGTTGTTGATGTTTTGCAGAGTGACTGGTGGTGTTTGCATATAGTCACATCTGTCTTTTTCATACAGACCTCTGTGGATCTTTAGACTTTATAGAGATGACAAGTCTCTATATTCTTTTGCCAATCAATGACAATACTTGTACCGGTAGAGGCTTACCGGTTATCATCACTTAATGCCAACAGATACTCGGAAGTTAACTGAAGAAAATCCTCTAGCTGCTCCCTCTGTCATGGAAGCATACCCTACTCACATGATCACAATCATGGAAGGTATTTTTCTCCAAGAATGCAATCCAATGACGGGCGAATCAGCCTGCTTTGCTGCTGCTGCTGCTCAAAGTTTAGGAATTTCCTTCTTGACCTTAGATCATTTTATTTGATTCATCTTGCAGATTCTTAGTAAAAGTACTGGACCGAGGTCTAGTCTTTCGTGTTCCAAATTGTGTCCAGAACTGAGTGTCCTCTCTCGATCCCTTCTGCAAGAACTCTTCAGTTTGGACGATCAATTCTACTGTGGGATGCATTAGAGCTGACTACGAATCATGTAACATTCAAAGATTCTATTGATGCAAAAAAATAATGTACATTGGTTCTGCAATATGTGAATCTCATTAACTTAATCATCTCGGTGTTTCAGATATAGCCTCGTGAATTATGCTCAAGATCTCCTCCTTATACCTCACAATTAGATAGGATGTCTTCAAGAGACATGTCCAAGGTCTCTTCCTAAGCACATCTTGTATCAATAATTGATCATTGTATTTGCTGCCACCTTTATTGGTTATTAATGTTCTCTTAACAGCTGGCTGTTATCATCAGTGATCATAACTAATCTTCTTGCTAATAATCGATGATTTTTATCTTTGGTGAGCCATCAGCCTTATTGTTATTAACAGTTATCGATTCCTTATTAACTACGATATATCATAATTTGTGTATCAGCTGATTCGATAATTTATTATTCTTCTCGATACTTGCAATAGGCTTGACACAATATTTTCTAATCAATGCATATATAATTGATATCAGTTCCACTGTATTGTCTGCTGCCTTCTACGACTCTTTATTATCGCTATGCATTTTACTAGTCACCCTTATTCTTGTACGATCATTGATGTTTGTTATTGATATGATTAAGGGATGTATATTCCTTCAAATCGATATTATCCCAGCTGCTGTTCTTAATGACTTATAGTCTTCGATGTGGATTTATCACTAATCTTCTTGCCGCTCAACAGCCCCTCGTGTTATTGTTTATCTTCATATTTTCGCTGCTCTTAGATTGACAATAAGGGAGTCACTAACCATGTATTTTTGGCTATAGACACCTGCTCACTTGCTGATGGTGTAAAACTCATAGATCTTACATTGAGCAACTGCCAAAATGATGTATTCCTTGGAGCGAATTGCCTTCTCCAGTGTCCAGGAGGCCTTGTCAATACTACATATTGCTTCATAATTGCTGTTCACAGACTATTTAAATTCATGCATGGAATACCTGGAAGCCGTGCCATGAACTACAGAGAATGAGCATTAAATTCGAGCCTCTATTATGTCAACTTCCTGGGTCCCCGACGACTAATGCAATTAACCTTCAAACATAATAGAAGGGAAGTTTGGTTAAATGTTGTATTCAACATTCTGGTTTTATTTGAAAAGATGGGATGCATACATGATATAAAGTATGGAATCAATAATCATGGTCTCCGACTTAGCGCAAACTACACGCATCATACACATATGGGAAATGATTCATAGAAAATCTTCAATTCTGGTTCTACAGTTCCCAATCCTCTCTGGACCATCCAACCTCATCTGACATAGTTCATAAAACATTAAAACACCCCAACTTAGTTCCCAACACTATCCCAATTGGCCCCATTTATAGGAGCATTCTGCAAAACAAACTGTCATTACTTGGACTTGATGTCGAACGGATATCAATCACACCAAAGGGCCATTCGTTGAACATATCTTAATTTGAAGGATAAAATGGATGCAACATTGAATCAGGGGTTATTAAAACACAACGGCTGACAGACATTTCTTGATGCACGATACTTGGATCAACTATCATTGAATTCGTTTCGTTGAAGACTACCTCTACAACATTTAACAAGATTCAATCGCAAAATAGGTGCAAAACAGCTCGTATATGCCCCTGTTGAGGATTATTCGGGTGGCCAAGGACAATATAATATCTTAGGATTGAAGCATCGCAACTTTGGATACTGCATCGCAGCTTCAAATACAGTACTGACGGAAGAAGATAAATGCAGACTTATAGTCAATTGTTGTCTCAAAATTTAAGATTGATCAAGCCCACTATAATTATAACTCATGGCAGAATTTCAATAATATTAATTATTCAATCTGATTCACCTGTAAATCTTTTAATACTGCAAATTTATCTTTTGATTATTAACCCAGGGCAACAGACATCTATTACTCAACAAAATCCACAGGCAGGTAGAAGAACCTGCTCTGATACCATGTTTTTTTGTGTGCTCGTTGAACCACAGGCAATGACTCCATTATTGCCCTCCCAACCATAGACAATCCATGATTGTCTCCCCCGAGCACTGCAGATTCTCAATAATGCAGAATGTGTGTGTATTGATCTCATCAACAAGAGGAAGATTTGATCTGATTATATAGATTGGTGGTGCCCCTTCACCAAGGGTCACCACTCTTGGCCCAATTAATTAATTCAAATATTATATTATATTATTATATAATATAATTATTTTATTATATCACAATAATATTATAATCTAAGTATATTATCTCAATAATAATATAATAATTAAATTATCAATATAATTATTATAACATAATATTTATATTATCACAACCTTTATGTTATCTATGTCGGCTTGAATGAATCCGACCATAGTTACAATAACATCAACACTCCCTCTTAGCTAGGGAGGAATCCTTCGTGATATCTTCTAGTTCATCCTTCCAATGATAACATCAACAAAATCAACTGTTGATTTTTCTAGTTTTTATCCTTTTGGGCAAATTGTGCACTATTATTAGTCATTGTTGGCTGCTCATAAAATAGGGCATCCCCTCTTAACTGGATTTAGCCTTGCCCATGTCAGCACCACTTGCACACTTAAATAATATTTTAAAGCACCATGTTGTACAAGAGTTCTGAGATATCATATCCTGATTTAATCCTAATCTAAAGTCATGAATCAGAATAAACACATATTTCAAGTATTGTCCTAAAAACATGTGCTCTCTGTCGTGATTCTAAATGCCTTGGAGCATGTGGGGATATATTTGAAAAGAAAACAATTCTTCTATGTATTATTTTAATTCTTTTCGTATTAAGCAATGATTTCTGAAACCTTTAGAACTAGTGTTAGCCTAAGTATCTTAATCAAGCAATGTTCATACCATTTAGAATCATTATAGGGCAACACAATCAGGACCTTAAATTTCTAAAGCATGAACAAAATAGTATCAATCTTAAGTAACTAATAATTTGAAAATCTTTATTGAAGATCATTACTTTGATGCACATTATTCTGATCAACTCATTAATCCAGGCCATGGTTTCCTTTCATTGTTAACACAAATACATGAATCTAGGTTAATTATTACTTTGGAGTTTATTGTCCTTAGGCCATATATTCTAAAATATTTTTCTAGTCACAATATAGATAATTAATAGCATATTACTTTGTAATATTACCCACATTAATATTTATCAAGGGTGTAAACACACTAGTAATTGCGAAAGTAGTTGTTATTGAGAACGTATAATATAGTCAAACAGAAACTATAATCTTCCCATTAATGTCTATCACGTTGGTGTAAAAGGGGCGTTGTACCTAGCACAGTTCAACACCTAGGTCCTAATTACACACGTTATTTAAGTTTACTTAGCGAACACATAGGAAACTTCCCACTTCTAGTTGTAGTTATCACATTATCACTGTTTCAGCTTAAGTGGATAACAACTTATCACTTAACGTCTCAAGTCATAAGATTTAGACACATGTCATAATCTTATACCATCATATGTTCACCTTGGTCTTTTTTACCAAGGGGTCCCCTTTGTAACATAATTCATCCTATATAATGTATCATTTGCATCCTTGATAGAATAGAGTTATTCTTTTATTGTTGTGTTCTCTCTGTGCCTTTATGGAGTGCCTTGATCTTGGGTGGCTATAATCTTCAGCCAATCTTGCATGGTATAGAGCATTCTATGCTCAACTCTAACATGTCATAATCATGGTTAATTTGGGCTCTCATTTCATAACTCCTTATAGCTGTTGCCCTAATTACTATTCTTAGATAAAATGAGGGATTGCAGCATATTACTTCATACTTGTTATCAATGAAGTTAGACAGGTTGAGAGCATTTAGATTGGATAGGGTATTTGAGAGAGAGAGAACATGCAAATTTTTAAACAAGGACAGATGTTTTATAGAGATGAATAAGATTGATAGTATCTTATCTTCTATTAAAAACTCTTTAAAGTTAATTTAAGAACTTTTTAAAGATTTGAAACTCGTGAAAGAAGAAAATGTTTTTGACTACTTTAGTGATAACAATCCACCATTGGCCATCAACAGCCATTTATGGAACGGACAATTTCTATAATAAATAAAATAAATGATATATGTGCAAAGCTTTTAGCTGTCTTCAAAAAGTTGCCACAATTTTGAAAAGGTCAAGTTGGTCTAAATAATCATATAGCAAATATCTAGTAAGCATAATCCGCCGTCCGCTCATGTCTTTCGTCAATCTGATTATGGATCATGGATGTGATCTAAAACATCAATGCAAAATAATTTACATAATTGTTTCCAGAAGCACAAATTACTCATATACATGGACTGTGGGAAAATCATGGCTAGAATTAACATAATTATGATCAACAATCAGTCTGAATTGGTATCTTCAGTGGTGTTGCAATATCTCAGAATCTGTACAAATTCAGTGACTGTTGTTTTAAGTAACGCTTTAGATATTGAGGATTCAGATTGAGGAAGCTAGGTTAGTTGGCAGTTGGCTGTTGTTACTGTCCTTTTCTCTTCTCTCTTTCTATTAAACTAAGGAAAACAATGCACATCTAAGGTGGTGCTAGGAAGGATTTTCGTTTCTTTTGTCAAAATTAATAGTTGCTGATGTTAAGAGAATTTCATGAGATGTTAAAGAGGTTCTTTTGAAAGCATACTTAAGAACTTCCTTTTAATGTATAGCTCTGTACTTCTGTAGTTGGTGCTTGGTATTCTGAAATTTTAAAGCTCTGGGATATGATTCCAATTGACTCTGCCTGTAGAGAAAAGTCTTTTGTTTTTTGTTACAGTGACAGTTTCTATGTGCAGCACATGGTAGATTTGGCTGGATTCGAACGCATTTCAAAGATGGGAGCTGGTGGGTTTCGGTTGCGAGAAGGAACATACATCAATAAAAGTCTTGTCACATTAAGTAATGTAATAAAGAAATTGAGTGATGGAGTTGGTAGCCAGGGGTGAGAAATTTCAACAATCTCTACTTTTTGATTGAGTAGAGATTTGAATGTTTTTGAAATAATGCAATCACTGTACTGTTTGTTTCATTTTTATCTACTTGTAAATGTCTTATAATTATCTGCATTAGATTATTTTGTTGATTAGCATTACTGGAAAGGCCTAGACAAATAATTTATTTTGGTTCTCACCAGTGGGCACATACCTTATCGTGATAGCAAATTGACAAGAATTCTTCAATCTGTTCTTGGAGGAAATGCCAAAATGTCCATAATTTGTAATGTGTCCCCCGGTCAGGTGAGTAAGTATTCTAATCCTTATGATTCAGAATAACAATTATTTTACTAGATTATGGTCAGGTAGGCCTAGATTGTTTCGACGATCTTGTTGGTGATTGTTGGTTAAGTTAAATTTTTTCTAAGCAAGATCTACAATATGTAGGCTCATGTTGAAGAAACGAGAGGTACATTACTGTTTGCAAGTCGAGCAAAGAAGGTTACAATGTGTGCTCATGTTAATGAGGTAATTAAAGTTATAATCACTGTAAAACAATATGGGTGTTATAAAATTTAAACTAGTAAAATTTTGATTCTGTGTAGGTTTTTGAAAGAAGAAAATGCTGTTTATTGTTATATTGACAGCATTTGCTTGACCTTCTCAGTACATGATTTACAATTTTTAGAATTAATTCAATTGGTGATCATTGTGATTTGGTTTAGATGTTTGTCAACCACTAGATTTATATCAAAGCAATGGGGAAAATCTAAGATTGAAGAAACATCCATAAACTTGCATTGGTTGGCCTTGTTTGATACCATTAATATTAGCTTATTTTTATTGGTTTTAATGCTGCTTATTGTCAAATAGACCACCTTTCTTATAATTACACGCATATAAAATACTGAGGTACATCAATTTAATTAATAATGTTTGGAGTAAGGAAACAAGGGTGATCATCGACTTGTAATCATCTCAGCTTGAAGTTCATTGGGAGATTGAAACAAGGGCTCTTTTGTAATAGGATGCTAAATATTTTATTTGAATAACTGCCTCCACAATGAAGGGTAATGCTAATGTAAAGGCTATTCTCCAAAAAGTATGCTAAATCTGACTTGAAGGGCCATCTTTTTAAATATATTCTAAGGCAAGATTCAAGTCTTTCTCCACAGTGAAAGATAGTCTGACTTAAAGGCCCTTCATAAAGATGATTGCCGATGTTAATTTCATTGCTTATGATTCTTGAAATATATTTGTATAAAAGTAGCCAAATACCCTGGTGCACGACCAAATGCAACACATAATCTTTTGAACCCTATATGGCCTTAGAAAGTGCTGAAATGTTTGGTATAACACTGATTTTTGGTTTATTAATATTTGCTTGCATAGATGCAACCCCAAATGCATCTTGCGATGTTTACAAGCATATGTGGCCAAATTGCATACCTCTTAAGGGCAACCATTGTCTTTGCAACACCAAAATGACTTGTACCTTTTGAAAGATAAGAAAAATCACTTCCTTTACCTTGGTACACAACTTCTCAACTTTTATAGCAATTCCCCTTTGAGAAAATAATCTAGATTTGGCTCAAATTAGCCACTTTCTCTTTTTGTTTGCTTATACAGAGCCTTCATTGTGATCCTAATCATTTTTAAATACCTATTTAGTGAATTGTAAATAATTGAGAAATAGTGCCAATTGCTGAAAGTTTAGGTGGTCTATGATTCTAAACAACACATTTGCTATCTTGTTTGTTGCACCCTGCTTCTATTTGATGAGCAAAAATTGTTGCAAAAAACCCATCCACTTGTAGTTCCTTGCTTGTTTTAGTTAGTTTTATGCTTGCAAGTAGTGGGGAGGTTGATGATTTGTGTGGGCAATTGTTTCCTTTCCTGTCAAGTAGCGCTTTCACCTTTTTATTCCCTAGGCTAGAACAAACAATTTTTTTTCGTATGTGCAAACATTTAGGACCAAACCACATAATAACTTTGAATAGTAGCAAATTGGAATTACTATTTGACCTCGAACCTCCACAGCATAGTTACTGTATCCAATTCCGCCTCAAATGAATGTTGCAAATTAGGTGTAATAGGAACCCTTGGTCTGATTTTTTTTCTTTTTTGTGCTTACCAAGAGTGTAAATTAGAGCTAATGACAATGAAATGCATTCAATGGTGTACACAACTGAACTAATATTTGAAATGATAACTAAACCAACTTTTCAATATTTTAACTAACAATCTTATGCAACTCAACTCAATAAATTCTTACATTACATAGAAATCAGATCATAGAAATGAAACAGCATTACATAGAAGGCTGATTGTGCAAGCATACTCTTCAATTGCAGTCTAACTTCTGATCTTATAATGCAGATCTGACTATTAGAATCCTTGGTGCTGTTCCCAATGTATCAAGCACAATGGCATCAAACTTGACTCAGCTTCAGTTTATCTATTCCTGGCTCATTCCAATACTCTCCTTCATACACAGATCCCCAATCACTGTCAATGGTGTACGAGTCTGCTATCACTGTTACAGCTTCCAAAATGCCCATGGCAACCACCCAAACTCTCCACTAATCTTCTGTGTCAGCAGCAAGGATGAAAGCTGTTGATGATAGTGTGGCTGTGGACTCACGTGGTGGCCGGCAAAGATAGAATTGACTGTGGTAACAGCTGCGACCAAATTCTGTATACTCCTCCAGCAACGATTGGAAATACAATTACCAAACCACAAGGAATTTACGCTTAACTCTCTATCACTATCACAGAAAAATCTACAGAGGTTCGACTGCATTTTTTTAATCTGCTAATGATATCTTCAGACTCCTCACAATTCCATTCACAAGCTGCTATGAAGTTCAAACTATGAGACCAGTGCAAGGAAAACCCTTGAAATGTGATTTGTTACCTGTTCACAAACAACAGCTGAATCTCCAAACTATATCTTTCAATAGCGTAGAGATTGTTAGCAAAGAGGGATTTTGTCCTCCAAGCCCTTGAAGATGAAATCCCCAAACAATTTCATAAATTTCTTATTCAATCAGCATACTCAAAATGAGCTTTCAAAAGCCTATTATCACATCCCTAGGAGAGCCCATACACTTCGCCAACCAATGTGGGATGAATAGAGATACATTCATTTTTTTAAATATATAAAGTCTCCAAGTATCTCTACTAAAGGGAAACTTTTAATATTTAAATAACTTGCCCTTTATCTTAAGTTCCCTTATTAATAAAGTTAAATATTTTAATTTAACTGTATAACTTAACTTTATTGATAAATAAATTAATAATTGCAATTGATTATTAAAATGTTTACTTGAGGATATTATCTATAATTCACTGATGATCTTGGCCTGGCACAATTGACTTACTATAAATAGTAAGTATGCCAAAATGTAAGAAACTTGTTGGCTCTACCCTTGTTCTACTGGCAACTGCTGTTAATGTTCACTGAAGAACTTGTGTTTTTTTGTTGTTTTTGGAATTTGTGCTTTTTTTGTGTTTTTTATCATATAAAAAACAATGCATGAAAATAAACTATCTTTGCAAATCAATGCAGAAGTATTCCAATTTATTCAATATATAATATGATTGCATACATTGGCAATTATTGGAAATTGAGAAATGAAATTGTGCAACACCAAAAGAACTTGGAGGCTGACACATCTTTAAGGAAATCCTCAATTTGTTTCAGATTATCGCAGCAAGCTGAAATGCACTTAGATGCCCATCCTAATGATAAATATGAATCCCATTTTGATTTGCGTTGGGTCTTGGAAGTTTGGCAAATGATCTCCAAGGCTCACGTGGGCTATGTTTATTGATGTGTCTGCCTTCTAGAACCCACGATCCTGCTTTAGAGGCTGCATTTTTATTTGCTAATCACCAATTTCAATCTCTGTAAACTATAGCTGAAAAACTATTGCAAACTCCTCTAATTTCAAAGCATTTTATCACAATCATGCTCTAGGGTGAAGCCAATGATATTAGCAAAAATCGATGGATCTCTCACCATCTTTGATTGCAAAAAATCATGAAGAATTCCATTCTTCCAAGCTGTAAATACTGAAACCCTTGCACACAAGAAACTTCTCAATTCACAAAGTCAATTATCAAATGCATAAGTGGATTGATTTCAGCTTTGGCTTTATATATTTCTCCTCATACAAGTCGACCAAGTAGCTTCTCCTTCACTCTTCACATAACTTAAAATGCATTTGCTTTTGATGAAGGTTGACTTCATAATTAAAATTTCAATTTAATTCCCTGCAAGACTAGGCATCCATATTCAAAACACATTAAATATTCATTAAATAGACTTGGTGCCACTTAAACTTTATAATAAGCCATTATAAGTATATAATGTGGAACTTAATTAATAATTAATAATCATTGTTAAATTTTTTAAGTAATCAGATCTAAACTAAATCATAACAGAAGAATTAAACAACTCAGAATAAGCAACACACCACAATTTACCCTGGGAAACCTCTAGGAGGAAAAATCCAGCATCCAGATCCAATTGTTATTCAATTGACTTACAATAATATCGCTGAGGATTTGCTGAGGATCCCTGATCCACGAAGCAAATCAGATGTAGAAGATTGAAGTAAGAGATAGTCCAGATTCCTCAATGGAATCTCTGTCTTGAAGATTGATGCTCAGATTTATATGTTGCTGTACTGTGAAAGAGATTCACTCACTTGCTAGCTGACATGAATTTTCTGTAAATGCAAATCAGTAGTCTAGATCAGGTCTGTAATGCAGGCAGATTGATGTTCACTGTTGTAGCAGATCACACTAACTTGTTGTCTTGGGCTCGCCGATTGGGATACAATCATGGACTGCAATCTTCACTGTTGAAGTGTGTTGCTGCTGGAGCAGGAAGATCTAGATCTGGGTGCTGATTATATCAGTGAAAATTCACATGTTATAGACTCACCATGAATACACAGCCTTCATTGATTGAAGGTGTTTGATGGCAGCTGGAGGAAATTCACAAGATCTTCACTGTTTAGAGTAGCAGAAAATACATATATCGCATATCTTCTCTTCTACCTTACAACCGCATCACCTCATATATATATGAGGAAAAACAAAATACTTATGATGGGTCGGCTTCCAAGGCCGACCTTGGAGTTTAGGTGCCAAGAGGGAAACATGTGAGAAATGGCCCAGCCCTTAAGTTTATTTTATTGTATTTATAAATACAATAGCTCGATAGTAAGTTAAATTGAAGATATAACTTAATTTTTTAACTTACAATTATTTATTTAATTTTCCTAATTAAATAAATAATCAATCCATAAACTATATTAATTCTCCAATATATACTTAATTTCCAAATTAAATACATAATCTCCCAATTCAATATATTATTTAATTCTCCTAATTAAATAAAGTTATTTATTTATTTCTCCAAAAATAAATAATTAATCCTTAATTAAAAATAATTAATTCATTATTTTAATTTTCCTAATTAAAATAATGAGAGCTAGAATCCGATCTAGCTACTAAACATTAACAACCATGAGATTAGCCTATTAAATTTCTTGAAGAAGTCAACTCTGAATCCAAATATTGACTGCCAAAGCCAAACAACACCCAAGTGCCCTGCCCATAGTGGTAACTTGGCAAAATTGACGTACTATAAATAGTATGTCCCTCAAAATATGCCAAACAGGAAATGCAAAGGTAGGGGCGTGATCCCAAATAACACTGAAGAGAAGTGATGTCCCCACTGCTCAGGTAACAACTCAAACCAAGGACCCTCAAACCAAGACATTAGCCAATGAGGGTCGAAATGATGGCCTAAGAACTCAACCACTAATATTGGCTAAAAAGGGGACATTACACAAAATTGCATCTAGACACCTCAGATGTTATGGAAATTGCCTAGGCCAAATGGCCTCAAGGTCCTTTAAATGTCTAGGTTAGCCTATGGGACCATGGATAAAAAGGTTAATGACAACATTATGCTACAAGTGCTAGAAAGGGGACATTAAACATTAGGCAATGCAAGCACAATGCAACCATGACTAGTGGTTCCTATCAAACTGCCATTTCACACAACCACTATGACACCCCACTCACAAAATAACACTTTTCCATTTAAACTAATTCAAATATCCACAATCACAACAAAACTCAAAATATCGTATTCATGTGCAACATTTAGGAATACTAGTACAATTTAAGACTATAGTCTTCTATTTACAGTGCTTCTCTAGGCCAATTAATCTCCAAGCCAATCTATTGCCCCTTATTTGGCAACCTTCACCCTCACATTCACTCTCTAACTCTTGTTGTCCCCTATTCATCTCTAATAATTGCCAAGATCTTCTTTGTCAACAACAAAACTCTAATCACCCCCTTAAATACATCATTCGTTCCCCATCATATACTTCTCATGCGAGGAAGTTCAATTGTTGAAAAGGGAAGATAAATTGTCACACACTCAATTAAATTTTCATAAACTTCCAATGATATCTTATCACATGTCAACATTTAAGAAGCCCTCAAAATGCTTGAAAAATCTTCATTGGAGCATTAACATTCATCAAGAAGAGGAATAGGTTCCAAGCGTATATATTTCTTGTCTTTTTATGCACTCTTCTGTTTGTTTTTCCTTTATTATGGACTCTTTGATTTTACAAAATGTTGAAGTGTTCACTCCTATTCCTTTATTTCCTTCCCCTTAGGAGTTCCTACCTACCACCTTAGGAACTCCCAAGTGTTTGTTCATCATAGTCCTTTGCTGGGGGTTTTGACCCCATGGGGAACCATTATTATTTCAAAATGTTTTAACTCTTGCTTCATTTTATTGTGTCGGGGATTCTTACCGGGATAGGAATTGTAATTGTTGCTGGAGGATCTTACCTATTTAGGAAGCATTCAATGGTTTCCAACTGCTTCCTTTGTTCTCAGATGTTCTAACCTTCTTGGGAACTATCTTATTAGAGGTTCCTACCCCTCTCAGGATTGGAAGGTTCCAATTTGTCTCTTTTATTGTCGGGCCTTTTTACAAGAACAAGAACCTCGTTGGGGGTTTCTACTTCACTAGGACCTACCCAAAACATTTCCATAATCTCCTCATTTACATACCTATTTTTCTTCATACTCTTCTATCTTCACCACCATATTGTCTGTAACGACCCTTAAGCAATTCCATCTATAGCAGAAGTTGGCCTATAAGCAAGGTTTCCCGTAGCTTAGCAGAGTGGCTAGGGGACCCAGGGGTTGTGGAGCTTAGCAGCGAGCTTTATGAGCCATTCAAGATAGTTTGAGACAGTCTCCTATTTTTTATGAGGATCCCTATTTTTTAGGAGATTGGGGGATGTTCTGGAGGCATTTTGAGTCATTCTGAATGGTTTGAGACAATTTCCTAAATTTTAGGAATGATTCCTATTTTTTAGGAGGGGATTGGAAGTGTGGCCCTGCTATATTTAGATATCACCCTTGGATTGGTGGTAGCACCTAGTTTTTAGTTTGGAGTTCAGGTGATGGATCCAGAAATAAATTTGAAATATTAAAGTTATTAATTTAATATTTCATTTTGAACAAATTAGAAGGGATGACTTTATAATATAATATTACATTAAGTGTCCCAATATGACACACATCCCTAGGGGGTTTAATGTTGTTATAAAAGGTGGTCATTTGATTAATGAAGAATAAGACCCTTGAAGAGGTTTGAACCTTTTTAAGAGGGAAATAAATTTAAGTAAACTTTATTAAAATAAATGGAAAACCCTAAAAGGCCGATTGGGGTTTGCAATCAATAAAGAAACATTCGGAAGCTTCATTTCATTATTCAAGTATTCATTTTCACAGGAGCAATTTGGAATTCAGCTTTGAGGAAGAGTTTCAATAGAAAATCAGACTTCTGGGAATGAAAACTCCCTGGAGAGTGGAAGGTTGGATGAAAACCCAACATTTCTTGGAGGGTGAATTTATTTAGAATTCATATTGAGCAAAAATCAGTGTTTTAGATTTATTGTAGAGCAGATTCAAGAGAATTGATTGCAGATCTGGGTCGTTTGGGCGTATGTATTCATCATCCAACAGCACACCAAGCTTGTTGTATCTCTTGTGGATTGATTGCAGCAAGTAGCTAGCTAGGTGTAGGTTTTGACTTTTGAAAGCCATTTCTAGGCATTCGGGAGTTTTCAACCTGCTGCTACAGATCAGACTTTACGAATAACCTCTGTGCATGAAATCAGACCTTTATGTGCTGGTTGGACATCTCAAGAATTTTTAGACCCGTACCAGACTTGTATGGGTATGTTCTTGGACTTTGAAATTTGGAATCTCAATAGCAAATCCACGGATTCAAAGCAAGAAATTATGAGGCTGAAAAAATCCCAAGTGATTGTGGAGAAGTAGTTTCTTTATACATTAAATAAAACATCATGGTATTAATTTGGCAAATCAAAATCCTAGAACTCATGAAAAATAAGAGCAACATGCAACTAAAGAACAATTATTTGAATATAGTCAAATTCCCCTTTTCCAATGCCCAATCTCTCTCTGAAAAAACCCCCTGAACTTCAAAATTTCCCCAAAAGATAAAAGGAGTCAAGAAATGATAACCCCTCCATGCGTGGGCATGCACAGGGTAACTCCCCTTAAAATAGGATATCCCTTAAATTAATTTCCAATCTCTTCATTTATTGCCATTGCTTCCAAAATAAGTATTTTGTACATATATGCTAAAACTACAATATCTTGAAAAAATCTTTAATTTATTATAAAATTTGAAACAAAAAAAAGAACAATTATTTGAAGATTTCGAGGAGGAGATGAACGCTTCACAAAGCTCCTTTTACTCTCAAATTACGCCCAAGCACATATGATGACAAATATTCTAAGGCATCCAAATGTATTACTAGGCTCACTTATATTATGTTGTGCTCAGAAGTACGAAACCGATTGCGCCAAAGAAGGACTGAGCAAGCAAAATCCTCAGCATGGTTGTAAGTTTCTATGTGCGCTCGAGGCACAATCTTGCTCTAAATGAAGGGGGACTGTGTAGAAGATCAAATTGAATATGACTCTGGTTAAGCTAGGAAATTCCCCCCAGGTTGCAAGAAATATACCCCTGCGAATATAATGCACATGAATCTGGAGAGGAAGCTCGCTCGATGAGAGGTTCTCCACAAGAGGTTCCCATATCCGGAAATTGATGAACTCGATAGAAATGGTTTTCTAAAAGTTTATTCTTTCTTCTGCGATGTACACTACCAATTTCCTTGAGTTTTGTGAATCGACACTCAAAATCAAAGTAGAACGGTGAAACTCTTCTATGTATGCCCTCGGAAAAAGAAGAAAATGACATGTATGGCCCAAGTCAGAAGTAGAGTATTCAAGCCGCTTAAGCACTGAAACAAAAGGGGATTTTCTCGGGCTATGAGATGCCGCAAATGGGAGAAATTTTGTTCACACCATCATCAGGGAAAAACACAAGGGACTGAAAACGCGATAGAGGTTATCATGTAGTTGTGAAAAATCGAAGACTTTGAGATCATCTTTTCTGCTCATTAACCACGGAAGAGACTGGGGAGCAAGCATTGTGTGCTCAAGAGAATACCAAAATCAGGGAATGAAGAAAGTTGTGAATGTTAAATTTTGAACCAGAATGCAAGAATGCAATATACAAATATACAAGACCAGACAATAACAGATGACACTAAAAGTTATCCTAGGAACTTGCCTCTTGAGGGTGAAAAACCTAGCCACACAAAAGATATATCCTTTATTGAATGCTCCAAAAAAAATACAATGTTCTCAAGCTTATGATTGTTAACTTCTAACAATCAATCAATAAGCCTTATTCATAGTTTGATCACTTTTGCTATGCTTATACAGAACATACAGTGCTTTAAGTATCTCACAAATACTTCTTACAATGAGAATAATTTTCACACATAATTTGATCATATCCGGATCATATATAGAATGGTTCTATAGTATGTATCACACACATTAAAGAAGATATAAACTTATTCTTAAGACGTGGAAAACATAGAACACTACGTACACAAAGGTCTTTGACGATTCTGTAGAATAGTCACCATACAATGAACTATCAACCTGTCACAATCAATTACGTGGTTCATACAACCGATCCTCAATCACACTCGAATAGTCTTTTCCCGTGGAATACAAAAGAGATGCACCGTTACATAACCACAAACCGTCGACAACTAAGATTCTAGACGTATCCATGCACATCATAAACACAAGCTGCTTGGGACTTAAGCAAGAGTCACCACGTGATAAGAATAACCCCAGAAGCCAAATCATTTGACGCCTGGACTAAAGAATGGAAACATGAAGGCAAGAGGAGTAACTGACAATAATATAAAGGTCGTTGCCACATAGACGAACATCTCTCAGGAGCTTATAGCTCGAAAGAACTTGCACACCGTTACCATAAAGATGGGTGGTGACAGTTACAGTAGGAAGTCCATACACCTTGAAGAATATGCAAGACTAGTAATACAATGATAATAGGAAAGCATACACAAGCATGATGACGTCTTGGCTGGAAGTCTAGAATAGCTGCTAATGATACAAGGCCACAAAGTCGAAATACTTTGCATAGAATAAAACTGCGAACTGTAGAAAGCCAACATCACAAGTGATGGAACCACAGAAAGAAAACACAGTTCAACACTGTAAATACACTCTGAGATAGATTGAGAACATTGGAATCATCAACAAAGTAAATGAGAAGCTCAACGCAAGTATGAATGATTTCTCCTGCAGCTATCAAAACATTAATAGTGAAGAAATCCATGCCTCTGAAGTGAAGGCAAGAGGCTCTGAAATGAGGGAAATCCCGTCCAAAGCATTGAAGTCTGCTGAACACCATATACACAAAGGTGAAGAATATTTCTGAAGAAGAAAAGTCCAATGCTAGTCAAGGAGTGAGTAAAGAAAAAAAATCCATAGTGGGAGCCCAAAGTGGGCAGAGCATGATTTGGCACTAATGAACGAACTCTAAAAAAGATAAAACTCCAACAATGAAGGAATGCGAAGTAAGAGGAAATGTTTGTCAATGAACTTCATACATACCCAATGCAATTTCAATGCCACAAAGGAGAATTCCAAACATAGAAATTCATCATGGAGATATATAAAAGTCTCAACGTAGTTTTAGTGAAGTGAAGAAATGTTTGGAAATAAAATTATCTGCAACAGTCCAAAATCGTGCTCTCAGCGCATTCTACTTTGGTCAAAGGATTGTTTGAACAGAATGTTGTCTGCGATGAGGCTTCAAACGTGGTCAACAAGGTTACACACAAGTCAAAAAATGTAAAAAAGACAAAAAGTCCGCCAATGGTGCCAAAACGCGCTCAAGCGCAATTTAACATGAGTGAAGGAATGTGTAAAAAGAGAAAAATCCACGATGCATCCCCGAATGTGCCCTGGCGAGATTTCAACTTGGTCACAAAAACATCACAAAGAAAACACTCCGTCATGTACCCCTATACGTGTTCTAGTACGGTATTGGCTTGGTCAAGGAAAGTTGTGTTAAGATGTAATCCGCAACCCCAAGTAAAATGCTCTCAAGCGCGATTCCATGTAAGTCAAGGAATTGACACAAATGAAAATTCCACAACTTAGGCCAATATGCACTCCATTGCAAAAGCAAGGTGTTGAAGGAATGTGATAAGAGGGAATCCGTGGTAGAGTCAGAGTTTTACCCCCCACAAATTTGTTACTTTGGCATGAATTTTTTTAAAACTTCCAGAATCCTCATCATGCTCTTATTTGCACTCTTGACATGGTTTTAATAAAGTCAAGGGAAGATTAAGTATTAAAATTCTTTGTTGAGGTTAAAACACACTTTGAGCATGGATCACAAATGACTTGGGGAAATCTTGAAATTAAAAGTCCATTTTTATTAGAATGCGCTCGAAAGGATATGTTACGTCAGCGTGTACTTTGGTGGGAAGTATTAAAATTCAAATTCCTCTTTTGTCTTATATAGGTTTGCGAATGTAACTAAAGACATAGGTGATCATGAGAGTTTGAGATGATGGGAATTATGCGAAAGTTGAAAATAATGGATGTTGGAAGTTCATTAGAGGGGCAAAAAGAATAAATGAAAATATTGAGAAATAAATAAAGTCTCCAATTTTAAATGATGAAAATGTGTTCGAATTCATGGAGTCAAACCCATGTTTGAAATGCGAGCATCAAGATGTGATGAATCAAGAAAAGTGAATCGCGATGGCATGATTTAAAATTGGAGTCATGGTCAAAGTTGCAATTTGAAAAAGCGACAATGTGAAGATAAATCAATTTTGGGGATTTAATAGAAAAAATAATTAAATATTAAATTTTGTTTAATATTTAATTTAAAAAAAAAAGTGGCAAAATTGATGAAAAATGGCAAAAGTGGAAAATAAATTGGATTTTGGGAAAATATTGGAACTTGCTGATGTTTAATGTTTAATTTTTGGAGTTCCAACCCCTTCAAATGTGAACCCATGAGAGAAGAAAGAGATGTGATTTGTGGAGAGAGTTTCTTGAGAGAGAAAGTATCTTTCTAGAGAGATGAATTTGCAAAGATTTTAAAGAGAGAGAGTTTCTGAAGAGAGAAAATTGTTCATCAGGGAGAAATTCTAAAGAGAAGTCATTCTAAAAATGGAGTGAGAATCAGAGACAAATGATTTTGAGAATCTTTTTTATGTGATTCTTACGTCAATTATTTTATGTTGCAGGGGGAAGAATTCTAGTTGCATACGCTCAAGGGAGACATTCAGGTCCATGAGTTCTAGACCTAGTTCAAGGTGTTCAAGGTTTGAAGATCAAGTTCAAGTGCAGATGTATGGAAGCAAGAATACAACATCTTGAATTTCCTCCGGAAGTGGAAGACCATAATTAGGTAGTTCTATATGAAGAAACTCCAGAATGACATAATCGTCAATGAGGGATCCCAATCCATTTCAAGAAGATAAATTAATGAACAAGAACATGGAAGGATGTAAATGTTCAACCAAAGATAGTTTCAAAAGGAGTATTCAAAGTTGGATTTGGGTTACAAAACTACGCAGTTAGAAAAGACTTGAGTTTATGTGGCATCCATCATGTTGACATGTCACCTAGTCATCTCTACCGGCTAGTCAAAGGTCTCCAAGTCAAACTTCACTGCATTGAAGGAAGGGAATCAAGAATAATCTATTCAAGGAAGACACAACCTTTAATGCATAGTGGATCTTATTTCACCTCACTCTCCTGCGGGTGAACATGCGTAGTGGGTATTTATTACCCCGCTAAGGAAGTGGCTTTCTCTTGGTTGGTCCATGTTGAACTGTGCATTAATGTAGATTCATTTTTCTTGCCCTAACCCTAATTAGGGTTAAGGTGGTAAAATCTGGGCCACCCATTGTAATCGAGGACCTATATAAAGGCCTCATTTCTCATTTGTAAGTAGTGGAATTTCGAGATTGTTGCTAAGAGCTATTGAGACAATAGAATTTTCATTTAAGTTTGGTGATCATTTGATGTTTCTTGAAGCTTGCTTGTTCTCTTATTCCCTCATTTAAATTAGATTGTTTAGATAAAGTGTTGTGATTTCAATGGAGAATGCAATGGTGTTTTGATGAATTCCTTGTTTCATACTTTTGATGGTTTACTGATTGTAAGTCATTGTGCAAAGTTAGCCTGAACCTCACGTTTATGCATGCTTAATTTCTATCATTCAACGTACATTGTTCATTTTGATGGTGCTTGTTGTGATATGAAAATCATCTGCATAATCCCTTGAAGATTGCATCGGTTCTCGTGTAGTTGTCGTTTATCTTGGCGAAGCAAAGCTTGGATATTGTGGAATTTCTCCAACAAAGCAGCATCTGTTGTGATTACCCTTAGTTGTAGAATAGCATTTCTGAACCCTATTCCATTGCTTTCTGCATATTTATGAGAAATCCAAAAAGAAGTACTATATTGCTATATCTTCCGATAGCTCCCACATCTAGTATGGTTTGAAATCAATTTCAATACAAACGTAAGGCCTCTCGTGATTAACAACAAATCACATCAATCATTGAGCTTATCCACGGTCAATACTTGACATGAAAGGAACCTTGGAGTCTGTTGCGTGATCTTTTGCAATCTTAGCACGCAAATGATTTTGATCAAGAGAGGATAAGATATCTCGATATTTTGTTCTACTATTGGTGGGTCATAAAATGCACATCAACATGACCCTTTCCATATCGAATTATTATAGCATCGAGATGGACACTTATAAAATAAACAACAATTTTACAACCTAGATCCTTTTTGCATATATTATTCAAGCTAACAATGATAAACAACATAAACCAAACTCATGAATTATGCTGTGATAGGAGATTGCTTGGAAGATAGAACATATACAAGCACCATCACAAATATAATAATTGTTGTTGTTTGAATTGTTGATGTAAGTTTTGTTTTAATAGAACATGTAGAATCCAATACTTAGTATTCCTATGATGAAATACTAAAAATTCAATCCTCTCTTGAATAGGGTCATCCCTCATGCTAAGCTTGCAAAGTAAGATCATGAAATGACTTCAAGGTTCCTTCAATTGTGGATACTCGCTTAGTAAAATAATGTGATTTGTGGGTAATCACATAGGGGACTTATGCTATTCATTCAATGGATATCAATTGCTTGCACTTCTAAAGATTTAGCTTCACAATGTGCAATGAAAATATAGTTTTGATATCCCAACTCTTGAACTCAACTTGATCCTAAACTTAACTTCTTCTACTTCTACTTCTACCATGAATGCAAGGAAGTATGGATGAACTTGGACTCTACTAGATGTAGCTTTATCAGCGACTCCACCCACCTAGTGCAAGCTTCTAAGGAATACTCAAATGGTTTTCAAATCAATATCTCCTCTTCAATCCCATCAATGAATGCAAACTAACGATTTAATATCAATTGAAGTTAAGTAACAATCACTAGCTCACCACACAAGGCACTCCTGCCATCAACCAGAGGCTAGTGGCCTAGTTTTGTACGAGTCAAACAAGTAAACATCCACAATTTCTTTCATTTAACTAAGCTACATCTAAACAACATAAAGTGAAATTCTAAGATAAGTGAGGAAATGTGAATCACCATGCAATAATTCAAACTTGATCACAACAATTCACCATGCAAGACACAACAAATAAAAGTAGAGCCAATTTGACATTATCTTAGCATCAATTCTCCAACAAGTCCTACTTTACAAATGAGAAGGGTGGGGTTTATATAGGAGCCCCAATTACAATGAATGGCCAAGATTGATTTGGAATCAATGACCCAGATTAATCCATTACAACAACCCAAAATAGTGAATAGAAATGAAGCACCACAAAATGAGCCAATGAAATAGTCAATGGCTTAAGGACTAATAGGAAGCAATGGAAGCCGCCTAGTCATCATACAACTCGTCATCCAAGATGTGCAGTCCTTTCTCCTCCCTTCTAATGAACTTGACCAAAATTTCACTAAGTTCCTCCATGCAATCACTTATGGTGGAAATTTGCTTGTCATAGGGATTGATTGTTTTCACACTCCTTGTTCAATCCTTGCTTTGATTCTTGCTCATCTCTTGGTGGAAAGCTGATAGGGACAAGGATAGAATGAAGTCCTTATAAAATGTCCCCCTTTTTTCCTTGAATTGAATCCTGTTTTGATCCTTATGGAAAATTGATACGAATAGTAACAAGTTGATCTCCCTATAAGGTACTCCTTATTCTTCAAGCATTTAATCAAGCGTAAAGCTGACTTGCATAGGGACACATGAATGTCCATGATTGAATCGTTGAACTTGTTCGTGGATTCCTTTAAATCCGGACTTGTCCATGCCCTTGCTTAATGAAGGCTTGATCTTGAGATAATTCCTTCAGCTTGATCCTTGAATTTTCTTTCCTTTGTTCCATCTTTGAAGTGCATCACCTTGAAGTGTTGTATTCCTTTGAACTTGATCGCTTTAGACTAGTCCCCCTTCAATTCTATCCTTGGCCTTTAGTTTGAACTTGTCTTCCAGCTTCTTTTGTTCACTTCCTTGCAACAATCACTGCCTTTGATTTGGACATGATTCATAGTACAAAGTTTGAAGTCAGTAAGGTATATTGTACACGATTGAAAGAACCGGGAGGCTGGATCGCCTGTTGATCCCCTCGCCACTTAAACATAATAGTAAATTATCAGACCTTTAAATCCTTGAATTAGTCCATGAATTCAGTGCAATAACTTAGTAATTCTATCCCTTGAGAGTTGTAAAAATAGGCAATTGAAATAGAATCCTAAGAAAACAAAAATTGATCAATTCGTAGCCGCAAAAATGACAAAATCAAATTTCCTTTAAATTCTGGTTTTCTGAGGGAAAACATGGTAATTCTGAAAATTGTCTATGGATTTAGTCGTAACAACTTATGAAATTCACCACTCATTACGTCCATGGTTCTATTTGTGAATTATGAATCAAAATCATGACCTCCATTTAGTGTCAAGATCACACTTTACCTCCAAAGCCAACTTTAAAATGTCTGAAGACATACCAGCAACTGCACTTTTTTGGATGAATCTAAGTGACAAACTTAGTGATTTAGATGTCCAAGGACCCTGTGAAGACTCAACAACATCAAACTTATGAATTAGTGAAGTTTAAAAATTATGGGGAATTTCTAAAGAAAATTGCCCGTTGTTGGATGTCTGCAGACTTGGGTCTGCAACATGTGATTTCAGACCCTCAATGCCTCCAAATGAATCCCAAAATAGTGCCAAAGGGGGCTGCGATAAATTCATGATCAGATTGTGGTCAAAGAGCAAACGCAGAATTAAGCAAAAAAATCGATTTCCAGAGGTGGTCCTAAGACATTTGGTTATAACTTCCTTACCTTAGCTTCTCAATGGTTCAGACTAATTGCAGATGATGTGTTTTGGGCCAAGGAAGGATCTGCAAAAAAGTTTTGGTGGGCTTGGTCACCAAAAGAATTTATGTGATTTTCTCAAAAATCACCCTGTATGGGAAGAGTCTGTAGACCTAGGTCTGCAACCATGAAATTTTCAGACTCACTATGACTTAAAATGAGTCCCAAGATGCTGAGAAAGGTCTGCCATAAATTCCCAATCAGATTATTAACACAATGAAAAATTGATTTTTTAGATGTAGTTTTCAGACTTTTGCTCATAACTTACTCACCTCAGCTCTTTAATGCCTAAAATTGGTTGTAAAAGATGTGTTTTTTGCCTGGGGATTAAATCAAAAACAAGCTTTGGGAAGTTAGGGGATTTAATGATTTTATATGATTTTTCAAAAAAATCGCCCCCGTTCAAGAAACCGTCGAAATTTATTCTGAAAATGGACATTTGCAGCCTGCCTTAGACTTCAAATTGATCCTAGAATCTCCGGCAGTCACTTCTCTTTAATCTGCAATCACCTGTTGTATGGTTTGGTGGCTATGGAAAATCCTTTGATTTTCTATCAAAATCATTCCACATATGAGAGTCTTCAAACTTTGACCTGCAAACATTCATGTCTTAAGCTTTCCACCTTATGTATCTGTCACTTCAGACCCTCTTCCATGGGTGATATCTCCTTCTTCACTTAATTTCCAGCCTTCTCAAGCTGTATCGTCCTTTCTTGAAGCCCCTCCTTGCCTCTTTTTGATCACTTGACTTAGCTGGTAGCCTCATTTAGATCTTCTTTGCAGCTGCCAGCCCCCTTTTAAAGGTAATTTGGCTTATTATATACCTCCCACAAGCAATGTGAGATAAAGACTTCCACCTACTAGAAGCTTCCACCTTTTTTTTAATTAATTTCCCATGTTTAATTCTATTTATTAAAAAAAAAGCCTTTATGTTAAAATTGATCAAGGTATGGAATCCAAAAAGATTTTACTAAGTTCCACATTATCACTTGAAACAATGCCTCCATGGATTAAATCGATCCATGAAAGGACAACGCTCATCCACACTTGGAAATTATCTTGTCTTTGTTCGCTCTCTAGAGGGGAAATTCGACCCATGTGTGGACAATAGAAAATTCTTTGCGTCTTCAATCCAATCCAAAGGGGAAAAACGACCTAGGTCCGAACAAATCAACACCCTACATTCCAAAATTTGACTAAGTACAAAACCATAAGGGAAACTTGCCTTGCCTTTGGACTCCTCATTCTCATCTCTTGTTTTTGGATTCCAGGTGGGGAAAAACGACACATTTGGATAAACTCTCAACACTTAGAATATTTTCAGGAAATTGCCAATTAAAGTGGGGAATTTCATGATATGTTTGGATTTTGATCAAAATAAGTGGGGAAATTCATAAAAGTCCAGATTTTGATCAAATAAGTGGGGAAATTCATTGAAGTCCGGATTTTGATCAAAATAAGAGGGGAAATTCATAGTAAGTTTGGATTTTGTATATTTTTATAAAGAAAAATTGATTTTCCTTAGGGTTTTCACCACTTTAGGCATAGAAAATCAATTTTTATAAGGATTTAAAGGCCCTTATGCAAAAAATATGCCTTTATAATGAATTTTGGACTATTTGATTAGCCAAAATTTAAACACACTTAGGATTTTACATTCAACCCACTATAACCAAACCCCAATGGGACTTCAATTTTAACATTCCCACATTAAGATCACAACTTGGCCACTTGATTTCTTTATTGTCCCTCAGTCTTTTAAAGCTCCGAACTGCCAAATTCACTGCTGAAACCTAAATAACCTAACTACGAGCAAAAAGAGGGGGTCCCCATTTGCAATGAGGCGAGGGTGTGAAAACCTCACAACACGAATCAACACAAAATTGTATTGCAAAGCTCTGTTATAAATACCTATCACAAAGACAAGGTATTATAACATTGTTGTATCAAATTGGAAACTTAAAAATGGCTGCAATCTTCTGTGTATAATTGTGTTTCCTGAGTGAAACTGTTTCAAAGAATAAAGGTTTTCTTCCTCTAGTAATGGTTGGAAATGAAGAGGGTTTTGATTTCAAAATTTGGATGATCTCCATTGAGTGAATGTCTATTTTTAATATACTCCAATTTGGTGCTCAAATTTTAGATTGTCTTCATGCTTTGAAAATTTCCCTATAAAAGTGCTTACTTAAAAACATTTTAATAAAATATAATGTAAGGCCTTATAATGCCCGATTCACAGAGCCTACTTTATTAAACTAATGTTTATATTTAAACTGTCCATTTACCATGTTTTAAAATAGCATTGTTAGGACTAACTTAAACATATGATTATTAGAATAATTCCCGAATTTTATCCCTTAGTCTATGGGAAATAAAGAAATAGGCTATGATTCTCAATACTCTATCGATCATATCTTGTTTGCTATTGCTCAGGTCATTCCTTGATCTCTAACTTTTGTGTTTTAGTAGTACCTATGCTATTAATATAAGGTTCTTTCAGCACTTGTGATAATCTCTAATGTTGAATTTTTTTATATGTTCAAATCGTTTTCTTCCCAAAGTCCAAGTGCTTGCTTGGGCCGTCCAAAGAGACGTTAAGTCTTTTTCTAATGTTCGCCGTTCAGCTTGGATGATTGCTCACCAAAGTAAAGATAAGGAATTCTTGATGCGCATCGTGTATCCCTCTTCGATAGGAATAAAAAATGATTCTTTCATATATTGGTCGATATCAGTAATGGTTATTTATTAGTATTATTATTATATCAATACTAAATTATAATCGTAATAAATTATAATTATAATATTATTATATTTATTTATTATATTGTATTATATCAATTAATATATTATATTAATGATGTTAATTTTAATAATAATTTAGATTTATTATTATTTGTTTCTCTATGAACTTATTTTTATTATTTATTATTAAATTCTAGTCACAAAAGGGGACATTACATAGCATTTAGTCTTCATTGGCCATGGTAGCTTTGTCATTGCCAAAAATCATTTATACATCCTCCATGTTAATGACTCAGCATAAGATTTAACATTAATATCTAAAAGTTTGATAATTTCCTCCATTAATTCTTATCTAGACAAACGAGAAAGGGCCATGTCATTGAAATAGATATTATGAATCTTTTTACCTATAAGATGTGCAAGATCTTTGATTTGTCCATATTTATATGTTTATTTTTTTTTGCGCTAGTTACATTCATTTGATAGAGTATATTTGGTGGTCAAGTCAAATTTTAAAAAAAGATTTTGTTATCTTTTTTCTATAGCTTTTGACGTCTGCTAGAAGGGAGTTAAAAATTTTACAATGTTGGTTCTCTAGAGTTTTCTTTTTCATAGCTAAAAAATTTAAATCAAGGGTTTTGATTTTAATTAAAAATTGTTACTCTATTGATATTTGTAGGTTGTGAATGATGCTGCTCTCCTAAAGCGTCAAAGGAAAGAAATTGAGGAACTTCGTAAAAAATTGAAGGTTAGTATTTTTCACACCATCTCTATTTGATTTCCATTTAGTTTTCGATTCTTGTTTTTTAAGGATAGCAGAGAACATGAAAAATATATACATTTTGAAATAGCATATGCTACATATTGTGAAGCAAAAAATTATTTCCTTTGAAAATTACTTTCCAAGGAACACCATGAAGATTTCAATCATTTGCAAGCATCAACTTGAAAGATGGTTTCATTCTAGGGTAAACTTGCCGAAGACATGGACAAAGAGGTGCTGAAGTTACGTAATGAGCTATTAAAGGTAAGTGGTTGGTAATCCATTTTGTTGTACATGGAATATTTTTCTCTAGATTTTGCCTAAATGTTAGAATTTCTTTTATTTTGATATTCTGATAGATCGAGTTGGAAAGAGAAAAGTTGGCTATTCAACTAGAGGAAGAGAAAAAATCTCAAGCAGAAAATGAGAGACTCATAAAAGAACACGAACAAACAATTGAAAATCTCAGCAATATGGTTTGGAATTGCTCATCCAACATTAACACATCTGAAGGAACAATGCAAAAGGTGATTTTACTTGATTTGATTATGATTTCTTATAGTTTTGGATTCATTCTAGAGCTTGACAACTTTACTTGCTGAACAAATATGGGAGTTTAGATGAAACACATTACTCCATTGGCTGAGGTTGCATTTATTTTGTCCGATATTGAAAAGTGCCTTGATGAATATCTGTATTCTTCTTAAGTGCCCTGGAAAGTATTACATACAAAAAGAGGAGTAGGTGTTAAAGGCAAAAGTACGTTCACAAAACATGTAAAATGGTATTTGGAAGCTAGATCAGTTTATTTTCAAGATATTGAATTGTTAAGGTACATATTTTGTTTATTTGTTTATTTTCAAGGTGTTAAATTGTTGAAGGTGCAAATCTTGATTTCTAGTTCATAACTATAACTTTCAAAAGCTTTATTATCTAGCTGTAATACAAATATTCCATTGTTATAATCTAAATCGTTGCCTAACAAAAGAGGCTCATTTATGTCTAGAGGTATGAAAGAATGATTTTATTTTATTTAATTTAACTTTTAGATGAACTTCCACTCTGTTTTGCATTTTTTTGGGGTTTTTGTCTATGATCTATTATGTCCAAGATAGGGAGCAACATATATTTCTTCTAACCAATCTTTCTTGAAAAAGGGTGTAAATATTTATTGGTCAAGGGAAAACATCTTTACAAGAAAAATACATCCTCTAGATTCCAGGGGGCCCAAAAGAGCATTCATTAACCCGAAGTCACAATAGAACTATCCACTAACCAAGAGAAAAGTTCCAACAATCAGTTGAGCAGACTGCCCCACATTAACCTTGCATATCCTTCAAAATCATGCTCTCCAACCTCTACAAACACTCAAGGGAAAGCTGCTCCCAACTATCAACATTCAATCCATTTATATGCTTTGGGGCTCATTTGGCCAGAAAATCAACGATACATCCCATTTCGTTGGATTGTGAACAAAGGAAACAAAATCCAAAGAGCTACTAAATCAAAGAACTTGCGTAGCCGTCCATAGTCAACATTCAATATATTGTATAATTACTATATCATATTCTTCCATTCTATATATGTATATTGATATGGTTTTATGATGAGATAATGCCTTAATGAGAGTTGCTAGAATATTACATAAATACATATATTGTTTGAAATCCACCTTCCAAGGAAAATGGCCCGAGGTGTAAGAGAAGGGTCACAGGGGGCTCGTGACGAGGCTGTCCTAGTAGGACTATTGTGGCCTAGGAGAAGATGGCACTCACCAAGTCAAGTCACCCATTACAACCTTCGCCTGACAAAAAAGGGTGACAATTGTTTATAGGGAGACGAGATATGACTAGGGAAAGCAGATACTGACAGTCCCAACCGGTGCTAAGAGGGGAGGGGTGAATCAACACCTCAAAAAAAACTTTCCCTCTTTAAATCCAGTGAAGCAAACTTACAGCAGAAAGGCAAACAGATTTAAGCATATAATAACAAGTAAACAATCACACAGTGACACCAGATTTATCACATGAAAACCCAGTTAGGGTGAAAACCATGGTGTGAGGAGACTTCACAAATTTTGTACTCTTCTGGAGTACGCCCTGTTAGGAGCCTTCCTGGTTAAAGGATCAAAACGCACTGTTAGATGCGACCCAGTTAAGAGATTTGTTACAATGAGGCCAGTTAGTGCCTGCCTGATTAAAGGACTTTGAACACCTTGAAACATGTCACCCGGTTAAGGGACCTGTTAGAGTCCACCCAAATACTGGGATTTAACTATTGTAATTGCTAGAGAACAATAGAAGGATTGACCTTTTACAAATGGCTTTGCTTAGCCTGATAAGATTTCTGTTTGTGCTCAATTGAGAAGCACCACCGGTCGCTGCAGGTTTGTTCTCCTCTACTGTTGTGCTTCTTTGCACAATCTTCTTTCTCACTTCTTCTTTCTTCTTTTCACTGCTGGCTTATTTTCAGCATACAGGTTCACTCTTTTACTCGACAGAATGAAGGCAACTCTTATTCTCAACAGCCATAAGAATATATAGAGTTTACTCCCCTAACTGCGCCTCTCATGCATGACCTAATCCTGAGATACCTTCTGAATACATCACTCAGTGGAGTATTAGTTCACTAAGGAAACATCCGATGCATGCCCTTGCTTTTATCTGTCTAATGAAGAAAGCAGTAGTTGCGTGTCAAGCAACTTTCCTTCATAGGAGATAACCCTTTGTTTTAAAGCCATTGATTTCGGCTTTAAAACCTCCAGACTCGCCTCAAACCGATCGCCAGTTTAACTCGAAGACTTCCGGATTTACTGCAATAAATCTCAGTCAAAGAGTTGGTTGGAACAGATAGTTGACTATGACTTCCTTGGTTCATACCCGAGTCATTCATATATCGGTTGAGTTCTACATGCTGTAATCAGGTAAGAGTCTTTGATTTGTTACTGTCCCTTCCTTGGCTTACCGGTTGCGCGGTCCTCGGTTTGCTGTCTCTTGCTTGACTTACCGGTTGCACCGTCCTCGGTTGTATTGTTGACACCAGTTAACTATTGCTTTATCTATACTTGTCTACACTGGTTGTAGCTCGGTCCTCAGTTGATGCTGGAATCCTCTTTTACTTAATTGTGTATGTTGCCCGGTGGCTAAGGCTGTGTATAGTGACCGGTGGTATTTGCGTACAGTCACAACTGTATTGAATAGTGGCACCATCGGCCAAACCATCCTTCTTTCATATAGATCTCCTTGGATCTTTAGACTTTGTAGAGATGACAAGTCTCTATACTCTTTTGCCAATTAATGACAATACTTGTACTGGTAGTAGGCTTACCGGTTACCATCACTTGATGCCAACAATCTCCCCCTTTGTCATTGATGGCAAAACCTTGATGGCCAATCACAATATCACCAGGTTACTGTGCTTGTATCTCATTGCTACTGCTACAGTCTTCTGTTTCAGTTCTTGCCAAACTAAACTCTCCCCCTTTTTGACAATAATTTCAAAGGCTAGTTAGAAAGACTACCTTTTTCTAATATGCTCCCCCTATGAGGAGCATTCCTTTTCATCAGTCCAGAAAAGATGAGGTGTAACCCTCTGTTGAAGTGTAATGAACTGATGATCACCTTTCTAGGTTTACTGAAGATCATGAAGGGGTATGACCCCTAGTTTACCTCTGAGATACTCAAAAGTATTCTTCGGTAATGGCTTGGTGAAGATATCAGCAATTTGTTCCTTGGTGGGAACATACTCCAATCTCACCTCCTTGTCTTGTACCAGCTCTCTCGAGTAGTGATACTTGATGGCGATGTGCTTTGTCTTGGAGTGCATAACAGGGTTCTTGCATATGTTAATTGCACCGGTGCTATCACAATAGATAGCTATTGGTTCAGGTATCTGTTCTTTGATTCCTTCTAGTAGTTGTTTGATCCAGATTACCTGTGTGCAATTGATTGCTGCAGCAACATATTCGGCCTCTGCAGTAGATTGTGAAATACAATTCTGTTTCTTACTTGTCCAAGAAACAATTCTTCCACCGAGAAAGAATGCACCACCACTTGTGCTCTTTCTGTCATCAATGTTGCCAGCCCAGGCTGCATCAGTGTACACTTTTACTTCAAATCCTCCCTTGTGTGGAAACCATAATCCATATTCTTCGGTGCCCCTTAGATATCTAAAGATTCTCTTTACTGCTATCAGATGTGTCTCTTTGGGATTAGCAAAGAATCTTGCCACTATGCCAACTGCATGTGCAATGTCCGGTCTACTATGAACAACATATTGCAATTTCCTATCATGGACCGATACATAGTTTCATTTACTTCTTTTGCATCATCCTCCTTTGATAACTTGAGGTTGGTTATCATTGGGGTTCCAACCGGTTTAAAATCTTCAAGTCCAAAAGTCTTAAGAATTTCTTTAATATACTTGGACTGAGATATAAAGATACCTTCTTTCAGTTGATGGACCTGTAATCCAATGAAGAATTTTATTGTGCCTATCATAAACATCTCAAATTCTTCCTTCATCTCTTCATCAAAGGCTTTGCTCATCCTGTCATCTCCTCCAAAGATGATATCATCAACAAAAATCTCAGCAATTAGATTTCCATCTTTTCCGGTCTTGAGATACATATTGCTGTTGTCCCCAGTTCTTGTGAATCCTATGTTCAGAAGATATGAATGTAGCCTTTCATACCATGCCCTTGGAGCTTGCTTAAGTCCATAAAGAGCCTTTTTCAACTTGCAGACCATACCTTCATCATGTGCAGATGTGAAGCCTTTCGGTTGTTCAATGTAGACTTTTTCTAGAATTCCATTCAAGAAAGCAGACTTGACATCCATCTGATACACTTTAAACTTCTTGTGTGCAGCATAAGCAAGAAGAATTCTCACTCCTTCCAGTCTTGCTACTGGTGCAAAGGTTTCTCCATAGTCCAGTCCAGCTTCCTGGGCATATCCTTTGCAAAGCAATCTTGCCTTATTTCTTATTACTTTCCCTTCCTCATTCAGCTTATTTCTGTAAACCCACTTGGTCCCTATGACATTCTTGTCCTTAGGTCTTGGCACAAGATCGCATGTGTCATTCTTCTCAATTTGCTCAATTTCTTCCTCCATGGCCTTGACCTAGTTTTCATCTTTTAGGGCTTCCCTTGTTGTTTTGGGCTCTATATAGGAAAGTAAACAAATATTTTCTTTGGCCTTTTTCTTTTTCCTAGTCAAAACATTAGCATGTTTGTCACCAATAATGTTATCAGTAGAGTGATATGTGACATACCTTGGGAGAACCGGGTGTTATTCTTGGTCAGGTTCTTCCAGTTGAGCAATTTCTTCACCATGATTCTGAACATCTTCTTGTTCACCATCTTGTGCTTTAGGTGCATTTTCATGAACCAGGTGTCTATTCACATGGTGCTCTTCTTCGTCTTCAGTAGCTGCTTCATTGAACTCAAAGACATTTTCTTCGCTTTGCTCGTCAAGATTGTCATGATTATTATGACTGGTCTTCTTAATCGGTTTTGAATATTCATCAACTTTTACATTGACGCTTTCAATTATCTTGCCTGTTCTCTTGTTCAGACACCGATATGCCTTACTTTTGGTAGAGTAACCCAAAAATGTTCCTTCATCACTCTTGGGATCAAACTTCCCAGAAGACATCTCTTTTGATGTAACATTTACTACCAAAGATTTTGAAGTAACCTACATTGGGATTATGCTTTAACCATAGTTCATAAGGAGTCTTAGCGGTTCCCTTTTTGACTTGAACTCGGTTTAGTGTGTGGACAGCAGTATTGACAGTTTCTCTCCATAACTGATGAGGAAGATCCTTTTGAATCAACAGAGTTCTTGCACAGTCAATCAGTGTCCTGTTTCTTTTTTCTGCTACTCCATTTTGCTGCGGAGTTCTTGGTGCAGAAAACTATCTTTTTATTCCATGTTTCTCACAATAGTGAGTGAACTCCTGAGAGGTGTACTCACCTCCTCTGTCTGACCTCAGACACTTCAAGCTTTTACCGGTTTCCTTTTCTACTCTAGCCTTGTAGATTTTAAATATGTGGAAGGCCTCTGATTTCTCTCTAAGAAAGAGTGTCCACATTATTCTTGAGAAGTCATCTACAAAGATCATGAAGTACCGGTCTCCATGGTAGCTCTTTGTCTTCATTGGTCCACACAGATCTGTGTGCACAATGTCTAGAACACTTTCAATAGTAAACGTCTTACTGTTGAAACTTGCTCCGGTTAGTTTTCCTAACTGATAGTCTTTACAAACCCCACTGATGGGTTTTGTAATCTCAGGGAGTCCTCTAACCGATTTCTTTTTTCTTACTTTGACGATACTGTCAAAGTTTATGTGGCAGAGTCTCTTGTGCCATAGAAAGCTATTATCTTCCTTGGAGACAAGACATATTTTACTTGATTCTCCTTTGACTGAAGCTATTAAACAAGCTCCTTCCATTGAGTCAAGGTAGAACAGATTGCCTTTGCTTTGTCTACCGGTTGCAACATGGGCTCCAGACTGATTTTTGACTATACAGGAACCTTGTCCGAATTCTAACTGGAATCCTTTATTGTTCAGCTGTGCAACACTCATTAAGTTGTACTTGAGTCCTTCAACCCAGTACACGTCTTCACAGACAACATTGTTGCAGAGAGCAATAGAACCTTAACCTTTGATGGCACAGGGGCATTGTTTCCAAAGGTAACTGATCCGCTGTCATTGAGCTCTAAGTTGATGAACTTGTTCTTGTCACCAGTCATGTGGTGAGTGCATCCACTGTCAATGATCCAATCATCATGTTGATAAGATCTAGATATGAGAGCAACTTCATTTACAACTGGGCTCTCTTCCTTTATTGCAACAAATGCAATTTCTGGATCCTTTGAGTCTTCAGACTCATTGTCTGTGACTCCTTCCTCTGCAAGATAGCATTCCTTCTTTGCTTTGCTCTTGAACCAATCTCTTTTATCTTTTTGTTCATTATCAGGACACCTTGCAGCAATATGTCCTATCTTGTTGCAAGAGAAGCATTTCAAAGGGAGCTTTCCCTTGCACTTCCCTTTTCCTCTGGGGAATCTCCTAGCGATGAGTCCTTCAAACTCATCTTGCTCCATCTCCTCTGAGAGTAGATTTTCAACAAGGTTGCCAATCTTACCGATAGAGCAATTACCGATGTCTCTTCCCTTTTTAGTGGAAGAAACGTTGACAGAAGACTTAAACGCTGCTTCCTGAACGGACAAGCTATTATCAAAATTACTTAATTGAAAGGCAGCCAACTTATTGATTAGGGAGTCTAGGGTGACTTGATCTTTGGTCACCGATCTAAGCTCTTGAATGGCAGAGATCTTGATGGCATACTGAGGTCTGAGGGTTCTTAGTGTTTTACTAACCACCTCCTCTTTACTGAGCTTTCCTCCAACGCTTTTGATGGAGTTGATCGCCTCTTTGATCCGGTTGCTATATTGCTCAATGTCTTCTCCTTCGTTCATCCTCATGTCGTCATACTTTCCTCTGAGGGTTTCGACCTTGGCTCTTTGAACATTAGGATCTCCTCCATAAATCGTTTGCAACTTGCCCCACATCTTGAAGGCAGATTCAAGATGTTCAATCTCAGCATAAACATGATCAGGTAGGGTGCTAGCTATCATATCCATAGCAGCTGTGTGCTCGGTCTTGATCTTCTGTTCATTAGGTGTCAAAGTGCCAGTGGACTCATTGTAATCGGTGGTAACATGATTCCAGTATTGATCTCCGGTGGTCTTCATATACAACTTCATTCTGCTGCACCACAAGGTTAAGGGACCTGTTAGAGTCCACACAAATACTGGAATTTAACTATTGTAATTGCTAGAGAACAATAGAAGGATTGACCTTTTGCAAATGGCTTTGCTTAGCCTGATAAGATCTCTGTTTCTGCTCAACTGAGAAGCATCATCGGTCGCTGCAGGTGTGTTCTCCTCTACTGTTGTGCTTCTCTGCACAATCTTCTTTCTCACTTCTTCTTTCTTCTTTTCACCCTTGGCTTATTTTCAGCATACAGGTTCACTCTTTTACTCGGCAGAATGAAGGCAACTCTTATTCTCAACAACCATAAGAATATATAGAGTTTACTCCCCTAACTGCGCCTCTCATGCATGACCTAATCCTGAGATACCTTCCGAATACATCACTCAGTGGAGTATTAGTTCACTAAGGAAACATCCGATGCATGCCCTTGCTTTTATCTGTCTAATTTAGAAAGCAGTAGTTGCGTGTCAAGCAACTTTCCTTCATAGGAGATAACACTTGTTTTAAAGCCACTAATTTCAGCTTTAAAACCTCCAGACTCGCCTCAAACCGATTGCCAGTTTAACTCGAAGACTTCCGGATTTACTGCAATAAATCTTAGTCAAAGAGTTGGTTGGAACAGATAGTTGACTATGACTTCCTCGGTTCATACCGGAGTCATTCATATATCGGTTGAGTTCTACATGCTGTAATCAGGTAAGAGTCTTTGGTTTGTTACTGTCCCTTCCTTGGCTTACCGATTGCGCGGTCCTTGGTTTGCTGTCCCTTGCTTGACTTATCAGTTGCACCGTCCTCAGTTGTATTGTTGACACCAGTTAACTATTGCTTTATCTATACTTGTCTACACCGGTTGTAGCTCAGTCCTCGGTTGATGCTAGAATCCTCTTTTACTTAATTGTGTATGTTGCCTAGTGGCTAAGGCTGTGTATAGTGACCGGTGGTATTTGCATATAGTCACAACTGTCTTGAATAGTGGCACCATTGGCCAAACCATCCTTCTTTCATATAGATCTCCTTGGATCTTTAGACTTTGTAGAGATGACAAGTCTCTATACTCTTTTGCCAATCAATGACAATACTTGTACCGGTAGTAGGCTTACCAGTTACCATCACTTGATGCCAACAGATACAAGCCGCCAAGCCAAAGGGCTTTGGTAGGCATTCCTCTTAGGCTTGGTGTAGAAATGGCTTTGGATGGAGCCATCATGTCTCTGACCCAATATGTTTGTAAACTAGGCATCCAATATGGTTTTTCTAACCCTAATCATTAAATATATATAGATGTACATGTATTGCATATGTCTCTTTCATCTTGGTTTTGCAGGATCCAAATCTAGGATTGCATTATTGAGGAAAGAATTTTTTAGTAAGAAGCCTAAGCTTAATTTATTGCAATTGTGATTTTAGGGAAAATTCTAGGGCAAATTAGGAAGGGGACAGTATAGAAATAGAGTGCCTACTAGAAATCCATGAGACTGAAGAAGTTTACGTGGGTCCCATAAGCTAACAATCCCTCCACCATTGCCTTGTGCACCAATACACTGACATTGGCCGCTCGAACATATCTTTGGAGCATTGCTGACCATGCCCTCCATTGACAACTTCAACTCTTGAATAAGTAAAAGATCAAGAGAATGCTCTCTAATGAAATCTTGAACAACTTTTTGGTCAAGGGATGTTATTCAGATCCCTTGCATTCCAAGATATAACAATGAAACAAGCATACCTTGGGAGAATGTAACCTTTTTAAGGACCTAATGGAAGCTGCTAGTATTCAATTTGGCAACCATGCACTTAGCAAAAGTTTGTTTACGTAAATGTTCTAATAGAAAGGACTAACTTGTAATGGAAGGCAAAGATATTATGAACTATATAAGAGCAACACATAAATAATGGCTTATAGGAATTATCTTTTACCACCTTTGCATTCATAGAATGCATATATTATGCTTGTTAAAGTGTTGTAATTTTTGTACAAGGAAGAATTTTATTGTTGTTGGCTTGTTTAAATGTAAGTTAGCATTTGGAACACACACATAGATATACATACATACATGTGTATGTGTAAGTTAGTATTTGGAACAAACAGATATACATGCATACATACATTTATTTTTGTTAGGAGAGGTTATGAGTCGTTTTTTTCGTTCTATTAATTGAGCTTGTACTATAGAATAGCCATGACTAATGCTTTTGTAGGATGTGAACGAAGTGACAGTTAATGTAAGAAGATTTGTTTTAACTGGGAGTAGATGATTGGAACTATTGATGGGTTGTTTTACATGCACTCATAGAGGTGAGATTCTAAGTGTCTCACTTGATACACAACATGTAGGATTTTACTTTAAAAAAAAATAATGATTACATATGGTACACACCTTCTTAGGATATGCTTTCTGCATTTTTTAACATAAATATCAATCTTTAGGCATGATGATATAGGTGGTATCACATGGAGATGCTCAAATTCGAAAGTTTGAACATTTGTTATTTGTTTGATGAGATTGATTGTCAACTGCCCCACAATACTACAAGTTGACATACTAATTTTGGGGTAAATATTAGGAATTGACTTGAGTTGACATACCTCAAGATACACCTCTTGTAGGATATGAATTTTTCAATTTTTCGTGAATCATTTTTCAAATTTTCAAGATACCTCAAGATACACCTTTGGTTGTCTTTATGCATTGTGAATTTTTCGTGAATCATTTTTTGAGCTTCCAAGTTGACATATACATGTCATTATAAATATACATACAAAACATTGGCATCAATAAATGTTTTAAGGTATTTCACAATATTCTAATATAGTGGTTAGAATTTTGTCTTTTATTCTTCAGAAAGAACTAAATGATTTTTTTTGTCTTGTGCATAGGCATGTAGGTTGCATCCAAGTGAAGAAACTATTACAATCAGAAGTACAACAGCTTGTGTTCTAGAAAGATTTGAGGATCTTTTGTGTGGAGCTGAAAACAAATGCTATCAATCAAGCAATGAGGAATTTATTCCACCAAATTTTGTTAATGTTGCTGATGATGACACTTGGATTGGTTTGAATAATGTTACAACAATTGCTGAACCTGCATTTTTTGAAAGTCCTATGAATGATGAATACATGTTTCGGACCATGGAGGTAAGCACTTTTTATAGTGGAAAGAATAGTTTATTGGTTTCATCCTTCTTTGTTGTTTAAATTAATATTTGTTTCACTATGTATTTCGAAAGCACTTTGTTTTTGTTTACTAGTAGAAGCTATTATCATTGAGTGCCCCTTGTTTCCTATTTCAATCATTTTAAGGGAATTTAGTGCATGTAAATATGTAAGGCCTTTTTATTATTTTTCTTTGTACTAGCACACCTTCTCCCCTTGTTTCCTATTTCAATCATTTTAAGGGAATTTAGTGCATGTAAATATGTAGGGCCTTTTTATTATTTTTCTTTGTACTAGCAGACCTTTTGGAATTGGCAAGAAGAAAACTTGGCTAATAAAAATACTTGTAAATGTTTTATGCAAAACTATAAAATTACAAGTTTATTAGTGTATTTCTAGTCATTTCAGCTTTCCAGTAGACATGAGAACTTGAGGAAGAAATCAATGTTATTTATATGGCATATCTAAGCAACTTCTTGAGGGAGGTTCGCAATTTTCAAGGGATGGTTCTAGGATACATTTAATGACATTAAGAAGTTTCATTTGAAGGCCCTTGATACTTGGAAAAATCCTTGTAGCTATTTTGGAGTTGTGGATGTATTTTAGATACAAAGATGAACTCCAAGGGTTATGACACAAGTCTTTGGATAACTACGTCACCAAGTTAGTTTTGCACTTGTTGACCGTTTCATAATCTCATTATTTCTTATGCTTGTTGGTCCAAGATCTTTTGGAGTATATACTTTTTTGTTGTATTATAAGAGGAAACCGTTTTTTGGTTTGCTTGACTAGAAAAATAACATTATATCAAGGTTACCCCAAATTTTTGGGATGGGTACGACATCGGACAATTTTTGGAGACAATTTTTTTTACCAATTTTGGCGAGGGCTAGTGGATAACAATATAATGATAATGTAGAGAAATTTAAAATATTCATATGAAAACATGGATAAAGCATGCACTTATACACAGTAGAACCTTAAAATTAAAAAATATAAGAATTAGCAAAATTCACGTGCCAAATTTGTGTTAATTTGAGAGTTAATGTCAAATTTCCTCTAGAAATCAAAGTCAAAGTCCCTTAGGCGTCCCCTGTCCCCGAGACATTTTTGTGACAACAACGCCTAGAAAAATACCGTGGATGCGTCCTTGGGTAACACTACATTATATTGTTAGTTTCTTGGATAAGCTTTTTTGGGGTCTTAAGAATAAATAATTGATAAACATGGTTCTTGAAGCCATTATTGACCTTAGAGAAAAGAAGTTAAGAAATGAGAACATTAACAAGTACTTCGTGTGTTGAAAAAATCTCCTTGTGGAATACGTTACATGGGAAGATATAAGGATTCTTGACCCACTACAACTGCAAGGGCCTAAGTTCGGGGACAGTGGTAAGGGGCGGTGCAAATATATAAGGTACTTGAAACAGTAGTTACAAAAGGATTTGAGATGAATAAGTATAAGAATTGCAAATGAAAGTTTGGGAAAATAATAAACATTAAAAACATGGCAACAATTGCATTAATTATTAGCAATGGTAGGTAGAGGTTTGGGGGAGAATAAAAAATAATTGTAAGAATTACAAATGAAACTTGGACATACTAAGTAAAGCTTAAAATTTACACTAACAAACATAAAAAAATTGGCAATGATTGTGTTGTGTTGTAAAACACACCCCATTGCAAATAGGGATCGTCGCTTTTTTTTCGGTTTGTTGCTCAGTTTACTGGTTAGTAGTAGTTTGGTAGTGATTCTTGATGTCTCCAAGCTGGTGTGGCAAGATGTTTGAGTGAGCTTAAAGTGTGAGTCATGTTCTTAGATGCAAGTTAGAATCTCAAAGTTAGTTGGAAATGTGAATTGCCAAGTCTTGATCCAACATTTAGTGAAATCCTAATTTGGTTCCAAAAATTCCCAATGATATGCCCAATTCCAATATATCTTAATGTCAAACTCAAATATATCTGATCTGCAAATCAGTAAAATTCTTAAGGTAAAGGAGATAGCCAAGTGTTGTTCTAGATTCGACTTGACTTTGTCATGACTAACTTGTAACTTTCAAGTAGCAAGGGCAAACATCAATCATGGATGAAGATTTTGATTTGATAATTGAAGGCGATTTGTGTTGATATTTTGGCCTTTACGGCAATAGACCTAGGAGCGAATTCTGCCCTAACAGCAGAAATTCTGGAGCAGCGAATTAACCCTAGAAGGGCAGCAGACCTAGGTGCAAATTCTGCCCTAATATCAGAAATTCTGGAGCAGAAATAAAGGCAGATTGGCATTGGTAGTGATCTGATACTAGGCCAAAGAAAATATCAGATTGAAGACATCTTGGAAGCCCTAGATAGGCTGAAATAGATCTGGACATCATACCCAGGTATGACCTATCCATGATTGAAGTTTACTTTTCATCATTCTGTGCTTAGTTTTGTTAGATCTCTATAGATTGAATTATTTCTTGTTAGAATCTGAAAAATACTAACATGGTATCAGAGCATTGGTTGAGTAAAAGATCAATTTCAGATTTAGGAATTCAGTCTAACTCTTTCAAAACTAAGGAAGAATGGTAACTGGGGGTTTGGCCTAAACTTAAATTTGATTTTACATATGAAGCTTGGCCCTAGTTAGCCCAATCTAACCTAAGAGGGAGTCTAAGCTTAAGAAGAGTTTTAATCTTAGATGTATCGGCATGGCTTAGCTTATTGGCATATGGCATGTTATTGGCTGGTTCATTAACACTCTACATATGAAGATCATAACTTCTTATTGTGTACATTATGTTACAATTCTGGTATGTATGGTATAGGAACTTACCTTATGTTGCTTGAGAGCATACCTTACATTGGCACATGTTATGCATTACCTTGCATATATTACACTTGGCTTATGTTAGCATACCCTCCTTCACTATTATGGTTGAGTATGACATATAGTTAAGACATAATACTTTTGGTATAGCTGGATAATTATTCATGTATCACATTCATGTGTGAGAGCACACCTTATGTTGCCTTAACATATTTTAAATTATGGAGTAATTTAATCTGGTATGTATCTCTTATTGAGAGGGAGTTCTTCTATATACAGCTATGGCAACTTCATAGCCATCTACTTGTTGGTATACATTATACTGGCTATTGTGTGAGCTATGAGAACTACAACATACTATCTTATCGGCCTATTCATGTATGAATGGCAACATATTTGTCATACATTACGGAAGCATACATTGGCTCAGGATCACAAGATCTTATTGGCATTATCCTTCCTTATTGGTTGAGGGAGTTTTTAACCTTGTTAGAAGGTGAAAATAGGATCTTCCAGAGAGAGTAGATCCCTTGGGTAGCTTAATTTTGTGTGGTGATCTCCTTCCTTATGTCTTGTTGATCTCATGTATGGGTAGGAATATACCTCGTTGGTGTGATCATCATAACTTGTTAATTTTGATCAGCTGGTTAAGGATGCCTAATTAGTATAACTGATTATTTGTTTAGCTGATTGATATAACTGAATACATGTGGATGCATACTTCAGATTGGCGTATGGGGGCAACATACATAACTATCTATTCAGCATAGATATTGGCATATTTGGCATATTTCAGGATCATACATTGTGACTGTGGAGTATACCTCACATTGGGATATGTTATGTTGTGCTCATATGCGAACACGTTTCCTTTTAGAGTAGGAAACTATATGAATAAATACATCTCTTAGTTTATGTTAGCATTGGAATATGTTGGCATTGATTTGTATATATTCTTTGGCTCATATTCTCTGTTCAGGAAATCACAGTTGATTGCTAGTTACTATTTTCCTTATGCATAGGTGCATACATTATCAGTTGGAACTTTCTTACATTGGCATATGTAGAATAGGCATATCTCTTTAGAACACACATTTAGAGTTAATGCTATTAGCTGCATGGGAACATTCATATATGTTATCCTTACTAATATATATGTATGTGCACTTCCTTTTAAAGAGAACTATTGCATGTTGCTGTAATCACATTGCACCTGGTTATATGTTGGTTACCTTTAGGTGGTGAAGACTTATGTGATTACTCTTATGCTTGCTGGATAAATTATGCTGGTTCTATGAGAGAGCTGCATTTGGATGTTGACTACTTAATATGATTATATGGGGCATATGTCATTTGTATAGCTTGTGAAGCATACTTTAAATATTGTGTATGAATGGATCATAATTTCTTTCATTTACTAATTATAGCTAAGACTATAATACATGTGGTTCTATGTGTGAACTTTTCATTTAATTTATGATCATATTGGTTTATCTTATACTTATGTGGATTCATGTGGTTATGATTATTCATTTGGATATACTTATGCTTATGGCCAAGTTATTCTTATGAATTGAAGAATATCATTTGATATTTTTTGAGTCCAGGGGACTCGTGGATCAGGGATCCATATCTGAGCACTTGGTGAATATCATGGATTTGATATTCGTTAGGCCAATGCTTGAGGATATCATTAATTTGATATCTAGTGAATTAGGGATTCACTTCTTAGCATATGGTGGACATCATGGATTTGATGTCTGGAGGCCATTTGCTCCGAGTACTTGGTGAATATCATGGATTTGATATTCGTTAGGCCAATGCTCGAGGATATCATTAATTTGATATCTGGTAGATTAGGGATCCACTTCTTAGCATATGGTGGACATCATGGATTTGATGTCTGGAGGCCATTTGCTCCGAGTACTTGGTGAATATCATGGATTTGATATTCATTAGACCAAGACTCGAGGATATCATAGATTTGATATCTTGTGGATCAGGGATCCACATCTGAGTAATTGGTGGACATCATGGACTTGATGTCAATAGGCCATTACTCCGAGCACTTGGTGAATATCATGGACTTGATATTTGATGGACCAACGCTCTTAACATCATAGACTTGATGTTATGATGTCATGGACTTGACATTTCTTGAGTCTTGGTGACTCGTGGATTTACTTATCCACATATTGGTTGGTATACATCATGGATTTGATGATACCATGAATATCATGGATTTGATATTCAAAAGAGTCAAGGTGACTAGTGGATTTAGGAAATTCACAAATTAATTGAAAATCCAGGTCGGCCCACCTTGTTTTGGTGCCAATTTTATTGGAGATCTCATATATAAGTTGATCCGATTCTTGGGAGAAGAATCATCAAAAACATAACATGATTTCTTCCCTCCCAAGAATCATCTAAAAGCAGCAGCGAATTGCTAAAAGGTAGGAGGAAATTTTCTTCAAGGACAGCTGGAAACACCATTGATAAGAAGCAGCGAATTCATGCTTGAAGAGCAGCAAATTAACCCTAGAAGGGCAGCAGACCTAGGTGCGAATTCTGCCCTAACAACAGAAATTCTGGAGCAGCGAATTAACCCTAGAAGGGCAGTAGACCTAGGTGCGAATTCTGCCCTAACAGCAGAAATTCTGGAGCAGCGAATTAACCCTAGAAGGACAACAGACCTAGGTGCGAATTCTGCCCTAAGATTAGAAATTCTAGAGCAGAAATAAAGGCAGACTGGCATTGGTAGTGATTTGATATTAGGCCAAAGAAAATATCAGATTGAAGACATCTTGGAAGCCCTAGATAAGCTGAAGTAGATCTGGACATCATAACCGGGTATGATCTATCCATAATTGAAGTTTACTTTTCATCATCCTGTGCTTAGTTTTGTTAGATCTCTATAGATTGAATTATTCCTTATTAGAATCTGAAAAATACTAACAATTTGGGTGAACAAATGATGAAATTCCAACACTTGACAGATTTTCCAAGTTCTATACACTTAGTGAGTTCTGGAATAAACTTTAATGCAATTTCCACGCTAGGTCGGAATTCCGACCAACTTGGAACAAAATTCCAACCTAGGTTGGAATTCTGACTGACTTGGAACAAAATTCCAACCTAGGTTGGAATTCTGACCTTTGTTGGAATAGTTTTCTAATGCCATGCCAAAATTTGACCAAACTAAGGATGAAAATTCAATAAAATCTAGGCATGATGATGAGTTTTTAAAGTAAGTTTCCAAGCATCTTCGATCTCGACCATTATGTATAGGTGAACATCAAGTTCTCAACATTGTAAGGAGATAATCAAAGAGCTGAAATCATTAAACATAATCTACCTCTGCAGCTTTGATCCAATGAAAATCCAATTGGCATTTATAAGGAGATTGAAAGGAATGAAGCAATATGAAACCTGAAAGTCACATGGTGAATTGCAATGGCTTATGCAAATCTCAATAGAAAATTCTAAGAGAGGTCGGGTTTTTGACCTCCCTTGGAACAAAATTCCAAACTAGGTTGGATTTCTGACCTCCCTTGGAACAAAATTCCAAGATAGGTTAGATTTTCGACCTCCTAGGAGTTTTATTCTGAGCACCTTCTGATTTCCACCCAACCTCATCAAGGGTTTTTATTTCAATACTCAAAACTTAAAATTGATTTCACTAAGGTCGAAATTCATGAGAAACTCAAGCATATGACATGAGAGTTGAATCAGATTCACATTGTCTGACACAAAAACTATGATATTGGAAGAAGAATAACTTGCAAATGTGAAAACAAAACAAGGGAAGAGGGAAATTCAAATTGCAATGAAAGAAATCAGGAACAAGATGAAGTTCGATTGGTTTTTGAAATGGCAACACTTGCAAATTAGAAGAGTTCCAAGAGAGGTTGGAATTCTGTTGATGAGTGTTTTATGACTACACCAACTTAGAATAAAGTGCCAAAGGATACTCTATCCTCTCTTGAGCAAAGACACCACATATGCTAAGATTGCAAAAAGATCATAGAGGCGACTCCAAGGCTCCTACTTGTGAACTTGCAACTTTATCTGGATATGAGCTCTTTTGGCTTGATTTATGCTGGTAATCCAAGGGGACTTACACTATTTACTCTTAGATTTATCAACTCTCTATGCGAATGATATGGAAATGCAAGTACTTGATCCTATTCTTACAAAGCTTTGAAATAAGTTGCAAAGAGATCAAGGGGTACAAATCCTATTTTAATCCTAGAATGCAAGGGATAGTGAATGTCTTTATAAACTCTACTAGACTTAGCTTTGTCAACAACTTCCATCAAGCTAGTGCAATCTTCTAAGGTAGATGATAGATATTCAAATCATTGCTAACAACATCAACACCATCAATAGGATGCATGCCAATGGGTAAGTAACAATTGAAGTTAAGCTTATATTTAAATTCCATTTACCACAAAGAAATTTGCAATCAGCAAACTACAAATAGTATGGATTAAGTGAGTTCCACAAAGTTTCATTCACAATTTCTTTCATTTAACTAAAACACTTAAAGCAAATTCTAAACTAAGAGCAAATTCTAATTTATATTTGAGAGATTAAAGAACCTCTCAACACTCTATAATCTTCACAAAACAACTAAAGTTCAATGATTTATTTCAATTATGGCAGCATCTAAGTGACAATTCTCTAATGACTCTCTTCACAAATAAGGGGAGGGTTTATATAGGACTCTCGGTTACATTCAACAACCCAAATGGATTCGAAATCAATGGCCAAGATCTTCTCAAGAAAACCTTAATTAGGGTTGTTACAGATACTAAATACATATTATTAAATATAGTGCAGCAAAATGGGATATTCTCCACTTAGCCAATGAGAAAATTTGACGATAGGTGAACCAATGAGAAAATTCAAAGATGCTAAGTCATCTAGTCAGATCATCTTCTAGAAGGTGTATTTCACATGTACACTTGGAATAATTTGAATGGATGAGGATGAGTGGATGCCAGCTCATCATTTAGCAATCCTTGTTTCAACTCCACTTTTTCATCCTCTCTTCTTTGGAAATCTTCTCCTTGGATTATTCTTGAAATTGCTTGTATTTGGACTTGTACTTATATGGTATTTTAGCCTTGATTTTTCTTCCTGAATTTGTACTCGATAACCTTTATCTTTCCTTGTTTGAGCTCGATCATTCTTGATGACTTGAACTTGTAGACTTAGATCATGATGCCATCACTTTGTCTTTGAACTTGCTTTGCATTGTGGCCGTCCTTGTTTCCTTGAGATGTATTTGTTGCAACTTGATTATCATTTGAGGTTTCCATGCTTTAACTTGACCTGTTAATCATCTTTGGACATGACAAGGCTCAATCTTAAACATCCCTTTTGCTTTGTCTTTTCCATGTGAACACTGGATATCCTTCGTGATTGTAGCTCAAGCCTTTCAATTGCATTTCTTCCTTCCGCTTTCACCTTGCTTGAAATCTTGAAGTTGTGATGTTGTTCCCTTGTCCATGCATCCTCTTGATATTGCAACAGCTTCGTCTTGTCCTCGAGCATCTTCCTCCTTCATTCCCTTGCAAAATAAGAAGATAGTTGCATTAAGTTCATAAAATGGTAAGTGGAAAAATAATAATAAAAGTTAACATGATTTCAAATGGACATGAATTTGTATTTACGTGAATCTATGCATTAGCATTGAGCAATTTCTAACTTCAGATTTGGATTCTAATTTCTGACTTTGCAAGCTTGAAATTCCCAACTTTGTCTTGAAAACCCACCCAACAAGCGATGTGATTTCATGACTTTTCCTTGCAAATTTGTCATAAGTCACACCCGATCAAGGTATTTGTAAAATTCTGAGTTTTCAATGCATCGATTCTGCCATAATTTGCACTTCCAGCCTTTAGATAGGATACCTTCTTGATTTTAATCTTTTGTCCTTCCATCTCTAGCGATCTTGATTCCCAATGGATGCTAAACAATGTTCAATTTTCACTTACTTTGTTGGCATTAACCGGTAAGGATGTAACCGGTACATGGCAAAGCGGTGTTGTCATTGAAGTCTAAGGTTAACATTGTTCAAACAAGAACATGTGACAATAATAGTAAACAAGTGCAATTTACAAGAGAGACTAATTAGGAAACCGGTGACACATATTGAGCAAGAAGAAGCACTGTGACCGATGAAGTCTCTAACCGGAGCAGTAATCGGTAAGTATATAACTGGACTGGAACTGAGGAACCGAACTGGTATAAACAGAGAAAGGAAGAGTGACAGGTGATGACAAAGTCCTGTACACTATAAACCGGTCATCCTTGATCCATGAGAAATTGAAAAATTATTGAGACCGCTAAACTGGTGAAATTCATAGTTGACAAACACTTGTGTGACTTTTCGACCGAGATTTGTTGCACAAAATACGAAAGACTTTGTGTTATGAAAAAGAACAATGCAAGGCACAATTGAAGGATTTAATGCCCAAAATTAAGGCATTAAAACATGGCGGAATCTCAAGCTAAGGAAAGTATGCGGCGCGCATTTGTCGTTTCCTTTACAAAGCAGAAAAAGCATATGGCATGCATCTGATGTTTCCTCTGTGAACTGAGACTCAAGTGGATGATGGATCCAAAGGCTTTGTGGAGGTCGCACATGCAAAAAACGGGAAGAGCAGGAAGACTATTTATTCTTTAGCCTGTGAAGAATATCATTTGCCTTCATTCTGCCAAGAAGAAAAAGAGTGAACCTGTACGCTGACAGAAGCTACAAAAAGGTGAAGAAAAGAAGAAGAAGAGAAGAGTGTGTACGGAAGCACAACGATCTGGAGAGAGTATACCTATGGTGCCTAGTGATGACTCTCAGTTGATGAACACAACGATCTTATCAGGCTAAGCAAAGCCATCTCAAAAAGATCAAACCCTCTATTGCTCTCTGACAATTGCAATAACAAAAATCCCAGTATTTGGGTGGACATTAACAGGTCCCTTGTATTAAATCCTTTAATCGGGTGACATCGAGTAGATGTTCTAAAGTCCTCTAACAAGGCAGGCTTTAACAGGCCTTATTTCTTAAATCCCTAAACTGGGTCGCATCTAACAATGCGCTTGTAATCCTTTAACATGGAAGGCTCCTAACAGGGCGCACTTCAGAAAAATTGTGATGTCAACTCACACCGCCCTTTTCTCCCGCTTTGGGTTTCCATGTGATACATTTGGTGTTCTTTATTGCTTTGATCTTGTGATAGCTATTTTTGTGATAGAATCTGTTCTGAATGCAGTTTTAGTTAGATTATATCAGATTGTTTTCCAAATTTTAGTGGGTGTTGATTCACCTCTCCTCTCTCAGCACCGGTTGGGACCATCAATTGGTATCAGAGCCAAGTACCTTTTCTGTGCTGCTTAACCGCAACAAGGAAAAGATCAAATGATGAGGAAGGAAGGACCCAAGTTTTCTAAGGAAAACTTCACCTTATGGTGCAACATAATGAAGTTGTACATGAAAACCACCGGAGATCAATTCTGGACTCAGGTAATCAATAATGACAATGAACCCACCGGTACTTTGACAACTGATCTACTAAAGAATAGCAGTGAACACACAACTGCAATGGATATGATAGCTAGTACGCTCCCTGACCATGTCTATGCAGATATTGAACATCTGACTACATCTTGTGGGCAAAGCTACAAACTGTGTATGAAGGCGACCCACATGTTCAAAGAGCAAAGGTAGAAAGCTTCAGAGGCAAATATGATGACATGAAGATGAACGAAGGAGAAGACATTGAGCACGACAACAATAGAATAAAAGAAGTCATGAACTCCATCAAAAGCGTTGGAGGAACACTGAGTGAGGAAGATGTGGTAAGCAAGATACTAAGGACGCTAAGGCCACGATATGCTATCAAGATCTCAGCCATATACGAGCTCAGATCAGTGAGCACATCTCAAGTCACCCTTGACTCTCTTATCAGTAGGTTGACTGCTTTTGAATTAAGCAATTATGATAGCAACTTACCCATGTTAGATGCTGTTTTTTAAGTCTTCTATGAATATTGCTTCCACCAAGAAAGGAAGAGAGACTGGTAATAGTTCTACCGGAAGTTTGGTAATTTTATTGAAAATCTACTCTCAAAAGAACTAGAGAAGGATGAGTTTGAAGCACTCATTGCAATAAGATAGGACACATTGCTGCAAGGTGTCCAGAAAATGAAAATAAAGAAAAGTTCAACCGATTCAAGAACAAAGGAAATGAGTGCTACCTTGCTGAGGAAGGTGTCACGGACAACGAATTTGAAGAATCGGGAGATGATGAAATTGCCTTTGTTGTAGTAAAAGAAGAAAGCATAGTGATAAGTGAAATGACACTTATCTCAAGTTCTCATAAATGTGACGAGTGGATCATTGACGGTGGATGCACTCACCACATGACTGGTGACAAGAACAAGTTCATCAGCTTGAAGCTTAATGATGGTGGATCAATGACATTTGGTAACAATGCTCCCTGTGCTATCAGAGGCAAAGGCTCAATAGCACTTGGCAATGAAGTTGTATGCGAAGATGTGTACTGGGTGGAAGGACTCATGTACAATCTAATAAGTGTGGCTCAACTAAACAACAAAGGATACATGTTGGAGTTTGGGCAAAGTTCTTGTATTGTCAAGAATCAATCAGGAGCTATGTTGCCATTGGTAGACAGAGTAAAGGGAACCTGTTCTACCTAAACTCAACCGAGGGGGCTTGCCTCATTGCTACTGCAAAAGGGGAGATAGAGAAAATTTGTGTCATGACAAAAGAGGACAATAGCTGGTTGTGGCACAAAAGGCTTTGCCACATAAACTTTGATAGCATTGTCAAAGTAAGTAAGAAGTTAGTTAGAGGGCTTCTTGATATTATAAAGCTTGATAGGGCTATGTGTAAAGAATGTCAGTTAGGCAAACTGACAGGTACAAGCTTTAGTAACAAGTCTTTTTTTGCTGAAAAAGTGCTGGACCTTGTTCACACAGACTTGTGTGGACCTATGAGGACAAAGAGCTACTATGGAGACATGTATTTCGTGCTCTTTATAGATGATTTTTCAAGGATGATGTGGACACTCTTCCTTAAGGAAAAATCAGAGGCCTTTCACATGTTTAAAATCTATAAGGCCCAAGTGGAGAAGGAAAACGGTAAAAGCTGAAGTGTCTAAGGTCAGACAGAGGAGGTGAGTACACCTCTCAAGAGTTCACTCACTACTGTGAAGAACAGGGGATAAAAAGACAGATATCTGCATTGCAAACTCCTCAACAAAATGGAGTCGCTGAAAGAAGAAACATGACTCTGATAGATTGTGCTAGAACTCTGATGATTCATAAGGATCTACCCCATCACTTCTCGAGAGAAGCAATCAGCACAACTGTGTATACACTGAATCGGGTTCAAGTCAAGAAAGGAACCGGTAAAACTCCATATGAGTTATGATTTAGTCATACCCCCAGTGTAAGCTATTTCAGAGGTTTTGGTAGCAACGATTACATCAAAAGAGATGTGTACTCTAACAAGTTTGAGCCAAAGAGTGATGTAGGCATATTCTTGGGTTACTCTACCAAAAGTAAAGCCTACCGGTGTCTGAATAAGAGGACAAGAAAAATACTGGAAAGTGCCAATGTAATGATAGATGAGTGTTCAGAATCAAGGGAAAAGAACAATCATGATGAATTAGACATTCACCAGGATCATGATGTTAATAATCATTTAGAATTTAGTGAAATGATTGCCGCTGATGAAGAAGAACAGGTAAACAGACCCTTGGAATAGGGTAATGTGCTTGAGCTGGGAAGGGATCAAAACATAAGACCGATTGAAGAAGATGAACAAGAAGTTGTTCATGATCTCGCTGGAAATATTTCTCAACTGGAAAACGAAGACCAGGACAACCGACCTATTTTGCCAAGGTATATCACATATCATTCCACTGATAACATTATCGGTGACAAACATGCTAATATTCTGACCAAGAGAAAGGCTAGAGAAAGTATCTGTTTGCTTTCCAGTATAGAGCCCAAAACTACCAGAGAAGCTCTGGAGGATGATAACTGGGTTAAGGCAATGGAAGAGGAGCTTGAACAAATAGAAAAGAATGAAACATGGACTCTTGTTCCCAAACCACAGGACAAGGATGTCATAGGCACCAAGTGGGCGTTCAGAAACAAGCTAAATGAAGAAGGAAAGGTGGTGAGAAACAAGGCAAGACTAGTCTGCAAAGGATATGCACAGAATGCAGGACTAGATTATGGAGAAACCTTTGCCCTGTGGCAACACTAGGAGTAAGACTTCTACTTGCTTATGCTGCCCATAAAAGGTTCAAAGTATACTAGATGGATGTAAAATACGGATTTCTGAATGGTATATTGGAAGAAGTGCATATAGAACAGCCAGAGGGCTTCTCATCCATAGAGAAAAATGATATGGTCTGCAAATTGAAGAAGGCACTCTATGGGCTGAAACAAGCCCCAAGGGTTTGGTATGAAAGGTTACATTCATACCTCTTGACCATAGGATTCATAAGAACATGAGATAACAACAATGTGTATCTCAAGACTGGTAAATAAGGGAATCTGATTGCTGGAATATTTGTGGATGATATCATCTTTGGAGGAGATGACAAAATGAGCAAAGACTTTGCTGAAGAGATGAAGAAAGAATTTGAAATGTCCATGATTGGAGCTATAAAATTCTTCATTGGTCTACAAGTCCATTAGCTCAAAGAAGGTATTTTCATATCTCAGTCCAAGTAAATTAAGGAAATTCTTAAATCATTTGGGCAAGAAGAATCCAGACCGGTTGGCACACCAATGATAACCAACTGCAAGTTATCAAAGGAGGATGATGCTAAAGAAGTCAATGAGACATTGTACTAGTCAATGATTGACAAATTTTAGAATGCTGTGCACAATAGACTTGATATTGCACATGCAGTAGGTATTGTTGCCAGATTCTCTGCAAACCCAAAAGAGACACATTTAATAGCAATTAAGAGAATCTTCAGATATCTAAAAGGTACTGAGGAATACAGTCTATGCTTTCCTCACAAATGAGGTTTCGAGATAAAAGTGTTCACCGATGCATACTGGGCTGGTAACATTGATGACAGAAAGAGCACCAGTGGAGGTACATTCTTTCTTGGAGAGAGGATTGTGTCATAGACAAGCAAGAAGTAGAACTGCATTTCACAATCCACAACAAAAGCTGAGTATGTTGCTACAATAATTAATTGCACACATGTAATCTGGATAAAACAGATATTGGAAGGAATCAAAGAACAGGTATCTGAACTGATTGCAATATTATGTGACAACACGAGTATAATACATATATCCAAGAATCTTGCCATGCAATAAAAAACAAAGCACATTGCTATAAAGTATCACTATTTGAGAGAGTAGGTGTAGAATAAAGAAGTGAAATTGGAATATGTTCCCACAAAAGAATAGGTTGCTGACATATTCACAAAGCCTTTACCAAAGAGTACCTTTGAGTATCTTAGAGGTAAATTAGGGGTAGTTCCCCTTCTTGATCTTCAGTAAAAGGACAGAGGTGATCATCAATCCATGGAGCCTCAACAGAGGAATCAACCTCATCTTAATTGGATTGGTGACAAAGGATTGCTGCTCGAAGGGGGAGAAGACTTCAGAAAAGGTAGTCATTTGACTAGCCTTTGGCATTATTGTCAAAGGGGGAGATTATAACTGGTAAGGATGTGGACCAGGTAAGGCGTTTGCCATCAATGCCAAAGGGGGAGATTGTTGGCATTAACCGGTAAGGATGTAACCAGTATATGGCAAGGTGGTGTTGTCATTGATGTCTAAGGTTAACATTGTTCAAACAAGAACATGTGACAATAATAGTAAACATGTGCAGTTTACAAGAGAGACTGGTTAGGAAACTAGTGACACATATTGAGCAAGAAGTACTGTGACCGGTGAAGTCTCTAATCGGAGCAGTAACTGGTAAGTATATAATTGGACCGGAACTGAGGAATCGAACCAGTATAAACAGAGAAAGGAAGAGTGACATGATGACAAAGTCCTGTACACTGTAAACTGGTCATCCCTGATCGGTGAGAAATAAAGAAATTATTGAGACTGTTGAACTGGTGAAAGTCATAGTTGACAAACACTTCTGTGACTCTTCGACCGAGATTTGTTGCACAAAATACGAAAGACTTTGTGTTATGAAAAAGAACGATGCAAGGCACAATTGAAGGATTTAATGCCGAAAATTAAGGCATTAAAACATGGCGGAATCTCGAGATAAGGAAAGTACGTGACATGCATCTGTCGTTTCCTTTACAAAGCAGAAAAAGCATATGACATGCATTTGATGTTTCTTCTCTGAACTGAGACTCAACTGGATGATGGAGCCAAAGGAGATCTTTGTGGAGGTCGCACATGCAAAAAGCGGGAAGAGGAGGAAGACTATTTATTCTTCAGCCTGTGAAGAATATCATTTTCCTTCATTCTGCCAAGAAGAAAAAGAGTGAACCTATACGTTGAAAGAAGCTACAAAAAGGTGAAGAAAAGAAGAAGAGAAGAGTGTGCAAGGAAGCACAACAATTTGGAGAGAGCGTACTTGTGGTGCTTGGTGATGACTCTCAGTTGAAGAATACAACGATCTTATCAGGCTAAGCAAAGTCGTCTCAAAAAGATCAAACCATCTATTGCTCTCTAACAATTGCAATAGCAAAAATCCTAATACTTGGGTGGACATTAATAGGTCCCTTGTATTAAATCCCTTAACTGGGTGACATCGAGTAGATGTTCTAAAGTCCTCTGACAAGGGAGGCTTTAACAGGCCTTATTTCTTAAATCCCTTAACCGGGTCGCATCTAACAATGTGCTTGTAATCCTTTAACAGGGAAGGCTCCTAACAGGGCGCACTTCAGAAGAGTGCAAAAATTGTAAGGTCTACTCACATCGTGGTTTTCTCCCGCTTTGGGTTTCCATGTGATACATCTAGTGCTCTTTATTGCTTTGATCTTGTGATAGCTATTTTTGTGATAGAATCTGTTCTGCATGTAGTTTTAGCTAGATTATATCAAATTGTTTTTCAAATTTTAGTGGGTGTTGATTCACCCCTCCCCTCTTAGCACCGGTTGGGACCATCATACTCCTCTGTTTTCACACTTCTACTTCTGCCCTACTCTTCGAATTAGTACTTGTTGCACTTGATTGTGTTTGAAATGAGGCATTGAGACTTCTCCTTTATAGGCATATACTCAAAGGGTGGTGTCTATTGGGAAAGGGCCGACCCGATCCTGGATTAAATTTGAATTACAATTTGACTTGTTCTTCACCCTGGCCAACTTGCAACTTGATTTTTTTCTCTTTCTTAGGCTGACTTGATTTTAAAGTTTGCACTTGTCTTTTATTCCTTTCATCAGATTGGGTCAGCCAGCTTCACGCTTTCAATTGCACCACATGCTTACCCAAGTCAGCTCCCCTTTTCCTTGAACAAAACGAATTTTTTGGGTTTTTCTCCGAGTCGGTCCTCTTGACTTAGCAACTTTCGTAGTTCAAAAGGCATAAATATATGGAGGACAACTCAGCACCATCCTCAACACAAGTTTGCACAACCTAAAACCAAAATTCATTGTGTAATTTAAATCTGCTCCTGTTTGCACTCCTTGACTTGGGCAAATTTCTGATTTTATTTTCTGTTTTTTCTAGGAAAATTAACCCTTTTCAGATTTCTTAGATCTGATATCTTCTTCCTAGACTTCATCAGCCTTCAGCAGCCTTCATCAATTTTTCTCAGACTCTCATACTTGAATCGTCTACTTGCATTGTGTTTAAACCTTGGTGTTTAATGACAATTCAAAGCGACATACCCCTGCTATACATCTCCATATTGAATTTGGGACTAAAAAGATGACTTTGCATTTTTTCTTTTTTAATGATCCTGCTGGTGGAAAATCAATGGGTATATGGACAACCTTGGTGGCACTTAAACTTTGTCATTTTTGTTTGCAACTCAGCCTTGGTTTAAAATTGACTTGGATAGGGACTCCTCACACTTGTGTTTGAATTCATTAACTTCCCTTTGTTGGTATAAAATTGACCACCATAGGGACAAACTTTTCCCAATTCAACTTCACTTTATTTACTAATTTAGAGGGAAGCGGGAAAACAACCCTCATAGGGACTAATTCACATTGCTTATTCATTTGCTCTTTAAGTGGAAATTCGACCCCTATAGGGAGAAGTGGAAATTCCTCATCCATAGGGACAAATTGGGTTCTTAACTTATGATGCGGAAATTTTGGCTCCCTAGGGACAAAGTGGAAAATAAAGAATCATAGGGACTAGTGGAAAATCCATGTCCATAGGGACTTTCCCCTTTTCAACTCACTTCCCAAATTTTCTTGGTGTCAGCTCAAGGGAAAAACGATCCTATAGGGACTTTTAGTGTTTTGTCCCTAACCCTTATATGTCGGAGTAGAAAATCAATCTCCTTGGGGACTAAATGGCCTTTTCAACTTGAATTTTATTCATTCTCACTTCCCACAAGTGGAAAATTGACCTCCATAGGGACTTTTCATTAGGACTTAGTGGAAAACCAATATCCATAGGGACTTTTGGTCCAAACTTGATGGATATTCAATCCTCATGGGGACTTTGCATTTTCCTTCTAAGATTTCATTGTTTTAGTCCAAATTCATGAGGAAAATAGGGCATTAATACCCTAGGAAGACTTGTTGACTAACCAAAACACCCCAACACTTAGGAAATTTCCCCTAGGATTTGACAATTTTTGGATTTTATCCATAATGAATTTATACCCTTAATGACATGTTTATGCTTGCAACCTTGGTGACTTGAAGATTCAACCGCTCCTCAATCCTTGAAGCTCAAAATTGATTCTCTATTGGCAAAACCATGAACCTAACAAGCAAATAGAGGAGGTTCGTATTTGCGTTGGGGCGATGGTGTGTAAAGGCTACAACTTGAACATTTCAAGGACAAAACTTGTTTGGAATTTAGAGTCTTCAATCAATTCCCCTTTTGCCTAACGAATAGCTAGAAAATATACTCAAAATGGAAGACACCAAATTATGCCAAGAGCCCTAATCTTCAATTACCTGAGTGTGTGGACGTGTATTCATTCCCACTCAAAAGACCATTGACCTCCTAAGATCCATTGCAGTTAGCTACTTAAGATATCCATGCTTTAGAAGCATCTTGGATAGAGCCTTGTTGCCACGCTGCCAGACAAGGGTACCTTTTTGATGCTTTTGGCAGTCTTTTTGTAGGCTCCACATGGCCTAGCCAAGGGCATTTTTTCCATCCAACTATTTTGCTTTGGCCACTCTATGGCATTTAGCATTACCAACAACAAATCAATGAGATTTTTATTGGAAAGGTTAAAATGGAGATTTAACACAAGATAGAGTGTAGTACATGTCGACAAAACACAAGGCTAGGTGTTTTGATAGTTTGATGTAGCCGTTACTAGTTCCCAATAATGAGAGCATTTCTATGGACTTCATTATTGGCTTTCCAAAGGTTTAAGGTAAAACTTGTATGGTTGTTGAAGTTGACAAAATCACTAAGTATGCTCATTTCCTTGCTATATCTTTTTTGTTCAAGGCATCACAAGTTGGTTTCTTCTTTTTCAAAGATATTTATGGTTGGAAAGGGAGACACATGTGAAGCACTTTGGTGCCTCACAAGTGTAGGACAAAGGCAAGCTAGGGGAAGACCCTCTATGCACATAAACCCTCTCGATCTCTCCAATGACCAAATCATAAAAGGAAGAACCATCAACAATGTGATTTTCACTAGAGATATGGCCATCATAGGGCTAAGGAGAATCAAGAGGTGCAAAGACTGCAATTTCCAAGACCCTTGCGCATCAGGGAAACATAAATTTCGGCATTGCTGGGGAGCAAAATTTAGTCTAGCAGTCTTTTGCATCTCATTTTAATCTTTTATAATTTTATAATTTTATCTATTTTTAGACTGTAGAAATCATGTAGCACCCCCTATAATAGTCTCTTATAATTAAAAGATTAAAAAAATTGCATATTTTTATAGGCTCCCCAATTGGGGAAATAACAAATAACATGTAAGTTGTCTTAATAAAATAAAATTATTGGATGCAATTCAAAATATTATAAGTCATTTCCCTAACTTATCCATTAGCTTATAGGAAATGAAGAAATAGGTCCTTGATTAATCATATTAGAAGACAGGACATGACTACCCTTGCTTCCCAAAATTTCATGTTCTCAAGCAATGCAAGTTCAACAACTTTGACTATTTTCAAAAGGCAATCATTCTAATACCAATATCCCAAACCATTTTAAGAGTCTGGAAATCCATGTCCTTGATTCATTTTGCGGTGCACTGGTTTCCTTCAACTCTACAAGTTCTAGTCATATTTGGTTGTGTGGTTCTTGTGAAGCCTTCTCCATTTGGTTGAAGTAAATACGATAGTCACCTAGTAATTAATTAATCATCAATTAATTACTTATGTCCCCTTTTACTTTATTATACTTAAGGTAAGCATAAAACTTTCTCTATTATTAGATTCAACTATGATTAGGTCATGTTGTCTTATTGTATATTATGAGGACACTTGCTACAATCTAATTTAATCCTTTTCTAGGTTTTTGATCTAGGGTTTCTTTATCCTTTTAATAAGGATTCATCTTTCATTGTAATTAATTATATTTACTCATTTCAATATTAGTTTTTTTGTGGATCAATTCTTTGTCAAGGTTGCATAGCACAATCATGGCTATTTCTCTCTCCATGTGATAGGTGTTTTAGTTGTAGGTGACTTTTAGGAGCTATGGGGTTCACTATCAACTCCAACATGCTATTAGAGTACTAAATTTGTGACTTCTTGTCCTTATTCCAAGAGATACAACCTTAAGGAAAAAGATTGGCTAACCTTAGATTGAGTCTAGAACAACCAAAAACCATAAGAATGCCGCCTATCAATTTGTCGAATTTCGAGTAGTTACAAAAACCTTTTTTTAAGGTCATGTGTCGTAATCTGTGTTGCTACTAATTCTCTGCTTTCTATTGGTATGAAGGTTTTTTAAAATTTTCTAGTTTTTCCAATATATTTTCCTAGAAATCAAATATTCCAAAAAAGCTCGCTTTATTTGTCAAGGATACCCTATTGATGCTTTTGGCAACCTTTTGCAGGTTTGCAACTTTTGAATCTTTTGCTATGCTCCATATGGCCTAACCAAGGGCCTTTTCCATCCGACTGTTGTGCTTTGGCCACTTAATGGCATTTAGCCCTTACCAACAACAAGTCAATGAGATTTTTCTTGGAAAATGTTGAAGGGAGATTTAATACATCAAGGAGTGTTTTATATGCCAACAAAACAAAAGGCTAAGTGTTTTGATTGGTTTGATGCAGCCATTAGTGGTTCCCAATATTAAATGAGGGCATTGCTATGGACTTCATGACCAGCCTTCCAAAGGTTCATGGTAGGAATTGTATATCCATTGTTGTTGACAGAATAAGTAAGTATTCTCGTTTCTTCATTATATCTTTTTAGTTCAAGGTATTACAAGTTGTTTTGTTCTTTTCAGAGGTTTTAAGTCTTCATGGGTTGCCTGAGAACATAGTGAGTGACACTAGTTATCACTCCCAAATGGATGGACAAATATAGTTTATGAATTAGTGGATTGGGTGGTATTTGAGGAATTGTGTAACATGGTAGCAAACAACATGGATCAGATGGATGTATCTTGGGGAGCATTGCCATAATACTTTACGTAATATATCTATTACTATTACTCCATTAAGGGCTTTTGACATGGACGTGATACACTAACTTTTTTGGATTTAGTTATTGTAGACAATAGAGTGCTAGGGCAGGAGGCTTGGTCAAGCAAAGCCAAAAAGTTTTGGAGTTGCTTAGGGAAAATATCTAACATCTTAAGTTTTATGGAATCCTTAAGAGGAAATACACACCCATAAGACTTGTGAAGCTAATGTGAGAAAGAAGATAAAGATGAAGTAGAAGATACAAAGATAGAGGTGGCATCAAAGTTATTGTTTGAAGAGCCCAACCCAACAATATTTTGGTATTTCCTATTAGGTATCAGTACCTCACAAACCCTTAAAGTAGTCAGAGTTTTAAAAAAAACGAGTGATACTATTCATTGATTTAGGTATACTCACAATTTCATCAACAAAAGGTTGCCACAAATTTGAACATGTTGTATGTTTCCAACACAAGAATTTGAAGTTATGATTGCGAATGGATGAACTTGTTAGTTGTTCCACAAAATGTCACAACATCAAACATAACATAGGGGGCTATTATTTGACTAGAATTATCATTCAAATGGTTCAAAACTTCGGGCATCATCAAGATGACTTTATAGGAGCTCTTCTTGTGGTTTCATTTTTAAGGAGGCATTTGGATTTAGGGGATCACATATAAAGGATCCATAACTATTGAATTCTCATGCAATGCAAAAAGTGCTAATTTTTTTTCTATAGAGACTCGATCACCAGCGAGAGTTGGAATTTTGAAGATCACCAACAAGATGAATAATTACTTTCTAGTTGGGAGTCAATTTTGGCGATGACCCTAATTGAATGAAGTATTGGTTAGGCCAGCACCAAAGCTAAAGAAAATTTGAAGTGGGAGTTGGGTCTTGTTAGGTTGCAGTCATGTAATAAAATGTCCCTGAAGCACCCAAAAAAAAAAACAAGCTGTCACCTAAATGTTATGGTCTTGAGATTTTGCACAAGATCAGCAGTGTGGCATAAAAGCTAGAGTTACCTCAAACAACAAAAATACATCTTGTACAACATTAAGCTTGATGAAGAGGGAAGAATCACCTTTGGTTCCAAAATAAATTTTCTAGACACTTGCAATGAAGCCGAGGTCTAGGTCAATCATTGAGCACCTCATTAAGTGGATGAATTTTCCAACTGAAAATACTAAACATGGGAACATGAATTTTCAAGATAACACTTGTCTAAAGGGTGGAGGGAGGAGCTGCTACGCCCTAACCCATTGATTGTATTGGGAAATATGATAATGAACTATGGCTCGCATAATCCTTAGTTGAGTCATTTATGATCCCATAACTATAATTAGTGTAAGTCAGGCCAGTCTTATTAGGGTTATGGTACAAACATTCCCTAGTGATACCCATATTTAGGAGGTAATGAGTACTTGTTAAGCATTGTATTGCAAGATCTATTCTTACTGTAAGACTTTTAGACATTGCCCTCTCAAAGTTGCTTATTATCACCAAGTATGCCAATTTCTCTGATATGTTCACTTTGATTGTAGACAAACTGTTCAAGAGAAGGGGAGAGAACTGAGTTGCGGCTACAGAAACTTCTGGAAGAAAATGCTCAGCTCAAGGTATCACAGAATAATTTGTTAGACATAATTATGGAGTTTCTAAATATTGCTTTTGATTTTTGTACTGTATGTTTTTTTTCTATGGCAGGCACAACTAGCTGAAGAGAGAAAGATACCGAACTTATATAATAGTTTCATTGTGAAGTATGCTTTCCATATCCTCACATTCCTAAACTTACTTTCACCTTTGTTATAGTGAATCAACCATAATTCCAGAATTGACACTTTTTTTATCTTTTTATCGAGGAATTTCTAGAATTCTTGAGCTTCAAGATGGTGAAAGAAGGATTAGGGATGTATTAAAAGAAACATGGATGCAACTACTGTTTACACAGGAAAATGAACAAAATCTTAGAAAAGTAAGTTTGAAAGCATATCCTTTTTTATTTTCATTGAAAAGTTCATTTTTTATCATGAATACCTTAATGTTTACATAGCTGCATTTTACAAGCCACCCATTCATAGTTGAGTCTTCTATAAAAATCCATGCTTGCAGGAGAATATTTCCCTTCTTCTTTCCAAAACACGGGCAGAGATGCTGCTTGATCAAATCCGAGATCAGCTGGAGTTTCTTGAGAAAATATTGGCTCAAGCATCTAGTGAACAAGCAGAACTTCGCCTCTATAGTACCATGGTAAAGGACATGGTATTGACAGCTACTAAACATGCAAGAAGCATTGGAGATGCATCTGCATGTCTGCAGCTGCTCTATGATGATTCTCCCTTAGAAAGGGTAGATTCCTGTCTAAATTTCAATGAAATATTAGACATTGGTCAGGAGGATATGTGTAACATTGCTGATCCTGATGAGCTGGTAATGAAGCTCAGTAAGAAAGACTCGGATATATCACACATACATTATGAGACAGATCCTACTGTCAATGATTTGACCCTTGTTGACCCAAGTTTTGATTTGGTTCATCTTCAAGGCTGGGGGAGGCACTTAACTCCAGAGGAAAGAGAAATGGCATTCAAGGTTTTCAAGAGATTCTGCAAGAAGGTAATTTTCTGTACTTTATGCACTGATATCTCAAGAACCCAACTTTTAATGTTGCATATTGCATTTTGAACTAACACAATTAAAGGTGCAGATGGGAAGGGCCCAATTATTGGAGGTAAAACTTGCAGCTGCAGAATTGCATGTTGTTGAACTCAAAATTGAAGTTGATGATTTGCGGTATGTTGTTATATTTTAACATTTTTGGTAAAATGTTTTTGAGCATGCAATCCAGTTTAGCACATGCTATTCGAAACTGCAGAATGTTAGTATTTATCGACAGGAATTAAAGTTGGAGTTATATATATTGTTTTGTTTATTTGAAAAGGTGAATGATTGTTGTAATACCAAAATTCTATATTTGATTCAACTTCATTTGATGGTCTGAATGCCAGAGCTAGATTACAGGTTCTTGATGTGAATTCTCCATCACTTATTGGAATTGAATTACAGAAGTTGAGGAGTCAGTGTGATTGTTACAAGAAAGAAATTGAGCTCCTCATGGAACAATTTCCAACTGCTGAGCAAGAAGCTTACAAGCGGAATGAAATTGCCAAGATTCAAAAGGAAAACACAAAAGCCCAGCTACGATTAAAAAAACTTGAGAGACAGATTTCACATGTTAAGGTTGTAAACATTTTCATATAGCATTTTTATGGAACAATATACTTTAGTAAATGGTCAGAAATTTGCTGACATTATTCTGAATTGATATTTTGCTTATATATTTTACCTGCAGAAATGGAGAAAGGAACTTAGGAGGCTGAAAGAAGTTGATAGAGAAAGAGATACTTTATTATCTAGGCTAGAGGTAATTATTACTATTGTACACTTTTTTGTGGCTAGTTGAATGAAATACCATTCATAACATTTCTTAATGTATATGTATACAGGAAGCTCTGAAGAGAAACCGAAGTTTGCAGCAAGAATTAATAATGTTGAAGGAAAAGACTGAATATTGCTCGACAACAAGGAGAACTGCCTCAAAATTTCAATCTGCCAAAAAATCTCATCAAGTCCAGGTAAGCTGTATTTTCTTTCTGAAGTCTGACGTTTCAACTAGTGGCTAGATGGGTTTCTGCTAATACTTTATCAAAGCAACTTGAGGATTCACATTTTATTGAATCAGATAATTTTCCAGTTTTGATTGCATTTTCTGTTTTACTTGTCCATCAGCTACATATTGATATAATTCTATATAACATAATAAATATTAATGTCCAATTTTCTACGTATGATTAATGTAAGAGCCTCAGAAGATCATTATCTTGTGAAGGCAAATTATGGGACAGAGAAGGGGTCCTAATCATAGAAAAAGGTTTTTATGTGAATTAACAATTGCTCATCATGCAGAGGGTGGCTGTATTGGAAAGTCATGTTTTAGAAGCAGAATCTGTAGAAGTTGACAATGCACTCTGGAAACAAGAAATGGACAAAGAAATTGGATGTGTTAAGCTACCAAGTAGCTCAGTGAGATTGCAAACAAGGCCTCCCTTAAAGATCGTCGACGTAAACAGGGAAAAGTCTGGTAAAAACTCACAGTCTAATTATCTAAATGAATCTGTTTGTAACGGGATTACAAACAAAGAAAATATCTTAATCTTTAAAAAATAAATTTCATGTCCTTGTGTAAATTATGAACCTGTAATTTCCTTATGTAAATATCAAAATTTTAATGTAACATATTTAGTTGATTGTGAAAGGTTCACAAAATCATCAATGTAATTCTGAATTTACTTTTGTAACTTCTGTAGTCAGCATTCTTGTTATGTGCAATTAGGCATCTGCTACATTCATTTATTATTCAGGATAATGTGTGAAGTGTTCGTTACTCTAGTTGTCTGAATCCATTATCACTTTGGTGAATCATTTAAGAGAATAGCAATCTTAAATTGGATTGGAACGGTCAGCTTGTGAAGTGTACAGACTGTAATAATCCGTTTCTACTGAAATTATAATTTGTTTAAATGAATATTTTACTAATAAATATAAAAATATTTATTACTTAACTGATTAGATGAATCTAATAATTAGTTTTTTGAATTGATTAATTATTAAAAGTGATAATTAAAACTAAATGAAAAATTATTAAAAATAAATCAAAATATGTACCCATTAGTTGGATCATTTAAAATTGATTAAATAAACTGAATTAAAATATAGATTAAAATATATATGTAAACATGTATTTGAACAGAAAACCAAATGCAAACACAAAGAATATTACTAACTTCACAACACCTTGGAGCCAAAGTGAATCCAGCATGATGTTAGGAGGAAGATGTTAAGGATAGATGAAAAGTGGCAGTATAATGATATGGTGAAGATGGATGATCAAAACAAGACCAAAGAGCTTAATTTATAGTATTTTCATAAGAAGAGTCAATGGCTACAATTTAATGATTATTGAATGGTTAGGATTGATTGAAGTAGATAGAATGTATTTTTGTGACATGTGGCTTGGAAAGTGACATGTCTATGACATGTATAAGGCGTAGGTTAACTTGTGAGTCGCATGTGTAAAAGTTGGAGGGCTTGGAAAGTGGTGATGTGGCTTTTCATTCTCACACGTGTGAGGAAAAAAAGGGCAACTTTTGAAAATGGTGTAAGAGATGGGAACTTCTTATCTCTCACATGCGGAAGCACAAAATAAAATATTTGGTCGCATTTAAAATTGGAAGTTGGGGAAAGTGAGAAAGTGATAGGTGCATGTCACATGTCACATTTGTATAAGAGATGGAATTTTAAAAAAAGAAGACAGGTCACAAGTGGGAAAGCATTAATTTTAAATAGAAGAAATGTTAATAAGGTTAGGAATCAAGGAGATTAGTTATTTAATCAATGATTAGTTAACTAATTAGGATTTAGAGGAAATAGGGTATTAGGCTAAAGTTTTGTAATTTCAAATAAATATAAATTTATTTAATTAAAGGTGAGGGATAAAGATGAAGGCTAAATTTAATTAAATATATGTAAATTGATTTAATTAAGGGTGAGGGGTAAAGGTAAAAGATTAATTAATTGGCTAGTGTGATAAGGTCAATTGTGTGGATACATCTAGGTGTTGACATCTTGCCTCTCTTTGATGTAGCATCATAAAGTTATGTTATATTAAAGAAGAATAAAATATAGTTACTAGAAATAGCTAAGGACTAGTAGCATGATGCTTCAGTTATTGGTAGGATGAGAAAAGACAACGACGAGGAAGTGGTGTGCCCCCTTGAGAGGATAGACGGGTTCCAAGAACATGGGTGCGCTCTCAAAATAGATAAGATGACTATAGGAGTGGAAATGACATGGAAAGGATGGGGATGATGAAGTAGTGGATGAGGGAAGAAAGGTGGAGAATTATGTTGCAGTAGTATAAGCAACCTAGATTTGATATTGTACTTGACATTATGCATCAAGGTCCGAGGAACCAAGAATGTGTAAAATACATGATAAAAAAGGTCAAGTGAAGGCATATGCCTTATGACACCATAATATGGAAGACCATGATGCCTTGGTGGCAATAGGGTGCAAAGGCCATGCAAAATAAAAAAACACATACAAGCAATAAGTTAGCACACAAAATAATCCAAAAGCAAACCAAAATTTGGTCCCTAGTCAAGTTGGAATTGATTGATTGATGAGGATGGCAAAGTTAACAATAAGAAAAATTCACATCCAAAGGATCGGGAAGGACACGTCCCATGATTATGATTGGGTTAAAGTTGGATTAGTAGATTTTAAACTAATTTGGATCAAGATGATAGATTGATCAAGGATGATATGCTTGATTGCAAAATAGATTGCATGGTTTAGGATTGATTGCACTTGATTGGACCAATTTGGGATTTTTGGATTATAGGGATGAAATGAGGATAAATGGATTGGATAGGATGGAAATGGAGGACATGATGGGATTGGAGGATAATAGATTGGATATGATAGGATTGTATGGTGGATAAAGGATAATAGAATTGGATAGAATGGAATTGGATGATCGATAAAGGATAAATGGATTGGGACCAATGACAAGGGAGAACCAAGGCTTGGTAAAAGGATGCAAGGATGGAGAGAGCCCTTGCATAGGAGATAGATGGATTGAGTGGTTGATAGTGATGGGATATGGAAGACTAAAGGATGAGGAATAGGTGGATGAGGATCCATGGACTATGTTGCAAAGGAGTGAAATGACCCACACTAGAGGTAGTGCAATTAAGGATGGAAGGATGTTGGAGAAAGATGTATGAGATGAAAGGATAACATATAAGGGATATGGATGAAGGATGAAAAAAGGCTTGTAGGGTCCAAATCATGCATAGATATTTGTGTGACAGTAGGTGTTCTATCAAAATCAAAATGTAGGAAAGGTAGATGGATTTGGATAAAATGAGGGATATGTGATGAATCATATGGATAGGATAGGAAATCTGGGATGGAGAATATGAATGGGATAGTCAAGGTCAAATAAGGGCAAAGAGGATGGACTTAGACAAGACTATGGATAGCGGAGGGATGTAAATGAATGGGATAGTCAAGTCAAAGATGAGTGAGAATGAGGAAATGATTAGGAATGTCAGGATCAAAGATAGGAAAGGAGGATGTACTTAGATATGGTAATGAATAAAAGATAAAGGATGTGGAGGATGTTTATGGTAGGATAGCGTGGACTTATTTTTCCCCAAAGTGTAGAGTGTAAGGGGATGAGGATAAGTGGATGTAAAAGTGGTTTTGGAGGATTGTTGATTTTGATAGGGACGTGATGGAAGGACTCAAGTATCTAGTTCCATGTATGGCATCCCTTGAAGATGTTCTATAATGGACCGAGGTATTTTGTATAATGCTCATAGAGGTTGGTAGGATGGTGGAGAGGAAATGGATGGGCACATGGAGGAGGATCATGATTTATGCAAAAGATAGGATTAAAGGGGTGGAGAGGTGGAGAAGGATTGGTGGATAATGGATGAGATGTGAAATTGTGAAGGAGATTTTGAATTAGATGGAGGATCAAATGTCGATGTTGGGACATAAGGACCCAAAATAGATGGAGGAGATAATGGACTTAGGATAGTGGATTTTGGGACATAAGGACTCAAAATGGATTTGGTAGATGGGGCATTTTTAGATGGAGAATTAGAGGACTTATGAGTGGAAAAAGATTTTGTCTTAGCAAATTTGGATGCCAATTTGGATTTTTCTTTGGGACCTATCTCCTCTACTAATTTCTTGGGAATCCACATGGATTTGATTTTCACATTTTGGGCCTTTCTGGCCTTTTGGATTTTTCTTACATTCATATCATATTTTTCTTTTCTTTCACATGTCTTTTTGATGGGACATGTTGATCCTTGGATTTTTGTGGATTTTTGGCTTTATAAATTTTAGGTTTGGCATCCAAATTGCTTCCAATAATTTTTTTTTTTTTTTTTTTTTTGTGTGTGTGTGTTTTGGATATCTTATGGATGTGGTGGTGGAAGGAGGACGTTGGAAGGAATTCAAGCATGTGTGCCTTTGTTGATCTTGCTTAGGAATGTGAGGTGATGGAGTGGTGGACTTTGAGATAAGGTGACTGAATGTGGTGGACAAAGGTATGTAAGGACCCAAAATGGATGGAAGTCATGAAGGGTTTAATTTTGGGATATAAGAACCCCAAATGGATGTCGATAAGGAAGAAATGGACTTTTGGACATAAGAGCCAGAAATGGACTTGGAAGATGGGGGATGAGAACATTTGGATTTAGATGGAGAGATTTTGGATGTGGAAGCAATGAAAGAAGTACCAATGTCTTGAGATTAAACTTGGCAACCAAGACCATATGAACATTTATTTTCTTTGATTTGGAGAGGTTCTAATATGCCTTGTTCATGGAGGCCTAACCCTTTTTCTTGATAGTTCATGTGTTGATAAATTCATTTTCTAATGGCACACTTATTATTTTGGAAGCAAGATGCGAGTCCATGTTGAAGGAGGTGGGAGGTGGAAGGAACAATAAGCTCTTGGAGGAAGCCATGTTGGATAAAGATGGAGGGACCAAGTTTATATGTATCTAATTCATGGATGGGTCAGATGGGAATGATGGGATCTTAAGGTGGATTAGGATCATAAGGAAGAGTAAGATCATGCCAATGATTAGGAGGGAAAGTGGGATCTTGAGATGGATTAGGATCATGGCATGGAGATGAAGGGTTGCTTTGATCTTGACTTTGAAAAGGATTGTGTTAGAATGGAAGGCATGATTGGATCTAGAGATGGAAGCCAATCATGCAATGGGGTGCAAGGGATACTTTTCTCTTGAAATGGAATGAGATTATGAGATGGAGTGATTTGACCTTTTATGTGGAGGGAAATTATTGGATCAGATACAATGGATGTCATGCTCTTGATTAGGAATGAGATCATTACGTGGATTAGGATGTGAGGTTAACTCTTGAGATGGAATGGGATCATGGGATGGGGTATTTGGAATGTGTGGATCTTTAGATGGGCATGTTGCAAGAGATGGAGGAATTCTTGGATCTAGAGGCGAAGAGGAATACATGCTACCATGCTCTGGAACAAGGTCTTGGCATGTTTTGACATGTGAGAATGGTGTGATGGAGGAGGTGGAACCTTTAACTTGGGTGGATGGAAATAAACAAACAACTATGGGTGGGGGAGGTTACCAAGGGAAAGGGGTCCCATCCAAAATAATAGATGTAATACAATTGAGTGAAGGAGCATGCTGGTGCTTATTTTTTAGCATCTACTTTTTGGTTTCTTTCTAGTTGGATTGGACGGGTCTTTGGATTGTTCGAAAGGAATCACGAGGCTTAGGAGACTGAGGTTTGTCTTGATTTGGAGGGTATGGAGGTGGGTGCAAGACTTGGGGGGATTGCACAAATTTTCTTAGGGGTGGGGATTGATTCTATTTTACTAATGCTCTGTGGATCCAACTATGGGAAAAGTAATTGGAGGGAAAGGATGATGTGGGTTTTCGAGGATTAGGATTATGTGGAGCTTTATAATTAGATGGAGGATTAGGATTATGGATTCTGACATTAAGATTAATACATGGAGGATTAGGATTAGAAGGAAAATTAGGATTATGGATGTGGACAAAGGGGAAGGAAATATGTCATCAGAGGAAAAATCTTTCTTTTGATCCCCATTTTGTCGCCTACAAATGACATTTTTTAATTTATTGAACCCTTGAACAAGGTTAGGTGTGTTGGATGCATTTTGTTGTCGAGCAGATCAAATGTGGGTGAGGAACAATAAGATGGATTTCCCTTGATAGAGGTAGGGGAGTTATAAGGAATGGGGGATTAGATATAACTTATTGGAGTGGAGTGGATTGAGAAATTGTGGAGGGATGCAATGTCCTGGGTTTAACTTGGTAAGTGGTGTAGGTGGTGGTTGGATATTTTTGAGGTATGGAAGAGTTGGATGGGTGTGATTGATAGGTTGGTCGGGTTAGGGGTTTGGTTTGAGGATTGGAGTCTGATATAGATGCTTGAACTTCTCTAACCATTTTGGGAAACCAATGCATATCCATGATGTTTGAACTCGAAAAAAAAAGTTTACTAAACATTATTTCATATGACAAAGTTATGTACGGTTCAAAATTGCAAAAATATAGGGTGATTTTGAAAGAAAAAATCTTATTTTCTCAGAAATATATGACAAAATGGTTTATAACCCATTGTAAAGCTTTGAGCCGTCTTTCCAACGCATTTTGAATTTTGAAAATTTGACACCCATGCAAAAAGTTATGCCTATTTTTGTAAGACTTATTTTCAAAGGTTGAGATGCCAATCCACAATTAGTTGCTAAAATCTTCAAGATAACTTATTATTTTGATTAAATATCAAGTGGAGATGTCGACTCACAGGCAAAGCATCAATTTTAAGGTGGAGACATCAACTCTTAAGTTGAGACGCCGATTCATAGCCAATTAACAAAACCTACAAGATAATTTGTTTTTAAAGATTTTTTAGTCAATATATTGCAACCACAAGGTTTGCTCCCATTTTATATAGAGCAATTTTTTTTGCCTAATTTGAAAGTAATTGTTCAATAATAATACTTGAACCTATGGACAATCAAGTCCATAACACAAGGGTTGATATAAATATAAATATGTATACATTACAATAGACTAAAGGATCTTTTTAAACAAAAGGATCTCAATGAGAAAACTATTAACTATTAAAATTGCTTAAATTATGTTGAGGTATTAACACTTGGCGAATGAGATGACAAGTGCATTTTGCTGCAAGTTTCCTTGCTAAGATATTCTTCCTCGCTAAGATGTTTTAGAAATAAGGAAGAAACTCAGTTTTCAACAAAGTATAGCAACTCTAGGTTGGCAAATTCTTCTTTTAATTTTTGGTAACTTTTAGATCTAGTTTTAAAATTTGAATTAATTATAATTTTATTTTATTTTTTATTAATAGATTGAAATCATAGGAGTTATGTTAACCAAAGAAATATTTGCCTAATTTGAAAGTACTTTAACCTATAGAAAATCAAATCTTCAACAAAAAGTTTGATATAAATACAAATACAGGTGTGTTACATTATGCTAAAAGATCTTGTTAAACAAAAGAATCTAAGTGAGCAAAGTATTAACTACTTAAATCAAGCTTAAATTATGTTGAGGTTTTTCACTAAGATATTCTTTTTCATTTTCTGCATTATATGCCATTTATTGACACCACCACCTTAATTTGGATTATTTGGAAATGATAAGGTTAAAGATAAAATCAAAGTTTAGGTGCTCTAATCCTCAAAGATTTGCAACTCTTTGTCACTAACTAAAAGTTCTAGATATTGTTGTCATTGATTTTTAGAAAGTCCAGGGCAATCATTCTGAGAAGTCTCTTGATTTGAGTTGTTACTGATTTTTAGAAATTTCAATGAGCTTGAAGTGACATGTAAAAGAGACTTTTGGCGCAACTCAAGATCTAAACAAAGCTTAACTTCTTATAGATCGTTCTTATTCCCAATGTCAATATTTTAGGAGGGTTTTTACCTTTTGGTAAGATTAACATTAGTGTAATGTTGAGGATTTTATACCATCTTTTGTAACAAAAAGATAAATCTTCATACTTCAAGGGTTGTGTCCATCATTGACCATTCACATTCAGAATCATTTTTTGTTGGAATATATTTGGAAGTATCTAATTGCACCATAAATTTATACAAGTTGTATGAATAAAATCTATTGAATCTTTGTATTGTCGATTGAGTTGCCCATTGTGGCAAAATAAGATTCAAACTAATAGTGGAGGGGAGGATTCAAATGGTGGAACCAGATTGATATGAAAGAAAATGATTCAATAGAAGGATTAAAATGTGGATGCATGATTTAAACATTAATATGTTTTGTCCCTGTGACCATACATAGCTTAAAATGGGTGTTTATATAATTTATGTTGTCAAAAATCATAATTTAAAATAATTACAGTGATATATATTTTTAGTATATGTTAATTATTCTTAATAAGATAGATAGAAAAATAAGATATTATAAATATAATGATATATTATAATAAATAAAAATAAAATAATTATGTAGTTTATAAAGTATAACAAAATAAGTTATGATTAAAAATTAAGGATAGCAATTAATTTTGATTTTTAATTAAAAATGGTATACAATAAGAGTAGTTATTTAGTTGTTTCTTTTTATTGTTTTACTTTAAAATTAATATATGCAATCAATAGTTAAGTGTATTTTTTAAAAGGTAAATATGTTTGACCCAAAGCTATGAATCAGTGAGGTTTTGTGGACCTCATTTCTAATAGCACCTTTCCTAGTGGAGTTTGAATCTTGATGGCAAGAACAACACCACAACTTAACGGTCACACCATACCATGATAACACCAAGTTCTAAGTTTTTAATTGAATATAATTTTAATTTATCTTAATATGCAAAGTAATTAACATTATTTTCTATCACATAACAATATTAAATAAGATTGAAATCAAATTATTTATAATTTTACAATTTACAATGCCTTTGATTCACATTTACAGATAGTATCATCATTTTAGACTACTACATATGTTGTTTAACATAATTGCAATGGTGACATTTGTGTCATTATCCTTATACATTATTGAGGACTAATAATAAAGAATCATCTAGATTTAAATAGTAAAAAGCTTCCTAAAGTACTTAATGAATTAATGCTTCTCTTTATGGGTAGAAATCATAGAGGAAAATCTTAGTTAAAAAGGCCTTGGAAAGAGTTGTGTACCTACATTCAAACTTCACATTAGAATGTAGAATAGAAATAGAATTATATATATTACACCTTGATTGCATTCAAAAGCAGGTTGTAGGCAGTTTGGGTAATATTACCCCAAATTTCAAAGTTTTGGTTCTCCTTCTTTAAAGACCAAAATATGATTCACATTATGAAGTTAGTACAAAACATCCTTACATCAGCCAAGTCTTTGATCCAGCTCAAAAGTTCTGAAACCGAGTAAATCTCTTAAAAGGGAGTAAAACATTAATGTAATCAACAAACATAAAATTGAGTTCAATAACCTCTATTTGTTACCAAATCTCTCTGTCGGACACCATAGTTACAAATGCATGAAAAATGTGAAGGATTTTTGTCAAGATATTATAGCTTGGAAAGCATTGGGAGATGTGTATGTCAAACATGGAATCCTAGACAATGCTTTGAACCACCTAAATGCTGTAATACTCGACATTATCTATTATACAATTGCATTAACTACTAAGAATTTGGCTCAACCTATTTTCATGCCTAAAAATGCATATACCCAATATTATGAGAATCTTCAATGCATGATGGATGACTCACAATAGATCACCCGATCAACATATCCTAGACAGAGTTCAACTTTGAAGTAATGCCACTCAAATATCTTGTGTGTCTATTATCAAAGCATTAAAGTTTAAAACACAATATTATTGAATTGAGTGTATGGTTCGAGTCCTCTAGAAAACCCATGTTATTCTTATTAAAAGGGTTGAATTTCACTAGTTGAACATAGAATCATTTCATCCACACTGTGGCCATTTTGGTTTGCCTCTATTGGGACAATCAAATGTTACCTTGAGAAAGAGATTCAGGTGCTATGAAGAAATTATTGAAATAGTGCAAATGCTTATTGTGGATATAGAACCTAATGAAACTATTAAGAGATTCCCTGGAATGCACAAAAATGAGCTTACTGAAAAGCACAAAAATGCATTGTGATTTGAAAGCCTATTTGGAGAGTCACTCAGAATGCATTCTGATTTGAAAGCCTATTTGGAGAGTCACTCAGAATGCAGAATGATGAGGTAAAAAATGAAATGGGACAGTACCCAACAAAAGTAAGAATGAAAAGAATAGGAAACATATGATATTCCAAGTTTAGACTTTCCCCTAACAAAACTGTGTACCATTCCTACTTTGAAATATTTTTTACCATAACAATGTTTTGATTACGTAAAATCAGGTTTTGAAAGGACCCGAAACCTTATACAAGAGCATAAAAAAAATATGGCAATAAAAGACCAATACAACTGTGGTGCCCCACCAAACAAACCAAAGGAACTTATCGTAGTTCCTACCAAGAGAAACAACAAAACAAAACTAAGGGCAATCAAGATTTACATTTTTTCCCATCCTTATGAGAATGTAAATTCGTATCAAAAGAAGGCGTGGAAGATTTAAATTTCTTTCCCTTAACTGTTGTCCATCCATCCTCCACCTTTTCAGCAGCCTTCTGCTAAGCCAAAGAAGAGGAAGAAGAGCCCGGAAAAGGGCAAGTCAAATCAGAAACCACAGGAGGGACATGAGTAGTATCACAACCAGAGACAACAGTAGCAACACCAGAAGGGGCAACAACAAAAGACTGAACTAAAGCCGCATCAGAGACAATATCCGTAGCATCCAAGATAGCTTCAGAAGCAACAAAGGAAGCCACATAAACACCAGCCAAAGCATGATTAATCTGAGGAGAGCAAGCAACTGAGCCCCCTTCTTTAGAAACTTTTCCAACCGTATAATGGTGATCATAAGCTCCCAACCACCAAGTAGGCTTTTTCTTCGATTTGACCTTATCAGATAAGCATCGTGCAGCAAGATGGCCAGTCATGTGGCACTTCCTATAGGTGAAAGGGATTCTCTCATAATCCAGATTCGGAGTCCAAGAACCCAAGGGAGAAGCCAAAGTTATCTTCTCAGGAAGACCCTTGGAAACATCAACCTCCACAAGAATACGACCATATTTTGTCTTAAAAATTTCAGAGGAGTTTGAATCCACCATTTGGAAATCCCCAATAGCGTCACCCACAGATTCCAAAACTGAATCCAACCAAAGATGAAGAGGGAGATTTGACAATCTTACCCATACGGGTATTTTATTGAAGGATTCAGAAAGAGGGTCGAACCCCTAATACCAGGGTTTGGCCATTAGGGGAAAATGCTCCTCCCAAGAAAATCAACTATTGCATAAAATAGTTTTCCCATCTTCAATATTTTCAAACTTTACAATAAAAAAACCCCTTGCTACAGGGTATATCTGAACAAAATCAATTAAAATGGGTTCCCAATGCTTGGAAATCCAAGCATGTAAATCAGAAAGAGAGGGCCAAAAACCCCTAAAATGGAAAATAACACCATTCAAGGAGAAGTCATCCACAATTTTTGAAATCTCATCAACTGTATCAGCATCAAGACTAATCACAAGGGGTTTACTTATAGCAACAACTTGCACAAGATGAGAAGATTGGGATGCCCCTCTACCAGCATGGGAAGGACCATGTATGCCAGCTTCAAAGGTAGCCACATCCGCATAGGATATCGCAAAACCACCAGAGGCAGCCGCAACAGACCCCAAAACCTTCGAAGAAACATGCCCACTCGCCAGAGAAGGCCCTGACACAACCGCAACAACAAGGGCATCAAACTTGGAAGGCAGGACCAACGCTTCACCAACAAACGCAACAGAAGCGAAAACTCCAGACGGTTAGGCCTAAGCAGAATTCAAATGGGAGGAAGAGGCGGGAGCAGAAGAAATCGCGGAAGAGGGAGCATAAGTCATCGCGGGAGCAAATCCTTCATTACAAAATATTTTTGATATTGGGTTGTTGATTCACCATAACAATGTTATAAAATATTAATTGGTTCATTATTAATGATTACGAAAAAGTGAAAGGTTGTAAAAAGAGGTCAAATAAAAAAGGTGTATGGAGTGCATAAATAATTTTCCAAGAAATTATTACAAAAAGTAAACAACTTTGGAAGGTAAATGGTTTTTATATATGTAGAAAAAGACGAAAAAGAGATTTTTTCTTCTGAAGCCTATGTTCAGGAGAAGGGGACATTTGTCTAATTTTAACATTGTAAGGGTACATACCAATGTATTTTTTAAAGGGGAAATTATGATATGTTGTATAGAAAGATGGGGCTTTGAATTGTTTGGATTTAACCAAGAAATAAACAGATCTTTTGAACTTTGTTTTTGTCTATATTACTTTGCGATTGTTATTCTCTTACATCAATTGTAGTCATTCTTGAATAATTTCATTTGATACAGTAGATTATGGATGTGATTATCTTATGAACTTTGAGTCATGGATACTCACATTATTTGAAAAGAGTTGTTATTTCCATAATAATTATTTGTTGTGGGTGCTCAAAGAGTGAACTTTGCATTATTTGTATCCGTACCCCTTTGTTTATACATTTGTTATTCACATCTGTAGTATAGCTATGCTAAGATGTTAGTTTACCTTCCATATTTTTTGGTCAAAAGCATACTCCAAATTATATCATAAGAGGGAGTTATACCTTTAAAATTCAGAGGAAGATCATCCATTAAATGGAGATCTCTCCAACTGTTAGATGCTAGTTTTTCCTTAATATTAGGCATAAGGAGTCATTTCTAGAAGTTGTTTTAAAAGGGTAAAATCTGGAACCAATAGATTTTTGGTGACTCCATTGAGGAAAACGAATAGGAAAGACCAATATTTTCTTATTTTAAACATAAAATGGTGCCTTCTCATAAATGAAGGCTAGAAACCTTATTCAATCAAGACATCTCAGAAAATGGTTCGATGCCAAACCAAGCAAGGAAATCAGTCCAAACTAAGAAAAATATCTGCACCGACGATTGAGGAAAAAATTGTTGAAGATGATGAAGTACTTCAATATTTTTGGAATGCTTTCAATGAAAGCTTTATTGAAATGAAAAAGTTGAATCCATCGGAAGATTAAAAATCTACTCTTTTGTTAAGAAGTATGCATCATAGATCCTATGTGCTCAAGAACTGCAAATATTCACCAATTTAAAATTGCAATAGAAAGATAAAAATTTTTAGGAAAAGAATTAGAATATAAAGAGCTAGTATCTTATAACTTATCTGTTCTTCGTGAGCAACATGTTGTGCAAATATTGATTGAGCTGAATAATTTATTAGTATCATGGAGTAATCATAATAAATAATGAAAAAGAAGTTTGTGTCATACTGAAGATGAGTACACAATCATCTTTATCCCATATTGGTTCTTGAAAGGTTCAAAAAATGAATTTTGATTTGGGATTGAGGACAAAAATGGCCATGTTACAAAAGTTGATATAAATGCATTCACTTGTAATTCCAACTTGATATAAAAGAAAGTATGAATGTGTCTCTTAACAAAAAACATGCAGATAACTTACAAAAGGAGGAAATACATGGACATAATAATGATAAAATTTAACCTTGTGAAGGTATGGATAATTTGTACTCTCAATCTGCATGTCTTCTCAATGAAGATTTTGTTGGTGTAATGGGAGAAGAAGTAATTCCTGTCAAATTTGATCACATGATTGTAGAGAGTAATGTTCATAGGCCACAATCATCAACCATACACCCAAAAATTGATTTATCGTGAAGTTTGCAAAAAGAATATTTGATTTTTTATGCTTCTTTGGTGTGTCCAAATGAAGTCATTATTAATTTGCTACATATGAAAAGAATGTTGCAACAAAATGAAAGTAGAGGAAAAGTCAAAAAATCCTGGGAGTCAAAAACATTGGAGAAGATTCAATGTATTATACTTGCCATCATAATCTTATGAAAACTCAAAGGTTAGAGGTAACCCCCTTTTTGAAATATATGTTTCTGAATTTGAAAAGGATTAGATGAGTCTCTTCCTAAAAGTAATTTTGAAAGTAATGAAATAATCAAGCATAAACAAAAAGGAGAAGATCAAGTGGATATTGGAATTGATGTTATCAATTGTTATGATAAATTTTTATAGAAAGTAATCATGCACAAATATTTGGCATTCCAAATCAATGCTTAGAAGTTTTTGCGCATGAAACTATTATACCTTTCTTCCAAATCTTGGTTGATCATTTTTTAGTTGATGAAAATGAAGACATCGAATTGGTACTTAAAGAATACAAGATTAATAAATTGGTTGTTGAAGAAAATGACGAGGTCTCTTCAGTGAGTATTCATTTTGTGATGGATAATGTCAATAACAATGATGACATTTCTAATTTTTGTCAAGTGAAAGTCAGTTTGAACCAAAGTATACAATCTGATTTCTCTCAAGTGGATGTATGCTATTTGTCTAGAAAAAATTGTGAAGGCATGGATGGTTATATTCAAGAAGCTATAAAGGTGTATGATGATAAATTGATCTTTGGTTGCAAGCTTACATACAAGGGATTCTTATATGAGCTGAGTCTCCATTGGTTCTACATACCATTTTTGAGTTTACAAGTGCTTCACTAGCATGCGTCCATTTTCTGTAGTGGGTCCTATTTCTCACAATTTTTCAATGGCTTTGCATGATCAATTCTAGGCACACTTTGAGGTAGGGTCTTATGAGAATGCAAATAGTTAGGGAGTTTCAGCGTGTTTTGTCTAGTTTCCTTTCTACCTTGTCCTAGTTTCGGCTTGCTAGTTATGGGTTCATGCCCAATTCCTCTCTTCCCTTCTATAAGAAATTCCTTGTCCTTTGTCCTAGTTGATGTTTACCCTATACTCAATGGATTTTAGCACTGGCTTATACTAGAGGCATTCTGGATTCTCTATGTCCTTTTCTGTCCTTGTCCCCCTTTAGAGTGCCTATTGTTACCCCAAATATCAAATTTTTGGTTCCCCTTCTTTAAGACCAAAACATGATTCACATTATGCACTTAGTACAAAACATCCTTACTTTAGACAAGTCATTGATTCAGCTAAAAAGTTCCAAAATCGAGTAAATATTTGAAAAAGTTCTAATTTTATTAAAAGGAATTCAACCATTAATGTAATCAGCATATATAGAATTGAATTCAATAACCTCTATTTGTTACCAAATCTCTCCACTAGACACCATAGTTAAAAATGCATGAAAATTGTGAAGGGTTTTTTATCAAGATATTATAGCTTGGAAAACACCAGGAGATGTGTACATCAAACATGGAATCCTAGATAATGCTTTGAGTTGCCTAAATGCTTTAAGAAGATCTCATCTCAAAGAATGAAGGAGGATGGTTACAAGTTGTGTGCATAACAGGGGTTTGGAAGGTATCAATGAACGTCCATTAATGCACAAAAGATAAATGGGATTTTGGTCATTGTAATACTTGACATTATCTATTATAAAATGACATGAACTGCTAAGAATTTGGTTTCTTGGATGTTTGAGAATCAATATGTTTCTATGACACAATGACAAACTAGAACATCAAATGCTCAACCTGTTTTCATGCCTAAAAATGCATATACCCAATATTATGATTGTTAGATATAGGAGGAACTGACTAGAGAGGGGGATGAATCAGTATAAATAGGTAATGAACTAATTCAATCACAAAAATGATTATGCTTTTAAACAACTTCCACATTACCAAACATGCAAGTGAAACTATGCAATAGAAATAGAACAATTCAAGCATCCACAAAGCATAACACATAACACCACTATTTTTATCATGGAAACCCTTGTAAGAGGGAGAAAACCACGGTGGGGATGACACCCATGAATCTCTTCACTACAGTTAAAAGAGTTTCCTTGTTAGGAGCTTACAATACACTATTAAGGGTTCACCCGATTAGAAGTGACTAGTACCTTGTTAGAAATACCAAAATATCTGTGAGGATCTACCTCGCAAGAGGATTTAGAACTCTAGTTAAGAAGTCACCCTGTTAAAGGATTTATACAATAAGGCCTATTAAAGTCCACCCAATTAAGGGATTTAACTTGCTAACCTATTAGAGTTAGCCTTGAGCAATAAACTCAAATGATTGATCTTGGAATGACATTGCTTTCCTATCAAATCCACTGTAATCTCTTATCTTTGGTGCACTATACTACCTTTGTCTTTGATCACAACACCCAAACTTATGACCACAACACTAAATCATGTGATTTAGTCCACCTTTATACAATTGTTCTTAAATCGACTAAGACTTGAAAATGTTTTACAAGTTGGTCCACAAAGTTGACCTAGCTTACAAAAAATTGTGATAATCATACCTAACATGTCAGACCAAAAATCAACCGCCTTGATCATCTGATCATCAAGAACCAATCAATAGTACAACTAGTTCACACTTATCATATCATCAAAATACTAACTCCCCCAAAACATTGAGTTATCGGTTGCAGTTGTAGAAATGTAGTAATCTAACCTTGGTAATCCACCGGGAACATTTGTACCTTCCAAAGTGTTGTCTATCTCGACCACCATGCAAAAACATCTCTATTATTATCTTCATGTTCACCAATTAAAACACTTAGCATATTATTCCTTTACCTATCCATCTATTGATCAGTATTTGTAACCTATACAAAAAATCTGATAGAATGATAGAGTTGCCATCAATGACAAACTCATAAACATCATCACTCTATATCTCAACCCAAAAATCCATCATAATGCCAACAATATCCCCCTTTGGCATTGATGGCAAGACTTAATGAAAATAATCAAACTACTCCCCTTAGATCACTAAGGTCCTTAACTTCATTTTCCCTGCACAAATCAATCCCCCTTTGATAGCAATGGAAACGGTACATAACAGAATGTCAAAAATGAAATCATCTTACTGATCACAACCTTTCAAAAACATCTTTGAAATTGACTTTGGCTGACTCCAAAGAAATCTCCCATGACTTCTACAAATTCTCCATAGCCCTAATCTTCTCATGAAGAATACAAGCTAACTCCTCCATAGATTCAAGTACACTCATGTTTGGTAACCTGAGAGTTACCTCCAATTATTTGACTTTTTGTTGCATAACATCTACTATAGGTATCAAATAGGTCTATAACTCTTAAAATTTCATTATCCTTTTATCTTTTTCTTCTTGTATAGTCTTCAGCTTATGATTTACAACCTTCACTTATGATCGATAAGTGGTTGTAAAATGTGAAATGGGATCAAAACTAGAAATCAATGAATTAAGCTCATGTTAAGATTCATTCCTTTTCATTTCTAAATCTTTAGTAAACAAAGAAAAAATAGAAACTTTGGCAAGTAAATTACCAACTTCCTTCAAATCTTCCTTCACCTAGCTCACATGAACTGTAAGTAGCCCTTTATTTGATGTAATAGACTCCATTAACTTATCAGTTCTCTTCTTTTCATAATTCACCTTTCCTCTATAATCAGTAGCTTCCTCCAAACTAGTAACTTCCTCAGAGATAAAACTTATCAAAGTATCCATCTTCTCAATCAGTGTAGCATTTGGATCATAGTCAACTTTAGGTACAAGATCTATAAGAATGTCTCTAGCTGACATAAGTACTTGTTCTTGTTTCTTCTCAGCTCTAAGCTTATCCCTTTTATCTTTCAACATCAATATCTCTGACATTCTCATTAGTTCATTGGGACTCATTTTGGTAACATCAATATCTCTGACATTCTCATTAGTTCATTAGGACTCATTTTGGTAACATCAATTGGTCCTTGAAATACTTCAGCTTCCTATTCTCCAAGTTCATCTTTACTTTCTTCCTCACGAATAGATATTGATCTTCTTTCCTTCTTCTGACTTGAACTTGCACCTAGATCCAATTTCCTCTTTACTAAATGTGATGAAACAATATCTTCATGTGTATCATCTTTCTTTGCAAGTTCACCATTAGTTGTAACTTCTGTAACAACTTTATCTTTCTTCTATTTAACCGTAGTAGTTACAACTGTGTGTGTGAATTTTGTATGTAGTTGTAAACACAACACTTCAGTAAAACATTAGAGGTTAGCTAAAATCAAAATCATGCAGTGAAATGGAAATTAATCTAACCAGGTGATTTACTGCCTTCTAGTAGATGCGAGTATGATATTCTCAGATTGGACCGAGATCAGTGACCTTGATGACACCTAAATGAAGGATTTGAATGCAGAATCTAGATATGAGATGAATGCAAATTAATCTATATTTTTGGATTTTCTATGCAATAAGATGAGATAAACTGATATGAATCTATTCTATATGAGAAATTGATATGACATGCAATTAATCTAATAATGATATGCTAAATGATATGAATGCTCAAAAACAATGAAAATCTCACAACGACTTTGACTCGCAAAGATTGATTCTTCGATCACCAATTCACCAGTGTGAGGATGCAATTCATGGATGGATCCCGAATGAAGAGCTGAGGCCTTAATTTATAGAAATCCAGGACTTTGGAGGTGCATGGAAAAAGCCATAAATCACTCTTGATAAACTCAGGTTGATTTTTGAGTTTAGATAGATTAACTCACAAAATCATGCAAATTAGCTTTTTAATTTAAATCAGAAGTTGAGATCAGCTTTCAACTCAAAAGAGAGTTGAGTTTATTTTTAAAACAACTTGAATTGATTTTCTGATTTAAAGTTTAATTGCTTTTTGGATGTGCATAATTAATTAAATAAATAAAGTGATTTATCCTCAACTTAATTGATTTTAAAAATAAAACAATTGATTTATGGGTTAATCAATTATTAAATCAAACTTTTATTCAAAAACTATATTATTAAATTTGACAATTGACATTAATTAATTAAATAAGAATTTAATCAATTAGTCATGATATTTTAGATTTATTGTCAAAATTAAATAATATAATTAGGAATAAATATAATTAAATTTAATTAAATAATTAAGTGGCAGTATTAAATCTAATCAATTAAATATTCAGAATATTCAATTAATCAAACTTTAGGATAAATAGGATTTATCGCCAAATAATCATTAAATTAAAGATAATTAGGATAAATAAGAATAAGGAATATTCCCCGATGCAGAATTTAGGATAATCAATTAAGATTCGATGATGTGCCGATGTGCCTTAGGTTAGGACTTTGATGTTGATTTTGTTCGATGTGTCGATATAGGAGGTTAATGAACCTATAGCCCATTTTTGGGGTATTACATTTTTCCCCTCTTTGAATTATTGTGCGTAGCGTAGTGGTTCAAAGACAGTCTGTGTATGATGTTGAAACTGATGTTTGAAATTGAAATTGATATGAGACAGAAATTGTGATATGAGACAGAAACTGATTGAAAGATTCAAAGATATTATAACAGCAATGAACCGATGATTGCGAAGAAGTGTCAAAACGCCTGATTCTGAACCTTATGATTGCGAAGAAGTGAGTGACCGATTCCAGACCTGATTGTCGATAAGAATCACATTGGTATCACATCTGAACCCTTCAGTTACTAAGAACCAAGGAAATAACACTAATGAATTGATGGTTATGAAAAACTGATACAGTTTACAAGATTAAGAGAATACCAGATTAATATGGATCTCAATGAATCTGATATGCCCCAAGCGATGATCGATTTGCCCCAAGCGATGAGGTCTTTTTGATGAATCAACAACCAGACGTGGTTGTTGTCTTGTTTACTGAGGAAAGATATGATTTCAAATTAGATTACAGACTTTGAATGATGTGCAATACCATGCCCCCTTCAGGATGAAAATTGAAATCTGACAAGAAAAGTCAGCGTTGTAGTGTTAGAAGCATGTTAATTGATTTGAGAAGTGGTTATACACGTTTGAGAATGTGTTCTGCATCGTTTAGAGGTCTCAGAGACCAAGTTTGACTAGGTTAAACCATGAGTTGACCATAGTTGACCAAGTTGAAATTTTGATAGTTTGATGTAAGATAATCAGTTAAGTTGAATTCTAGATTTCTATGATGATTGAAGGTTGATTATGCAAGTAGTTAATAATATAAACGATCTCAAATTTTGATTTTGATCCTGAAAAAGGATTCTACTTGTTGTTTCATTGGAGGAACCTTCGTGTAAGATTTAGCTCTTGTAGTCATGTTTAGCATTTTTGGTTTTGAAGAATTGTTTAAGTGTTCAAGCAATTTATGAGATCATGCAAAGTGCAAAATGAAATGCAGAATGAAATGCAAACCTAGGACCTAGGACCTAGTCACTGATCATGTGTTGATTCGTTCTCATCATTGAATTTTTAGGGGTCCGAATAAATCAATACAATGCCCACTAGTTATGAAACCATAGACATATGAATATTGATTTGTATACACAAGGATCAATACAACACCCAATGGTTAGGAAACCCTGGACATATGAATATTGATTTTATTTTAGGAATGTCGGATTAGATATAAGCACCAAGGCACAAATGCCAGGATGACCTGAATATCATGTCCATTTTGATATAGCAATTTGTATAAGCATCAAAACATAGATGTCGTGATGACCTGAATATGCCTTGCATTACAAACACATCAAGCAGTCAAGAGATCATTCTAAATCCAATGTGAATTACCCTTAGTGACACTTTATCGTTCACATCCTTAGGTAAGATCGCATTTTGCAATAGGAGAAAGAACTCACTCAAAAAAGACAATAGTTAGATCAAACTTCCTTGAATTTTCTGGGTATCAATGGTCGAGGTACGCATGGCCATCCAATTCGAGATAGAGGCTCTTATAGTTAGACACCATTTCAAACCAAAATTTCCAAAGTTGTTAGATTTTCACATACAAACAAAAGATAAAGAAAAGATTATGCCCCCAGTCATCACTCTCTAAATCCTATAAAGGACATCATTGAAGAGTTCATGGGAACAAAATATGCCAAAAATTTCAATGTGAATTAGTAAGCATACAAGGAGATAAAAGCATGTGAAGCATAGATTGTTTTCAGTTTTTGTTTGATGTTTGATTGCGTTGTTGTAGATGCAAAATCCTTTTTGGAGATGAGACTGACTAACTGACTCAAATGAAGCTTCAAAGGACTCTGACTAGATATGATACGTCTAAGATACATTGGAGGCCATAGAATATGACTTTGATTGCCCCCAAGTTTGAACATTGATAGGATATAGACGCTTTAGTTGATTGGTGTACAAACTGACTTATTGAAAATAGGAATGCGTAAACAAACTGGGAGATATGTACAAACTAAAGCAAGACTAAAAGCTGGGAAAGACCAAGATTGCATTGATAGATGGAGCATTTTGAAACAAGTGGCACCTGTTTGTCAGGTTTTCACCATCTTGGCAGAGATTCTATTTTTGCTACCAAGGCGCCTGTTTCCAGGTTTTCACCAAGACACTTTTTTTTTCTCATTTTTGTATTTTTCATTTTTTCAATTTTTTTGTACTTTTGATATTTTTTACTTTTTTTGTGAATCATCAAGGCGCCCATTGCTAGGTTTTCACCAAGATGTTCATTTTTTCAGGACTTTTTCCAATTTTTAAGATTTTTTTCAGGACATTTACCATAGACTGAATGCCTTAGGTGTAGAATTTCTTCAGATGGAGAACGTTGATTGGTTCTCGGAGATGTTATCCTTCAGTTGTTGAGAGTTGATAGACACCAAAGCCAAAAGTAGCAGTGATAACAAAGGGACCTAGCCAGGTGGGTTCAAACTTCCCCTTGCGTTCTCGATGTGATTGATCTTTAGGATTCTCTCTCAAGACTAGATTTCCAACCTGAAATTCTCTATGTCTAACTTTCTTATTGTAGCCTCTAGACATTCTCTTTTGATATACTCTGAGATGATCATATGCTGCTTGTCTGCGCTCATCTAGTAGTTCAAGTTCTTGCAACCTAGACACTTTATAGTCATCATCAGTTACTAGACCATGCATTCTGATTCTTAGTGATGGGATTTCAACCTCAATAGGTAGTACTGCTTCAGACCCATAAACTAAAGAGAATGGTGTAGCCCCAGTAGGCATTTTGATACTTGTTATGTAGGCCCAGAGAGCTGGATTGATCATGAGATGCCAATCTCTTCCTATTTTATTAACTGTACGATGCAAGATTTTCAACAGATTCTTGTTAGAAGCCTCTGCTTGTCCATTCCCTTGAGGATCGTAGATAGATGACCAATGTTGTGTAATCTTGAATTTAGCACATAAATCATCTAGATCTTTGTTCTTGAATTGTCCACCATTATCTTTGATTATGGAATGAGGTAACCCATATCTGCATATGATATAGTTGAAGATGAACATAGATATTTTTTTTCTAGTTGCTTGTGTCAAAGGGATTGGTTCTACCCATTTTGTAAAATAATCTGTAGCTGTGATTATATGGGTATGTCCATTAGAAGAATGAGGATGTATAGCTCCTATAAGATCAAATGCCCATTGGTGAAAAGGCTATTGTGTAGTAAAGGGAATTAGATCTCTCCCTAGAGCATGAATTAAGTTTCCATGCACTTGGCACTTTTGACAGTTCTTAGCAAACTTGATAGACTCTTTCTCCATTTCAGGCCAATAATACCCAACCCTAATAATTTTTCAAGCTAGTGTTAAACTGTTCGAGTGTGACCCACATATACCCTCATGGACTTCCTCTAACACACGTTGAGACTTTTCCTGTTCTAAACATCTAAGGAGCGTACCATCTAGACCTCGTTTGTACAGATCGTGACCAATTGTGAGCTTCACTTCTTCCATAGACAATTCAAGCTTCAGTTCTAATAAAGCTTATTCCAAATTTCTCTATCTAATTTCAAAGCATACCTCCACTTAGAATCAATCTTCTTGTACAATGATTCAGGTATCATTTTATGTAACTCACTTGGACCTTGGAAAAACTTATGCAAACTTTTTATGATATCTTCTTCAATCTTTTTTTATCCTCGTCATTAAATTTATCATACTAGCCCATTAAATTTGTGATACTTCTATATTCTCTAACTTCTTTGGATATGTTATCTGCAGTATTAGATCTCCTAGTCATTGGTTTGACTGATTTCTCCATTTTCATGCCTGCAAACTTTTATATTTTTCCACTAACCCTTAATTCAATTTTTCTTTGTCAGATTTAGTTTTAGTTTCTTCTTCCTCTATTGTATCTTTCTTCTTACTCTTGCCTTTAGACTCTTTGTAGCCATGTGTTACACCCTTCTTTCTATTGTAAGTTCTATTCTCAAATCAGGTGTCTTCTCCTTTTCCTTAACCATTGTTGTTTCAACATATGTTGTTTATTTCCTCCTTGATTGTGTTCTAGTAACAAGGGAAGTAATTTCCTTTTTCACTATGAAACTTCTAGTTTCTCTCCCTGTAGCTTTACTGGTTGTCGAAGTTACAACCTCTAACTCTAATTCTTTTGCAAAAGTACCATAAGTACCAACTTATTCATTTAAAAACTTCTTCCTTATTTTATCCATCATATCCTTAGTAATTCCACTCTTCTTGGATAAGTCATCAACTCATTTCCTCACTCTTCTCTCTATCACTAGTTCCATTAGCTATGAGTGAATTTTCAGATAGGTTTTTTCATAACTACCAAACTTGGGAGTACTTGCATCAAATGGTTTGGATAGTAACTCATCAACATGAAGTGATAACATATCACCATCTACCTCATAACCCATCGGTAGAGCCCAAGAAGTTCTTGGTTGTACCACATACATCCTGCATGTATCAGTATCAACAATAAAACATATATCTTATTTGCACTTCTACACTATACTGGTTGGGATCCTTTCCCTCCCATGCGTTCTTTTTTGAAAATATTTGAAATAACCCCACATGGCCCTAGTAAAGTTATTTCCTAAAATTCTTATGCATTCCTTAATCTGTACTACTACCAGTTTATCGGTTGACCGTTGGACATTACCAATACTCGGGAAATGATTTTTTGAGTAGAAGAATATACATACCAGCATTGAACCATGCTTGAAAACTTGTTTCTTGTCCTTCTTGATTATCTTAGTGTTCATAAAGAACTGACTTCTCATGACCTCACATAGGTCATACTTGCATTATCCTTTGACATCTGATATGCAACATGAATACTACTACCGAGCACACTGTACAATTGGCTCAATTGATATACTCTGTAACTGATCACCATAGATGAAAACTTGACCTCGATATATTCAATATCATTGATTTCCATAGAACATTGATCTTGTCTTGATTTCTTAAATGTGTAACCTCATATGTAGGAATCATCCTCAAAATAGGTAAACTATCAGTCGCACACAACCCAATCACTGCGTAAATGATCTTGTTAGTTATGTTTTGCGTCCTATATAACTAGATAAAATGATCATGCACTCGACTCAATACATATATTACCCATTCAATTTTGAGATCATCAGGTAGGTCAACAACATAAGTAAAACTCTTTCCCCTCAAATGCTTGTGCTCATCCTTCAATCCAGAGTCATTACATAGTTTGATATGTGTATTGAAGATAGCATTCGAACCAAGATCCTCAATCTTACAATGAATAAATGGTCTTATATCTTGATCAATAACACATCATGGGGTATTGAAGATAATGTGCTTGTAAGATCATTCTCTGCCGTGTTCATAGGATGCAACTTTAATATTGGCATTAGTTCCTTAGTAATCTCAACCAATACAGGGGTATCCATAATGTCAACAATATGCTTCAAGAATCACAAAGTAAAATTTGCAACACATGGAAATACCTCTTTACTCGTTGGTTAGGATTATTCAATCACCAATTCAATCTTGACACAAGATCACAATTTACAATTCACAATCACTTCAAGTCACCTTAGAACCACTCGTAATTTCTCTACTTATCTCGTAGAATGCAATGTGATAAATGACCTTTGTTGTTCCACTTTTATAACATTACATTCAAAATAAATGTTCAAATAGTACCTTTAACCAATTATAATGGTTAGAAACATAATAGGTCACTATGTCAAAAGAGAACATTATGTGATCGTATAGAATCATATGTGACACAAAATTCTTCATCAAATTCATCCAAAACATCAATAGGCATCTAATTATGTTGATAAATCTTACCACACACACAACTTAGGGGATATTTTATAGATCTTACTTGATTTTCTCCCCTAAAGCCAATATCATTGACTTAATTTGATGATGAATTCTCCAAATTACCTAATGTTGTGGATCTCTTTGTCAACTTAGAAGATTTGAGTTCACCTTTATTAGTCCATGTTTCCTTCATCTATTTTCTAATTTCTTCAACATCTACAGTCTTCCTACCTTTATCAATAACAAGCCTATTCAGTGGTTGGTCTCCAATGTTTTTCTTCTTAACTCTAAAATATCTAGCAAGATGTACAATCTTGTTGCAATAGTGACTCACCGGACATGATTGCCTCCATGGTCCAACATTTCCTCTACCAATTCTCATCTTGCGATTGACTGTTGTATGTCCATAATTGTGACAAATAGAACATGTAACAACTAATCAATTGCCTTGTTTATTAGGTCTCAACTGGTTGGGGCTATATGGCCTCTAATTATTTATTTTAGCCTTGCACTCATTAGCCTTGTGACCATACTTGATGTAATGATAATAGTTACCATGAAAAACATTAGGTCTAGCATTATACCCTTTAGATCTACCATAAAAATTACCAAATATAGAAAAAGGTGCATTAGGTCTATTAGGTCCAGTAGGTCTAAACCTACATACATTAGCAATATGACCTTTCTTGTGATAATTGAAACATACCAGTCTTTAATTCCTCTTGCCAGTTTATTTTTGTTCACCTTAGGTGTTGGTTTTTATTTGGCATAGATCTCCTTTGTACCAGATGACTCACCAACTTCAAATTTTGTAAACCCTAAACCTTGTTTCTCACTATCTCTCCTTTGGTTTGAGATTTTTTCATCAAGTTTAGTAGAACTCTTATTGAAATTGTTTAAAAGATATATGGATTCCTTCAATTATCCTTTCAGTTTTTCATTCTCATCCCTTAGATTCTCATTTTCTCTTAGGATATTGGTATTTTCTAAATTTGTATCATGTAGTTGTTCATGCAAAACAAAAAATTCTTTTTTAGATCTAAATGTTTCTTCCATCTTTTATTTTAAGGTGTCATATTTATCTTTGAGAGAATCTTTTGCAACCCTCTTGGCTTCATCTTCCATTCTCCTTGCTTCTATCTCCTGAACCATTCTGATTCCAAAGTTCTCCAACTCTCTTTGCATGTTTTTTTTTTCTTTCTTCAACTTTTCCATCTGCCTATGCATATCCTTATTTTCCTTAACTAACTACTCATTTTATTGAGACAATGCTTCTAGGGCTGCTTTAGATTCATTAGATCCACTTTGTTCATATAGATGTTCAATTAGGTCTTGAATTTCATTTAGCTATTGAATCAGTTCTTATCTTTTAGTCCTATATTTCTTCAACTGATCTTTGAGTTTCTCAATCATGTCTTCAACCTCTACAAGTTGCCTTCTATAGGATTCCATGCATTCCTCAAGGATCTATCCCAAGATATTAGGCTTCTTATAGGAAACTATGCTCTGATACTAATTGTTAGATATAAAAGGCAATGAGAGGGGGGTGAATCAATGTAAATAGGTTATGAACCAATTCAACCAAAAAATTGATTATTCTTTTAAACAACTTCCAAATAACCAAACATGCAAGTGAAACTATGCAATAGAAATAGAACAATTCAAGCATCCACAAAGAATAACACATAACACCACTATTTTTATCATGGAAACCCTTGTAAGAGGAAGAAAACCATATTGGTGGGGATGAAACCCACGAATCTCTTCACTACAGTTAAAAGAGTTTCCCTGTTAGGAGCTTACAATACCCTATTAAGCGTTCACCTAGTTAGAAGTGACTAGTACCTTGTTAGAAGTACCAAAAGATCTGTTAGGATCTACCTTGCAAGAGGATTTAGAACTCCAGTTAGTAAGTCATCCTGTTAAAGGATTTATACAATGATGCTTGTTAAAGTCCACCCGGTTAAGGGATTTAACATGATAATCTATTAGATGGTAGTTAGCCTTGAGCAATAAACTCAAATGACTGATGTGGGTATGACACTACTTGCTTGTTAGATCCACTATAATCTCTGATCTCTGGTGCATTGTATTGTCTGTCTCTAATCGTAACACCCAAACTTATGATCACAACACTAAATCATGTAATTTAGTCCAGCTTTATACTATTATTCTTAAGTCATCTATGACTTGAAATTTTTTTACAAGTTGGTCCACAAAATTGACCTAACTTATGGAAAACCACATCAATCATACCTAACATGTTGACCCAAAAATGTATTACCAAAAACATATTGACATGTCGGCCCAAATCAACCACCTTGATCATCTAATCATCGGGAACCAAATGGTAGCACAACTGGTTCACACTTATCATATCATCAAAATAATAACTCACCCAAAACATTGAGTTATCAATTGGAGTTGTAGAACTGTGGTTATTTGTCCTTGGTAATCCACTAGGAAAATTCACACCTTCCAAAGTTTCATCTATCTTGATCTCCATGCAAAACACTCTATGTTATTGCCTTCCTGTTCACTAGTCAAAACACTTAGCATATTCTTCCTTTACCTATCCATCCAGTCGATCAGTATCTATTACCTATACAACAAATTTGATAGAATGATAAAGTTTCCATCAATGAAAAAATCATAAAATTCATCACTCTGCATCTCAACCCAAAAATATATCATAATGCCAACAATGAGAACCTCCAATGCATGATGGATGACTCACAATAGATCAACCGATCAACATATCCTAAATAAAGTTCAACTTTGAGGTGATGTCACTCAAATATGTTGTATGTTTGTTATCAAAGCATTAAAGTTCAAAACACAATATGATTGAATTGAGTGCATGGTTGGAGTCTTCTCCACATACCTTAAGAAAACCCATGTTATTCTTATTGAAAGGGATGAATTTCACCAATTGAATATAGAATAGTCTCATTCACACTTTGGCCATTTTGGTTTGCCTCTATTGGAATAATCAAATTCTAACTTGAGAAAGAGATTCAGGTGCTATGAAGAAATTATTGAAATTGTGCAAAAGATTATTGTGGATATAGAACCTAATGAAACTATTAAGAGTGTCCTTGCATCAATAGGAACCAGATGATATATCATTTCCAAAAGATTCCCTTGAACACCAAGCATATATTTGTTGGATTATAGAGGGGGGGGGGGGGTGAATCAGTAATCCTAATCACAATAACCTTAAAATAATTTTCTTTGATTAACTTGGTAGATATACAGTTCTCTATTTATTGACAATAGTAAATAAACTATATCAATCAGTAACTTATTCACACAAATCATTCACAATGTTTGACACAAATATTTAACATGGAAACCCAGCTTTGGGAAAAACCACTATGGGAATTATCACCCACTATGAAATACACTCTTCTGAAGTACACCTAGTTAAGAGCCAATCTGGTTAAAGATTACAAAACACACTATTAGGTGTGATCTAGTTAAGGGATAAACCTCAAATCTATTAGGATCTTTACCCTGTTAGGAGTGGCCTTGTTAAGGGCCTTTAAACACTATTTTTGGAATGTCACCTTTCTCAAGGATTTACAATAAGACTGTTAAGTCCACTTTGTTAAAATATTTTACTGTTACAAATGATATGAAGAAACATTAATAAAAATGACATGTAGATGTGCAACTATCTTTTATCAATCATATCCTTGTGCACTCTTCAATGTTCACTTCAATTCTTCATCTTCCATTGACGCCGACACTTTATAAAATCACTATTTTCCCACTCATAATATTCTTGTTCCTTCACCTTTGCAATAGTCAGTAGCCCTTCAACTATTCAATTTTTCATCCAATTGTCCATAAAATATCATCCTTTATATATATAATTTTTGCCTCTTAATCTCCTCTATTACGTTTTCCATTAATCAATCTTGATCATTCAATTCATTATTCATCATATCTAGATCTTGGTAACACGTTTCATTTCCACTTAGGAACATGAACTTTTCTTGAAACTTGTTCCACTTCTTTTTGCCGCTTAGATCTAGCCATAGATCTCCATCTTGAATTTTAATAACCGTAGATCTTTGGTAACTAACTTTCCTCATCATCATGATCATGCAACTCATTATGGCTAATCATTAAATGTTGATTCCATCCATATTTAATACCTTTTCCTTGCTCATTGTTCTTCACTTAGAATTTTGGTTACAACACTCGGTGCCTAAATCTTTCTGCTTTATCAAGTGACTAACTTTTTACCTTTACCTTACCTAGTGACTTTTCCATCTTGGTATCCAGAACAACTTTGCTTACCGAGTTGTCAAAACTTCATCACCATACTTTACCGACTTAACATACTCATACGTTAGGTAGAAAACAATCATACCAACATAATCAAATAATTGTCCAATCTATATCAGTTGCCCATTTAAGTTATACAACTTTTCAACTTCTCATTTCCTCTTCTCCTTAACTCATTCATCTTATATCATTACCGAATGATATGGAAACATAATATAAATTAGAAATCAATTTCTTGACATCAATGACAAGATTATAACTGATCTAATCATTCTACTAACATCATGTATACCTCTGATATTATTCATTCTTCATCATTAGATCCATCAGATAATCAATCATTAGCATTATTATCAGTTATGGTAACAATCTCCCTCTTTGGCATTAATGACAACACTAAAAAAATTCAGTGTTCAATTGATGGTGGTACACTTCACTGCCATTCAAATTTTGTACTCCCTCTGACACTACTACATTTGGGGCCAAATTTTGACAGACACTTTTGACAGGTAAATTTTTTTTAATGAATTTGTTATTTTTTCTAAAAATAGGCCCCAATGATGTCAGTATTTTGATGGGTTTTAAATTGACCATCAGAATTCTGACAGTTTCTGGTATACATGAAAAAAAAAGTGAAGCGCCAAATTATTTTTATTTTGATTGGCATAGAAAAGGAGCGGGAGAAAATGAGCTGGGCACGCATGAGACAAGGTATGTGATTTCTTCATCTTTCAAGCCTCTGGCATCATATTCGACCACAAATTTCATATGCATTATATTTTATTTGATCATGAATGCTCTCTGAAATGACCACATTCTACTGGTGTTGTGCCCTAGCCAGTGCTTTATGTCTATTATTTGATGTTACTGGTGTCGTGCCCTAGCTCGTCCTTTAACTCCATTATTTGATGTTATTGGTGCTTGTGCTCAAGGATATCCATTTTTTTGAAATGTTGACTATGGTTATCAAATGGATAGCCCGTGAGCTTCTAGCCAGGCGCCATTTGTATTGATAGCTTAGGGTATCAAATGTATTGTATCATTGATAGTTGAGACTTTGATAAAAGGAAATAGGACAAAGAACAATTCTGATTTAGTGCTTTAACTCCATTATTTGATGTTATTGGTGCTTGTGCTCAAGGATAACTATTTTTTTGAAATGTTGACTGTGGTTATCAAATGGACAGACCATGAGCTTCTAGCTAGGAGCCATTTGTATTGATAGCTTAGGGCATCAAATGTATTGTTATATCATTGATAGTTGAGACTTTGTTAAAAGGAAATAGGACAAAGAATGATTTTGAGTTAGTTTCTCTATTTTGATCCCTAAGTGGATTACAACCCTAGAGAAGTATATGCAAATTTATAGATGCAATTGCAAGATACATAGCAGTCGATAATTCACAAGAAATCCATGCGTCCAATTTGAATAGAAATTAATACAAAGAAATAGGGTCCTCGAATGGCCCAGTCATCTGTACCTTGACTGTCCCCTCAACCAGCAACCCTTCAAAACTAGGTTATCATGCAATCAGTGTGTGATCCTTCATTCTCCTAGTCTACCTTACATCCAAACATATTGAAAATACAAAATACAAAATACAATGATAAAAAGCCTTTCAAAATCTCCCTTCCCTCAAGGAACACTATCAACATCTAGACCTTGACTGTCCCCTCAACCAGTGACCCTTCAAAATCGGGTTATCATGCAATCAGTGAGTGATCCTTCATTCTCCTAGTCTGCCCTGTATCCAAACATATTGGACATACACAATACAATGATAACAAGTATTTCACAATCTCCCTTCCATCAAGGAACACTATCAACATCTAGACCTTGACTATCCCCTCAACTAGTGACCCTTCAAAACTGGGTTATCATGCAATCAGTGAGTGATCCTTCATTCTCCTATTCTGCCCTGCATCCAAACATATTGGAAATACACAATACAATGATAACAAGTCTTTTACAATTTTACAATCCCCCTTCCCTTAATGAACACTATCAACATCCGGACCTTGACTGTCCCCTCAACCAGTGACCCTTCAAAACTGGGTTATCATGCAATCAGTGAGTGATACTTCATTCTCTTGGTCTACCTTGCATCCAAACATATTAGAAATACACAATAAAATGATAAAAATTATTTCAAAATCTCCCTTCCCTCAAGGAACACTATCAACATCCAGACCTTGACTATCCCCTCAACCAGTGACCCTTCAAAACTGGGTTATCATGCAATCAATGAGTGATCCTTCATTCTCCTAGTCTACCCTGCATCCAAACATATTGGAAATACATAATACAATGATAACACATCTTTCAAAATCCCCCTTCCCTCAAGGAACACTATCAACATCCAGACCTTGACTGTCCCCTCAACCAGTGACCCTTCAAAACTAGGTTATCATGCAATCAGTGAGTGATCCTTCATTCTCCTATTCTACCCTGCATCCAAACATATTGGAAATACAAAGTAAAATGATAAAAAGTCTTTTGAAATCCCCCTTCCCTCAACGAACACTATCAACATCTAGACCTTGATTGTCCCCTCAACTAGTGACCCTTCAAAACTGGGTTATCATGCAATTAGTGAGTGATCCTTCATTCTCCTAGTCTGCTCTACATCCAAACATATTGGAAATACATAATTCAATGATAAAAATTATTTCACAATCCCCCTTCCCTCAAGGAACACTATCAACATTTGGACCTTGATTATCCCCTCAACCAGTGACCCTTCAAAAATGGGTTATCATGCAATCAATGAGTGATCCTTCATTCTCATATTCTGCCCTACATCCAAACATATTGGAAATACACAATACAATGATAACAAGTCTTTTACAATCCCCCTTCCCTCAAAAAACACTATCAACATCCAGACCTTGACTATCCCCTCAACTAGTGACCCTTCAAAACTGGGTTATCATGCAATTAGTGAGTGATCCTTCATTCTCCTGGTCTGCCCTGCATCCAAACATATTGGAAATACACAATACAATGATAACATGGAAATCCTTTAATGAATCTTAGTCACTGGTAATGCATGGATAGTCAAACCAGTAGTCTCCACAGCATTCAATAAGTGAATATGAATATTTGAAAACTTTCCTCTTAGCTTCCCCAACCACTCCTAATCGGTTAGAGGGATATTTCTAGAATCTCCACTATTCCTATCCTTACCAAAAATTCTTAAACATACTTTATCTGATATGATAATAACATGCTAAACTAAACCAATGACATGTTCTTCGTGTGGTACAAGGAAGATTTGGATATCAAATCTTCCTTTGTGCAAGCTGCGCGAGAGATAAGGTATGTGATTTCTTCATCTTTGATTGGTATCTTTGACGGGTAAAATCTTTCGAGCCTCTTCCATCATATTTGACCACAAATTTCAAATGCATTGCATTTTATTTGATCATGAATGCTCACTGAAATGACTGCATTCTACTGGTGTCGTGCCCTAGCCCATGCTTTATCTCCATTATTTGATGTTATTGGTGCTTGTGCTCAAGGATATCAATTCACTGTTTTGAAATGTTTGGATTCACATTTGTTGATATTACAATTCATCATATCAGATAAAGTATGTTTAAGAAGTTTTAGTGTCTAAACACTCAACTAATCCCTCTAACCGATTCAGAGTGGTTGGGGAAGTTGAGAGGAAAGTTTTCAAACATTCATATTCACTTATTGAATGCTTTGGAGACTACTGGTTTGAGTGTCCATGCGTTAATGTTTAGAAGAGATCAATAAAGTATTTAAAGACATTCTTACATGTTTGGAGAGGTTTTAGAGGCACTTATCATGACTGTACCCTCACAAACAATGGCATAGATTGGTTTTACTAAGTTTCCTTTCTCTATTTTGAGGTTTCCTTTCTCTGTCGTAGGGGTACAGTCAAAGGGTTCATTGAAAAAATGATCCTTTGAATGGTTACTATAAATATGAATGATTTGATATAGCATATTTCTCATTTTACTTAAAGTTTGGAATAGCTTGTGCAAGGGTGAAAGTACTTTTGATCATTTTGGTCGTGACAGTTCCTCTACACAGTCAGGAAATGTAACTGTCTAATAATTATATGTAATGTTGAATGGATTAAATGTTTTATTCTTGGTAGAAGTGAATGGAAGGAATAGTGTTGGTGTTAGGTTTAATTTATTATTGAATTTAATGGTTTCCAAGATGTGTTGAGGAGTTTTCTCCTTGTTTAATGTTAACTGTTCCTGCACAATCCACTCATACAATAGTGAAATGCTATGTGATTGACAATTTCATACAACTGGTCCTTTGGCATGTATTAAACATAATAGAATTTTTAGCATATTATTATCATTCTTTTTCTTTTTTGTAAACATGCCATTGGTTCAATTTTGTATAAAAAATTTCGTGTTAAATTTTTTTACAAAATAGATTACAAAATAGTCTTCAAAACAAAGGAAAAACTTAGCAAATTCAGTCTAACTCATTGTAGATGAAGGAACAATCATGCAAATAGTTCCTCTAAGTCTTCCAAAACATTTATTGAACTCCCCTAAAGTTCTATTGGATCCCCAAATTGCTTAATCCAATCAACTTACATCAAGATCATGAGAAACTTCAAAGGATTAAAAACATTACTTGGAACAGTCACTGGTTTTACCAGTCAAAACATAAGGAACAAAATTTTAAAGTGCTCACAATACATTCAATGATGAAATGAATGCTTGGAGATTGCTTACTATTCCATCCTTGAAATTAGAAACCAAAACAATAAGTAAAGAAGCCTTTCAACAATGCATAACACAATGGACTTGCAGATTTAAACTTCTATTTTTATTGAATCTTTGTTCCTGTCGTACACTCCAGGCTTAAGTCTATCGTACAATGACTTCCAAAGGTTACATATAACTCCATCACAACTTCCCCAACCATGAAGAACATAGGTGAAGAACTTGATGGTTTCATGCTTTAATCTTTAAGAACTTGATCAAGAACATAGGTTTTAATGAAATATCAATTTGATTTGCAAAGTTTGTGTTCTTTGTAAATTTGAAAGGCTCTAATACTTACTAGGGCAGATGTGGATGTGCAACCTTATGCTTTTACTACTAAGTCTCTATTTTTTGGGCATACTGATTATAAGTACTTGACATATATCACAAATATTTCTAATTAAGGTTGACAGGATGATTACGCCTATCCTGAAAAAAAACTCTCAAATCATTATGCTTTCAAATCAATTACCTATTGACATATCCCTTGTGAGGGAGAGAAGCCAAACACATAAAGAACATGCACATAAACACGACAGCTAAAAAAATTAAATGGAATATGCCAAGAAGTACCAAATGATGAATGCTCAATTGTTGTAATGGCAAAGCACTAGAACCGTCCATTTGTAGAACTTGATTTTCTAGTCTAAATGATTTTTCTATAGTCGTAATGATTTTTCTAGAACTTGATTTTTTAGTCTTAATGATTTTTCTGTAGTCCTAATGATTTTTGTATAGCTTTAATGATTTTTCTTTCATCCTAATGTTTGTTGCTCTTGATAAATTAGGCATTGAATTTGAATTTTTGTTCACTGTTTTATTTCAGCTTGATATTTCATTCATTTTTCATATACAAAGAGACTATACATGTTGATAAAAAATGAGCTATTTGATTAAGGTTAACTATTCATGATTGTAAATAGTCAATATTTCTGATGGTACTCCTTGGTATATTCCATTTTAAAATAAGCATGTTTCTACGGCTATGATAAATGTCCCTTTGTGTTGAGAAAATTAGAGTTGAAAAAATAGTTGCAAACAAATCATCCTTCTTCCACCAACATTCTAGTCAATGTACAAGTAGCGAGTTATTCCATTCAAGAAAGACCATGTTTGACAATATCAACCTAGAAGAAAATAAGGAGTATGCAGAATTTAATGATTGTATCTTCCATTAGAGACACTTCATATGCATAGGTGATGAACATGCATATTTGCCTGAGCGCTATTGGGAGCTTACCCAACAACACATGTACTATTGTGAAAATCACCACAAATCTATTTGTTGTTGGATCTAGCTCCCAGTATTGCTTGGTCACCACAAGTCCATTTGTTGAGGGCTGCTCATTGTACACATGTTTGGAGGTATGAAGGAAACAAGAGAATTTGAAGAGTCACGAGTCTTAAGATTGTACTTAATATAGCCAAGCTTCATTCAATGGTACATTCAAACATGAAACTGTACACACTCAAATGGTGCACTTCTCTAAGTCATTATATCCAAGGGAATCCATGAATGGGATACCTTAGAAAGTGACCTAGAGCTCTCTATGTATGGAGTTGAAAGATTATTTTAAGTTTGCTCTCAGCTAGAGCTATTAAACTAATGACCTTGCTAGTCAACCACACAATGAGAGATTCAAATGAAGACAAGGGCAAGAGTGCCAATATCCCCAAGAATCACTATGAAATGAAAATGCAAACTAGATTAAGATGAATATGCAAGCTAGAAATGAGAGGTGCAAGCTAAGCTATGGAAATGAAAGTACAAACTAAACTATGAAAGGAAAGATGCAAGTGTTACAAATCCTTCCTAATTAAACTAGATGAGTTACTCTAAAGCTTGAAAAGAAATCTACACTATGAAAGCATAAACATGAAGCTACCATGCATGAATGAAACTAATAATGGAATGTAGATGTAAAAGCCAAGAATACTCTAAATTTTCAAAAGCTCCAAAGTGACCTAGAAAACCTACAGCATAACATTAGTATTAAAAAATGCATATGAAAGTGCAGAAAAGAGCTCTTCTTTTATAGGAAATGAGAAAGAATGGACCATGGAGATTAAGAGGCAAAAGATCTAATCAAGGGTGGAGCTTGAAAGAGGAGCAATCCATGTGCACAAATATCCTCCAATGAGAAAATAAGAGTTGACTTTTGTGTCCATATGAGACAAAAAGTGTTTTTCCCCTTTTTATAAAATAAGAATAATGCTTTATTTGTGCAACTTAGGATAAGAGGAAAAGTGGAGGCTTTTTTATTTATTAAAAGGGGAGGAAATATTCCTTTTAAATAAATAAAGACTTGGGATAAAATGGTTAGCCCAAGGCAAATAATAAAAAATGATAAAATAGGATTTGATCAAGGAAATTGATATTATTGAAAAATGCTGATTTTTGAAAATACTGATTCAGGGATTTGATAAATTGCTGAATGGGGGCCCAAAGTCTAGGCGACCATTTTAGGGTGCATACATTTTCTCCTCTTTGACTAATGTGTGATCATTATGGGAACACATGTGGTCAAATAAGAATTGAAATGTGAGATCAATTTGAGATCACAAAACAATCTAGACGTGTGATCATTCTGGGAACACGCCAGGACAAAAATAAACCGGTTGAAAGACAAGACCAACACCGTTGCTGTTAAGTGATAGTCAAGTCTCAAAATAAGAGATAAGAGTCAAAAGAAAAGGCCAACACCATTGTTGTTAAGTGATAATCAAGTCTCAAAATAACAATCTCAAGCTGAGCTGATTGATAAAGGTGAATCAAAGATTGAAGCTGATAGATACTTCCCCCTCGGAATCGAAATTGAAATCAGGTAGAGGAGAAATAGTAAATTGATAAACTTGATCAAGTCACTAGAAATCATAATTGAAGGTGAAAAATGATAGGATAACCATCAAGCAGTGGAGACATGCCCCAGTTTGACTAAGTCAAACCTTAGAAAGATGAAACGAGTTAAAATGAATGATAGACTAGAAGGTCGAAAGAGATGGGGGTGGAGAAATGAAGATGCCCCAGCGAAGATCGAAGGATTAGGCCTCAAAAGGTTAGTCAATTGTGCAGAAGAAGGAGAAAAGTTTGAAATGTGATTTTGACTATCAAGATGAACTTGAATTTTGATTTTGAGTCTAAAAATGGATCCAAGACATCGAAACTAGCTAGGAGTGCAATTTTCATGAAATTCTGACAGGAATAGAAAAGGATGTGATGTGAAAGACAAGTAGCGAAAGACATGATCGAGGAAGAAGTGAAAGGTGAGTGCAGTTTGACTAACAAGTCCATGAAAGATAAAAGGAGAGCTCTCTCCATATGCAAGATGCAAGACTAATCTAACATGAACCAAAAAATGTAAGCTACTATGAAAAGTGGTTTACTTGCAAGGTCACAAAGCTTTTAGACTCTAATAATCATCATCGAGCTTTATTGGTAGCATCATAAGATCATACAATGCACACTAGTATGACTATGGGTATATGAATATGATCTATATCAGATAGGAATGTGGGAATCTCACCTAGGCATCAAAGACATATATATTAAGATGACTAGTGTAGTGAGATTACCTAAGTTTGCTATAGCAAGATTATACTCGCATCGAGACACAAGGAAAGTCAAGATGACTAGAAGTATGCACTTGCATAAAATAGTCAAGGATAATACCTTGTAGATCCTAGGTGTCAAGTGGATCAAGCATAAATGCTAATGACAATTAGGACCAACAAAATATACCCACAAGCAGAAAAAGCAATAAAACATGTTCTCATGCCCTCAGTCTTCTAGCTATGCATCATCAAAAACTATCATAGGGAGAGAACACTCATCAAAGAAATCATCATAAATAGCACACAAGGAAAATAAAGTCAAACAAGTCTCAGTGAGTTGAGTGTTTAAGTGCGTGTGTGTAGGTCATAGAATCAATCTTTGAGTATCATATTTGCCAGTGAGAAATACCATATCATGCTAGATTGCAGGTAGGATATCTGATAAGTGTTGAGAAACACTTGACACTAAGGTAGTGTTAAAAAACACAGTTGGGGTGGTGTTGAAAAACACCATTTGCAAGATGTCTTAAAGACCAACGCATTCTAGAGACCAAAGCTAACACAGTTATGCCCCCTAGACAAAGAAAAAGACCAATTCCAAACCAAGGAAACAAGGTCAAGGCATGATGGAGAAAGGCTAAGTATCAAGGATGCATGCTAAAAGACAAGGGTACAAAGGCCTCAAGTAGCACCTGTTTCCAGGTTTTCACCACTTGGACATTTTTTTTTATTTTTTCAATTTTTTTGTATTTTTGCTACCAAGGCGCCTATTTCCAAGTTTTCACCAAGGCACTTTTACTATTTTTTTGAATTTTTTGCATTTTTTTGATTTTTTGTATTTTTTTTAGGACTTTATATGCTTTTTAGGATTTTTTCAGCATCATATATGAATTTTTTGGAATTTTTTCAGGATCATAACATATGTACAAAGAATGCCCCCAGACGGATTGGGCATCATGGATAGAACTTCTTGAGGTGCAATACATTGATAGGATCAGGGAGCTGCTCTCCCTTTTCATCGAATAGTAAGTAAGCACCTGTACCAAAAGTTGCTTGAATGATGTATGGTCCAAGCCAATTAGGTTCGAACTTCCCCTTTTGCTCTCTATTTTTTTGGTTCTTAGGGTTTTCTCGTAGGACAAGATCCCCCACCTAAAATTCTCTAGGGCGAACCTTCTTGTTGAATGCTTTGGACACATGCTTTTGGTAAACTCTCATGTGATCAAAATATGCTTTTCACTTTTCATCTAGAAGTTCTAGTTCCTGCAACCTCATGGTGTGATAGTCTTCATCTGTCACTAAACCTTTGAGAGAGACTCTAAGTGAAGGGATCTCTACCTCTAAAGGTAACACTGCTTCAACACCATAAGTGAGGGAAAAAGGTGTAGCCCCTATTGGAGTATGAATACTCATTTTGTAGGCCCACAAGGCTGAATTTATTTGTAGGTGCCAGTCTCTACCATTCTTGTGAATTGTTCTATGGAGAATCTTGAGAATGGTCTTATTTGAAGCCTCTGCTTGTCCATTTCCTTGCGAGAAGTAAATGGAGGAACAATGTTGTTTTATCTTGAATTTCTTGTAGAGATGTTTAAGGTCCTTATTTTTAAACTGATCCCCATTGTCAGTGATTATCTTTGAAGGCACTCCATACCGACAGATAATATGATTCAAAATAAAAAAGGAAACTATCTTGCCTGAGGCAATAGAAAGTGGGATAGCTTCTACCCATTTGGTAAAGTAATCAGTAGCAGTAATAATGAATTTGTGTCCACCTGATGAGTTGGGATGAATCTTCCCAACAAGGTCAATGGCCCATCACTAAAATGGCCAATGAGAAATAGAAGGAATAAGCTCCCTACCAGGAGCATGTATCAGGTTTCCATGTTTCTGAAACTTTTCACAAGATTTGGCAAAAGCTACTGCATCTGTCTACATGGTAGGCCAATAGTACCCTGCCCTAAGCAACCTTCGAGCCATGGCAAGACCGTTAGAATGTCCTCCACAAATGCCCTCGTGAATGTCAACTAATGCTTGGTTGGACTCATCCTTTTCTAAACACCTAAGAAGTGTCCCATCTAAACCCCTTGTATACAGATCACCAGAGATAAGGGTATGATGAGAGGCATTTTGGGTTAGGTTTCTTCATTTAGAGTGATTGAAGGTTTTGGGAATAGTACCATCATGGAGATATGAATAAATGGAACCATAGCAGGATGATTCATGGCTAACCAAGGTACAAATGACATGGCTTTCTGAGGAGTCAAATCTGGATTCATGCTATTCTAGTTGAAGAACTGAAGCTAATGTAGCCATAGCATCAGCTGCCTTATTCTCTGCCCTAGGGATTTGTTGAAATGTAACAAAGGTAAAGTATCAATGCAATGAATCAACCATCTTCTTATAGGGTATCAGTTTGTCATCCTTTGTTTGATATTCTTCATTAACTTGGTTGATAATCAATTGTGAATCCCCATAAATGTGTAGCTCTGTAATTCCCCATTCTATGGCCATTTTCAATCCATTTGTCAAGGCCTCATATTCAACAATGTTGTTTGTGCATGGGAACAATAACTTATAGGACTTAGGAATAGTACACCCATGAGGAGAGACAAACAACACTCCAGTGCCTGAACCATTTTGCATGAAAAAACCATCAAAGAACATCTTCCATGTTCTTGTAGTCATATACATGATGTGCTCGTCTGGAAATTCAACTTGAATAGGTACTTTTTCTTGAATTGGAAAATCAGCTAATTGATTAGCGATAGCTTGTCCTTTTATAGCCTTACGCTCAACATACTCTATGTCAAATTCTGAAAGAATCATCATCCATTTAGCAAGTCTACCCATGAGAGTAGCCTTACCAAGCAAGTATTTTAAAGGATCAATTTTTGCAATGAGGTGTATTGTATGCGCAAGCATATAATGTCACAACTTTTGGGAAGAAAACACCACCGTTAGGCAAGATTTTTCAATACTAGTGTAGTTAACCTCATATGACACAAGAGTATGACTGATATAATATATGGCTCTTTCTTTTCCAGTATCATCAAGTTGAGCCAATAATGCCCCCAGGGAAGATTTTGTTGCTAAAACATACAATATAAGTGGTTTTCCTGGGATAGGAGGCATTAAGATTGGAGGATTAACCAAGTACTATTTGATTTGATCCATGCTTTGCTAACAATCCTCATTCTAGACACATTTAACCCCTTTATGCAAAGTCTTATTAAAGGGTTGAGCTCTATCAGCCAGTTGTGAAATAAACCCCCGTATAGACTGAAGGCATCCTTGAAGACTCTTCATTTGACTGATGTTTGTGGGAGGTGGCATATCCATTATTTCTTGAACTTTTTTTGGGTCCACCTCTATTCTTTTAGCTGAAATGATAAATCCTAAGAGTTTGCCAGAGGTAACTCCAAATGCACACTTTTTGGGATTTAATCTGAGTTGAAATTGTTCCATACGATCTAGAATTACTTCCAAATTGGCAAGGTGTGTATCCCTTTTCTTGGATTTTGCCAAGGTGTCATCCACATAGTCTTCCATATTCTTATGCATCATGTCATGGAAGATAGTAGTCATAGCTCTTTGGTATGTAGCTCTGGCATTTTTTAATCCAAATGGCATGACGTTCCAGCAATAGGTTCCCCATGCACAAGTGAATGCAATTTTCTCTTGGTCTTCAGGAGCTATTTTGATTTGATTATACTTAGAAAAGCCATCCATCAAAGAATAGATCTCATAGCTCATAGTCATTTCCACTATCATGTCTATGTTTGGAAGTGGAAAATCATCCTTTGGGCATGCTTTATTAAGATCTCTATAGTCTGTGCAAACATGAATGGACTTGTCATGTTTTGAAATTGGTACAATATTGGATATCCATTCGGCATAATCAGTGGCTCTTATGAATCCTACATTGAGGAATTTCTCTAATTCAGCTTTGATAAGGAGAGCTATGTGAGGATGCATTTTCCTCAATTTTTGTTTTACTGGTTTGATTCCTGGAGCTATGGACAAATGATACATAATGAGACTAGTGTCCAATCTTGGCATGTCTGAATAGTTCCAAGAAAAATTGATTTTCTTTCTTTGTAGGAATTTGGTATATGCCTCTTTTTCTTGTGTGGATAGAGACTGAGCCAAATGCACAATTTGTGGAGCCTCTGGTGTATTCAAATTAATTGGCTGTGTAGGCTCAATAAGCACTGATGACCTGTCTTGAAAATAACTGGGAAGATGATCAAGTACCCCATCCTTAGGTGCCTCGAGGAGGTTTTCACCTTTGGATACGTCCTTTATTTTTACTTTTTTAGGTTCTGACACCGCCACATAGTGGTTTTCACCATCAGAACTCTTTTTTTTTTTTCTTTTCTTTTCATTTTTTGACTGAGGTACTTGATATTTGGCTCTGTCATACTTGTAGTTGGTTCGCTGGTGGAAGAGACTACAGGTTCAAGGGCATTAAGGTAGCATGCTATTTCATAGTCATTTTGAAAGGTTAGAAGCTGAGGCTCTTGATAGCGCTGAGACCAATCAATTAAGTGAGGATTGGCAAGGGGTAGGTCAATGGCTGGTTCAATATTGTGTATGCGAATGGCATCATCTCTGGTGATTGCAAAGTTAGGATCCATCAAGTATCCCTGTAAGGTACCCAAACTAGGACTTATCCTACTAAGTGAAGCATCATCCACTAAAGTGACTCGTGGATTCCAATCTTCTAATCCTACACTAGACACATTAGCTACCTCAGATTGGGAACTATATGTATGGACAATAGCAATGTCCATGTCAACTATAGAACAATCAGAAAGAGTCTCCCACTCATACTCATGTGAGTCCGTATCTAAATCCCGATTAGGATGCTTACACCAACCATATTTTTTAGACTTTGAGGTAGAAGCGTTGATGTCACCAAGGGAAACACCCTCTTGAATGCCATTTGTGTATTGAATAGGATCCTCAACATGATCTTCAATAGTGGATTGTTCTTGTTCTAGTTCTGAAACTATTGGATTATCAACTATAGTATCTAAATCTCCCCAAAGGAGATTGGTGGAAGGGACCCAATCTTCAAACCTATCTTGTTGATTTTGCAAATTGGGCATGTATTCATCATCACTATCCGTCATAGCTAGGATAGGGGCAACTTTCTTGTTCTAACTTTCAAAACCTAGGCCAATTTTTGTCTTAGATCTATGTCCAAAAAGAGCATGATTGAGTGGTTCAGCCTTAGCATCTAGTCTATGACTGAGAGGACCATGACCTGGGTAACCCATATTTTTGACCAAAGTATATCCTCTCCCATAAGCCTTAGGAGATGGAGAGAAATTTTCATTATGCTTGTATTTTTCCTCTTTGTAAATCCAGTCTCTAACAACTACTTCTTCTTTCTCATCCTGTATGGGCACTGAGGACTCTACAAATGTATCAAATAGAGTCATTGTTGAAGATGAGGGATGCATTTCTTGTGAAGGCTTACCATAGGACCTAGGTGAGACTGGCAGCTTTGTGAAGGAGTCAATGTGATAACCCCCCATACCAAGGTCTATGGTTTTGAACTTATTTTGACATTGTGCCAAAGTTGCATCAAATTTTTTTGCTTCTCGATTAAGAGGAACATGGGTCCCTACTAAAATTGCATTAACAAATAATGTGCTATCCCCGGGTATACAAACCTCTACTCCATTATAGGCGAACTTGACACATTGGTGGTAGGTGGATGACACCGCTTGCATGTCATGGATCCACGGTCTACCAAGCATAATATTATAGGCTAAAGGACCAACATCAAAAATTTGGAACAAGATGTCCTTTTCAACGGGGCCAATTTTGACAGGAAGGATGACCAAGCCTTTGGAGCTTCTTTCTACCTCATCATAGGCTTTGATGGTTATTTTCTTGTGAGTATCAATAACTTGCTCTGAGTAACCCAGTATCTTCAACAAAATCAAGGAACAAATATTGAGCCCAGCACCCCCATCAATCAACACATGCCTGACACGGGTCTTGTGAACATGACTTCAATGTGAAGGGCACGATTATGTGATGGCTCAAGGATTTGTCATCTTCTTCTGAGAATGTGAGGTAATGTGGGCTGGCAAGGTGATTTACCATGTTTTGGAATTGATCAATGTCTATATTGTTAGGGACATTGGCTGTACGCAAAGCATCTTCAAGGACACGCTTATGTCTTGGAGACAACTCTAGGAGCACAAAAATTGAGATTTGAGCTGTTGTTATTTGTAACTGATCAACAAGATTGTAGCTCATTTTTGGATTAACTGCTGACTTGGTGGTGACATTCTTGGATGTCACTTGCTTTGGTTTGCTAGACGGGTTGGAATTAGGACCTCTAATGACCACAAGACCTTGACTTTGGCTTCTGGTGACAACATTAAGAGCTTGGGATGACCTTTGAGAGTAAGGACCTCTAAGCACCACCATGGGTTCCTTATCAAATATAGGAGATTCCACATCATGACTGTAAGAATCTTTGTTTCGCATCATGTTGAGATTTTCATCCACAGCTTCAAGCATATTGATAACATTCTCTGCAAACGTATAGGTGTAGTTGATTACAGCTTTGCCATCTTTGGGTTTAGAGGTTTCCCCCTTATCATATTTGGGCAAAGGTTCCTTAAATGCTTTGTGATCTACATTAGTTTTCAATCCATCAATCTGAAGATTACCATTTTCAATAAGATCTTGAATGAGATGTTTAAGTTTCCAATAGTGCTCTATGTCATGTCCAATGCCATTATGAAATATGCAGTAAGCTTTTTCATTCCACAAATATGGCTTAATGTCAGGTATGTGAAATTTTGTTGGATCTTGTGGTTGTGCAAGATCCTTATCAATAAGAGTTTTGAAAACATCCTCATAAGAGTCCCCAAGCTTAGAGAATTGTCGCTTTTCCTTTTTAGGTCTTTCTTGATATCTTTGTTTATGCTCTTGTTGGTTAGAGGATGTGTTAAGCTTCATAGCTTGAATTGCACTAGATAAATGAAGGACACCCTGATCCTTTGCTTGGTTAGAGTCAACAACTCCCTCATTGACTACTTGCTTATTTTTATTCCAGTGTGAGTTCTTGCCTTTGTCCTTATGATTGTTGTTATTATTTTGACTATTGTTGTTATTATGTTGTTTAGTCAAAATACCTTGCTCTTTTAAGACATCCTCTATTCTACATGCGGTTTTGACCATGGTGTCAAATGCATCAAAGACCATCTTCTGAACCTCATACTGTATCGTAGGTACTAAATTGCTCACAATGATATCAATTCTCTCATGTTCAGGAATTGACCTAGAATACTGGGAGCACAATCATCTCCACCTTTGTAAAAATGTAACAAAGGATTCCCCTTGATTCTGTTTCAAATTATACAAATCAAGCATGGTGACTGATCTTGATAAATTGTAGGCAAAATGTTGCACAAATATGTGAACCAGTTCTTTAAAATTTTTGACCAGAGGGGTTATGTTGGTAAACCACTCCATAGCTTGACCTTTTAGACTCCATGGGAATAATCTCATCAGATAGGAATCTTCATGGTGAAATTCAAAACTCATGGTATAAAAATGACGCACATGATCATGTGGGTCACCATTACTGTCATATTTGTCATATTGGGGAAATTCAATTTTCCTAGGAAAATCTGTCATGCTCACACTCATATCAAAAGGATTAGGACAAATAGAGTCAAGGTTGAAGGAACTCTTAGGAGCCATCATTTTCTCCTTCATCTTCTTGATTTTCTTAATTTCTTCTTCTTGGGAAGGGCTTTGTTTCTTTATTTTCTTATCCACATCAAAGTTATAAGGGACCCTCACACCCTTGTTAATTAAGCTCTCTAGGAACTTATCTTTATTTTGCTCAACATATTTCTCCACATATTGTTGGAAAAGTGGTTCTTGTTGTACTCTCATAAACTCTTGAGCTTCATAATTTGCACTACTTCCTCCATGTTGAGAGCCATCATGAGCTTGTTGGGAGGGTTAGATTGAGTTCCTAGGAGGCATCTATCTCCTATAGTGAGTATGTTGTAAAGTCCTTCATCTAGGACTAGGAGATCCTGATGGTGAACTTGAATATTTTTTGCCTCGTGGGGTGCCTGAGGGAGTAGATGGTGGGGAGTTGGTCCCATTGTTGATACCCATATTGTTGAATAGGGCATTAAGCTGTTGGGATAGGAGAATATCTTGTTCTTGTGTGGCCCTTCTCTCTATCTCCAAAAAGGCTCGTTGTTCCTCCTCTACGAGCCTAAATTTTTCTTCTTTTGCAGCTTGTTCATTCAAGAATGCATATTTTTCTTTCTCAATACTTTTTAGCCTCTCACTTGTATATCTTGAGGTTGTTTTTAGTGGAGACCTTGGCCTTGAATGCTTGAACAAGTCAGCTTCATTCACATGAGTATCACAAGATTGTTTGTTTTGGTCTTCATGTTGTGACCTTGCATCTTGATGAGCTTGTGCATAGTGTCTCTTAGCTCGTTGATGAGCATCTAGATACCTTGAGTTAATAGGAGGTGATTCAGGTTGATTGTCATCATTGAATGACATGTTATACCTGTCTCTGAAAAATATCATCAAGAGTTTGATCTATTATTTCTCTTTGCCTCCTAGTCAAAGTGTAGCTCATGTCCATATTTGATTGGGAGGATGGTACAGAAGTACTCAGCTCACTAAGGCTACTCCTAGGCTCAAACAAAACTTTTGAAGAGCTCATAGGAGATTAATCAAAGATGGGTTCCTTCCCCTTTCACTTTTGATGAGTTTGGACTAAAGGTAATTGTTCAAAAACTACTTGAGGTTGTTTTCCTTGACCTACTTGGTATCTTGTTGTAACTGACATGAAAGAAAGGACCCTTAGTGAGAAGATAACCTTATGAATCACTAATTGTCAAACTAGGATAGTGAAAATATTCAATTTTCCAAAAGAGAGATGATGAAATAGAGAGCTAACAAAAGGTATAAATCAACACTACCACAGTGGTGCATAACAAAAGGATTCCAGTATCCTAGCACATATGGATGAGGAGGATGATTTAACCAAAATGTATTGAAATTGAATTTATATGAAAATGGATATGGACAAAAGAGTACTCAAAATCTCCAAGTGTGCAATCAAAGAATCTAAAGGTGAATCTTGTCAACAAGGATGATTCCTAACTTAGTAATGACAAGAAAAATCTTTGGTGAAGTCAAAGGTCACTAACTCAAGATGTCTAGAGCCAAAAACCTGAGGTACAAACAAGTTTTTAGTTGCAGGGTATGAAACTTACTAAAATTTGGTCAACTAAGAGAGGGCTAAAAATTGCATAAATCAGGCAGACAACAAAAGGATTCTGCACGACAGTTTCCAAGAAGAGAGTGTGATATTGTTTCAAGGTCATACGATTCTTGACCAATGAGTGCTAAAAATCTCAGTTTTAAGGGAAATTTGATCCAAATTTTAGTTTGAGGGTTGGTTTTTTTCGATCTCAATCACAGTGACAATAGTAAATTGACAGGTTTGCAAATAGTAGGTGATCAAACATGTCTTCAAACACTTGAAACAAGGGCAAAAGAAACCTTTCCAAGACAAGCAATTGTAATATAAAAAATTAAAAAACTTCTATGAGCACTACCGAGATGTTGAATATGCAAGAATGTTTACACGGGTATATCACAACAAGATATCACAACAAGAACACTTCAAGCACTTTTTAGACTAAAAAGACAATGGCTCAATACTTAACAACTTGGCCCACACTTGATGCTCCATTTCCTCACACAAAGTGGTTGACCATAATAGATATTGGCTTTGTTGTGGAAGTACCAATGACACAACCAAAGGAGCACAGGTGGTGAGTAATCTTGGGGTGATCCGGGGTATTCCACTTGGATCAATCCTTGCAGCAAGAAGCTAAGAGGTAAAATAGGGTGGCCTCTATCTATGGTTCTTAATAAGGGCTTCCATTCGTAATACCCCTCTTGCTCCCCAAAGGGACTCCTTACCTTGCAGCAAGTAATGGACCTCACGGCCACAAGAGTACCTTAAGCATTCTTGCTCAACATTTTCCTCATGGTCACAATCCCAAAAGTACTCACATCAAGAAAAGACAAGTACTACATCTACCAAGGTTTTTTGTCTTTGATAGCCTTGAGTTTATGGTGGGTTGGAATAACCGGCAAAAGGCTTGTCCCCACTTGGGTCGTTCCTCTTGATTTCTCAAGAGGAGGCCCACTAAAGGATTCTAAAGATCTAAACAAAGAATGGATCAATTTATGAGATTCAAGGATTTTGTTTCACCACAAGGGTGAAGAGCATACTCCCCTATCTAAAAGCTTTCTCCCAAACACGCCAAGAAAATGTTCAATTACCCTCTTGCTTTCAAAATCCAAAGATGAGTCAAGATTTTATGATTCACGACAAGGGTGAAGAGCATACTTCTCCTACTACCCAAGAATTCCTACAACAAGATATTATGTTCCAATGAAATGAAACAACTAGTAATTGCCACACTTTGAAAATGAAATAAGCAACAAGCACTTGACTGAGTTTTTATGCTTTGGGAAGCCCTACAAAAACAATAGGTAGCCCTTGTGCATTTGAAGCTTTGACATGCGTTCTTTTGGAAAAATATTTCAAGCAATGAGAGCACCTACAAGCACAACTTGTTAACTCCATAATGGTTATCACATCAAAAATTAGATAATCTGCAAGTAGAATAGCTGATCAAATGACAAAATTTGAAAATGAAACCAACAGGGTTAGATTAGGCTCGAAAAGAGCTTTCCAACGATATATCACACTTAAATTTTAGATACCATATGTGAAAATCTCTAAAAAATAGGTGCCAATTTTCCTCCATGTTGAGAGCCATGATGAGCTGATTGGGAGGGTTGTCTTGAGTTCCTAGGAGGCGTATTTCTCCTATAGTGAGCATGTTGTAAAGTCCTTCCTCTAGGACTAGGAGATCTTGATGGTGACCTTGAATATTTTCTGCCTCATGGGGTGCCTGAGGCAATAGATGGTGGGGAGTTGGTCCCACTATTGGTACCCCTATTGTTGAATTGGGCATTAAGTTGTTGGGCTAGGATCCTATCTTGTTCTTCTTGTGGGGCCCTTCTCTCTATGTCTAATAAGGCTCGTTGTTCCTCCTCTACGAGCCTAAATTTTTCTTCTTTTGTAGCTTGTTCATTCAAGAATGCTTGTTTTTCTCCCTCAATACTTTTTAGCCTCTCACTTGTATATCTTGAGGTTGTTTTTAGTGGAGAGCATGGCCTTGAACACTTGAACAAGTCAGCTGCATTCACATGAGCATCACAAGACTATTTGTTTTGGTCTTCATGTTGTGACCTTGCATCTTGATGAGCTTGTGCATAGTGTCTCTCGGCTTGTTGATGAGCATCCAGATACCTTGAGTTAATAACAGGTGATTCAGGTTGATTGTCATCATTGAATGACATGTTACCCCTATGTCTCTGAAAAATGTCATCAAGAGTTTTATCTATTGTTTCTCTTTGCCTCCTAGTCAAAGTGTAGCTCATGTCCATATTTGATTGGGAGGATGGTATAGAAGTACTCAGCTCACTAAGGCTACTCCTAGGCTCAAACAAAACTTTTGAAGCACTCCTAGTTGATTGATCGAAGATGGATTCCTTCCCCTTTCACTTTTGATGAGTTTGGACTAAAGGTAATTTTTCAAAAACTACTTGAGGTTGTTTTCCTTGACGTACTTGGTATCTTTTTGAAACCGACATGAAAGAAAGGACCCTTAGTGAGAAGATAACCTTATGAATCACTAATTGTCAGACTAGGATAGTGAAAATATTCAATTGTCCAAAAGAGAGATGATGAAATAGAGAGGTGACAAAAGGTATAAATCAACACTGCCACAGTGGTGCATAACAAAAGGATTCCAGTATCCTAGCACATATGGATGAGGAGGATGATTTAACCAAAATGTATTGAAATTGAATTTATATGAAAATGGATTTGGACAAAAGAGTACTCAAACTCTCCAAGTGTGCAATCAAAGAATCTAAAGGTGAATCTTGTCAACAAGGATGATTCCTAACTTACTAATGACAAGCAAAATCTTTGGTGAAGTCAAAGGTCACTAACTCAAGATGTCTAGAGCCAAAAACCTGAGGTGCAAACAAGTTTTCAGTTGCAGGGTATGAAACTTACTAAAATCTGGTCAACTAAGAGAGGGCTGAAAATTGCATAAATCAGGTAGACAACAAAAGGATTATGTGTGATAGTTTCCAGGCAGACAATGTGATATTGTTTTGAGGTCATACAATTCTTGACGAATGAGTGCTAAAAATCTCAGTTTTAAGGGCAATTTGATGGAAATTTCAGTTTGAGGGTTGGTTTTCTTCGATCTCAATCACAGTGACAATAGTAAATTGATAGGTTTGCAAACAATAGGTGATCAAACATGTCTTCAAACACTTCAAACAAGGGAAAAAGTAACCTTGACAAGATGAGCAATTGTGATATCAAAATTGAAAAACTTGTATGAGCACTACCGAGATGTTGAATATGCAAGAACGTTTACACGGGTATATCACAATGAGAACACTTCAAGCAATTTTTAGCCTAAAAAGACAATGGCTCAATACTAAAAAACTTGGCCCACACTTGATGCTCCATTGCCTCAGACAAAGTGCTTCCCAGAATAGATATTGGCTTTGTCTTGGAAGTGCCAATGACACAACCAAAGGAGCACAGATGGTGAGTAATCTTGGGGTGATCCAGGTTATTCCACTTGGATTAATCCTTGCACCGAGAAGATAAGAGGAAAAATAAGGTGGCCTCTATCTATGGTTCTTAATAAGGGCTTCCATTCGTAATACCCCTCTTGCTCCCCAAAGGGACTCCTTACCTTGCGGCAAGTAATGGCCCTCGCGGCCACAAGAGTACCTTAAGCATTCTTGCTCAACATTTTCCTCATGGTCACAATCCCATAAGTACTCACATCAAGCAAAGACAAGTACTATGTCTATGAAGGTTTTGTGTCCTTGATAGCCTTGAGTTTATAGTGGGTAGGAATAACCGAAAAAAGGCTTGTCCCCACTTGGGTCGATCCTCTTGATTGCTCAAGAGCAGGCCCGCTAAAGGATTCTAAAGATCTAAACAAAGAATGGATCGACTTATGAGATTCAAGGATTTTGTTTCACCACAAGGGTGAAGAGCATAATCCCCTATCTCAAAGCTTTCTCCCAAACACACCAAGCAAATGTTCAATTACCCTCTTGCTTTCAAAATCCAAAGATGGGTCAAGATTTTCTGGTTCACCACAAGGGTGAAGAGCATACTTCTCCTACCACCCAAGAATTCCTACAACAAGATATTATGTTCCTATGAAATGAAACAACTAGTAATTGCCACACTTTGAAAATGAAATAAACAACAAGTACTTGATTGGGTTTTTATGCTTTGGGAAGCCTTGCAAAAACAATGAGTAGCCCTTGTGCATTTGAAGCTTTGACATGCGTTCTTTTGGCAAAATATTTCAAGCAATGAGAGCACCTACAAGCACAACTTGTTAACTCCACAATGGTTAGCAAAACAAAAATTAGATAATTTGCAAGTAAAATAGTTGATCAAATGGAAAAATTTTAAAATGAAACCAACATGGTTAGATTAGGCTCGGAAAGAGATTTCCAAAGATATACCACACTTAAATTTTTGATACCATATGTGAAAATCTCTCAAAAATGGGTGACAGTTTTCCTCCATGTTGAGAGCCATGATGAGCTCGTTGGGAGGGTTGTCTTGAGTTCCTAGGAGGTGTTTGTCTCCTATAGTGAGCATGTTGTAAAGTCCTTCCTCTAGGACTAGGAGATCTTGATGGTGACCTTGAATATTTTATGCCTCGTGGGGTGCTTGAGGGAGTAGATGGTGGGGAGTTGGTCCCACTATTGGTACCCCTCTTTTTGAATTGGGCATTAATTTGTTGGGCTAGGAGCCTATCTTGTTCTTCTTGTATGACCCTTCTCTCTATGTTCAACAAGGCTGCTTGTTCCTCCTCTAGGAGCCTAAATTTTTCTTCTTTTTAAGCTCGTTCATTCAAGAATGCTTGTTTTTCTCACTCAATACTTTTTAGCCTCTCACTTGTATATCTTGAGGTTGTTTTTAGTGGGGAGCTTGGCCTTGAACGCTTGAACAAGTCATCTACATTCACATGAGCATCACAAGATTGTTTTTTTTGGTCTTCATGTTGTGACCTTGCATCTTGATGAGCTTGTGCATAGTGTCTCTCAGCTTGTTGATGAGCATCCAGATACCTTGAGTTAATAGGAGGTGATTCAGGTTGATTGTCCTCATTGAATGACATGTTACCCCTAAGTCTTTGAAAAATGTCATCGAGAGTTTGATCTATTGTTTCTCTTTGCCTCCCAGTTACAATGTAGCTCATGTCCATATTTGATTGGTATGATGGTATAGAAGTACTCAGCTCACTAAGGCTACTCCTAGGCTCAAACCAAACTTCTAAAGCACTCCTAGGAGATTGGTAAAAGATGAGTTCCTTACCCTTTCACTTTTGATGAGTTTTGACTAAAGGTAATTGTTCAAAAACTACTTCAGGTTGTTTTCCTTGACCTACTTGGTATCTTGTTGTAACCGAAATGAAAGAAAGGACCCTTATTGAGAAGATAACCTTATGAATCACTAATTGTCAAACTAGGATAGTGAAAATATTCAATTGTCCAAAAGAGAGATGATGAAATAGAGAGTTGACAAAAGGTATAAATCAACACTGCCACAGTGGTGCATAACAAAAGGATTTTAGTATCCTAGCACATATGGTTGAGGAAGATGATTTAGCCAAAATGTATTGAAATTGAATTTATATGAAAATGGATTTGGACAAAAGAGTACTCAAACTCTCTAAGTGTGCAATCAAAGAATCTAAAGGTGAATCTTGTCAACAAGGATGATTCCTAACTTACTAATGACAAGGAAAATCTTTGGTGAAGTCAAAGGTCACTAACTCAAGATGTCTAGAGCCAAAAACCTGAGGTACAAACAAGTTTTCAGTTGGAGGGTATGAAACATACTAAAATCTGGTCAACTAAGACAGGGCTGAAAATTGCATAAATCAGGCAGATAACAAAAGGATTTTGCGTGATAGTTTCCAGGCAGACAGTGTGATATTGTTTGAAGGTCATACGATTCTTGACCAATGAGTGCTAAAAATCTTAGTTTTAAGGGCAATTTGATCCAAATTTTAGTTTGAGGGTTGGTTTTTTTTGATCTCAATCATAGTGATAGCAGTAAATTGACAGGTTTGCAAACAGTAGGTGATCAAAGATGTTTTCAAACACTTGAAACAAGGGCAAAAGAAACCTTGACAAGATAAGCAATTGTGATATCAAAATTGAAAAACTTCTATGAGCACTACCGAGATGTTGAATATGCAAGAACATTTACACAGGTATATCACAACGAGAACACTTCAAGAACTTTTTAGCCTAAAAAGACAATGGCTCAATACTTAACAACTTGGCCCACACTTGATGCTCCATTGCCTCACACAAAGTGTTTGACCATAATAGATATTGGCTTTGTTGTGGAAGTGCCAATGACAAAACCAGAGCATAGATGATGAGTAATCTTGGGGTGATATGAGTTATTTCTCTTGGATCAATCCTTGCACCGAGAAGCTATGCAGAAAAATAAGGTGGCCTCTATCTATGGTTCTTAATAAGGGCTTCCATTTGTAATACCCCTCTTGGTCCCCAAAGGGAATCCTTACCTTGCGGCAAGTAACGGACCTCACGGCCACAAGAGTACCTTAAGCATTCTTGCTCAACATTTTCCTCATGGTCACAATCCCACAAGTACTCACATCAAGCGAAGACAAGTACTATGTCTACCAAAGTTTTTTGTCTTTGATAGCCTTGAGTTTATGGTGGGTTGGTATAACCGGCAAAAGGCTTGTCCCCACTTGGGTCGTTCCTCTTGATTGCTCAAGAGTAGGCTGGCTAAAGGATTCTAAAGATATAAACAAAGAATGGATCAACTTATGAGATTCAAGGATTTTGTTTCACCATAAGGGTGAATAGCATACTCCCCTATCTCAAAGCTTTCTCCCAAACACACCAAGAAAATGTTCAATTACCCTCTTGCTTTCAAAATCCAAAGATGGGTCAAGATTTTTTGGTTCACCACAAGGGTGAAGAGCATACTTCTCCTACCACCCAAGAATTCCTACAATAAGATATTATGTTCCTATGAAATGAAACAACTAGTAATTTCCACACTTTGAAAATGAAATAAACAACAAGCACTTGATTGGGTTTTTATGCTTTGGGCAGCCCTGCAAAAACAATTAGTAGCCATTATGCATTTGAAGCTTTGACATGTGTTCTTTTGGCAAAATATTTCAAGCAATGAGAGCACCTATGAGCACAACTTGTTAACTCAATAATGTTTAGCACATCGAAAATTAGATAATCTGCAAGTAAAATAGCTGATGAAATGACAAAATTTGAAAATGAAAACAACCTGGTTAGATTAGGCTCGGAAAGAGCTTTCCAACGATATATCACACTTAAATTTTTGATACCATATGTGAAAATCTCTCAAAAATGGGTGCCCATTTTCCTCCATGTTGAGAGCCATGATGAGCTCGTTGGGAGGGTTGTCTTGTGTTCCTAGGAGGCGTTTGTCTCCTATAGTGAGCATGTTGTAAAGTCCCTCCTCTCGGACTAGGAAATCTTGATGGTGACCTTGAATATTTTCTGCCTCGTGGGGTGCCTGAGGGAGTAGATGGTGGGGATTTGGTCCCACTGTTGGTACCCCTAATGTTGAATTGGGCATTAAGTTATTGGGCCAGGAGCCTATCTTGTTCTTCTTGTGCGACCCTTCTCTTTATGTCCAACAAGGCTCATTGTTCCTCCTCTAGGAGCCTAAATTTTTCTTCTTTTGCAGCTTGTTCATTCAAGAATGCTTGTTTTTCTCACTCAATACTTTTTAGCCTCTCACTTGTATATCTTGAAATTGTTTTTAGTGGAGAGCTTGGCCTTGAATGCTTGAACAAGTCACCTGAATTCATATGAGCATCACAAGATTATTTATTTTGGTCTTCATGTTGTGACCTTGCATCTTGATGAGCTTGTGCATAGTGTCTGTCGGCTTGTTGATGAGCATCCAGATACCTTGAGTTAATAGGAGGTGATTCAGGTTAATTGTCATCATTGAATGACATGTTACCCCTATGTCTTTGAAAAATGTCATCAAGAGTTTGATCTATTATTTCCCTTTGCCTCCTAGTCAAAGTGTAGCGCATGTCCATATTTGATTGGGAGGATGGTACATAAGTACTCAGTTCACTAAGGCTACTCCTAGGCTCAAACCAAACTTCTAAACCACTCGTAGGAGATTTATCGAAGACAGGTTCCTTCCCCTTTCACTTTTGACGAGTTTGGACTAAAGGTAATTGTTCAAAAACTACTTGAGGTTGTTTTCCTTGACCTACTTGGTATCTTGTTGTAACTGACATGAAAGAAAGGACCCTTAGTGAGAAGATAACCTTATGAATCACTAATTGTCAAACTAGGATAGTGAAAATATTCAATTGTCCAAAAGAGATATGATGAAATAGAGAGTTGACAAAAGGTATAAGTCAACACTGCCATAGTGGTGCATAACAAAAGGATTCCAGTATCCTAGCACATATGGAACAGGAGGATGATTTAACCAAAATGTATTGAAATTGAATTTATATGAAAATGGATTTGGACAAAAGAGTACTCAAACTCTCCAAGTGTACAATCAAAGAATCTAAAGGTGAATCTTGTCAACAAGGATGATTCCTAACTTACTAATGACAAGAAAAATCTTTGGTGAAGTCAAAGGTCACTAACTCAAGATGTCTAGAGCCAAAAACCTGAGGTACAAACAAGTTTTCAGTTGCAGGGTATGAAACTTACTAAAATCTGGTCAACTAAGATAGGGCTGAAAATTGCATAAATTAGGCAGACAACAAATGGATTCTACGGGATAGTTTCCAGGCAGACAGTGTGATATTGTTTCAAGGTCATATGATTCTTGACGAATGAGTGCTAAAAATCTCAGTTTTAAGGGCAATTTGATCCAAATTTCAGTTTGAGGGTTGGTTTTTTTCGATCTCAATCACAGTGACAACAGTAAATTGACAAGTTTACAAATAGTAGGTGATCAAACATGTCTTCAAATACTTGAAACAAGGGAAAAAGAAACCTTGACAAGACAAGCAATTGTGATATCAAAATTGAAAAACTTCTATGAGCACTACCAAGATGTTGAATATGCAAGAACATTTACACAGGTATATCACAACGAGAACACTTCAAGCACTTTTTACACTAAAAAGACAATGGTTATATACTTAACAACTTGGCCCACACTTGATGCTCCATTTCCTCACACAAAGTGGTTGTCCACAATAGATATTGGCTTTGTCATGGAAGTGCCAATGACATAACCAAATGAGCACAGATGGTGAGTAATCTTGGGGTGATCCGGGTTATTCCACTTGGATCAATCCTTGCACCAAGAAGCTAAGTGGAAAAATAAGGTGGCCTCTATCTATGGTTCTTAATAAGGGATTCCCTTCATAATACCCCTCTTGCTCCCCAAAGGGACTCCTTACCTTGCAGTCAGTAACGGACCTCGCGGCCACAAGAGTACCTTAATCATTCTTGCTCAACATTTTCCTCATGGTCACAATCCCACAAGTAGTCACATCAATCGAAGACAAGTACTACATCTACCAAGGTTTTGTGTCCTTGCTAGCCTTGAGTTTATAGTGGGTTGGAATAATCGGCAAAAGGCTTGTCCCCACTTGGGTTATTCCTCTTGATTGCTCAAGAGAAGGCTCGCTAAAGGATTCTAAAGATCTAAACAAAGAATGGATAAACTTATGAGATTCAAGGATTTTTTTTCACCACAAGGGTGAAGGGCATACTCCCCTATCTCAAAGCTTTCTCCCAAACACACCAAGAAAATGTTCAATTACCCTCTTGCTTTCAAAATCCAAAGATGGGTCAAGATTTTCTGGTTCACCACAAGGGTGAAGAGGATATTTCTCCTACCACCCAAGAATTCCTACAACAAGATATTATGTTCCTATGAAATGAAACAACTAGCAATTGCCACACTTTGCAAATGAAATAAATAACAAGCACTTGATTGGTTTTTTATGCTTTGGGTAGCCCTGCAAAAATAATTCGTAGCCCTTGTGCATTTGAAGCTTTGACATGCGTTCTTTTAGGAAAATATTTCAAGCAATGAGAGCACCTACAAGGACAACTTGTTAACTCCGCAATGGTTATCACATCAACTATTAGGTAATCTGCAAGTAAAATAGCTGATCCAATGGCAAAATTTTAAAATGAAACCAACACGGTTAGATTAGGCTCGGAAAGAGCTTTCCAACGATATATCACACTTAAATTTTTGATACCATATGTGAAAATCTCTCAAAAATGGGTGCCAATTTTCTTCCATGTTGAGAGCCATGATGAGCTCATTGGGAGAGTTGTCTTGAGTTCCTAGGAGGCGTCTATCTCCTATAGTGAGCATGTTGTAAAGTCCTTCCTCTTGGACTAGGAGATCTTGATTGCGACCTTGAATATTTTCTGCCTCATGTGGTGCCTGAGGGAGTAGATGGTGGGGAGTTGGTCCCACTATTGGTACCCCTATTGTTGAATTGGGCATTAAGTTGTTGGGCTAGGAGCCTATCTTGTTCCTCTTGTGTGGCCCTTCTCTCTATGTCCAACTAGGCTCGTTGTTCCTCCTCTACGAGCCTAAATTTTTCTTCTTTTGCAACTTGTTCATTGAAGAATTCTTGTTTTTCTTGCTCAATACTTTTTAGCCTCTCACTTGTATATCTTGACATTGTTTTTAGTGGAGAGCTTGGCCTTGAACACTTAAACAAGTCAGCTGCATTCACATGAGCATCGCAAGATTGTTTTTTTTGGTCTTCATGTTGTGACCTTGCATCTTGATGAGCTTGTGCATAGTTTCTCTTGGCTCGTTGATGACCATCCAGATACCTTGAGTTAATAGCAGGTGATTCAGGTTGATTGTCATCATTGAATGACATGTTACCCCTATGTCTCTGAAAAATGTCATCAAGAGTTTGATCTATTATTTCTCTTTGCCTCTTAGTCAAAGTGTAGCTAATGTCCATATTTGATTAGGAGGATGGTACAGAAGTACTCAGCTCACTAAGGCTACTTGTAGGCTCAAACCAAACTTCTGAAGCACTCCTAGGAGATTGATTGAAGATGGGTTCCTTCCCCTTTCCCTTTTGACGAGTTTGGACTAAAGGTAATTGTTCAAAAACTACTTCAGGTTGTTTTCCTTGACCTACTTGGTATCTTGTTGTAACCAACATGAAAGAAAGGACCCTTATTGAGAAGATAACCTTATGAATCACTAATTGTCAAACTAGGATAGTGAAAATATTCAATTGTCCAAAAGAGAGATGACGAAATAGAGAGCTGAAAAAAGGTATAAATCAACACTGCTAGAGTGGTGCATAACAAAAGGATTCCAGTATCCTAGCACATATGGATGAGGAGGATGATTTAACCAAAATGTATTGAAATTGAATTTATATGAAAATGGATTTGGACAAAAGAGTACTCAAACTCTCCAAGTGTGCAATCAAAGAATCTAAAGGTGAATCTTGTCAACAAGGATGATTCCTAACTTACTAATGACAAGGAAAATCCTTGGTGACATCAAAGGTCACTAACTCAAGATGTCTAGAGCCAAAAACTTGAGGTACAAACAAGGTTTCAGTTGCAGGGTATGAAACTAAAATATGGTCAACTAAGATAGGGCTGAAAATTGCATAAATCAGATAGACAACAAAAGGATTTTGCACGACAGTTTCCATGTAGACAGTGTGATATTGTTTCAAGGTCATACAATTCTTGACCAATGAGTGCTAAAAATATCAGTTTTAAGGGCAATTTGATCCAAATTTTAGTTTGAGGGTTGGTTTTTTTCGATCTCAATCATAGTGACAGCAGTAAATTGATAGGTTTGTAAACAGTAGGTGATCAAACATGTCTTCAAACACTTGAAACAAGGGAAAAAGAAACCTTGCAAAACAAGCAATTGTGATATCAAAATTGAAAACCTTCTATGAGCACTACCGAGATGTTGAATATGAAAGAACGTTTACAGGGGTATATCAAAACAAGAACACTTCAAGCACTTTTTAGCCTAAAAAGACAATGGCTCAATACTTAACAACTTGGCCCACACTTGATGCTCCATTTCCTCACACAAAGTGGTTGCCCATAATAGATATTAGATTTGTCATGGAAGTGCCAATGACACAACCAAAGAAGCACAGATGGTGAGTAATCTTAGGGTGATCTGGGGTATTCCACTTGGATCAATCCTTGCACCAAGAAGCTAAGCAAAAAAATAGGGTGGCCTCTATCTATGGTTCTTAATAAGGGCTTCTGTTCGTAATGCCCCTCTTGCTCCTCAAAGGGACTCCTTACCTTGCACCAAGTAACGGACCTCGTGGCCACAAGAGTACCTTAAGCATTCTTGCTCAACATTTTCCTCATGGTCACAATCCCACAAGTACTCACATCAAGCAAAGACAAGTACTATATCTACCAAGGTTTTGTGTCCTTGATACCCTTGTGTTTATAGTGGGTTGCAATAACCAACAAAATGCTTGTCCCCACTTGGGTCGTTCCTCTTGATTGCTCAAGAGTAGGCCTGCAAAAGGATTCTAAAGATCTAAACAAAGAATGGATCAACTTATGAGATTCAAGGATTTTGTTTCATCACAAGGGTGAAGAGCATACTCCCCTATCTCAAAGCTTTCTCCCAAACACACCAAGAAAATGTTCAATTACCCTCTTGCTTTCAAAATCCAAAGATGAGTCAAGATTTTCTGGTTCACCACAAGGGTGAAGAGCATACTTCTCCTACCACCCAAGAATTCCTACAACAAGATATTATGTTCCTATGAAATGAAACAACTAGTAATTGCCACACTTTGAAAATGAAATAAACAACAAGTACTTGATTGGGTTTTTATGCTTTGGGCAGCCCTGCAAAAACAATGAGTAGCCCTTGTGCATTTGAAGCTTTGACATGCATTCTTTTGGAAAAATATTTCAAGCAATGAGAGCACCTACAAGCACAACTTGTTAACTCCATAATGGTTAGCACATCAAAAATTAGATAATCTGTGAGTAAAATAGTTGATCAACTGGCAAAATTTGAAAATAAAACCAACATGGTTAGATTAGGCTCGGAAAGAGCTTTCCAATGATATATCACGCTTAAATTTTTGATACCATATGTGAAAATATCTCAAAAATAGGTGCTAGTTTTCCTCCATGTTGAGAGCCATGATGAGTTTGTTGGGAGGGTTGTCTTGAGTTCCTAGGAGGTGTCTGTCTCCTATAGTGAGCATATTGTAAAGTCCTTCCTCTAGGACTAGGAGATCTTGATGGTGACGTTGAATACTTTATGCCTCATGAATAGAATGTGCATAGGCATGAACAGAATGTGCACATGCATCATCAAATTTCTCGTAAGCGGTGTCAAAATGCTTGCAGGCGGTGTTTCTCCTGTTTGCACAAAATTGATGAAAAAGTGACGCTGAAAATATACTAAACTTAATAAAAATGAAGAGAATGAGGCTCAAAGCCCCACGGTGGGTGCCAAAAATGTACACACTCAAATGGTGCACTTCTCTAAGTTATTATATCCAAGGGAATCCATGAATGAGATACCTTAGAAAGTGACCTAGAGCTCTCTATGTATGGAGTTGCAAAATTATTTAAAGTTTTCTCTCAGCTAGAGGTATTAAACTAATGACCTTGCTAGTCAACCACATAATGAGAGATTCAAATGAAGACAAGAGCAAGAGTGCCAATATCCCCAAAAATCACTATGAAATGCAAATGCAAACTAGATTAAGATGAATATGCAAGCTAGAAATGAGAGGTGCAAGCTAAGCTATGGAAATGAAAGTACAAACTAAACTATGAAAGGAAAGATGCAAGTGTTACAAATCCTTCCTAATTAAACTAGATGAGTTACTCTAAATCTTGAAAGGAAATTTGCACTATGAAAGCATAAACATGAAGCTACTATGCATGAATGAAACTAAGAATGGAATGTAGATGTAAAAGCCAAGAATAGTCCAAATCTTCAAAAGCTCCAAAGTGACCTAGAAAACCCGCAGCATAACATTAGTATTCAAAAATGCATATGAAAGTGAAGAAGAGAGCTCTTCTTTTATAGGAAATGAGAAAGAATGGACCATGGAGATTACGAGGCAAAAGATCTAATCAAGGGTGGAGCTTGAAAGAGGAGCAATCCATGTGCACAAATATCTTCCAATGAGAAAATAAGAGTTGACTTTTGTGTCCATATGAGACAAAAAATGTTTTTTCCCTTTTTATAAAATAGGAATAATGCTTTATTTGTGCAACTTAGGATAAGAGGAAAAGTGGGTGCTTTTTTATTTATTAAAAGGGGAGGAAATATTCCTTTTAAATAAATAAAGACTTAGGATAAAATGGTTAGCCCAAGGCAAATAATCGAAAATGATAAAATAGGATTTGATCAAGGAAATTGATATTATTGAAAAATGTTGATTTTTGAAAATACTGATTCAGGGATTTGATAAATTGCTGAATGGGGGCCCAAAGTCTAGGCGACCATTTTAGTGTGCATACAAAAACAAACCATTCTTAAACTAGATTAAACTAGTAAACCAAATGACATACTGATTATATTTAAACTAGTAAACCAAAGGACATGCTTTTACTACTAAGTCTCTATTTGTTGGACATATTGATTATAAGTACTTGACATATATCACAAATGTTGCTAATTTAGGTTGGTGGGATGATTACGCCTATCCTGAAAAAAGACTATCAAATCATTATCCTTTGAATGGTTACTATGGATATGAATGATTTGATATAGCATATTTCTCATTTTACTTGAAGTTTGGAATAGCTTGTGCAAGGGTGAAAGTACTTTTGATCATTTTGGTCATGATTGTTCCTCTACATAGTCAGCAAATGTAACTATCTAATGATTATATGTAATGTTGAATGGATTAAATGTTTTATTCTTGGTAGAAGTGAATGGAAGGAATAGTGTTGGTGTTAGGTTTAATTTATTATTGAATTCAATGGTTTCCAAGATGTGTTGAGGAGTTTTCTCCTTTTTTAATGTTAACTGTTCTTGCACAATCCACTCATACAACAGTGAAATGATATGTGATTGATAATTTCATACAACTGGTCCTTTGGCATGTATTAAACAGAATAGAATTTTCAACATATTATTATCATTCTATTTCTTTGTTGTAAACATTCCATTGGTTCAACATATTATTATTATTCTATTTCTTTGTTGTAAACATGCCATTGGTTCAGTTTTGTAAATTTCTTTTTGTGTTAATTTTTTTTTTTTCTATTTTTTCCATTTGATAACCACAGTCAACATTTCAAAAATGTGAATAACATCAAATAATGGAGATAAAGCATGGGCTAGGGAACGACACCAGTAGATTAAAACTGAACAAATGACATGTTTAAAACAAAGAAATATAATGATAATAATATGCTGAAAATTCTATTCTGTTTAATACACACCAAAGGACCAGTCCCAACAATTCTTAAACAATAAAGTATGTTTAAGAATTATTGGGAGTAGTTTTAAAACATTCATATTCACTTATTGAAAGCTTTGGACACTACTGGTTTGACTGTCCATGCGTTACTAGTGACTGAGATTCATTAAAGGATACAAAACCCTTCATTTTGGGTCATTGTGTGTGGATTCAAATGTAGGTTTGATTTGGTTAATGTTTAGAAGAGATCAATAAACTATTTAAAGACAATATTACATGTTTGGAGAGGTTTGAGAGGCACTTATCATGACTGTACCCTTACAAACAATGGCATAGACTGGTTTTACTAAGTTTTTTTTCTCTATTTTGAGGTTCTCATTGCCAAAGTAGCCAAAGACTATGTTAGGCTGATAAAATATGGGGATTCTCTTTACCGCTGCAAATCTTTGAAGGTTGCTGCACTTGGACGGATGTGGATGTGCAACCTTATTCTTTTACTACTAAGTCTCTATTTGTTGGGCATACTGATTATAAGTACTTGACATATATCACAAATGTTGCTAATTAAGGTTGGCGGGATGATTACACCTATCCTAAAAAAATACTATCAAATCATTATGCTTTCAAATCAATTACCTATCGGCGTATCCCTTGTGAGGAAGAGAAGCCAAACACATAAAGAATGTGCACATAAACACGACAGCTGAAAAACTTAAATGGAATATGCCAAGAAGTACCAAATGATGAATGCTCAATTTTTGTAATGGAAAAGCACTAGAACCATCCATTTGTAGAACTTGATTTTCTAGTCTAAATGATTTTTCTATAGTCGTAATGATTTTTCTAGAGCTTGATTTTCTAGTCTTAATGATTTTTCTATAGTCTTAATGATTTTTCTTTCATCCTAATGTTTGTTTCTCTTGATCAATTAGGCCTTGAATTTGAATTTTTGTTCATTGTTTTATTTCAGCTTGATATATATTTCATTCATTTTTCATGTACACAGAGACTACACATGCTGATAAAAAAATGAGCTATTTGATTTAGGTTAACTATTCATGATTGTAAATGCTCAATATTTCTGATGGTACTCCTTGGTGTATTCCATTTTAAAACAATCATGTTTTTATGGCTATGATAAATGTCCCTTTGTGTTGAGAAAATTAGAGTTGAAAAAATGGTTGTTCATTGTCTATATATCCGCAGGTTGCAAACAAATCATCCTTCTTCCACCAACATTCTAATCAATGTACAAGTAATGAGTCATTCCATTCAAAAAAGACCATGTCTGAAAATATCAATCCAAAACAAAATAAGGAGTATGCAAAATTTTGTGATTGTATCTACCATTAGAGCCACTTCATATGCACAGGTGATGAACATGTATATTTTCCTGAGCGCTACTGGGAGCTTACCCAGCAACACATGTACTATTATGAAAATCACCAAAAATCTATTTGTTGTTGGGTCTAGCTCCCAGTATTAATTGGTCAAATATGCATGTTTTTCACTTGTGCATATACCTTCTATGATCAACTCTTATATGCACAAGTGATGAACATTCAGATTGGCCTACGTAGTACTATGAGCTTTCCTTCCAACACATGTACTATTGTGAAAATCATCACAAGTCCATTTGTTGGAGGAAATCTCACATTACACATGTTTGGAGGTCTGAAGGAAACAAGAGAATTTGAAGAGTCACGAGTCTTAAGATTGTGGTATATTTTGGCAAATGAAGAGTGGAAAGAAGATGATATTCCTGAGATCATGGATGGACACAATGTTGCAAACTTTATTGATCCAGATTGTTGGATACAATTATCTGAAGGACATTGTTGGATTAGCTATGTGTTGTCTTTGATGTCACACAAATGTCATATCAATTATCATTCTCAGTGTCTACCTAGTTCAGTCGGTCAGCTAAGCGGTTCTCAGTGTCTACCAAGTTCAGTCGGTCAGCTAAGTGGTTCTCAGTGTCTACCGAGCTCAGTCGGTCAGCTAGGCAATTTTTAGTGTCTACCAAGATCTCTTGGGTGTCAAAAGGAAACATGACAGGGAAACAGTGTTAACCAAGCCTCCTCGATTATCAAAGGAAAATTAGTGGTTACCGAGCTCTCTTGGTCTTTGAAGGATGTTGCAGAATTCGCTATGGTTACCGAGTTCACTCGGTCACTGAAGGAAATCTTTTCAAGATTAATGTTTACCAAGCAAGGTCGACCCTTCAAAGGATTTTGTTGTTATAGTTTGTTTATCCAAACCGACTGTTATAATAATTTTTAGTGCCGACTTGACAATCTAAATGTTAATTAAAATGGAATATATATATATATATATATATATATAGAAGGTCAAGTGGTGAATAAAAGATATACAACATGCATAAATCATTTTGAAGAAAGGTATGTGCAAATTTTGAAGGATGGTTAGATATCCTTGAGGAGCAACAAAGATTTATTTGATCAGTAAGGATCTAGTGAAGTAGAATAGAGATCTATATTCAACAATTTAGTTGCAGGTCATTTCATTGTTACTCTCTTACAATTGTAGCAGTGATATCAAAATCTCTTAACCGAGTTGGTTTAACAACCATTTTGTAAATCCTCTAACAAGGTGATAGTTCTATTGAATTGTTTCAAGACCTCTTACAAGGCCACTCCTAGCAGGGTGATTAAATCCTCTAACAAGGTCACACCTAACAATGTGTTTTGTAACCTTTTACCAGGTTGGCTTCTAACCGGGCATCACTTCAGAAGAGTGAAAAATAGTAACTAGTTACATTGGTGGTTTTTCCCATATTGGGTTTCCACGGTAAATCTGGTGTCTCTTGTGTTCATGTTATTTTCTTTATTCATGTAAGTTAATCAGTGATGAATGCTTAAGAATAGTTTAATTATTACACACTTCAAGGATCAAGTTTTAGCATTTCTCTGTATATTTACCGAGTGGCACAGTAAATAATTTGTTAAGATATTTAAGGGATCAGTGGTAATATTTTTGTGGTTAACTGATTCACCCCCCCTCTTAGTTACTACATCTATATTTCCAATAATTGGTATCAGAGCTTTTGGTGCTTGCAGGAAGAGTTTCAAGGACCTAAGCTAAAGATCAGGATGTCTTACAAAAGAGAAATTCCAAGGCTTAACAGAAATAACTTTTTAGCATGGCAAGGTCTCATGAGACTTCATCTGGCTTCCATTGGTGATTCAGGATGCAAATATATTGATCAAGAATATACAATTCCTATTGGTACATTAACTATTGAAGACATTGTAGAGAAGAAGAACCATAACACTATGATGATAGACATTGCATCAGCTCTTAGCTATGAAGAATTTGATGAAATCAAAGACTGTACAACTGCTCATGAAATGTGGAACAAGCTGAAGAAAATCTATGGTGGTGATGACAATGTGAAGAGAGCCAAAGCAGAGAGCCTAAGAGGATAGTTTGATCAGATGAAAATGAGAGAAGAAGAAAACATTGCAAAATATGTTGAAAGGATCAAGACAAGTGTTAGTGCAATCAGAGCTTTTGGAGGAAAAATTGATGATGAAACTGTTATAAGTAAGGTCCTTAGAACATTACTTCCTATTTATGCAATAAGAGTTTCTGCTGTTCAAGAAAGAAGATGTGAAGAAAATCACAATATAACTTTGGATGCCTTAGTTGGAAGATTGACAGCCTTTGAACTAGATAACTATGACAACTATGTTCCAACTTCTAAAAATATTGAATCAGCTTTTGAGGCCAAACTTTCACTCAAGAAAGGGAAGAAAATCCAATCAGAAAGTGAAGAAGAATCAGAGGAAAGTTCTGATAGCGATCTTGAAGTTATTGAAGCATTACTTGCAAAGAAGTATTCAAGAGGCAGAGGAAAATACAAAGGTAAAACTCCCTTAATCTATTTTTCATGTGAAGAAATTGGTCATATTGCAGCTAGGTGTCCAAGCAAGCAAAGCAAAGATGAGAAGAAAAGTTACAAGTACAATGGCAAGAAGAATTTCAAATCATTTAAGGATAAAGGTAAGAAAACATGTTTTTTAGCTAAAGATTCGGATGATAGTGAAGAAGAAATTGTTTTCATTGCTGTAAAAGATGAATCTGATAATGATGAAGATGAGATGACACTTATCTCTCATATAAGCAAGAATGATACATGGATTATAGACAGTGGATGTTCACATCATATGACTGGTGATAGGACTAAGTTTGAACACTTTGAAAACTTTGATGGTGGTAATGTAAGGTTTGGAAATAATGAACCTTGTTGTATAAAAGGAAAGGGATGAATTTCATTAACCAAAGAACTTATATGTGATAATGCATATTGGGTTGAAGGACTAAAGCATAATCTTCTAAGTGTAGCACAGCTAATTAACATTGGATTCAAGGTTGAATTCATGAATGGCAAAGCAAGACTGCTGGATGACAAAGGAAAACTGATAGGATCAGGCAAACAAACCAAAGGTAACCTGTTTTATCTTGATCTTGGTGATTACTCATGTTTTATTGCTCAAATTGAAGAAAGTTGGTTATGGCACAAAAGGTTATGTCATGTAAATTTTGACAACATGATGAAAATAAGCAAATTCAAGAGAGTAAGAGGTATTCCTACTTTGAAGAAACCTGATGTTGGTCTATGCAAGAATTGTCAAATTGGTAAAATGGGAAAGTCTAGTTTTAAAAGTAAAAACTATCAGTCTGAAGATATTTTGGAAATTGTGCATACTGATTTATGTGGACCTATTGGAATTGAGAGCTATACCAGAGAAAAATTCTTTATTCTCTTTGTTGATGATTACTCTAGAATGATGACTGTTATGTATTTAAGAGAAAAGTCTGAAGCATTTGAGAAGTTCAAATGGTATTTAGCAAGAGTAGAAAAGGAAACAGGAAAAAGAATAAAATGCTTGAGATCAGATAGAGGTGGTGAATTCATCTCCCATGAATTCAATAATTTCTGCATTGAAAAAGGAATCAAAAGATAGGCATCAACCCCAAGAACTCCTGAGCAGAATGGAATAGACGAAAGAAGGAACAGATCTATCATGGACTGTGCAAGGACTCTAATGATTGAAAAGAACATTGCTATGAAATACTGGAAGGAAGCTATCATCACTGCAATTCATACCTTGAACCGAGTACAGCTGAGAAAAGACACATTCAAGACTCCGTATGAGCTATGGTATGGTTACAAACCAAATGTAAGTTACCTAAAAGTATTTGGTAGTAAATGTTACATCTTAAAAGAATCTAGAAAAGGAAAATTTGATGTAAAAAGTGATGAAGGAATATTTTTGGGATTTTCTTGCAAAAGTAAGGCATATAGATGTCTAAATTTGTCTACTCACAAAATCATAGAAAGTGCACATGTGAGAATTGATGAGTTTGTAGAAAAGACTAAAGAAGAAAGCAAAAAGGAACCAGAGGATTACAAAAAATTTGTTTACATCGAACCTGATACATTGCCAGACACATATAAGGAAACTACATCTACCGAGCCCAGTACAGTAACCGAGTCATAAGAAGAAGTTCAGACCGAGTCACAAAGTACCGAGTCTCAGTCTGGAGCTACTGAGCAAGTATCTACTGAGCTCGAGCAACCTGAACCTGAAGATGAAGAAGATGACAATGTAACTCATTCAAGAAGCAAGCAACCTATATTAGCCAAGTACGTCAGAAAGCATCATAAACCAGATCATATTATTGGAAACAAATCAGATGGTACTATGACAAGAAGTAAACTAAAAGGTACATGTTTATTTGCTGATTTTGAACCTAAAAATGTCAAAGATGCATTGGAAAATGAAAGTTGGATTGAGGCTATGAATGAAGAAATAGAGTAAATAGAGAAAAATAAGACATGCACTCTTGTACCTAGGCCTAAAGATAAAAATGTAATTGGGACAAAATGGGTATTTAGAAATAAGTTGAATGAAGATGGTCAAGTATCAAGAAACAAAGCAAGATTGGTATGTAAAGGATATTCTCAAGAAGAAGGAATAGATTATGGAGAGACTTTTGCTCCTGTTGCAAGATTAGAAGGTGTGAGGACTTTAATTGCATATGTAGCACATAAAGGATTTAAGGTATATCAGATGGATATAAAATTTGCATTTCTCAATGGTATTCTTGAGGAAGAAGTCTACATTGAGCAACTTGAAGGTTTTATTGATCCAGACAAAAGTGATATGGTCTGCAAATTACACAAAGCATTGTATGGTCTGAAACAAGCTCCTAGAGCATGGTATGAAAGATTACATAACTATCTTACTCAGATTGATTTCAAAAGAGCTAATGAAAATAGTAATTTATAGATCAAAGAAGGATCAGATAACAAAATTGTTTTGGCAGAAATATTTGTGGATGATACTGTGTTTACAAGAAATGATGATCAGTGCAAAGAATTTTTAGAGCATATGAACAAAGAATTTGAAATGTCTATGTTTGGTCAGATAAAAATTTTTGTTGGACTTCAGATTCAGTAGAACAAAAATGGTATCTACATTACTCAATCTAAATATATCAGGGAAATACTTAAGAAATTTGGTATGGAAGATTCAAAACTAGTTGGTACACCCATGTGTACTGGACTGAAGCTTACCAAAGATGATGATTCAAAAGAAGTAAATCAGACCTTATACAGATCAATGATTGGAAAATTATAGTATGTAGTACACACAAGGCCTGATATTGCCTTAGCAGTTGGTATAGTGGCAAGATTCTCGGCTAAACCCAGAGAAAATCACATGATGGCAATCAAAAGAATCTTGAGGTATTTAAGGGGAACTGAAGATTATGGCTTGTGGTATAAATTTGGAGGCAATCTAGATTTAAAAGTGTTTACTGATGCTGATTGGGTAGGAAACACTGATGACAGAAAGAGTACAAGTGATGGAGCATTCTTTCTTGGCAAGAGGTTAGTATCTTGGACTAGTAAAAAGCAAAACTGCACATCCCAATCCACAACAGAAGTAGAATATGTTGCTGTAGTAGTAAACTGCTCTAATATTGTATGGTTTAAAAAACTTTTGTAAGGCATGAAGGTTGAGATCAAAGAACCAGCTATTATGTTTTGTGATAATACAAGTGCAATAAATATTTCAAAGAATCCAGTAATGCATTCCAAAACCAAGCACATTGCAATTAAATATCACTTTGTCAAAGAATTGGTGTAGGACAAGGAAATCAGATTGGAATATATTCATACAAAAGAACAAATTGCAGATATCTTCACCAAGCCACTACCTAAGGATGCATTCTTGTATCTAAGAGGAAAGTTAGGGGTCACTACCCTGTCTGAGGTTCACTAAATAAAGTTTTAGTGATGCATCAACCAAAACATGTTGAAGATCAATCAGTTGATGCAGCATAGTCAGGGAATCATTGCATATGAATTGGTACATAAGGTACATTGATATTTACCGAAACTGTGTAAGTTGTCTTTGGCATGTGTTGTCAAAGAGGGAGAGTTTGCTGTCATTTCAAGAAATTTCTAAGAAGAATAATTTGAGAAGTTAAGAGGGAGAGTTCTCAGTTAGAGAAAGAAGTTTGAAGATGATGGGAATCAGAATAAAGCTAAGGATATCTTTCTTACTCTAGGTTTCTCTGTGAAATTTCATTATGCTATGACATGTTGTGTTGCCATCAATGCCAAAGAGGGAGATTGTTGGATACAATTGTTTGAAGGACATTGTTGGATTAGCTATGTGTTGTCTTTGATGTCACACAAATGTCATATCAATTATCATTCTCAGTGTCTACCGAGTTCAGTCGGTCAGCTAAGTGATTCTCAGTGTCTACCGAGTTCAGTCGGTCAGCTAAGTGGTTCTCAGTGTCTACCAAGCTCAGTCGGTCAGCTAGGCGGTTTTTAGTGTCTACCAAGATCTCTCGGGTGTCAAAAGGAAACATGATAGGGAAACAGTGTTAACCGAGGCTCCTTGGTTATCGATGGAAAATTAGTGGTTACCAAGCTCTCTTGGTCTCCAAAGGATGTTGCAGAATTCGCTTTGGTTACCGAGTTCACTCGGTCACCGAAGGAAATCTTTTCAGAATTAATGTTTACCGAGCAAGGTCGGCCCTTCAAAGGATTTTGTTGTTACAGTTTGTTTATCCAAGCTGACTATTATAATAATTTTTAGTGCCAACTTGAAAATCTAAATGTTAATTAAAATGGCATATATATATAGAAGGTCAAGTGGTGAATAAAAGATATACAACATGCATAAATCATTTTGAAGAAAGGTATGTGCAAATTTTGAAGGATGGTTAGATATCCTTGAGGAGCAGCAAAGATTTATTTGATCAGTAAGGATCTAGTGAAGCAGAATAGAGATCTATATTTAGCAATTCAGTTGCAGGTCATTTCATTGTTACTCTCTTACAATTGTAGCAGTGATATCAAAATCTCTTAACCGAGTTGGTTTAACAACCATTTTGTAAATCCTCTAACAAGGTGACAGTTCTATTGAATTGTTTCAAGACCTCTTACAAGGCCACTCCTAGCAGGGTGATTAAATCCTCTAACAAGGTCACACCTAACAGTGTGTTTTGTAACCTTTTACCGGGTTGGCTTCTAACCAGGCATCACTTCAGAAGAGTGAAAAATAGTAACTAGTTACATTGGTGGTTTTTCCCATATTGGGTTTCCATGGTAAATCTGGTGTCTCTTGTGTTCATGTTATTTTCTTTATTCATGTAAGTTAATCAGTGATGAATGCTTAAGAATAGTTTAATTATTACACACTTCAAGGATCAAGTTTTAGCATTTCTCTGTATATTTAGCAAGTGGCACGGTAAATAATTTGTTAAGATATTTAAGGGATCAGTGGTAATATTTTTGTTGTTAACTGATTCACCCCCCCTCTTAGTTACTGCATCTATATTTCCAACACCAAATATCTTGCAAAGGCTTGAAGAACTGGAGAGGGAAGAAGGGCTTAGGATGGTAGCTGAGGGTGATGAGGATGATGAGATTGGGGAAGTGGAGTTGAATCCTGATGAAAAGGAAGTTCTGGCTATAATTAGGAAGAAGAAGAAGATGCTTATCATCGAACACAAGTTGAAGAAGAGTATTGCAAAGAGCATGCATACCGTACTAAGGAAGTTTGTCAAGAACAAGGAATATGGCTTAAACAGAATGGGAAGACATCTTTCTAGCTTGGGCTTGGATCCTTTGAAGTTTGGTCATTGTAGATAAAATATACAGATCTATCTACTGATGCAAAATTAACTTCTTTAAGCCTTACCCTTGTTGTTTTAAATATATCATTTGGGTATGCACATAGGTCATAGGAATTGGGGTACGCATAGTTCATTTATGGGATTTTTCTTGGGAAACTAATTGCTCATATGTCATCTACATTATTATGAAGCTAATTGCTAAAGGATCCAGGCCCAGGCTAGAAAGATGTCTTCCCAAACACATAAAAACATGCACATAAACATGACAACTAAGAAACATAAATGTAGATTTCACAATAGCTGAGAAACATAATTCTAGGCATCATGGTCACAATTTTTTGGAGACAACATAATTGAGTTGTATACCCAAGTGATGGAGAGAAACTTCTGCACCTCCAATTCCAAATTGAATACATTTATGTTGGAGGACCTTGTATTCATGAGCAACATATGTAGTCAACTTGGAATCAGAGGTGCAGGAGTTTCTCTCCATCGTCTGGGTATACAACATAATTGAGTTGTATACCCAAATGATGCAAAGCAACTACTACTCCTCTGGTTCTAGAGGAGTAGTGGTTGCTTTGCATCGTCTGGGTATACCACTCAATTATGTTGTCTCCAAAAACTTGTGACCATGATTCCTATACATTTATGTTTCTCAGCTGTTGTGTCCCAGGACCCCTTATGAACCTTTATGACCCCTAAGAATACACATCTTAGAGGTCTTAAAATGTCATAAAGGGTCATAAGAGGCTCCTAGGAGGGGCCAGATGAGCTTCCACCTTCACGTGGTTGGCCCTATTAAGTAGAGAATGTTAAACTATTCTTGAAACAAAGAGAAGTTCAATAATTTAAGGTCTCAGTCCATGGAGATGGTGAAAAATGACGGGAATCAATGCTGGAGAGTTTTTAGATACTGAGAAGACATATATGTAGTGGAGGCTAGAAGGGATTTTTGTGGAGATTTTCTAGAGAGGGTTTCTAGATTGAGTACTAGTGCAGAGATGATGATTCAGTACTACATCTATAAAACCTTCACAAATATCCATTTTTTTTCCTCCACTCATACCTCTTCTTAGAATCTAGAAACTTTGGATACTGTTTCTCATCCATGCATGAAATGTGCTAGTGATCGTATAAAATTACTTTTGTGAGACTGGGATCAATTATGAGAAGGTAAACAACAAGATAATTTTATTGTATCTTTCATTTCTTTTATCCATTCATATTTTCTACCTTCTCTTATATTGGATATTGTGCAATGTACATAAAGGCAAGGCGGTGATTATTCTTAACGATTGACAGGTATAAGTCTTCCAGCCCTTACCCAGTAGCTAGGACTAAAGATAGCAGAGCTCAACAGACCATCATAGTTGGTCTCCATCCTTGGTCCATATATTGACAAAACATTTTACATTTTGTTAGCTCATCAAATGCGGTGATTTGAAAGAATTTAATGGATGATATTTTCATATATAACGTATATTATTTTAGTTTGATGGTGAACAAATTTATCTACTTCACGCACTTGTATACATCGAGCATAGCCATAAAGAAGCATCCCCTCTTGTGGCTTGAGTAATGTAGGCCATGGGAGGACATGCTTCTTTATGGTTGTGCTTGTAGTATACAAGTGTGCGGAGTCGATAAATTCATGCAACGTCAACTTAAATAATATACATTATCATAAAAATATTCTATTAAATTATTTCAAATCCCCTCATTTGATGAGCTAATGAAATGTAAAATGTTTTGTCAGTATATGGACCAAAGACAGAGACCAACTATGATGGTCTCTTGAGCTTTGTTATTTTTACTATGCTATTTCGTTAGTTTTTCAACATGTAGTAATCTCTTTTTGACAGAAGAGCTATTCCTCCTATGGCTACTTGTGTCAGAACTTGATTACATATCATCAGACATTCCATAGGTAACCATCGGTGGGACCCCAGTCTGATAGATGGGTGCGATGGGACGGCTATACCTCTGAAAGGTACTCCTATCAGAGATCTACTGAATATTTGTCGCCTTTCCGATTGATGAAATATTGTAAGAAGAATTTTTTGACAGATCGGTCACATAGTAAAATTTCTATTTATGTGGCCAATTCTGACAGGTACTGATGTTGGAATACTGATAGTTATCACTTATGTCACCATTTCCAATGCAAAAATGCTGACAAATAGATGTGTCGTAGTTTTGACAAATGGTTGTTGAAAATCTGACAAATGGCCGTCAAAATTTGGCCTCAAATGTACTAGTGTGAGTAGCAACTTCTCCTTTTCTAATCTTTCATCTAATTATGTCAACAACATTCTTATTCCATACTCATCTAATTTGTCTCCCTCTTACTGTATTCATCTCCATGATGTTCTCATTCCTTTGATCTTCTCCCTCTATGACATATACTGAATACCTTCAGTCTTCTTGAATTTATGTAACTCATCGCTCTCTTTGTCAATTGACTTATTCTCCTCTCAATATTATCCCTCTTTCTCTTCTGATTGAATTTCTTGGTTTTATCCCTCATTGACAATAATGCCAAAGAAACATAAACATCTCAGATATACCTCAAGTATATAGATTTTAAATTGCATTCATAAACATCCCTTCTCAAAACTTTAGGCTTCACCTAAAGAGTAAAAAACTAGCATCAACTCACAAGATAGATATTCTATTGAGTGCTTGAATTGATGTAGTGTGCATCTTTCCTTAATGTACATTGGATAGGTAAAGAATCCCTATCTTACCTCAGAGATGTTGTAAAATCAAGACCATCCTATAGAGAATATATATGAGGCTATACTGAAATAGATTACCATTGTGATTGATCTTTTCACCAGCCATCGATATGCATTTATATCCTTTGAATAGTCATGTCTTGAAGAGTCATGACCATACGTAGCTTATGCTACGTAGGGTCATGACCCTTCATAACCGATTGTTAATATTAACTACATTGTAACATATACAATTATCAAATGATCTTAATATATCTATCTATATATATATATATTACCATATCTGATCATAGCTATATCTTAACACTCCCTCTTAGCAAGAGAGGATCTGACTAGGTGTCATCACAATCCCTGACTTATTTAGAACTAGATTTTAGTGATAACTAAAACATAACTTCATATCAAGATATCTGACATAGCTCGGGACATTAATATAATGTACTCAATAGAAGAGTTATCACAATCTCTGACCAATTCAGAAGTAGATTTAGCAATAACAATCAAGATATCTGGCACAATTCGGGACAACAAATTAATGTAGTCTAATCTTGATTCATATGTTGTTATAATCCCCAACCAATTCAAAACTGGATTTAACAATAACAATCAAGATATTTGGCACAATCTGGGACAAATTAATGTAGTCTAATCTTGATTCACATGTTGTTATAATCCTTGACCAATTCAGAACTAGATTTAACAACTCCAAAAATTCACTATCAGGACTAGTAACTACAATACATAGTCATACCTGACACTAGGTTAAGCTATTGTCTAAGTCGTCACCTAGAAATAGTAACCCAACACATATGAAAGATCATCACCTTTCATAATATAACACAAAATTAATGGGCCCATAAAGTCACACATATGACATCCACCTTGACTCTTCTTAGAGGGTGGATCCACCATGGCTCATCCCAAAGAGTGGAAACCAAGACTTCCCCCTTAGACTTGTCTATCAAAGATAAGAATCATTTAAGATACAAAATGATGGATCATTGAAGCTGAAACCTTCTTTTCAGCTAAGGCTTTAGCCCTCAACATACCAAGGTTATCTAAAAGTACACAACCTTCTTTCTAGCAAGGGGTTTGGTAAGAATATCGATCATTTGTTCTCCACTGAATTGCATTTGTTTGTACTATCTCATCATCTTGGTGGATTTGTATGAACAAGATCCTAGAGTGCCAACTTAATTTGATCTTCTAGCTTCTCCCTCTGACATATAGCCTTCTCACATGGTAATAATCATAATTCTCTGCTACAATTTCTTGATTACTAGTGAACCAACAAAACATGGTCTACTCCCTCTGAATCAAGATCCTCGAATGTCTATTAATGCAGATCCTTTAGCTTCTCCCTTTGTCACAAAGGCATACATTGTTTATATAATCAACTCAGTGTCACTACAGGATGTCACTTCATACCTTCCTTCCTAAGAGAATAGTCTTAATAGTCATAAGGTTATGTCAGCTAGCATAAGATGCATTTTTATCTTTTCCAAGGCCACAACATTAACACTCCCTCTTGGACTTGAGGGAAGATAATAAAGACCTCTAGTATGATGTTCATCTCAATGAGTTGTAGTCTCATGATGTATGAATGCCTTAATCAGGGATTCTATCCACGTGCATCTCATTGGTGATTCTATCCATGAGTTCCCACTGCTATAATCTCAGAATTGTTTTACCTTCAATAGTGAACTCCCTCTCAATCAATATGATCGAGTATGTCCAAGTTGACTAAATCATTTGTTTCCTTAGAAGCTAATTTTCCCAACTTTTTGACCTTTCTGAAGATGTTAGAGATAGATTACAAATAGTTCATAAAGCTAAACTATCCTGAACATAAAAAATGATAGAAGCATACAAAATTTATTATTTAATGAATTAAAAATTGCAAATTCATATGGATTAATAAAACATGAGATACTTATCTTTTCAAATATTTCCTTTTGTAAGGTGAGCCCATGCACTATGTTAGCGCTATTTGTTACTTTCAATGGTGATGGAATTTGTCTTTGAGGCAATTTGTTAAATAGTTCACATATGCGGTCTTGCCGGTAGGGCAAGGATAAAATAAATAGAGGTTTCTTTATGTGAGATTGAACCCATTGTAGAATTTTTGAGATCAATGATATGTTAGCTGACTTCTCGATGGGTCCAACAACTTTATCTTCAACCGGATGTGATTAATGACATGTGTTGTGATTTGATGCTACACAGGGATGCTACATAGCCATCTATTGTGTAACATCTACTAGCCACAACTAGAATTTAGCTATCAAAAACAAGCATGAGAGTGTGGGTTGGTACAAGGCATACCAACGCATGGAGGAATGCACACATTCGACAATGGAATGCACACAATTGCATGGAGAATCACTTCCATTTCTTTCTTTGGTCCAACATCCATCTGACCCGACATACCTACTATATACCTATTCTAGATTTGACACAGCCATGGAACACATTCATAAAACGTAAGAAAATCAATATTAAAGAGAGATCAGGACTAGATTCTGAGGTCTATTGTCCCCTTTATCAGCAAATACATTTCTAAAATGTTGCAATTGTTGCAACCACTTCATCATACACATTGTGTGCATCTCTGTAGAATCATCATATTCATGGGATGCCATATTCATTGAGGCATTCTGTCAAACCAGTTACACTCATGGATGAATACCAATAGACTGTGATACACAAGAGACCATATTTCTTAGCGGCATTTGGTCAAAAAATTAAATTGTGTTGTCTTCAATTCAACATTTTACCTCGAGTGCCAACTAGCTGTATAATGCCTATATCATCTGAAAAAACCTTCACCTATTTGTGCCATGATGGATTTAATTTGTCCCTAGGATTTTATTTCACAAAGAATGATTGAAGGCATTCGGTGGCATGTCTACTATTTCATATGTGTTGTCTATGTTCTAGATTGACATTGTTGATAGCTGTCTCTAGTATGGCACTAAGAAATCTGCTAAGGTTAGCTTCTATCGCTTATAGAAATGAGAATCTTGTTGTTCTTGATCTGTACTTTATGAGTATGCAAATGTCTCCAATATCACTTATAGCAATAAGGTAATTGTTGCTTCTGATTTGGCTCTATACATGTGTGCAACTTATGAGTTGTTCCTGATAGCAACTTGGATTACATCCCATCGATTTATGCGAAGAAGGAAATTTCTCTAAGAGAGCGATCCAATATGGATGAAATAAATAAGAAATGATTTGATTAGTGAGTCCCTCTAATTTTTGGAATTATGTTTTGTTCTATTTCTTCTACAGGTAGTTTTATGAAATAGTTTGCAGACTTTTTGGGTAGAATGAGTTTATTGCAGGTCTTTATTAATTTACATAGGGAGATAATATCCAATTAATAAAGTATAGAGTTTCCCAACTTGTGATCTATTTGTAGTAACACTTTCCTTCAACCTCCGACTCATGCTAGGATCTACCCAAATCTATTAATGATCTGATTTATCTTTAGGCCTCAATATAGTCTTTTCAATTCCTAGTGACAAGGGACGATGCTTAGCTATAGATATTTCTACCAAACTTATTATCTTCCCTCTACGCACCTAGCTAACTATTAGTGCCCACATTCTATATAAAATGCTATCCCACACCCTTTTAGGCATAGCTATGAAATTAGTAGTAACTCATGTTTGATGGTAATTCCTTATTTGATGCCAGTCAATACGGGTAATATCTTACTATCTCCTCTTTTATGCTTTCCTCCCCTTGTTTCTTTCCTGATTCCCTTTAGATTGCAATAGAATGGCACTATGTATATGGATGATATAATAATCAGTTCCTTGTCTCAAGGAATTACACTAGTTTTTATTCATGCCAAAGCCATGCAGCAAAAAAATAGAGTATTGTTGGAAATGCTTGTTCAATTATACTGCATCTAGGTTCTTTGAAAAGTAAGGCAATCTGAAACTGGTGTGATTGGGGTAAGAAGCTATATCATAGGAGGATCTTGTCTTCATACTTTCTCTTTAAACAACTAAAATTGGTGCCTTGAAACCACTGATTGCTGCCAATAGCAAGTAACCAATTCAAAAGGGGCAGCGTTGGTATTAAGAGAGATCACTGTTGCAAATTAAACCATTACAAGTATGTGAATTCTTTTCTTTCCTTCTTCATGCCAAATTCCAGGTTGTGCCTCTATATCACCAAAGTATTACTTCAATACTTGACATATTTATTAAAGATTCATTATTTTATTATACTTTAATAAATATCACAGTCCGAGCCAATGAATCACAATATATAAGGAGGCGATAAAATTAAACTTCAGCAATATGCAAACTTCTTGAGCAATCATACTTGTGAATGATTTTTCCTAATCCCTCAAGCTCTATTGATATTACCATTCAACAATAATACCAAATGAATCTCTGATATGAATATAGATCATTTGTCTGTATTCTAGATTTTGTTAAGGCATTTTAACAAACGCTTTACACTTGTTGTCTCTGCATTGCTACGTTCTCATTCCAAAGCCTTTGCAACAAATCTATTTAGTGTTGTTGTTGCTAGCTATGATTCCACGTCCTGTGTTCATATCTACCATGACATCTGGTAGAACACCCTATTTCAAAGCATCCAATTGAGGCTTCTATGTTTTGATGGATGTCGATAACATGATTCGATGCTATCATTTATGTGGACCAAGAAGATATTTGGAGAAATCCGTTGGAGTGCATTGATAAAGATTTGATATTTTCTGCTAAATACGATCCATACAATTGCTGCAGTTCTAACTAGCTGAAATTTAATTAATAATATTTGGGGAGTCTTCTCGATAGCTGAACATGTGTTAGAAATATGTGCACTTCATATTTATTGAATTTTTACACCAGCCAATTATATTTTCTTGGAACTTTTCAAATCCGCGCTGCCATTGATTGCTTGTGAATATATTTTATTCTCTTATAGGTTAAGCTCTGATACCATGTTGTAAAATCAAGACCGTCCTATAGAGAATATATATGAGGTTGTACAGAAATAGATTACCATTTTGATTGTTCTTTTCACCAACCATCGATATGCATGTATATCTTTTGAATAGTCATGTCTTGAAGAGCCATGACCATACGTGTCTTATGCTACGTAGGGTCATGACCCTTCATAACCGATTGTTAATATTAACTACATTGTAACATATACAATTATCAAATGATCTATATATATATATATATATATTATATATATATATATATATGTGTGTGTGTGTGTGTGTGTGTGTGTGTATATATATATATATATATATATATATATATATATATATATATATATATATATATATATATATATATATATATATATATATATATATATATATATATATATATATATATATTACCATATCCGATCGTAGCTATATCTTAACAGGAGATACTCAAAAGCATCTTTCGGTAATAGTTTTGTAAAGATATCAACTATTTTCTCCTTAGAATTCACATATTCCAATGTCACATGCTTATCTTGTACTTGCTCTCTCAAGTAGTGATATTTGATAGATATATGCTTAGTCTTAGAGTGCATCACCAGATTCTTTGATATGTTAATAGCACTAGTATTATCATAATAAATAGTAATAGGATTAGTAATCTCTTCATGCATACCTTCTAGTAATAATTTGATCCATACAATATTTGAAAAATTCATAGTTGTTGCCACAAACTTAGCTTCAGCGGTAGATTGTGAAATACAACTCTATTTCTTACTTAACCATGTCACTAGCCTTTCTCCTAAAAAAAAAAATCTTCATCACTAGTGCTTTTCCTGTCATCAATATTTCCTGCCCAATCAGCATCAGTATAAACTTTAAGATCAAAATTACCTTTTCTTGTGTAGAATAGACCAAAATATTTAGTCCCTTTCAAATATTTGAATATCCTTTTAACTGCAGACAAATGTGTTTCCTTGGGATTTGCAAAAAACCTTGCAACAATACCAATTGAATGTTCAATGTCAGGTCTACTATGGACCACATACTATAACTTACCAATCATGGATTGGTAAAGTGTCTCATTCACCTCCTTAGTATCATCTTCTTTTGACAATTTATAACCAGTAGCCATTGGTGTTCCAACTAGTTTAGAATATTACATATTGAATGTTTTCAGGATCTCCTTGATATATTTAGATTGAGTCATGTATATCCCATCCTTAACTTGTTGTATTTGAACTCCAATGAAGAATTTGATCTCTCCTATCATAGACATCTCAAATTCCTTTCTCATCTCCTCAGCAAAAAACTTAGACATTATCTCAATACCACCAAATATAATATCATCAACATCTCAGTAATCAAAATTTCATCATATTTATCACATTTCAAGAATAAATTGATGTTATCACTAGTCCTTTCAAATCTAATTTTAACTAAATAAGAGTGTAGTCTTTCATACCATGCTTGAGAAGCTTGCTTCAATCCATATAAAGCTTTATGCAATTTGTAGACCATGTTCTTATTATCTTTGTCAAAAAATCCATCAGGTTGTTCAATGTAGACTTCTTCTTCAAGTATTTCATTCATAAATGCATATTTAACATCCATTTGATAAAATTTAAATCATTTTTAAGTTGCATAAGAAAGTAATATTCTAACTCCTAATCTAGCAACAGGGGAAAAAGTTTCACCATAGTCAATTCCCTGCATACCCTTTGCAGACTAGTCTAGCTTTGTTTCTGATCACATCTCCTTTATCATTGAGTTAATTTCTAAAAATTCATTTATTACCTATCACATTTTTATCCTTAGGTCTTGGTACCAGTGACCATGTATTATTATTTTCAATCTCTATCTCTTCTTTGATAGCATTCATCCAATCTTCATTCTCTAGTGCATCATTTACCAAACTAGGCTCAAATTCATAAATCAAACAAGTTTTATCTCTTAACTTACTTCTTGTCAATACTCTTGCATTCTTGTCTAGAATTATTTTGCTTGGTGAGTGGTGTCCCCTCACATACTTTTCCAATACAAGTTCAGTAGCTTATCCAACATTTATTTAATCTCTCAGTGGAAGCTCATTTTGGTCATCAATTCCTCTTGGTTGCTTCTCGGTTGTGTCAACCAAATTGCCATCTTGTACATAAACAAATCTATCATAGTCATCAAGTTCCTTTTTGTTATCCTCTTCATTCTTTTCTGCAAATTCATCAACTCTTACATTTGCACTTTCAACTATTTTGTTAGAATCCTCGGTTAAAGATTTATATGCCTTACTCTTTGAAGAATAACCATGAAATATTCCTTCATCATATTTAGAATCAAATTTTCCATTTCTAAAAGCTTTCAATACATAACACTTACTTCCAAAGATTTTGAAATAACTTACATTTGGTGTTTTTCCAAACCATAATTCATAAGGTGTCTTGTTTGTACCTTTCTTCAACTATATTCAATTAAGTGTGTAAACTACAATGCTTATAGCTTCCCTCCAAAATGTTTGTACAATCTTCTTATCAATCAACAAAGTCCTAGTACGGTCAACAATAGATATGTTTCTTCTCTTAGATATCCCATTTTGTTGTGGAGTCCTCGGTGTAGACACTTGCCTTTTAATTCCATTATCATTACAGAAGATAGTAAATTCATCATAGATAAATTCACCTCCTCTATCAGATCTCAGACACTTCAGTTGTTTACCTTTTTCTTTTTCAACTCTAGCCTTATACCACTTAAACATTTGAAATGCATCAGATTTTTCTTTTAGAAACATATGACTGACATCACTCTTAAAAAATCATCAACAAAAAAAAATAATATCAATTTCCGTAATAGCTTTGAACTTTCATAGGATCAAAAAGGTCAGTGTGAACCAATTCCAAAATACTACTAGTGGAATAAGATTTTCTTAAAAAACTTGACCTGGTCATCTTACCAACTTGACATTCCTTGCACATAGCTTTATCTAGTTTGCCTAATCTCGGTAGACCTATTACTCTATTCTTATTACTCACTTCAATCATGTTATCAAAATTCACATGACACAGTCTCTTATGCCATAACCATACATCTTCACTTTTAGAAAATAAATAATTTTTTGCATCAGTATCAAGATAAAATAGATTACTTCTTGATTTTCCTCTAGTTCCAATCAGATCTCCATCAGCACCATGGATCTTAACTTTTTTGTTCTAAAATTCCATTCGGTGGCCAGTATTGTTCAGTTGTGCAACACTCAATAGATTATAGTTCAGTCCTCTAGCCCAATATGCATCATTACATTGTATTTTCTCATTCAATACAATAGATCCATTACCTTTCATAAGGCATGGAGCATCATTTCCAAATCTGACAAATCCTCCATCATATTCTTTTATGTTCTCAAACTTATCAATATCACCAGTCATATGGTGTGAACAACCACTATCAATAATCCAAGGGTATGGTTTACTTACAAGTGAAATAAGTTCTTTTTCATCTTCAACCTTTTCTTCATCTGATTCTTCCTTTACTACAACAAAAAAAACTTCATAACCTTCCTTGATATCATCAAATTCATCATTAGTTATACCTTCCTCAACTAGGTAGCAAGACTTCTTTCCTTTGTCCTTAAAATATCTGAATCTTCGGTATCGATTGTCTCTTAAATATCATTCTTATTATTTATGTCATTGTCAATACATATAGATGCAATATGTCCAATCTTATTACAATTGAAACATTTCAATGGTAACTTACCTTTGTACTTTCCTTTGCCTCTAGGTGGTCAATTAGCCAACAGTGCTTCAAATTTTTCTCTCTTTCTCTTCAGTCAGAATGTTGTCATACTCAATTCCATGTGAACCTATATGATTATCTCTTTCTTTTTTGGACGTTCCAAATCTCATTGATGACTTGAAGGCTATCTCAATAATCGGTAGACTATTATCATAGTTACTCAACTCAAATGCAGTCAAATTTCCAATTAGGGCTTCAAGAGTAACAATATTATTCGGTATAGATCTCAATTCCTGAATTAAAAATACTCTAATATCATACTTAGAAGAAAGAGTTCTCAATATTTTACTTACCACTTCTTCATTAGTCAATGATCCTCCAACACCTTTGATGGCACAAACTACTTTGATTCTGCCACTGTATTGTGTGATGTTCTCATCATCTTTCATTCTCATCTCATCATATTTTCCTCTCAAGTTGTCAACCTTAGATTGTTTCACATGTTGATCTCCTCCATAGATAAGTGTGAGTGTGTCACATATCTCTTTTGAATTAGTACAATATTTGATATCATTGAATTCAACATCAAATAGAGAAGAAGCAATCTCTATCATAACTGAGTTATGTTCCTACTTTTCTTTCAACTCATCAACTATCATGGGTCAAGTGGCCAGTGAAGTGTAGTCTTTTTGCAGAAAGTTCAGGGAATGTTCTCCAATCCCAGATAGATACAACTTCATTCTATTTTTTCATGTTGAGAAACTTTCATTGTTCAACTTAGGTACCTCTCTCCTATACATCTTTGGATCTTTTACTCAAGTCTTTAAATTTATCTCTTTAGAGTACTCAACCCTGATACCAATTGTTGGATTATGGAGAGGAGGGGTGAATCAGTAATCTTGATCACAATAACCTTAAAATGTGTATCTCTATTTAACTCAGTAACTACTTGGTAGATACATAGTTTTTTGTTTATTGACATAAGTAAATAAACTATATCAATCAGTAACTCATTCGCGCAAATCATTCACAATGTTTGCAACAAATATTTAACATGGAAACCCAACTTTGGGAAAAACCACTGTGGGAATTGTCACCCACTAAGAAATATACTCTTCTAAAGTATGCCAGGTTAAGAGCCAATTTGGTTAAAGATTACAAAACACATTGTTTGGTGTGACCCGGTTAAGGGATTAACCTTAGATCTGTTAGGATCTTCACCCTATTAGGAGTGGGCTTGTTAAGGGGCTTTACACACTCTTTTTGGAATGTCAACTTTCTCAAGGATTTACAATAAGACTTTTAAGTCCACTCTGTTAAGATATTTGACTGTTACAAATGATAGTAAGCAATAGTAATAAAAATGACCTATAGATGTGCAACTATATTTTCTCAATCAGATCCTTGTGCGCTCTTCAATCTTCATCTTCCACTGGCATCAACACTTCATCAAATCATTATTTTCCCACTCAAAATCTCTATGTTCCTTCACCTCTGCAATAGTCAGTAGCCCTTCAACTATTCAGTTTGTCATCCAATTATCCATAAAATATCATCCTTTATATAGACAATTTTTTCCTCTTAATCTCCTTTATTATGTTTTCCATTAATCAATCTTGACTTTTCAATTCATTATTCATTGGATCTGGATCTCGGTAACATGTTTCCTTTTCACCTAGGAACTTGAACTTTTCTTGAAACTTGTTCCACTTCTTTTTTCCATTTAGATCTAGCCATAGATCTCCATCTTGAATTTTCATAACCATAGATCTTTTGTAACTAACTTTCCTCATCATCATGATCATCCAAATCATCATAGAAAATCATTAAATGTTGATTCCATTCATATTTAATACCTTTCCTTTCTCATTGTTCTTCACTTAGAATTTTGGTTACAATGCTCGGTGCCTAAACCTTTCTGCTTTACCGAGTGACTAATTTTTTACCATTACCTTATCGATTGAATCTTCCATCTCAGTAGCTAGAACAACTTTACTTACTGAGTTGTCAAAACTTCATCACCATACTTTACCAACTTAACATACTCATATGTTAGGTAGAAAACAATTATACCAACATGATCAAATCATTGTCCAATCTGTATTAGTTTCCTATTTAAGTTCTAAAAATTGTCATTTCCTCTTCTCCTTAATGCATTCATCTTATATCATTACCAAATGATATGGAAACATAATATAAATCAGAAATCAATTACTTGGCATCAATGACAAGATTATAACGTCTGATCTAATCATTCTACTAACTGTATCATCTTAAAATGGAAGCACTACCATGTTAAGAGCATTTAGCCCTCTGGGTAAGTGGTTTGGGGTCATGTCAAGCACCTTGATCAGGTCTTTTCATGTATTTGGCTTTTCTCCCCACTTTCCACTTCTTTCCTGCACTTGATTTCTTCATTCTAGGTGAAATTAGGGTTAGGATATTAAGGATTCTACTGATTTTCCCTCTTCCATGGCTCTATTTTCTAGGTAGGATGTAGAAATAGATCCTCCTAGTCTTCATCATAGTAATCATAGGATTTTATGTCTGTCCCTGACATTCTGTCATATTTTGGCATCAGTTCTAGGTTTTTGGGCATCCTCGGGACCTCCTGACTTGATTCTGAGAAAATTTGGGACCAGGGTCAGATTCGAGGTCGAACCTGACTAGGTCAGGGTCACGCTCAAACCTGACTAGGTCAAGATCAAGCTCAAACTTTACTAGGTCAGGTCCAACCTTGACTTTGACCCCTTCCTTCAAATCTCCAATTTCCATGATTTCTGGGCATCAGGCTTTCGGGAGATTTATTTGCCTGCCTCTGAGTCGGCCATTTTGGGTTTCGGGATGGTAAATCCTCTAATTTCATTTAATCTAGGTATATTTTCTAAAGGTTAGGACCTAATTGGGATTTAATTCTCCAAGGTGGCCCCTCTAGAGGAGTGTGCCCTAGTTCACTATAAAATGAGGCCTTCCTCTCTCTTTTCACATCCACAATCAAGCAATTTCTCTCAAGCTCTCAAGGTGATCAAGCAAGCATCCATTCAAGCATTCAAGTTCTCTTCTCCATCCAAGTTCTCCATTGAAGATCAAGGATTCAAGCACTCAAGCTATTGAAGGGATTTGGTTCAAGCATTCAAGATTCACCATTCAAACCCTAGATCTAGCCATTATGATGGTGTGATCTTCCTTCAAGGTCCTTTGTTCATCTTCAAAATCCATTTCATTCTCTTATCAAGGTGGATTCCAAGCATACAATCATGGAGGTTTGATTTAAATTTATTATTTTGTTCAAGCTTTCATATCAATATACTTGTTTACATTCAAAATACAATTGCACATCTATTGAATTGCATAGCTTCATTGTTAGATCCTTTTCTACTACTTGCTAGAATTCCTATTTCAATTTCAATATTAAGGTTGATTCCAAACCGGGGTTTGACCAAGGCAAACCCCTCAAACAAACAACAAAAACCTTCCTTTTCTTGTAGGTACATGTGTGGAATTTCAGATCTGAGAGCAAATTTGGATACCCTTTTCGGCAAACTTCTGAGATCTACGAACATAATTCAAATCAGACTTCAAATAAAGAATGTAGTATTTGACCTTTTATGAGGGTCAAACCCAAGCTGAGCCATCTTGGAGAAAGATTTCTAGGTTTTCTCTATCTCGACATTTCCAGTCCAAGACAGGTTTCAAATTTTCCCAAAAGTGTACACAGACATCAGAATTCAACATTTTCCATATCTTCCCTAATTTGAGGTTAGTATTTGTATTTCAATTATTTCAGATTTCCAAACATATATATATATATCCTCCTCCATAGGGAAATATTGGATTTACTTCCTCTCTCTTCCATATTCTTCACAAAATTGATTCAATTTTGTATTAACCTTGTGGTTGATCAAATTGGATCTCTTCTTTGGGGAATTTGGGTTTGAGAATAGATCTCATATTTCCCCCTATACATTTGAATAGGGTTGAATCCATTTTACCTCTATTCATTTTGGTGAACCCGACAAGCTTACTCTCTTTCTTTTTGGTGTTAGATTGCCTTTTTAGATCTAGTTTATGCTCTTGCATTTCAAAATTCAAAAATACAAAAAAATCTATATATTCAATAAAATACAAAAATATTTTATGGCGATTGTTAAGATGATTTGGTGCATGGTTATGTTCTTTATCACTCTTCTTTTAGCATCTCTTTATAATATCTATGATGTTTATGAGAGTATCATTCACTTCCTTATGTTCATGATTCTTCACTTTGCTCTTTCTTATGCTTTTGTGAAGTTGACCGACACTAGTCTGCCTACATTTAAAACTTTTCTTCAGGATTTATGTGGTAGCCTTATTCATCTTTTGGATTATTTGAAGAATCGGGTAGATGACACACCATCTCCTAGTCATCCTAATCCTATCAATCCTAATCTTAATCCTAATCTTCCTATTTTGATACCTAATTCTCCATCTGTTAATCCTCGCTCTTCCCATACTTATGATGGGATCCAAGCTATCGTTCAGGATGTAGATGTACAATATTTCTTTGATTTACCTTCTCCTCCGATTCATGATGATATTAAAGGAAAGGGTAAAGAAACTTCTTCAAAACCTACTATCCCACCTTATACAACCTTTACTCATAAGCATGATAAACAATCACCTCCTATAGATGCTTTACATAATATGTACACTATTGGATATAATATGGTGACTAAACAAGGTTATAAGGGTTTAGGGTTAGGATTTAATGAGCATGGTATTAGGTTTCTAGTTCATATACCCCCTAAACCAGATATGTATGGTGTTGGTTGTTCGGAGTCTCACATTAAAGTAAGTGATACTAAACATCGTCCTCCTCTTCACCTTCTTCTCCCTACACCTATCCTAAATAACTCTACTACTCATCAAGAAATTGCTAAAAAGGTATATGTTGAGCTAATGAATTCCAAGAAATAAATCTTTAGACCTATGCCGATAGATGCTCTATAAACACTTACTTTCTGATTGTAAACATTTCAAGTCATACGTTAGAGAAAGAGCCACTTTAGGAATTATATCTCACTCTCGTGCAGTTTTACAATTCCTTCATAATTTTGATATAAGGGATTCTCCTCCTTTAGATATAATGTAGATGTTCTTTTCCTCTTGTCTCATGATTGGGGGGCAAGAGGTGTATCTTCATCCAGTCTCCTAGGATCCATTAGGCTTTTAGCATGTATATTATGTCTTGAGCTTAATTGGTATTCTTTCTCTCCTATTTTTCTATGGCTTTGCATTATATTTTTAATCATCCATAGACTCCATTTTCTTTTCAAGATATCTTTTCTAAGACATTTTTTTTGCAAAGACCTATCCCTTGTCTCTAGGGGGCAAGGTACCTCTTTCTTTCTTTTTTTGAGTAGGGAGTAGCTTTCCTTAGCTTAGTGGTATTTGTTTATATTATAATATTATTTCATCATATGGATAGATGTGTTGACTATAGATAACCTTCTTACATGAGAAGTTGTTGTCCTCAGTCGTCACTTCTTCTCTATGTTGCAAATTATGTTCTTTATAAACTCCTACCCTTGCTTGGTGTTAGAGTTGTTTCCCTCATTTTAAAGATTCCTCTTCCTCTTCTTTGTAGGGGTATTGATGATTGAATCTTCATTCCCACCTTTGAAAGCTGATATTTTATCTAAAGCACTCCTCTTTGGTGGCGGTCTTGTTGATAAGATCTCTTTCTTTGAGGATCTTTTTTTTTCCATGAGTGACATATCATTTTCATGATTATCTATACTCTTGAATGTAGGGGTCAATGTCCCTCGCTAAGGATATAGTATACATTATTGCTAAAAATGATATCTCCTTGCATTGTGAAGTAGGTATCCTCTTCCATCTTTGTCCTACATTTAGGGGGCAAGGATGCTATTTCCTTCTGTCTTTTCGGGATTCACCTTTTTCCTTGGGTAAGCAGTATTTATCTATTATGTGACATTCAATTATACGTGAAAATTTTGGTTTGCATTAAGGATCCACCTCCTTGATCATACCCTATTTTTATTATTTGAATTGGGTTTCCATGGTTGATATATCTCTCACCTTGGAAACTGAATAGTGTGTTATCCCTCATAAGGGTTACTTTCTTTTCACTTCTTGCATGATATCTCTTTACATTCATCCCTTCCATGGCCTCATAGGAGTTGTGACCCTCTTGGCTTGGACTAGGTTTTGTGTATGGATATTGTCTTGATGCTGAAGAAAGGCTTTATCCTTGTTCTTTTTCTTTCCTTAACATGACAAAATAGTATGTTTTTTCCATCTTAAGGAGGGGGGCATATATAGGGCCTCCCTTGTACTATAGTTTTCTATTTTTACATGCTAAATCTTGGAAGGTAATGTACATAAGTTGCTAAATCCTGAAAAGACATGCATTTATATGCTAAATCTTCCAATGGTAACACACATAAGTTGCTAAATCCTAAGGAGACACACATTTTTCAAATTTTTCAATATGCTAAATCCTCTAAAGGTAACGCACATAAGTTGCTAAATCCTGAAGGGACACGCATTTCCAATTTCAAATATGCTAAATCTTGGAAGGTAATGCACTTAAGTTGCTAAATCCTGAAAAGACACGCACTTATATGCTAAATCTTCCAAAGGTAACGCACATAAGTTGCTAAATCCTGAGGAGACACACATTTTATATTCATAGTGATACAAGAAGGTGGATCTATGGATATTCCAGGAAGTCATCAGAAGATGCATTAAAATTGCAAGCATAGTTTATGGGTGAACCTATTGGGCTCTCCCTCTAGGGTGATTCATAGTAAGGTGGGCATCTTACTGGGCGAGGTAATCACTTTCTCCTTTCTCTCTTTTCTGCTTTCATGCTAGTAGGACAGGATCATAAAGCTATGTTATTTATAGTGTTGCTCTTGTCTTTCTTATGTAAACATTTATGCTTTTATGATAGTTTTCCAAATATGATGTTAGTATGAGGAATATTTCTTAGCGAGGTTTCTTATGCTAATTGATTTGGGTTGTTTAGTGCTAACCCTTGTTCTTTTAGTTGTCTTGTTTCGCACCCTCATGCGTGTATGTTGAGTTAGAATCCTTAGCCTGGGGGATTGTGTCTCTAACTAAGTGTCATTCTATCTCATTTCAAATCCACTTGGATCTCCTCTTTCTTCTCATTTACCAAGAGTTTGCATCGAGTCCATACTCTTGCTAAAGTGGGGGCTTAATGTATCATCTTAAAATAGAAGCACTTCCATGTTAAGAGTGTTTAGCCCTTCGGGTAAGTGGTTTTGGGTCATGTCAAGTGCCTTGATCAGGTCTTTGCATTTATTTGGCTTTTCTCCCCACTTTCCACTTCTTTCCTGCACTTGATTTCTTCATTCTAGGTGAAATTAGGGTTAGGATCTTAAGGATTCTATTGATTTTCCCTCTTCCATGGCTCTATTTTCTAGGTAGGATGTAAAAATAGATCCTCATGGCCTTCATCATAGTAATCATAGGATTTTATGTCTATCTGTGACATTCTATCATGTTCTGGCATCAGTTCTTTTTTTCTGGGCATCCCCGGGACCTCCTGACTTGATTCTGAGAAAATTTGGGACCAGGGTCAGATTCAAGGTTAAACTTGACTAGGTCAGGGTCGAGCTTGAACCTAACTAGGTCAGGATTGAGCTTGAACCTGACTAGGTCAGGTCCAACCTTGACTTTGACCCCTTCCTTCAAATCTCCAATTTCCATGATTTTCAGGCATCGGGCTTTCGGGAGATTTATTTTCCCGCCTCTGGGTCGGCCATTTTAGGTTTTGGGATGGTAAATACTATAATTTCATTTAATCTAGGTATATTTTCTAAATTTTAGGACCTAATTGGGATTTAATTCTCCAAGGTGGCCCCTCTAGAGGAGTGTGTCGTAGTTCACTATAAAAGGAGGCCTTCCTCTCTCATTTTCACATCCACAATCAAGCAATTTCTCTCAAGCTCTCAAGGTGATCAAGCAAGCATCCATTCAAGCATTCAAGTTGTCTTCTCCATCCAAGTTATCCATTGAAGATCAAGGATTCAATCACTCAAGCTATTGAAGGGATTTGGTTCAAGCATTCAAGATTCATCATTCAAACCCTAGATCTAGCCATTATGATGGTGTGATCTTCCTTCAAGGTCCTTTGTTCATCTTCAAAATCCATTTCATTCTCTTATCAAGGTGGATTCCAAGCATACAATCATGGAGGTTTGATTTACATTTATTGTTTTGTTCAAGCTTTCATATCAATATACTTGTTTACATTCAAAATACAATTGCACATCTATTGAATTGCATAGCTTCATTGTTAGATCCTTTTCTACTACTTGCTAGCATTCCTATTTCAATTTTGATATTAAGGTTGATTCAAAACTGGGGTTTGACCAAGGCAAACCCCTCAAACAAACAACAAAAACCCTCCTTTTCTTGTAGGTACATGTGCAAAATTTTGGATCTGAGAGCGAATTTGGATACCCTTTTCAACAAACTTCCGAGATCTGTGAATAGAATTCAAATTATACTTCAAATAAAGAATGTAGTATTTGACCTTTTATGAGGGTCAAACCCAAGCTGAGCCATCTTGGAGAAATTTTTTTGGGTTTTCTCTATCTCGGCATTTCTAGTCCAAGACAGGTTTCAAATTTTCTCGAAAGTGTACACAGACATCAGAATTCAACATTTTCCAGATCTGCCCTAATTTGAGGTTAGTATTTGTATTTCAATTATTTCAAATTTCCAAACATATATATATCCTCCTCCATAGGGAAATATTGGATTTACTTCCTCTCTCTTCCATATTCTTCACAAAATTGATTCAATTTTGTATTAACCTTGTGGTTGATCAAATTGGATCTCTTCTTTGGGGAATTTGGGTTTGAGAATAGATCTCATATTTCCCCCTATACATTTGAATAGGGTTGAATCCATTTTAACTCTATTCACTAACATCTTGTATACCTCTGATATTGGTTGGTCTTCATCATCAAATCCATCGGATAATCAATCATCAGCATTATTATCAGTTATGATAACAATATTGATAATTGTCAATAAGATTACTATTAGAATGAGCCTACTGAAAAATACAAAAATGCATTGTGATTTGAAAGCCTATGTGGAGAGTCACTCAAAATGCAGAATGATGAGGTAAAAAAGGGAATAAGATAGTACCCTAGAAAAAGTAAGAATGAAAAGAATAGGAAACATATATATTCTAAGTCTATACTTTTCCCTAACAAAACTATGTACTTCCTTATTAACCTTAGCAACATGAAAAGCGATATCACAGCTATGAAATCCCATATTCATCATCTTCAAAAGGAGACTGGGATTCTTGGAAGGATGAATTTGGGGGAGAAGACCATGGGTCAATGCATTGATGAGTTGAAGGAGACAGCTGGCAGGGCTGGGGGGCTTTCTGCCTTTAATGATAAAATCATTACTATGGAGGAGAAAATTGAAGATGGCGAGGTGGTGAAAAATAGAATTGAAATAATGGAAAATAGATTGAGAAGCTGGAGAAAATGGTTGGTAATATTGTGGAGCAAAGCTTTTCCATTCTTAAGGCTTCGATTGAGCATGTAAAGATTCTGGTGGACAAAATGGACTAGGGGAAAGGGGAGCAGGTGAACATCGAGGTCAAGGAGGATCATGGTCCCAACAAGAGAACAAGATCAAGGTTCAAGAAGCTGGAGGATAATAAGAACAAAGACATTAAGGAGCTCAAAGCGTCCTCTTCCAACATGTAGATGTTGGCTGAACAGGCGGCAGACCTTATGAAATGTATTTAGACCGCTGGTTGATGTTCTACTATCCTTTTGCTGTCCTTTTTTATCTATTTTTTTTGTTTAAGGACTTGTTCATTTTTTTGTGTCTCTTTTTAGTCCTGGTGCATGGTTTCTACTGGAACTTTAATGCCTATCTTGTAATCTTGATGTAAAAGGTTTCAGGTCCTTTCAAAACCTGCTTTTATGTAATCAAAACAAAACTATGTACCATTCCTACTTTGAAATATTTTTCAGCATAACAATGTTTTAACTCATTAATTGGTTCAATATTAATGAATTCAAAAAAGTGAAAGGTTATAAAAAGAAGGTAAATAAAAAATGTGTATGGAGGGTAGAAATAATTTTCCAAGAAATGGTTATAGAAAATGAACAGCCTCGGAAGGTAAATGGTTTTTATATATGTGAAAATAGGTGGTAAAAGGGAGAAATTCTTCTTTTGAAGCCTATGTTTAGGAGAAGGGGATATTTTTCTAATTATAACATTGCAAGAGGAGATGCCAATTCATCTTTGAAAGGAGAAACTATGACTTGTACAAAAAGATGGAGCTTTGAATCCTTTGGATTTATCTAAAAAATAAAGGGATCTTTTAAAACTTTGTGTTTGTCTATATTTATTTATGATTTTTATTCTCTTATGTCAATTGCAACCATTCTTTGATAATTTCATTTGATACAATAGATTATGGATGTGATTATCTTAAGAACTTTGAGTCATGGATATTCACATTATTTGAAAAGAGTTGTTATTTCCCAAATGATTATCTATTGTGGGTACTTAGAGAGTGAAATTTGTGTCATTTGTATTTGTACCCCTTTGTTTACAAATATGTTATTCGCATCTGTAGTATAGCTATGCTCATATGTTAGTTTACCTTTCTTACTTTTTGGTCAAAATCATACCCCGAAAACCCCAAATTACATCATAAGAGGGAGTCGTGCCTTTAAAATTAAGAGGAAGATCATCCATTTAATGGAGATCTCACCAATTGTTAGCTGCTAGTTTGTCCTTAATATTGGGCATAATGAATCATTTCTAGAAGTAAAAGGAAAAAACCATTAACTAACAGATAACAAATAATGTTGTGAGTACTCAAACCTTTGGGGTAGGGTTAGGAGGTTATTCCAATTTTGTTTTATCAACTTCCGCTAAAAATATATTAACTCAAGTAACTAAAATAAATAAATAAAGTAAATAATATAAATAAATTACCAAAGGAAATACTTATATTAAACAAAAATATATTGAATTAAATATAAATATAAAATATATTCGTTGTGTAGTTAGGTGAATCTAGTGGATGAATTTATTTGACTTCCCAAGGCTTTGAGTTGAATTCAAATGTGAGACTAAGTCTTTTATTTCTATATATTTTAATGATGGTGACCTCCATGTATTTTTATTATGGAAGTGTGGTCATTTAGGGGAGACTCATGGTGATGGATTTCACCTAAGTATATGTCTCTAGCCGCATTATACCTATTATATTTTGTGGACATATGACTATCATATTGGATGGATGAGTTCCTATCTTGTTTCATGGACGGAATTGTATGATTTTATATGGATAGATAATTAATTGTATAAATCCTAACAAGAAATATTGATAGTCATAATATATGTAATCAAGATTCTAAACTATATTATCATCATTAAAGGTTTCCCATGTTCAAAAATTTCATTGAGACATATTTTCAAAAAGTTTGCAAGCTTTCTATATAGCTGGAAATGACTACAAGAGTGATATAACTTGATAGCCATCATGAATGTTGATAAAATAATGTACATATATATAATCTAGTACATAAGGATTTCAAGGTAATTATTAAAACTACATTGTAACCAATCATAAATTTATCTTGATAGGAACTTCAGGAGGGCGTATGTAAACTACCTAGTGCAACTAAGCCTAATAGCACACAACATGCATATCGTAGAATTAAAATGATGTAGAATGCTAAATCTTCTAATCTCAAAAGATGATAAGTACACTTGTAGTAGGTTTCAGGATGGTGTATCAGTGTGAACAATATTGGAAATGCTAGATAAGAGCCTAATGATTGCTAAAATTTGATTATTTGAAAAATAATAATATATTCCAAAACTAAAATTTGCATTGTAAATCCTAGAGATCCAAAACTATTCTCAAACATCTTAAAACTATATATATGAGATATAACTTAAAGTATGAGGAAGTAAATATCTATATTTAAATGTTACTTATACTTAAATATATAACCTTGAATGATATGACCAAACAATAAGCATGGCTGCACATGCCTCACTTTCCATATAATATTATTGTGACTACCTTAATATATGTACACCTTCATACTAGAATGATGGTAGCTAGCATAAAGGATCTATGTCTGCTTATACTCCTCAATAACAAATAAAAAAGGCCTCTTGTAGATTTGTATGCAAGTTATCTTGTCATTCTCTCTTGTGGAAGCTATTTCATGTAGCAAGGATCCTTAGGGTTGTTGAGGAGTCACCTATCTACTACATAGTATTAGAGCCCCAATGCCACATACATATTCTCATATTGGAGAGTGATCATATGGATTGAAGATCCCGATGGATGAATTTTGGGTTGGATTGATCTAATGGTCAAACCTAGGGAGTTGAATAAAGTCAAAATTGAATTTTATTTCACCAAATTTTGACAGACTTTGTCAAAATTATAAGGTTTTGAAGATAGGGCAAGTTGTTGATCTAGGAGGTAGCTTGATAGTTGGAGAAAATTGGGCCAAATTTTACTTGGTCATTATATCCAAAAGGCCTAAAAACCCTGAAAATAACTGTAAATATTTCTAAGAGATTGTCACCTGGGAAATTAAGGAAACTTTTTCTATAAGTGCAAGGTATGAAGCATTTCTAGTGTGTATATTTTGCACAAAGAATTTTGGCATATTCTATAGCAATACTCTTACCAAGGCCACCTTTGGTCACCCTTTGTGCCATCTTGTACTTCCACTAGTGGACCTATTCATTATTACTCCTAAATGGACTAGAAGTTGTCATTAGTATTTAGTTGTATAGTCGGTAAACACAAGAAGACAGTTCAGTCGGTTATCAATACATAGTAGTCATCGAGCAAAGAGATCACCGAATGTAATAGTTACCAAGTACATAGGATTACTGAGCGCCAGTAATAACTGAAACTGAGAGAGTATTTACAGATTAATCTAGAGTTCGCATAAAAGTTTTGAATGGCACATTCTTCAAGATGAATAACTTTTTGTCGACTAAGAAAATAGTTTACCAAGATCGAGGTGAACATTTATTGTAGATGTAATCATTTAATGAATGATGATTCCTATGTAATGATGATCTAGGTTATTTTTGTAAGTCATTGATTTTAGGTTTTCTAAGATATTGTAAAACCCTAATTAGGTCAAGGTCAATTTAATATAAAATTGTAAGGATATCATTTTGACAAGTATCTTCATGGAGTAGCCGCACTCAAGGACATCTAAATTTTAGACAGGGTTTTGACAGAAGGATTTTGAAGGAAGTATTCAGTTTAACAGAATAGTCATAAGGCTGTCAAGAAATTTAGAAGGATATACTCATCACAGCAAGGTGATATCTTTATTGTATTTAAAGGATCTAATATCAGCAATTTGAGTTGTATTACATACAGGTCATATATCACTGTTACTCTCTAAAAATTGTAGAAGATTCAAAATCTCCTAATAGAGTGGACTTAACCATTCTTAGTTAAATCTCTTAATCGAGTGCACACATATATTATGTTGCTAAAATCCTTTAACAGGGTAGATCTAGCTAATCTTTTTGTTACTTCTAACAGGGTAAAATTACCAAAAGTGATCATTCTTGTAAGCCTTAACCAATAACTTTATATTTCTGCAAAAGTGAAGCTTTGTGGGTTCCATCCCCACCATAGTTTTTACCTTCTAACAAGGGTTTCTATGATAACAAATACATGTGTCATGTGTATTGAAGTTTCATGAATGTTCTATTAGTTTACTTTCATGCATTTATATTTCAGTTATATAATTAAATGTAAGTTGGATGCAAAGTTAAACAATCGGTTATTGAAGTTGATATTCACAAGGATTACTTTGAAAAGTTTTAAGGATATTGATTCACCTCTCCCCTCTCAGTATACACCTTTCCATAATTCCAACAATTCATATCAGAGATAGTTCTCTTGTTAAAGAAGTTTAACCATTTGAGATAAAATATCTTAAGGATGGAAAGGTATAAGCTTGAAAAAACTATTGAGAAAAAATGTAGATCTACATTGAAAAATTCAAGGAATCCAAAGAAGAACTAAGAAAGTTATTGATCAAGAGAAATTATGGCACTTGGGTATAAAGAAACTGATTATCATCAAGAAGAGATAGATGATCCATTTTAAGGATCTGGATCTAGATTTGGTAGCATATCTAAAGGATTTGAAGGAACCATATCAGATCTATCTAAAAAGAATCAACATCTTACTAAGAACAAGTGAAAGCACTGCAGATTGGTCAGGAATCACAAATGGTTAGAATGATTGATGTCATGAACAATGCAAGGAAGGTAGAACAAGAAAGGAATTTGGCTATTGATGATAGAAGACAAATGACTAAAAATCTAGAAGAAAAGGAATCTGAGATAATGAGACTCACACAGCATCATTTTTAAATCTCCAATCAGATGGTTGTCATGAGTCAGGAATTCAACCGAGTTAATAGTGAACTTACTAGAAGATTGGAAGACATTGGTGAATTGACAGAAGAAAATGAAAGGTTAAAGAATGAAGTAAATATTCAAAAATAGCAAATGAGATGATTAAGAAATCTAAAGAAAGTACAAAAATGATAGATGAGTTTCTATGTAGTCAAAGAGGAATTGACAACACTACTGGTTTAGGCTATACCAAGCATAGAGAATCTTCAAGACAAATTGATCATAAGAATGCATATGCAAAGCCAAGACCAAAGAAGCTCTCATGTTATCATTCTGGTAAGCTAGGCCACACTGTTATATCTATTTGAGCATTAGATGTTGTCATTAGTATCAAATTAGATAAGTCCATTATCTAAGTTGATCAATCGATAAAGGATGGAATAAGAAGATATAGTATGCTAGTCGATTGAACAAACAAAGCCTTCATACCAGACAATCACAAGGAAGAATCAAGAGCTAAAAGGAAATAGGTTTAACTGAGCACCAGAGCATGTTTACCAAGCATCAGAGTATACGGAGCATCGAGTGTCAGTTAACAAGGAGCAGTATACACACTGAGCACTAGTATATTCACCAAACAGAGAAGGTTGTATTTACTGAGTTATTCAGGAAATGACATAGTAATCAATAATGGAACATTAATCTATGCTAATGGTTTACACAGATCCATAAAACATTTTACCAAGATCGAAGCTTATTTATTATGGATGTAATCATTAAATATTGTGATGATTCCTATGTAATAGTTAGATCTAGGTTAATTTTGTACACTATAGATCTTAGGTTTTCTAAGATGTTGTAAACCTAATTAGGTCATGTCAATCATAGAAGTTTGCTATATATTTGTATTTTTTGTCATTTTGACAAGTATCAATCAAGAATCAAGCAGGATTTCATGAAGCAACAACCACCTTCAAGACATCAGATTTTAGACAAGGTTTACAAGACAAAGCAGTTTTTATAGATTCAATTCAATTTATTTAGAAACATTCAAGGCTACTGAGCAGAACATAGTATAATTTACTACACATAAAGATGATATTTATTCACTATATCATAGATTTGATTCAGAAAAAGTATAGTTTTCATTTACAAATACTTTTTTTTATTCTCTAATCATTATAGCATAGTCATAAAATCTCTTAACAGAGTAGACTTAACAGTCTGAGTGTAAATCTCTTAACTGAGTGCACACTTAAGTAGTGTTGCTAAAATCCTTTCACAAGGTAGATCTAATCAATCTAAAGTTACTCCTAACAGGGTAAGATCACTAGAAGTGATCAAACTTGTATCCTTAACTGGCACACTTTATTTACTATAGTAGTGAAGAACTTGTGGGTGTCATCCCCACCGCAGTTTTTACCAAGTCTTAAAAGGGTTTCTACGTAATCAAAATATGTGTGTCAAGTGTTACATTTCATGATTGATTTATTATTTTTTTCATGCTCTTTACATTTCAAAGTTATTTGAATGAATGTTGCAAACAATGGATTTAGTTGGTTAGTTAGTCACTACTATTGCAAATTGAATATTTAGTTAAAGTTTTTGAGGGTACTGATTCACCCCTCCCCTCACAATCCCTTATCTTTCCTATCCCAACAATTGGTATCAAAGCTAGATCTCTTATTTGGAAGTTTAACCACTGAAGAGGAAAGATCTAAAGACAAAAAGATACAAGTTGGACAAGCTAATTGAGAATTAAAAGATTTAGATGCAAATCTTCATTGAGCAATACAAGCAAGCTAAGGATGAGTTGAAGAAGTTATTGGTTCAGAGAAAAGATATGGCTATTCAACAATGTGAGAATGATTATCATGAAGAAGAAATTGATGATCTATTTGAGAATATTGGATCTAGTTCAAGCAGTATATCTAAAATATCTAAAAGTGCAATTTCTGATCTATCTGAGAAAAATCTTCATTTGATTGAATAACTTAAAGCCCTACAAATTGGACAAGAAGCACAAATGGTAAGAATGATTGATGTGATGAATAATGACAGGCAAGCTGAACAAGAGAGAAATTTGTCTATTGAAGACAAAAGACAAATGACTGAGAAACTACAAGAGAATGGATCTGACATACTGAGACTTACCGAGGATCACTTTGAGATATCTAATTAGATGGTTGTTGTAATCAAGAAGATCAACTAAGTAAATAATGAGTTAACAAGGAAACTTGAAGACATTGGTGAAATTAGAGAATAAAATTAAAAAATGAGAAATGAAGTGAAAATGCAGCAACAACATAATGAGATGATGAAAAAGGCTGAAGACAGTTCCAAGAAAATTGATGATTTTCTGATCATTCAAAGAGGACTTGGAAGCACTATTGGATTAGGCTATACCAAGCAAGGAGAATCATCTATGAAATCTAAATAGATGAAAACCTACAAGAGTTAAAGACCTAAGAAGCTAACATGCTATCACTATGGTAAACCAGGACACACCTCAAATGTTTATAGGAGTAAAGCACAAGGTAAACCTAAAACCACTCCTAAGTTCAATGGTCACTGTTATAGTTTAAACAAGTTTGGACATCAAGCACATGAATGTAGATCTAAGTTGAATAGGACTCCTAACAAAACCTACATGGAGAAACACTTTCACACTTGCAATATGAAACCACACACTTCACAAGAATGCAAAACAAAGATGAAGCACGTTTGGACACCAAAAGGATAGAACAAGACCTATCAACCGAGAAGACAAGGTACTTCTTATACTTGGGATTATAACACATGGGTTAACTACACAACATGTGGAAGATATGGACATATTGCAGCTAACTGCATGAGAAATAATTGGAGAGGTAGATCTCATAGCTAGACAACTACTGGTATGGCATGTTTACACTATCACAAATTCGGTCACCTAAGTAAAGATTATAGAGACCAAGCACCATGTGGGGGAAAACATCAAATGATAATGCTGAGTCAAGAAATGCAGTCGGTGAAACCTCATCCATTGGATTGGGTGACATCGCCACTTCCACCTAAGCTGAAAAGGTATGTATGGAATTGATCATCCTAATTGACCAAATTAATCATATAGTTCTATTGTAAAGTTGACTATACTGATGTATATGACTATGTTTAGTGTTTTCATTATGGAAAAAAATTCAAATGATATTATGGAGTCAGCAGAACTAGTTAGAATATTAGAATTTGGTTAAGTATGGAAGACTAGATAGTTAGCAGACCACCAAGTGAACAGAGCATCAGTGCACATATGTATGACCAAGTTATGGCATGTGCCCTTGAAGATAAGCTTGTTGGTATGTATTCATACTAATTATAAGAGTGCATGATCAAATGAGTCAGTATGATGAAGATACAGCCAGTTGAAGAGTCACAGTCAATGAGCAGCAGAACTGAACTGAGCATGAAGCCGATTGTTTATATTTTGGTTAGCGATCATACTATTATTTTGTAAAGGATATGTGCCTATTGTATTTATTTAATAGACATGTTAATATGATTATATGTAAACATGCTTGAGCCAATTCATTTGGAAGTGTTGTATGTAATTAGTTATAAGCCGACTTAATGAATAGTTTTGTATGCGCATATAAATAAGACATGCGCCCTTGTAATAAAGTATGGCATGAGATAGAAAGTTGATTGGAGTAGGAAAGAAGTATGTGAAGAGAAGTTAGAATGTTGTAGTTCTTTACAAGAGGCTAAAGCATCGGCTCACAAAAGGAACTGGTCAAACAAGCAGTGTCACAAAAGAAGTTCACCTTGCAAATATAGTGTGTATTTGAGATCTAGAAGGTTGTAGCCTTCACCCCTTTTGAGTAGTGTGCTCCCAGATAGTGTTTGCTCACCCCTAATAGGGTTAATTGTAAAATACCTATCCCTTGACCAAGTCACTGTACTAAAATCATTGTAAAGATCAACTCCTAACAGGGTTGTAAGATCTTCTAATAGGGATCATAATACACTAGTGCAGTTCTTAGTGGGTGTCAATTCCCACCGGGGTTTTTACCTATTTGGGTTCCCCCGTAATCATATTTGGTGTCATTTTTTATGATTGTTTATCTTACTTGCATTGATATTCATTTCAGTACTTAAGCAATTAAGTTAAGTTTCAAGATATTAGAAAAAGCATTAATATATAGAACATTGATTCACCCCTCTCTCAGTGTTCCCAATCCTAAGAATTAGTATTAGAGCTCTAGTCCGCTATAGAGAAGTTTAATCACTTGAGGAGATCATGGATAAGTGAGAAGTAAAACATATGAAAAAGAATCTTGAAGCTGATCTTGAAGATCTTGACAGATTTGAAAAGGAAATTGAAGAACTGAAATCAGAGGTTAGTGAATCTAAATCTTTCATCAAGAAACTAAGAAAAGATTTGAAAGATTGTTCTACAAGTGATTTAGGGAAAATGATCAAAAATATGAATGAGGAAAACACATCTCTAAAAGATCAGATTGAAGAGTTAGATGAAAAGATAATTAACAATCAGGAAACCTATGAAGAATAGGTCAAAGAAAACAAGTAGTTAGATGAAGAACTAAGGCAATCAAACATGAAAGTCTTGGAGTTAGAGAACATCAAGAAATAGATGGAATCTAAATTAATTGAGGTAAAGAACCATATTGACAAATTACACACAAGCAAGGATCTCATAGATTCTCAGTTGTATGCACAGAATATTAAAGGAGACAACAGCGGCATTGGATTCAATGAAGCACAAAATCAAATCAATGACATGCGAAAAAGAAAGAAAGCATCAAAAGAATCTGCAGAAGCTAAGAAGATAGGAAATCATACTAAAGTCGAAGCAGAACCATCTAAGGATGAGTGCAAGCTAGTAAATAAAACTTGTTATGCTTGCAACATGCATGGTCACATAGCAAGAGATTTTAAAGAGGGAAGACCTTTCAATGGCTATTGTTACTCATGCAATAAGTTTGGTCATAGAGATATGAATTATAGATCAAATCAAAGAAATCAGAATCAAAAAAATTTGAGAAGTCATCCACAATAGAATTAATGTCAGAAGTCCTCAGAACATCACATGTCATATATGAAATTATGTTGGTCACACAGCCAAACAGTGTAGTATGGTAACCCACATGAATGTGTTGAGGAATACTAGGCCTCCAGACATTTGTCACTCATGTAACAAGGCTGGACACATCTCTAGGTTCTATAGAACAAAAGCAAAAAGGTAGGAAAGCCCTAAAAAGTCAGAAAGATCAATATTGGATGAAGCAGGAGAAGTCAATTTTGTGCAAGCTACAGAAGATGCGAGCTTGATTTGGAAGGAAGAAAAGAAGGATAATGTTGATGAAATAGTTAAGGATGCATCCGCAATGGATGTACCTCCTATTTATGGTTAAAATGATCATCATGGTTATAAAGGGAGCTAGATGAGCTCTAGACCCATGTGTGGCTGGTATACTCACTCTTAGAGTATGCACCTTTGGATATAACTGTTTGAAGACTAGTTGATGCTACATATGAAAGCACACTTCCTAATTCATAGCAAAAAGGAAGATTGAAATTCTTTGTTGAATTATATGTTTATGCGGTAAGCATTAATGGCGGAAAGTTATTTATAATTCACCGAAGATCCTTTATTCACTCATTTACATTCAAGTTTGAGCCTTTGGAGAGCATAGAAGATCAAAGAAGTTTGTGTTAAGTGATCACAGTAGATTTATCAGCGAAGAAGGTTGGAAGTTTGCTACGGAACCCTAGATCAGTCATGATGTTTCTAAAACTCTTGGAAACTGATTTGAAATGATTAACCAAGTAAGTTATGGCTACACCAATCATTTTTTATATTGTTGAGAGGAAAAGATATGTCTTTAAGAAGCATCCATTCAAATCTACCCTAGATGATTTGGAAAGAGCATTCTCTAGGACTCCTATGGGAGTAATGCACGTAGAGGATATATGCGCGTATATCTACTGTAAGAAGGAACCAGTAGGACTGGATAGAATCAGGGCACACATGGAAACCATGATGAATCTAGATAAAACATTCATTGATGAGTTCATGCAATTAGAAGACAACCCCATTGTTGAGTATGCTACAGCTTATGAGTTTTATGAATCCGAGTGGATCAAGATCTTGTTGAGAAAAATTCATGATGAACTATTCTGGATAGGAGAAGTTCCAGTTTGTGTCATCTCTGACCTAATTCATGAGATGACTAGATTACCTAAGACCAGCGTCGTCCTTCCCACTAGCAAGGATGTCAAAAAATTGGTTGAGCAAGCCTACAAATCATGCAGTGATAAGTACAGGATGACAATTGAGTATATAGATGAGAAAGATATCAAATTGATGCCTATGATACTAGGATACAAGTTCCAACATGATAACAGGGTCAATAGTGTGTCTGTAGCCACTATTTTGGCAGCCATCAGGATTGTGAAAGAGAATGGTGAATTCAACTTGTGTGAGATCTTGTGTGCATAATTGATGGACAATATCAAGGCAATCAAGCATGATAAGAGTAATATATTTAGGTTTGGATCTCTGATAATCTATATGTACTTCCATATAGTTGGTAAAGTATCAAACCTTTATCTAGATAAGACTATTCCCACAATGCCTCAAATTTCCTTCAAAGAATCTTCAGAGAACACCTTAAAAGACTTCATAGAATTGCAACTCAAAAGATTCAGGATAAAGATGTAGAGAAGGTATAGGATACCTGAGACTATAGTTGAAAAGTATAAGGATAGCATTTGTCTCATGGTGGATGGTGGAAACAGACATAACTTGTATGGAAGTTTTTGAGCCTAGAACCAAGTGGATTCATCCACTTGGGTATGAAGTGGAGGAACACATTCTAGAGGCATATGCATAGGTCCTCCTAATAGCACAAAAAGATCCAAATGAGCCAAGATGGGGCACCTATGAAGAGAAGACTAGACAAGTAGATGTAGTCCTAAATAGTGTTGCAACCAAGAGGAAAGCCTCTAAGATCACCTCTGAGATATTAAAGATTCATGGTGTGACTCAAGAAGACTTGGATAAGGAAAGGGAAGCCAAAATTTCTATGAAACTTGAGAGCGCACCCTCCTCTAATGTTAAAATAGAGATTTTGATGACCCTAAGGAGAAGAAGATAAAAATTGAGAAAACAGATGATCCCAAAGAAAAGAAGAAGAAGATAGATGATATCACTCATGCACCCATAGATACAATTGACTTAGATTCCACTGAAGCATCTCCTAAGACAAGCAAGGTGACTAAGAGGAAGAAGTAGACAGTCTCAAGCCATCTATCAGCAAGAGCCACAAGAAATTGAGGATGAAATGTTCAACCACCTCCTGAGGTAGGATTCCTACCAAGTTTACAAGTGTTGAGATCCATAGTGAGAGATGAAGGTAGAATTGATCAGATATCAAAGTTTTATGATAGATATCATGAGATAGACAAATCTAAGATCCATGATATATGATCAAATTCAAGAATACTGTACTAGAACTGAAGATGGCAATTCTAGATAAAATTTGGGATATTTCGGACACTTTGAAAAGACAAGCTACTAAAGAAGACCTCAGAATAAGAGAAAAGACATTGGATGATAACCTGCCAGTGTGTTTAGTTGAAGAAAATTCCTTATTAATGGATTTAGTAAAACTGCACCTTAGAACCAAAATGAGAACCCTTCATATTATGAATAAGGATTATGAATTGATTTCTAAGTAGACTAAAAAAGCCTTTGAGAAGGTGTTTTTAGAACAACTCATGCAACTAACATTTGCGCCTACAACCCAAGTGCCTATTGAGAAAGCTAAATTAGTTGAGGGCATAAATGCACCTATGACAGGTCCATAGGACTCGGTGCCCATAGTGACAGCACCCACAAAAGCAATGGTATCTACGCCTATGCCTCAAACCAAGAAAGACACCATCATGATAGATAATATTGAGATACTTATGACAGCCACAGATAAGGACTTGGATAAGTTCAAAGAAGCATTTGTGAGCACTGAGGAAGCAAAAATTCTATGTGGTGATAATTCACCCAAGCAACAAGAAGAAGTGCAGATTGAAGACTTAACCGGACAAGAAGAAGAAAAGGAGAAAGAAAAAGAAGATGAGAAAAGAGAAGAAGAGAAGTAAAATGAACCAATAGATGATCCATTATTGAAATACCCATTAAAGTAAAAATAGAAATGATGGACAACACACCTCTCACTCCTATTCCATTGGTGTCATTGTTGTCAAGTTTGACTCGTGACACAACTAGCTTAGACTCATGGGGAGAAGAAGACCTAATCAAGATAAGTGTGCTTGCAATGGAAAAAGCCAAGGAGAAACAAGTGATGATAAATCCACTGTTTGTTGAGTCAGTCAACATCCTAAATAGCTTACTTCCAGAAGAGAAGAAGGTTACAAAAGTTCATTTAGTAGATGATGTCAGCGCCATACTATCAAGTTTCAAAACAATTTTCTCTAGTCTTGAAGAATCTGCATCCAAGGTTACAAAAGAGAAATATCATAAGAAGAGATTAAGTGAACTGATAGGGAACTTTGCACTTGACCTTAGCTCTTTGAAGGTTGGTCAAGCCTTGCTAAAAGACTTTGCAGCTAAAGGAAGAAAAATCATAGTAGATTGTATGAACCAAGACAAACTTACTGCAGACCTTTACAAGAAAATTTAGGAAGCAGAAGCTATGATAGATGTAGTAAGGAAATCAATGGAAGATCCCTCCAAAGATTTAAATATGTGTAACAATGTTTACCAAGGACAAGTGGATAAGATAGAGAAAGCAGAAAAATAAATTTCTAAGATAAGGGCAAGGCAAACTCAGCTAAGAAATGCTCGTGCGCCCTCATTGGATGTGTTAAATTAGAATATCAAGGAGATCTATGTCACTATGGTGACATATGATCAAGGTTCAAATTTAGATTTTGAGAAATTTGACATATGCTTTTTGTGCCCATCTCCATATTGTAAATGCACTGACAACATTTTGGCAGCAAGAGATCCAGAACTTAAAGATAGCATATCTAGATGTACTCACCTTGTAAGTACTTGTAGATACATCTTTTTTGTGCACCTTTGTCATTAATGTCAAAGGGGGAGTAGAGTATATAATAGAAGGGAGAATATGAAGCTATGTATATGATGTAAAGGGGAGTAGATAATATAGTAGAAGGGAGATATAAGTTAGAGTATATGTTAGAAAATTTTGTAGAAGGATACAGTTAGTAACTTTGCCATATTCCTTTATTTCCATTAATAAAAAAGGGGGTAATTGTTGGAAAGTTTACTATACTAGTGTATATGACTATGTTTAGTGTTTTCATTATGGAAAAAAATTCATATGATACTATGGAGTCAGCGCAACTAGTTAGAACATCAGAATTTGGTTAAGTATGGAAGACTGGACAGTCAGTAGAGCACCAGGTGAACAGAGCATCAACGCACATGTGTATGACTACATTATGGCATGCGCCATTGAAGATAAGCTTGTTGGTATGTATTCATACTAATTCTAAGAGTGCATGATCAGATGAGTTATTATGATGAAGATACAACCAGTTGAAGAGTCATAGTCAGTGAGCAGCATAACTGAATAGAGCATGAAGCTGATTGTTTGTATTTTGGTTAGCGATCATAATATTATTTTGTAAAGGCTATGAACCTATTGTATTTAGGTCATAGACATGTTAATATGATTATATGTAAACATGCTTGAGCTAATTCATTTGGAAGTGTTGTATGTAATTAGTTACAAGATGACTTAATGAATAGTTTTGTATGTGCATATAAATAAGACATGCGCCCTTGTAATTAAGTATGGCATGAGATAGAAAGTTGATTGGAGTAGAGAAGAAGTATGCAAAGAGCATTTAGAATGTTTTAGTGCTTTACAAGAGGCTAAAGCATCAACACACAAAAGGAATTGATCAGACAAGCAGTGTCACAATAGCAGTTCACCTTGCAGATATAGTGTGTATCTGAGATCCAGAAGGTTGTATCCTTCACCCCTTTTGAGCATTGTGCTTTTGGATAGTATGTCCTCACCCCTAACAGGGTTAATTGTAAAAGACTCCTAACAGGGTTTGACCCTTGACCAGGTCACTGTACTAAAAGCATTGTAAAGATCAACTCCTAACAGGGTTGTAAGATCTTCTAGCAGGGATCATAATACACTAGTGTAGTTCTTAGTGGGTGTCAATTCCCACTGGGTTTTTTACCTATTTGGGTTTCCCTGTAATCATATTTGGTGTCATGTGTTATGATTGTTTATCTTACTTGCATTGATATTTATTTCAGTATAACTTAAGCAATTAAGTTAAGTTTCAAGATATCTTAAAAATCATTGATATATATAACACTAATTCACCCCTCCCCCCCTTCGTGTTCCCAATCCTAACAAGTTCCTTATACTAGGTGATCTCATACCGAATTTGCATGAATCAAGATGCACTATGGTTTTATAATTTTTGAGCTTTAAGTGTTTACAGTTGGTATATGTTAGACTGAGTGAGAAGTTTCCAGTTAGTAACTATTATGCAAGGTTAACCAAGTGTCAATATTAACCGAGTGGAAATTTACATATTAACAGAGCTTATGTTATTTCTTGGTATACACTGAGTTTGACAGTTGTCGTAAAGTTGTGTTAGGTTGAGCATTTATTGCAAAAAGATTTAAGATGGAATTTGAAAATTCTATAAATACATGGTGAACTTAGTTCATTTTTCACACTATGATCATGAAGAGCTAAGAGTCTACAGAGTGATTTTGAGCAAGGGATTTTCAGAGAATTTGAGCAAAGATTTAAAGGAATCTGAGAAATTTCATCGGCATTTTGAGTAAGTACTATCATCACTGATTTGTTCATTTATTACTTACCAAAACCCTAATTGAGAAACTATAGCGTTCACATCAAAAGTGAATAAGTCCAATTATGCAGAGGAAGAGGAAGTGAACTTAATTATTTCTACTACTTGTAATGAACCTAAATACAAACTTCATCCTAAAGTGGCATCACAAATTGACAAAATTGGAGCTTTTTTGAGCATACCACCTAGGGTTTTGCTAGTAAAAGATGTTTGTTTGTATATTCACTGCAAAATAGAGGAAATTGGAGATTTTGAGATATTTGCTACTTATTAGAAGTTGTGTGGAGAAGATGAAAAGTTGAAAATTGATCATGAGCACCTGAAAGTTAAAGGTTTGGTTAATGCCCTAAATTTCCCAAAGGTTTTCAAAAATGAATGGATAAGAATAGTTCTGATTCATTATCATGATGGGAAATTATGGTTGGATGAGCCCATAAAAATCATAAGGAACACCATACAAGTGGTAATTGGATACCCAACTACTAACAAAGTCAAGGCACTAAGGAGTGCAATGAGAACCAAGATAGAGAAGAATACTGGAGCTGAATGGGAAGATAGAGAAATGAAAGTCAACACAATCAAAGATCCTATGACAAGATTTGGAGTGTATGTCATAGGGAATAAGATATTTTGATCGAGTAGACCAAACATTGTACCGTGTGGTGCAGTTGATATTGTGTATAAGATAGTTAAGAAGGGATTCTAGTTGGACCTTGCTTAGCTGCTACTAAATCAAGTAGAGGAGAACATGAAGACTATTCGGTTGGCTAAGTCCAACACCTATAAGTTTGGATCTTTACTACTTTGCATATTCTTTTATGTGAAAAACTTTTTCCCTTCGGTCAGTAATGTAGATTGGTCAACAGACAAGCCAGTCACACTCCAGATCATAGATTTGATTAACAGATTGGGAGATAATTTTGTTAGTCTAGTAGATAGTTATTTTGAATAATTTAAGGAGAGAATGAATTCAAGAAGTAGAATTCCAAGACAACTAGTAGAAGAATATGAACATGATATTTTCTTTCTATTTGATATAGATTATACTTTGATAAAGGCTGTGGAACCAAGGAAAAAATGGGTAGCCCCTATGGGTTATGAGTTAGATATTGGTTGTGCATCTAGAACAATAAAGGATTTATTGGATGAGCCTAAGGACCCAAAATCTACTAGGTTTGGCACATATAAAGAAGCCAAAACAAGGATAAAGACAGACCTATTTATTGGCAAAATAACAAAGAAATCCAAGAAAATGATGAGTAATTTGGTTAAGCAATTTGGAGATGATGTTGAATCATCCGAGAGCATACCAGTTGAGGGAGAAACCAAAGGTTAGTTACTTCTTTCTGACAAACCACATGATGATGAGGAAACCAAGTCTGACAAAGATGTAGATTCAACATTAGTTTCACCTACTCCCACTCCAAAGAATAAGCAGGAAGAAGTGAAAACTAGGGCACACACAAGGTCAACAACTGTAGCTTCACCTCCACCAAAGAAAGGAGTTGTGAAAATATCTAGGCCAACTGCAACATCACCGACAAAGACCTACAAGAAAAGAGGTACAAAATTTACTACCGAGGCCCCTAAGAAAAGAAGAAAGTTAATCAAAGGGAAGGATGAAATTGATGATGATGAAGATGATACTAAGCAATTCAAGGTTGTTGTTAATAAGAACCATTCAATTGACAAAGTTGTTGAAGATATAATAGACAATGGAGGTCTAAGTGATCCAGAAATCAGTCGGTTTGAAAACCTTTCAACTGAGGATCATAATAAAATTGAAGTTATAATTCAAATGATGATTAAGTTCAAGAAGGTACCCATTGAATTTTATAAATATGTACCTAAGGCATTATATGATAGAATTTTAGCAAGATGGACCTATGCATTGAGCACAAAAAAGACAATGAGGTAATAGTCCCTAGTATTGGCGATGCCAACATTAACAAGCACCGAGATTGATGAGTTAATGAGGAAATATTGTAAAATATTTCTAGTGAAGAGACGAGCTCTAGAGATACTGGATAAGAATATGGAAGAGGTTGATGAGAATAGTTAGTTGCTATGGACTACTATTTTCCAAGCACAAGCTGAAGCAAATAAGTTGGCTCTGGCCATTATACCTGAGAAGAAATCTCAAAGAAAAGGGAAAGGAATCCATTCTAATGATGAAGACTTGGCAAAGGAACCTATTTAGATATCAGATACCGAGGTACCTGATACTGCTATTGATTCCACTAATTATCAATATTTAACCCAGGATGCACCCGAGAAGGTAACAATACAAGGAATCACTGATGATTCAAATGATCTACTCATTTAGGACATCACAAATGGTGATCCTGACAACATCAAGGATAATGAGGATGTCACAATTCTTGGAGCTCAACAAGAAGAGAAAGCTCCTACCGAGCTAGCAGTAAGTTCTATATCAGGTCATCTTTCAATCTTAGTTCAAGCTATTAGTATTATTACACAAGAAGAACCCGAAGGCTCAATCCTTGAGAAACCCAAAGATACAACAAGGGAATAAGGTACAAGTACTATAAATACTATAGAGATAGAAATGCCTAAGGAAAAAGAGGTAGATACACAGGCACAAGATAACCCCAAGCCTATCGAGACTACACAAACTGACACTACATCAGATTCTCCATCTCAATCGATCGAGACACAGGTTACCAAGGAGCAGAAGAAGGAAGAAACAATATCTACTGAGCTAGATGATCCAAGTGCCAAGGTAAAGGATATAGTTCCATTTGTGAAATCATCACCCCAAGAGTCCAAGAAGAAAAAGAAGAAGCATGGAAAAGGGCCAGTCACACTTGATGAAGTGATTGAAATTCCTGACTATGACTCGAGGACTTTGGACCCCGAGGAATTGAGGAAGTATGGGGAACTATTCACAAGAAAAGAAGCACAAGATAAGTTGAGAAAAGAGAGCAAGAGAAAGCATATACTAGAGGATGTGAGATACATCTTGTAGCAAGTTGTACCAGATGTCCAAATCAATGAGGAAACACCCATTTTGGACCAACTTGCAACTCTTGCAAATGAAATAAATTCCCCAAACATAGATGCTGAGAAGAGGATTAAAGAAAGGGAAGAAGCCAAAATATAGAACAAATTAGCAGAGAAAATTATCCAAGAAGTGGAAATTAACAAAGTCAATCTTTTTGAGGTAATCACTGAGTTACAATCTATTACTCAGAAAATAATTCAAATTTTATTTCAATTATGCACTGGGGAGACTTTCATTGCTGAGGTCAGTGAGAAGATAAATAATATGGATGAATACATCCTAGCCAGTGCTAATGCATCTCTAACTGAGCCAAATTCTTTTCATAAGCATATTCTAAAAGTTCAAGAACTCAAGTGGTTGAGAGCTGATTTGAGGAAGCAGGAAGATAAGATAAGTGACCAAGTCACCGAGCTACAAGCAGAGCTGCTTCCCCACCTCAAAATAATTGAGTGAAACATTGTGAAGGCACAAGCCTTAGTTACAATGCCATAGATTTTTGTGTTGGAGAACATCTTTGAAATGCATGCACAAGTTGGTCTTGAGTACATTGCTCTCACCAACTTGAAGGAGGAATGGGAAAACCTCTTAGATTCATTGATGAAAACCCATAAGCACATTTTTTATAAGTAGTAAGTACAAATTTTTCTTTTGGCATTAATCTCAAAAAGGGGGAAGTATAATGTATATGCCAAATGTACTTTATATACTAAGTTTACTATATACATACCAGGAGCATGCACCGAGGGGGAGTTTTGAGTATTGTAGAAGAGTAAGTTTTTGTATATGTATATAAGGAGTCAATTTTTTTTTGAGAAATATCAACTTATATACATTATAGTTTTGATACTAATGCCAAAGGGGGATATTGTTATCTCTATTTGAGCATTATATGTTGTCATTAGTATCAAATTAGATCAGCTAGTTATCTAAGTTGATTAGTCGGTAAAGGATGGAATAAGAAGATATAGGATGCTAGTCGGTTGAACAAACAAAGCCTTCATACTGAACAATCACAAGGTAGAACCAAGAGCTAAAAGGAAACAGGTTTAACTGAGTACCAGAGCATGTTTACCAAGCATCAAATTATATCGAGCACTGAGTGTCAGTAAACACCAAGAAGTATACACACCGAGCACCAGTGTATTCATTGAACAAAGAAGGTTGTGTTTACCAAGTTATTCAAGAAATGACATAGTAATCAGTAATGACACATTTATCTATGCTAACTATATGGATCCATAAAACATTTTACCAAGATCAAATCTTATTTATTATGGATGTAATCATTAAATATTATGATGATTCCTATGTAATAGTTAGATCTAGGTTAATTTTGTACACCGTAGATCTTAGGTTTTCTAAGGTGTTGTAAACCTAATTAGGTCATGGAAATCATAGTATTTTTCTATATATTTGTAATTTTTATCATTTTGACAAGTATCAATCAAGAATCAGGAAGGAGTTCATGAAGTAGTAGCCACCTTCAAGACATCAGAGTTCAGACAAGGTTTACAAGACAAAGCAGTTTTCAGAGATTCAATTCAGTTTATTCATAAACATTCAAGGCTACCGAGCATAATAGAGTATAGTTTACTACACATAAAGGTGATATTTATTTATTATATCATAGATCTGATTCAAACAAAGTATAGTTTTCATTTACAAATACTTTCTATTATTCTCTAATCATTATAGTAGAGTCATAAAATCTCTTAACACAGTAGACTTAACAGTCTGATTGTAAATCTCTTAACCGAGTGCACACTTAAGTAGTGTTGCTAAAATCCTTTCACAAGGTATATCTAATCGATCTAAAGTTACTCCTAGTAGGGTAAGATCACCAGAAGTGATCAAACTTGTAGCCTTAACCAACATACTTTATTTACTACTGTAGTGAATAATTTGTGGGTGTCATCCCCACCACATTTTTTACCTTCTTACAAGGGTTTCTGCGTAACCAAAATACTTGTGTCAAGTGTTACATTTCATGATTGATTTATTGTTTGTTTTCATGCACTTTATATTTACAAAGTTATTTGAATGAATGTTGCAAACAATGGATTCAGTTGGTTAGTTAGTCACTACAATTGCAAATTGAATATTTAGTTAAAGTTTTTGAGGGTACTGATTCACCCCTCCCCTCTCAGTCTCTTATCTTTCCTATCCCATCACACACATCAAATGATTGCAGAAGAAAAGAAAAAGGTATTCCTAAATCCACTCCTAAATTTAGTAGTTATTGTTACAATTATGGTAAGTACAAACATCAAGGACATGAATGCAGATCAAAGTTGAACAAGTCACCTAAGAAACCTTATATGGAAAAGTATTGTCGCACTTGCAACATGCATGGACACATATCACAAGAATGCAGGGTAAAGATGAAACAAGTCTGGAAACCGAGAGGACAAAATAAGACATATCAACCGAGAAGGAAAGGTAATGCATACACTTTGGATTACAACACTTGGGTTAATTGCACAACATGTGGTAGGTATGGACATATTGTAGCTAATTGTATGAAAAATTACTAGAGAGGAAAATCTTGAAATTGGTCAAATTCTAGAATGGCATTTTTGCACTGTCATAAGGTCGGTCACCTAAGTAAATATTGCAGAGATCAAGCACCAGAATAGAGTACTAGTGAAAGTGGAAACACAATTGAATAAATCATGAGGATAGGGAATCAAATGTGGAGATAAGAATCAAATGACATTGCTGGACCAAGCACAATAGTCGGTGACACCTCATCCATTGGATTAGGTGATTTCACCACCTCCACCTAAGCTATCCAAGTATGGAACTTAATTTAAAAATGTTATATCTTACAACATTTCCTTATATCTATTGTATGAATGCCAAATCAGCATGAATTAAGATGCACTAGGGTATTATATTGTTGTTAATTAGAAACAAGTTTATTCGGTTAAACTGGACCGAGTAAGACATTCCAGTTGGTGAAAATGTAAAAGAAAAATGAGTTTCTTACCCAACTAAGTATTGATAGTACTCATCAAGTTGTGGTATCTATAGTGTTGACCGAGTTATTTGATCGAGTGGTAGATGGCAAAGAATTTATTGCACCGATCAAGGTTTTTGTCTATAAATTAGTGGGAAATAAACTTATTTTTTTGCACAATGATCAAAAGTGAAGCAGAGCAATTTGAGAAAAACTTGAGCAAAGAAAATCCAAGCATTTCACATAGATCTAAGTACATTGCAAATAGTTGAAGTTCGAATCAAGTAAGTTTGGAACTAACTGAGTTCTTTGTATCCATTTTGTTAAAATCCCTATGTTAGAAATCACAATGGCTTCATCCTCATGAACCATGTAAATCAAGGATGACAAGTGAAAGAAAGTTAATTTGATCAAGAACATGACCTACATTGAGCTTCATTTTAAACTAGATCTAGAAGTTACAGTTCAACCCGACGACAAGGGTGCATTTTCACTGATACCACCTAGGGTTCTTCTTGTAAAGGATGTTAGGTCATACATCCACTGTAAAATCAATGAAATCAGAGACTTTGAGATTCAATCCACATATCAAGAGCTTTGCACTGATGGCAAGATGAAAGATGATCACAAACATTTACAGGTAAAAGGGTTAACCAATGCCCTACATTTCCCGAATGAATTCAAAAAAGAATAGAAACACATCATAATGAGCCATGTACACAAAATAAAGTTATGGCTAGATGAACCTATGAATATCACAAAGGATGTGATACATGCAGTTACAGGGTATTCAATGAAGGACAAAGCTAAATCCCTAAGGCACTCGGCACGTACCAAGATTGAAAAGCTAACCGATGCAGAATGGGATGGTAGAGGCCTGAGAATAAACACCATCAATGATCCCAAAATGAGGTTTGGTGCATATGTCATTTCATATGAGATTTTCCAATCAAGCAGACCGAATAGTGTTGTATGTGGAGCGGTCGACATTGTATACAAGATTGTGAAAAAAGGTTTGCAACTCGACCTAGCCAAGTTGATGCTAAGGCAGTTAGAGGAGAACATGAGAACAATTAGGGTAGCAAGATCCAATACTTGCAAATTTGGCTTGTTATTGGTATGTACATTCTTTTACTTGCAGAACATTTTTCCATTAGTCGGTAATGTAGAATGGGATACCAACTGACCTATTATTGTTCAGATTAGTGAGTTTATTCAAAACTTAGGAAAGAATTTTGAGCTTGTTATGGAAGAATATTTTGGTCAGTTCAAGGAGAGAATGGACAAAAGAACAAGGATACCAACACAATTGATAGATAAATTCAAAGAAGATATTTGTTTTCTAGTGGATACCAACACCACCCTTATTAAAGTTGTAGAGCCAAGAACAACTTGGCTGCCACCCATGGACTATGAGATTGACATAGATGGAGCTACAAAAGATATAAAGGTTTTACTTATTGAGACCAAAGACAAGAAGGCTACAAGGTTTGGAAAGTTTGAGGAAGCCAAGTCCAAAATCAAGATGGAACTTGTAGTTGAGAAGATGGGTAGAAAAAGGAGAAAATGGTTAAAAACCTTAAGAAAACATTTGGTGTCATAGATGAAGACATTGAGGAACCGGTTGAAGAAGAAATTGGATCATACACCATTTGGTGAAGACATAAATGAAGAGGCCACCAAGTTGGAAGAATATGATCAAGAAGGGCCACCTAAGGCTAATAAAGGGAAAGGTCAAGAGGTTAGGTCAAGGACTAGATCAGAAATACTAGTTTACCACCTTTGAAGAAAGGTGTTGCAAAAATAACTAGGCCTACACCGACTCATACATATCAAAAAAGGAAAGCAAAGGCCACCATCAAGCTCCCTAAACCAAAGTAGAGAAGAAAACTAATAAGAGCAAAGGATGACAAAGATTCAGATGAGGAAGACATAGATAAATTCAGAGTTGTGGTGAATACAGGTTCTCAAACCAATGATGAGGTAGCAAAAAGGATAAGGACTACTGGAAAGCTTAGTTCACCAAAACATAAAAGATATCCTCAACTGAGCACCGAGGAGTAGGACAAACTTGAAGAAGCACTAATAAGTATGATGATAACATTCAAAATTATTTGAGTTGAATTTTCTAGCAGCATACCCAAAGATCTATACAAAAAATTTTCTACTAGATGGACTTATGCACTCACAATTGAGAAAATAATGAGAGAGAGGTAATTAATTCTGGTAAAATTTGACTATTCTATTGATCAAATAGATGAAACATTAAAACAATATGCAAATAAATTCTTTTTGAAGGCTCGAGCATTCAAAATCCTACAAGGAAAATTGTAGGAGGTAGATGATGAGATTAGGAACATTTGGACAAAACTCCTTAGTCCAATTGAGCATGTTATTACTGAGGTTCATCAACCAAGTATACAAGCAGGAGATCCTATTAATGCTGATGACGAGCCCATTCATATCTCAGATACTGAGCAGCCTGAGGAAGAAAATAATGAAGCAAAATCCATAGTTGTTGTTGACATTGTGATGGAAGGATTTCTAGAAATGTTGACTACTCTAGGGGAAGAACAAATAATCATAGAAGACATAACAGAAGGAGACCCCGATGATGAGGCTAAAGAAGATGAAATGATCACCGGAGGATCATGAAACTTGGTGAAGACAAAGCAACCGAGGTAGCTTGAGAAATGGTACCAGGTAATCTACCCATATTGGTACAAGCTATTGAAATAGCTATTGAAGCACAAAATGATAACACTCCACCTGAGTAGGTAATAGATACAAATGAAGACAAGGGTGAGGAAGCAGGCAATGAGACTACTGAAATGGTAGAGAATGAACAAGCACAAATAGAGTCAATGGTAGAAACTTCTACCACCAACACAAGGACATAAGTCCTTGCATCACAGACTATAGAATCAATTACAGGGAAAAATAAGGAGGAAATAAAACTCATCGAGATGCCAAAGGTAGATCCCAAGCATAAGGCTCAACTTTCTATTGGACCATCTCCTCAATCTAGTGTGCAAGAGAAGAAGAAGAGGAAGCGAGGAACTAAGGGTCTGGTTACACTTGATGAAATAATTAAAATTCCAGCATGTGACCTGAGGACACTTGATCCTGAAGCTCTTAGGAAATATGGAGAGCTATGCATCTGAAAGGAAGCATAGGAAAAGCTGAGAAAATAAAATAAAAATATAAAGGTGCTAGAGGATGTCAAGGAGATCCTAATGCAAGTTGCTCCTAATGTAACTATTGATGAATCCACCCCTATTTTTTATCAACTTGCACTTCTCACTGAAAAAATAAATGGCCCCACTACAGATGTCGAGTAGATGATTGAAGAGAGAGCCGAACACAAGATTCAATACCAGTTGACTAAAAAGATCAACCAAACAGTGGTTGTAAACAAGGTAAAGCTTTTAGAAGTTGTAACTGATTTAGGAAGTATCATTGATAAAGTTCTTACAATTCTGAAGCAATTATTCACTTTAGATCACTTCACTACCGAGGTTAGTGAAAAGATAAGAAAGTGAGATGAAGATCTTAAAGATAGTTCTACTCATCTTACAACCGAGCATCATGCATTTCAGTTACATTATTCAAAAGTGAGACACATACAACGGTCAAGACTTGAGTTGAGAAAGGAAGAGGACCGAATCATAGAAGAGGTAACTGAGCTACATGTTGAGTTACTATCACATCTGGTCATGATGAAAAAGCATGTGACACGGGCAAAGAAATTGGTTGCCACCCCTGAGATTTATGTCACTGAGAATATTTTTGATATGCATGCTCAAGTGAGCTTAGAGCAGTTGGATCTATAAAATCTAAAGGAAGAATGGGAGAAGCTTATGGATAATCTTAAGAAATCCCATCCTAAGATTTTTGACAAAATGTAAGTATACTCTTTGTAATTATTTTCAAAAAAGGGGGAAACATATGTATATCTATTGAGAGCATGTTCATAGGGGGAGTCACTAAGTTACACCTTTTCTATTTTGATTTTGTGAAATTTTTAAGTGTTCAAACTTTTATAATCGACATACATATAAGTTTTTGATACTAATGCCAAAGGGGAGAATGTTACTCCTAAATGGACTAGATGATGTCATTAGTATTTAGTTGTACAGTCAGTAAACAAATGAAGATAGTTTAGTCAATTATCAATACATAGTAGTCACCAAGTAGAGAGATCACTGAATGTAACAGTTACCAAGTACACAGGATTACCGAGCGCTAGTAATAACTGAAACTGAGAGACAATATTTACCGAGTAATCTAGAGTTCACATAAAAGCTTGGAATGGCACATTCTTCAAGATGAATAACTTTTTTTTGAGTAAGAAAATAGTTTACCAAGATCGAGGTGAATATTTATTGCGGATGTAATCATTTAATGAATGATGATTCCTATGTAATGATGATCTAGGTTATTTTTGTGAACCATTGATCTTAGGTTTTCTAAGATATTGTAAAACCCTAATTAGGTCAAGGTCAGTTTGATATAAAATTGTAAGGATGTCATTTTGACAAGTATCTTCATGGAGTAGCCGCACTTAAGGACATATGAAGTTGAGACAGGGTTTTGATAGAAGGATTTCAAAGGAAGTATTCTGTTTAACAGAACAATCATAAGGCTACCGAGCAATTTAGAAGGATATACTCATCATAGCAAGGTGATATCTTTATTGTATTTAAAGGATCTGATATCATCAATTTGAGTTGTATTACATACAGGTCATATATCACTGTTACTCTCTAACAATTGTAGCAGATTCAAAATATCCTAACAGAGTGGACTTAATTGTTCTTATTTAAATATCTTTTCCGAGTGCACACATATATTGTGTTGCTAAAATCCTTTAACAGAGTAGATCTAGCTGATCTTTTTGTTACTCCTAACAGGGTAAGATCACCAGAAGTGATCATTCTTGTAATCCTTAACCGACAGCTTTATTTCTACAGAAGTGAAGCTTTGTGGGTTTCATCCCCACCATATTGTTTACCTTCTAACAAGGGTTTCTGCGATACCAAATACATGTGTCATGTGTATTGAAGTTTCATGAATGTTCTATTGGTTTAATTTTATGCATTTAAATTTCAGTTATATTATTAAATGTATGTTCGATGAAAAGTTACATAGTCGGTTATTGAAGTTGATATTCACAAGGATTACTTTGAAAAGTTTTAAATATACGGATTCACCCCTCCCCTCTCAGTATACACCTTTCCATAATTCCAACATGCATAGATCACATCATTCAATAAAAATTTTAGCATTTTGAAAATTAAATTAATTTGATTTTGCATTGTTTATAATTTTGGGACCAACAACACCCTTTAGTTCTTTGCACAATCGTATTATAGATAGGGGCTTATCACCCATTAGATGATGTAACCCTTTGTATGGCCACATCACCACCTTTTCTACAATGAAACCACCATAGTTGGCTCCAATTATATTTCTTTCCTAGATTTTCTTATTTGAAATAATTTACTATAGCCAGAAGCCAAATTTTCCATTTTTGACCTCCGACCTCTTACCCTTTTTCTATGACCTCCAATTTCTATTATTGATATACACTTTTGCCTGTACACTTTTCCCATATTCATCCCTATGTATTATCTATTGATTTTTTGTAATTTGTGGCATCTATTTGATTAGTTGGGAATCCTTCTTAGAGAGGTTCTATTTTCTTTTGAAAATTTATCATTTGCAGTACTGATCATAGTTAGGAATTTCTATGTTCATGTTAGGGTTTCTATTTTTTTATTTTGAGGAAATATCATAGTTTGAAATAGATTTTTTATTTCATCCTTCTTTGATCATTATTAAGAGGAGGAACTACATAAAATGGAGAGATAACATCATTACCCATATTAGATGGATTCATTTTGATGCAGGAGCATCCTGGGTGTAAGAGCAATCTTGCATCACCCAAAAATATTTATGTTTGCTTTTCAATAAGGGCTATCTTGTGCAGAGTTGCTATTTATGGAAACTTACTATTTTTAGTAAGTTGGTCATATGATCTCAAAATGTTTTGATTTCACAGTTGGAGGTTCATCCTAGTCATTTCAGCCTACCAGTTGAGTTTCATTGCCACATCATCAGTATTGGTGAAGTTATTGAGATTTTTGGGTATGAAATCTTTCAGGTCAATTTTGAAGGCCTTAGAAGCTCTAGATCGCGATCAACCCCCAGCTAACTGGCGCTAGCGCTTGTCAATTGTTGTAGATCTCATCATGGCATTTCCGAAAAGTGGTTACAATAGAAAAATAGAGTTACGGTTAAAATGTTATGGCCTTCGGAAGTTGGGTTACCTAAAATCATATTTTGTATTTCTTTTGAGCCGACCCTATTGTAATAATTGTGAAAAATAAATAATTCTATGTCTAGTCGGCCTAAAGGGCTAAATTTATGGAACCTTCTCGGGCGGTGGAAATTGCCTATATAAGAAAGGTCTGTAGTGTTGTCTTAGGCAGTTCGGGACAGTTCTGGGTAATAATTTGAGGCTTTGTCCTATAGAATATTGTAAGGGAATGCCCATGTGGCTTTGCATATTGTAATTCTGAAAGTTTGTAATTCCACATTTGTGGAGATAATAAGAAGCCAATTTTTTGTTCTTGCATATTGTTGTTGTTTCTCTATTTCTGTTATGTGTTTGTGGTATTAAGGGGAGCACCCTTCATCAAGTGGTATCAGAGCAGGAGTTCCTGAGTGTGTAAACAAATCACTACTAGTGAGGTAGTTTGTACCAGGACTGTGGGTTAGGGTTTCTATGTAAACAGATCGCCAACTGCGAGGCAGTTTGCACCAGGACCGTGCTTAGGGTTTCAGCAAGAAGCGAGAAAATGCCTCCACGAAGGGAACGTGGTGGAAGAGCTAGTGTTGTAACACCTGAGGTTAGGAAAATGCAGAGACAAGTGCGAGCATTGCAAGAGGAGATTCATAGAGGAATGAATCTTAATGTAAGAGACGAAAGCGAGGATGAAGCCGAAGAAGAAGATCAAGAAGGAGAAGTTGAAGTTTTGAATCAAGAGGAAGAAAGGATTTTTCGGGCCATTTCCAAGATCGGAAAAAGACCTAAGATTGAGGTTTCTACATTTTCAGGGAATCTTAACCTAGAGGAATTGATCGACTAGATCAATGAATGTGAAGAATATTTTGAGTATGAAGATATTGAGGATCCTGATCGGGTCAAGTTTGTGAAGGCCAGACTAAAAGGTCATGCAAAGATTTGGTGGCAAGAGATTCAATTGGAGTGAAATAGAAGAGGGAAAGATAAAATCACAAGATGGGATCAGATGGTGGATAAATTGAAGCAACATTTCATTCCTGTTGATTATGAGCTTAACCTTCTGAAGAAGATGCAAAGTTTGAAGCAAGTAGGAAGATCTGTTCAAGAGTATACAAAGGAGTTCTATTGAATCATCATCAGAACAGGCCATGCAGAAGCTGATAAGGAGAAATTTTCCCGTTACCTTAATGGGTTGAGGCCGAGCATTCAAGAGGAGTTGAATTTTTTTTGAATGAACATTATTGAAGAGGCATACCAATTTGCCCTAAAAGTAGAGGAAAAGTTGAACAAGAAGTTCGAAAGCAGACAAAACGGAAGAGGTCGCGGTGGATGATCTAGTGGACGGTCATATGGAGGCTGAAATGAAGATCTAAAAAAGAAGGATGAGGCCAATAGCAGTCAAAATTAGAGAGAAAACAATTCCAATCATTTCCAAGATCAGAACAATAGAGATCAAAGAGGAAGAGGAAAAGGACAAGGTTCAGGAAGAGGAGGCTTCCGTGGAATATGTTTTCACTATGGAGAAGGTCATAGGGCATTTGAATTTCCTCAGTGCCAAGGAAGGACATATAGGAGGAATGAAGGCCAAGCCAGAGTGGCACATGTAGATGAAGATGCCAGATCCTCAAATTTTGAAGACGTTGAAAGATGAGAAACATTGATTAACAGAAGAGTCCTGCTGAGTGGTGAGAATGAACCTGAACAAAGGAGGAGCCTGTTTCGCACTAGATGCAAGTGTGAGGGTAAATGTTGTGATGTGATTATTAATAATGGAAGCACTAAAAATTTGGTGTCAGAAGAGATGGTGACAAAGTTGAAGCTCAAGAGACAGAAACACCCACATCCATATCGGATTGCCTAGGTGCAGGATGACCACAAGGTCATGGTCAGTGAACAGTGCCTAGTAAAGTTCAAGATTGGTGGGTACCAAGATGAGGTACTATGTGATATCATATCTATGGATGCATGTCATATGTTGTTGGGTAGACCATGGTAGTTTGACGGATGTGTTGTACACGATGGTCGTGCGAATACCTACTCCCTGACAAAGGATGGAGTGCGACATAAGCTAAAGTCATTGAAGGAGACTGAAGAAAAGGTATGTGGTAATGCAAGAATAACATTTGTTGATGGAAGAAAATTCCTAGATGGTATGAGACATGAGCATGTGTGTTTTGCTTTAATTCTAAAAGCTAGTAAGGAGGAAGTAGAGGATGTGCCTGTAGAGGTTGCAGATTTATTGAATGAGTTTCAGCATATTGTATTTGATAATGTACTTGATGGATTACCACCGGTAAGGAAGATCAGTCATCAGATGGATTTGATTCCAGGAGCTAGTTTGCCAAACAAGGCAGCACACAGAATGACACCAGTAGAAAGTGAAGAGTTGAATAGACAAGTACATGAGTTATTACAGAAGGGGTTGATTTGAGAGAGTCTGAGTCCTTGTGCTGTACCAGTGGTATTAGCACCAAAGAAGAATGGAGAATGGAGGATGTGTACAGATTCTAGAGAAATAAACAAGATCACCATCAAGTACCAGTTTCCATTGCCACAAATGGATGATATTATGGACTATTTGAGTGGGGCTGTGTATTTCTCAAAGATAGATTTGAAGAGTGGATATCACCAGATTCAAATTAGAGAAGGAGATGAATGGAAGACTGCCTTCAAGACAAAGGAAGGACTGTATGAGCGGTTAGTCATGCTTTTTGGGCTAACCAATGAACTGAGCACTTTCATGCGGCTCATGAACGAGGTTCTGAAAGAGTTTCTGGGTAAGTTTGTCATTGTTTACCTAGATGATATTTTGATCTTTAGTAAGACATTGGAAGAGCATATGATGCATATTCGTATGGTGTTTGAGAAGCTGAGAGAAGAGAAATTGTTGATTAATTTGAAGAAGTGCAGTTTTGGGAAGAAAAAGTTAGTGTATTTGGGGTTTGTAGTTTTAGCAGAAGGTCTAAAAATGGACCTAGAGAAGGTACAGGCTATCCTTGAATGGCCTAATCCAAGGAGTGCTACTGAGGTAAGATCTTTTCATGGTTTGGCTAGTTTGTATAGAAATTTTATCAAAAATTTTAGCAGTATTTGTGGACCCTTGACTGAAACAATGAGAGGGGATAGAAAAGAGTTCAAGTGGACTAATGGGGCAGATAGGAGTTTTAAACTGTTGAAACAAAAGGTTATAGAACAACCTATTTTAGCACTTCCTAATTTTAATAAGGTGTTCCAAGTAGATCGTGATGCTAGTGGTACTACAATAGGAGCTGTTATGAGCCAAGAAGGTAAACCTATTGCTTATTTCAGTGAGAAGTTAAATGATGCCAAGAGAAAATATTTTGTTTATGATCAAGAATTTTACGCTATAGTTTAGGCATTGAAGAAGTGGAGACATTATCTACTTCCTAAGGAGTTTGTTTTGTATACTGATCATCAAGCTTTGCAATATTTGAATAGTCAAGGAAAGTTGAATCAAAGGCATTTGAAATGGGTTGAGTTTTTACAGAGTTATACATTTGTTTTGAAACATAGAATTGGAAAGTCTAACATGGTTGTAGATGTGCTTAGCAGAAGGAAACTATTGTTGACAGAGATGTAGATTGAGGTGGTTGGGTTCAAGGAACTCAAGAATTTGTATCCAGAGGATCCTGATTTTGGTGAAGCTTGGAAAGCTTGTAAAGAACCTATTACTCTAGATAGAACGAAGTGGCTGGATTTCATCATTCAGGGTGATATGCTATTCAGAGGGAGTCAGTTGTGCATTCCAAGAAGTTCTATGAGGGAGAATCTCATCAAGGAGAAGCATAGCGAAGGATTGGCTAGACATTTTGGTCGTGATAAAACCCTTGCTTTGGTTAGTGAGAATTATTATTGGCCATAGTTTCAGCAAGATGTCAAGAAGTTTGTATAGAGTTGCAGAGTATGTCAGATGGTGAAAGGAGTGAAGCAGAATACAGGGTTGTATCAGCCATTACCTATACTAGAGAAGCCTTGGGAGGATATCAATATGGACTTTGTTCTTGGTTTACCAAGGACATAGCAGGGACATGATTCAATTTTTGTGGTAGTTGATAGATTTTCAAAGATGACACATTTTGTTCCCTACAAGAAGACCAATGATGTTGTTCATGTAACAGAATTATTTTTAAAAAAAGTAGTGAGACTACATGGTTTTCCAAAGAGTATAGTTTCAGATAGGGACACTAAGTTCATTGGATATTTCTAGTGTACATTGTGGAAGAAGTTGAAGACAGATTTGAAGTTCAGTTCATCACATCATCCACAAACTAATGGACAGACAGAGGTGGTGAATAGGAGTTTGGGAAATTTGCTGAGATGTTTGGTTAGAGATAAGCCAATGGGATGGGATTTGATTTTACCATAGGTAGAATTTGCATACAATAATTCTATCAATAGGAGCACTGGTAAATCACCATTCCAGATTGTATATGGGAGTAGTCCAAGAAATGCATCAGAGTTGAGAAAGATAGATAAGGGAGAAATAAGTAGTGCTGAAGCTGAGGATTTTGCAGAACATTTGAAGAACATCCATGAGGAGGTGAGGAAGTACATTACCAAGATGAATGTGTAGTATAAGGCTAAGGCAGATGAGAAAAGGAGGTATAAGGAATTTCAGGTTGGAGATGAAGTCATGGTTCATTTGCGGAAGGAAAGATTTCCAGTTGTTACATATAACAAGTTGAAAATGAAGAAGTTTGGGCCATGTAAGATACTGAAGAAGCATGATTTAGGAAATGCATATGAGGTTGAGTTTCCTACTGAGCTGAATATTTCACTAGTATTTAATGTTTTAGATCTGACAGAGTATCATGAAGGAGGTGTTGAAGATGAGGTTACAGTAGCACAGTGGAGTATTCCACGAACCAGTTCAGATATCAAGGAGATTGAAGACATACTAGATAGTCATGTTGGCAAAAGCACAAGGAACAATACATATGAAGAGTATTTGGTCAAATGGAAAGGATGACCTATTGAAGATTCATCATGGCTAGCAAAGGAGGAGGTTAACCGTCTTGGTTTTCCTCTACACACCTGAGTCATGATAGGGTCACTTCTCAAATTACCCCAGGTGTCTGATGCAGGAGCATCCTGGGTGTAAGAGCAATCTTGCATCACCCAAAAATATTTTTGTTTTCTTTTCAATAAGGCTATCTTGTGCAGAGCTGCTATTTATGGAAACTTACTATTTTTAGTAAGTTGGTCATATGATCTCAAAATGTTTTGATTTCACAGTTGGAGGTTCATCCTAGTCATTTCAGCCTACCAGTTGAGTTTCATTGCCACATCATTAGTATTGGTGAAGTTATTGAGATTTTTGGGTATGAAATCTTTCAGGTCAATTTTGAAAGCCTTAGAGGCTCTAGATTGTGATCAACCCCCGGCTGACTGGCCCTAGCGCATGTCAGGCGCTGTAGATCTCGTCATGGCATTTCTGAAAAGTGGTTACAATAGAAAAATGGAGTTACAGTTAAAAAGTTATGGCCTCCGGAAGTTGGGTTACCTAAAATCATATTTTGTATTTCTTTTGAGCCGACCCTATTGTAATAATTATGAAAAATAAATAATTATATGTCTAGTCGGCCTAAAGGGCTAAATTTATGGAACCTTCTCGGGCGGTGGAAATTGCCTATATAAAAAAGGTCTGTAGTGTTGTCTTAGGCAGTTTGGGACAGTTCTGGGTGGTAGTTCTGGGTAATAATTCGAGGCTTTGTCCTACAGAATATTGTAAGGGAATGCCCATGTGGCTTTGCATATTGTAATTCTGAAAGTTTGTAATTCCACATTTGTGGAGATAATAAGAAGCCAATTTTCTATTCTTGCATATTGTTGTTGTTTCTTTGTTTCTATTATGTGTTTGTGGTATTAAGGGGAGCACCCTTCATCACATTTATTGTCCCATCTATATGATCGTTTTCCCCTACCTATCTCACTTAGTAATAAATTTGGTTGGTCTAGCAAAAAGGGTCATGAATTAGGAGTTATTTTTATACATGCAAATGATAACATATTGAAGTTAATTATCAATTTTGAATGTCCTCATGCTCTTTTTACTGAGATTTGGGAGTTATGTGGAGTTGTGAGCTGTGTGGTAGAAATTGACAAGGTTATGAAAACCTTTTTAGCTCCCAAAATAATTGTCACAACTCACAAATGACTCTCCAAAGACTTGATAACTTTTTATTTCTCTTTTGATGACCAAAAATTTTTAGGTTTTGAGTTAGGTGTCAGAGCTCAACAAGGTTTTTGAAACCTTGTTGGCTCTTGACTATTTTCTCAGAACCATGGAAGATGCTTTTGAGTGAATATACTTGAAACTTTAATTCTTTGAAAGTTAACTTTTTAGAGAGTCTCAAGGTTTTGAGAACCTTGGAAGCTTCCAAAAAGGTTTTGAGAACTAAGTAAAAGATCGATACATATAAAGATTTCAACACTTTGAAGAGAGAACTTATAGTGCCCAAATTAACTTCTAAGACTTTGTTGGGTATCTAATGGGCTGTTTCAATGATCTCACTCATTAAGGAAATGAAACATAATTAGAGTATATGTCAATTTTCTTCCTTTCTACCTCTTGAATCATCTTCCTTGCCAAAGTTGGCCTCTTCTATTTACATCAGGGCTTTAGGTTCATCCATATATTTAATTTTGACATTCATCTTCAAGAGTCTCCCTCTGAATCCTAGGAACATGATCCTCTTCTATTTTGAGGTGGTTTAGGATTCTCTGACTCATGAATGCCTTATAAACTTCTAAAGAAACATCTTTTAAATGATTTAATTAAAGTTAATTATGTGATTGATTACTTATATCTTATAAAATATTGGAATGTTAAAATATAAGGTTATTTAATTAGTGAGAATTAATTAAATGCCTATGTTTATTAAAAAGAATTAATTAAGAAGTCTAGTTATGGAAAGTGGAGATTTAATTAAATACTAAGTCTAAATTGGAATTTAAATGCATAATTAAAATATAAAATAATTTTTATTATTAAATTGCATATTTCAAATATGCTAGGAATTTTAATTTAGTTTAAATATAAAAATTTATATTTAAATGCAAAAGAAGTTAAAAAGGAATTAAGTGATTTTAATGTTGAGTTGTAGATTAGAAAACACTTTATTAAGAAATTACAACTTTACCTTTTAAAATTCAAGTTGAGTGAATTGACAAAAACAAGAAATATTTATTACTCAATTTAAGATTGAGTTCCTTTTTTATTCTACATGAGTTGTTTAGTTTTCCTTTCTTAGGATTATTTTACACACATAGGTTTACATGTTTCAGTTCAGAGTTTGAATTGAAGGAAAATATGAAAGCTTAGAATGTTTAGGGTTTTGGATTGTTCTTCATGGCTTCTATTAATTGGTGGATCAAGGTAGGGTTTGAAACCCTTGTAGATTCAATTTTCGTTTAAAAGATTATTTACTTTGTTCCTGTCAGATTTTGTTGATGGTAATTTTGTAATTCTTCTTTTGTATGAAATTTTGTATTGAAAGCTTTTTGGTTGAAGAAATCTCGTGATTGTAGAATAGTGAATACTTGGTATTTTTGTTAGAAAAATATTGAGGAAAAGCCTTGTATTAAATCAGTTAGGGTTTGTTTGTAGTTGTTGTTGAAACCCTAGGAATTAAATCAAATTAAAATAGATATATCATATTTGCATATGAGCATAATCTTTTTATTGAATTAAACGAAAGTAGTAAAGAATATATATGGAAAAAAAGATATTAAATCATGAAATTATAAAACCAATAGAAAAAGAAATATATATGTATTTGGACTTTTGAAATATATATATATATATATATATATATATATATATATATATATATATATATATATATATATATATATATATATATATATATATATATATATATATATATATATATATATATATATATATATATATATATATATTCGAATTTATATATATTAAAAAAATTACTTTAATTATTATTTATTAATTTTCAGATTTAAAAATTAGAATAAAAATTATATATATATATATATATATATATATTATTGTTATTTATTTATTTTGAAAAAAAATTTAATAAATAAATAAATATTAATTAATTGTTTTTACATGCAAGTTTTAATATTAATGTTTTCATTTATATTTATATTTGGAAAATTAATAACACTATTTTATTATTAAATACATGGTGTTTTGATATGCATGGAGATTTTATTTCAATACTTATTTAAAAGTATATATGCATGAGATTTTAAATGAACGTTTTCTTAATAAGTCAAACTAGACTTTAGTAAACAAAATTGATTATTTTTAAACAACTGAGACTTGTGTTATGGTTTGACTACTTGGTATATTCTATTGTCTTGTTTGATGTTGTTTATTTGGGAAAATTACATTGACTTTTAGAAATTGTATACTAGAGGCTTTGAAGTGTTTTTTTTTGTTGATCTCCGATTTTATGTGGAGAGTCTTTATAACCATTTTGAAGTCTCGATTGGATCATGTATGATTTTGTGATTTTTGTGAGTGATTTCATATGTTGTATGGTGTCTCGATCTTTATTTCATTTGACCAAAAAGGTGACAACCATTATTGTGATTAAGTCTGATTTACTTGGTCACCTTATGTTCTCTACTATGATTTTTCTATGTTCTGGATGATTATCTTTATGGGTTATGTTACTTCATGTTTGGACATGGATGTCATTGATGTTGTGATTATCATTGGTCTTGTAATATAAGACTATGAGGATTATTATTGTTTTTATTAGGAATCCATTATGGGATGCATGATCTTTGGTAATATCTATATTAAGATGGACTATTTGATCCTTGTATAAGATGTGTTGTTCTCTACTATGCTCCATTATTTTACTTTGATTATTATCAAGGTTTATGATTTATGAGAAGATTTTTGGTATTGGTTCATTCTTCTCTTTGTTATTTTGGTTGGAGCATTAGGGTAGGTTATCTGAGTGTATAGATGGGAAGTGGCTTGTTTTGGAGGCACCAAAGCCCAGAAGTGGCTACTTGGGTATCCTTTAAAAATTATATAATAAAGTTATAACTTAAATGCATTGAGAGTTTAAAATGAATTAATAATATAATGTGTGCCTCACCCATGCCTGAGTACTTGATTGACATCTTGATTAGGATGGTGAGAAGATGCTTTCCACTTGTGTGGATTGGATATAGCATAGTTGGTACCTTGTCTATATGAGAGGATTATTAATACTACATAGATTCACTAGGGTGTCAGGATCTAAAGAGACCACAAGGATAACATTAGATTTGGTTCATGTGATGACACTTCCCTTTATACATCTTAAGTTTCCTACATGTGTCGGTTGCCTCTGGTTGAGTGTGTTTTATCTTTGCAATTGGTGTTGTACCTTTTTGAGATAGAGATCTTTCAAGATCCCTTTCCTAAGTGTTGTATTATGTTAGTTTTTGTTGTTTGATATTCTAGTGGGGTCTATTGTTATCTACTCAGCACGGTGGGAGTGGACCTTTGGTTCCACGTGGTCGGGTGGTAGTGATTCTTTTACCATTTGAGATTTTGACGTCCTCTTACCATTGCTAGATGATCCTCGTAGCGGTTGTATCTTATTATTTATCATTAGAAACTTACTCTTATCTTTCATTTATTATATTTTACATTATACTTAGATTATATTTACATACCCTGCAACTTGTGTAGTGGATGTGGATTATCATGTATACCTTATGGTTCAATTGTATTTGGGTATTCTTTTATGAGATGATGTAATTTATTTGAATGGTTATTGTACTTAATAGATTAATTTATATTTACGTAATTTTACGTCAAGGAACCCTTGAGACTTGTAATTTGTTAATGAATTATACTTATGAGTATGTATTGTCTTTATGTTATATTGTTTTTGCTTTGTTATTCATTATTGTTTGTAAACTCTTAAGAAAAAAATATTTTGTAAAGTTAGTAGCATGTTTTAGGTTAATTTCTCTTGGGTTCCCTAATAGGGCCTTACAATATATATTGAAAATTATTTCAACTAGTGACTCCGTTGAGGGAGAAGACCTAGAAGAAGACAAATAGTTCCTCTTTGAAAGAGGTAGCAACTCTGTTAAAAAGAACCTAATGAATAAAGAAAAAAGATTCAGGTATTCAAAATGTATTAGAATAAACATTTGTATAAAGTTAATCAACAACAACCATAATCAAACCAATGGAGAGAACCATTTTTTCCTAAAGCATTTAAACCATTGGAACTTATAAACATCCCATGTAATCAAGATAAATTCTTCCCTAAACTTATAGAGATTGCACCAAAATTTCATGGAGATTGGGATGAATCACCACTCAGGCATTTGGAGGCATTCTATGAGTTTACAGATGACTATCAAATTTATGCAAAAGATCATATGACAAAATTATTTTCTACATCACTAAGAGATAATGCAAGGGAAACCTACAATTCATTTCCCCCTCAAATTATCTTATCATGGAAGGAATTTGAGTGGTGATTTACAAATGAATTCCACAACACAATTGAAAAGACTGTGAGCACTTGTATACACAAAAAGAAAATTAGAATTGTACTATGGAATCAAGATCTTTTATATCTCTTTTGGATGCATTCTTTAATGTAGAAAGATATGAAAATGAATCTAGAGTATATTTTTTCAAAATAGTTTTAGAAATTTATGGGAAAATACCTTCAAATATTAGGCCTTTTCATGATGGGTTATGCAACAAGCTATATGAGTCTGGAATGTTGCATGACTCCCAGTTGATATTTGTGCTCAATTAAGTACATGAAATAATTGTTTGAAAAATGGTTGCAAAAAATAATGAATGTGAAACGAATGATGATATGGTGCAATCCACATAACAAAATATGGAATTAAATAAATAAAAAACTGATTCATGTGTAGATGATTATTGTAATGACAAAACCTGTGAAAAAGATGAAGATGCTAGTAATGAAGAGGAGGAGGAGGAAGAGGAGGAAGGTTCACTCAGAAGTGAACAAATTTTAGAACTTTTGGACAGAGAATATCAAAAACAGATTCATGAAAATGGTTCAATTTTTTTCTAGCTCGCAAAAATGAAACAATGCAAAAAATGAATCATTCATGTGAGGTGTTTGATGAACATAAAGAAAATCAATTCATTCCTACAAATAGAAATTAATTTGATGACAAGGAAGTCTATTAAACAGAAGAGGCATATGGTTTCCAGGAGGAGGATGCATTTAGTGAGAATACACATTATGATCAACATACAGAAGAAAATATCTATGAAAATAACTTCATTTTTTTTCAAATCTGCTATATAATGAAATAATTGAAGATTATGTAGCTTGTGATTATATAGTAAAAGAAGACCAAATTATTTTGCATGATACTCTTGTACATAATTCTTATGCATGCCCAGATCCAACATATGAGGATTACAAGGTATTTCCAGAATATCAAGAAATTGATCAAAATGGACAAAATAAAATATTGTTCAAAAGAAATTAGTAATCTAAAGTATCATCAAGAAAGACATGTGTGGAGCCCATTTTGGATATTATGGCTGGCGACATAAATATTTCAAAAGGAAAGAAATGTAAGAAAAATTTGCCAAAAAAATTTCCTCTCAAAAGTGATGCACAGGTAAAAGGTGAATCACAAGGTAAAAAGGGAAATCATGTTTGTGACATTGAAAATTTTAATCATTACTGTAAAAACCATATTCAAGTGAAATCTACATATGACACTAAAGTTATCTTCAAGACATTTTCAAAAGAAAAGGGGCATAATAAAGGATTAGGTTTTTCAAATAAATATGAAGTGCAATACAAATGTTTTGATTCATTACAGCTGAGAATGATGGGAAGTCCTAAATGTTATACATATGAGGTCAAACAGACTAATTTCATATGTGAAGGAGACCAAAAAAATTTGAAAAGTAAATTATCTATATTAAGTAGTGAAGCAAATGATGATGATACTTCCAGGAGGTTTATACTATAACATGATCAAAATCAATTTTTTAACAAAGGAAAGAATTGACAATCCTTTTAGTGGACCTCGGACCACCAAATCATTTTTTTATATTAGGATTAATCTAATTAAATAAATAAATATGGTCTATTCTCCTAGAGATAACTAGAATCTCTCTATGCTCACAAGGAGCATATGTCCCCAGAAAGAGCTTGTTGGAGCTCTAAATTTTTGGTAAACTTTTAAGTTCTATAGTGATAAAACCCTAAAAAATGGCCTCCAAAACTCCATGCCTAAAAATTTATTTATCCATATTAGCCACTTTTTTTAAAAATTCTATACATTCATTTTCATCCTCTTAGAGTCAAACTTGATATGTTGTTGGAGTAATATGCTCTTATGATCCCTAAACAATCTTATAGTGCATCTTGTAGATCCCTCCAAGTCATTCTCATGAGTAGATAGTTAAATTTCTAAGCTCTTCCTCACCAAATAAAGTGTTCCACGTGACTGTATGCATAATAAGGTACTCCTTTATCCATTTTCAAATCTCTATGAGTACCACTATAACATTCAAAATGTTTCATAAAATTACACTATTTGTTGGGGGAAAACTGTGGCTTGGAAAATTGACATAAAAAATTCAATCAAGGTAGTTGATGAGATGAAAAAATACATGTATAAAGAGATGAAATGGGATGAAGCATTAGATTATTTTCAATTCAAATCTGAAAGAGTAAGGAAGGAAGCTCTCTGATAGTCAAAATTCTGAAAGTGAAGGTTTCAGAGATGCTGCAATTTTGACTTGTCGTAAAGATGATGTCAATAGGGGATTTAGAACAATCAAAATTTGAAACTATAAAATAGACCCAGTTCATAAAATCCAATTTCAGAGCTCCAGTTAAAATCTTATATTTTCATGAGGTGTTTTGGATTTCCAACCAAACCCAAATCTAAAAGATAGGTAGTTATTTTTTAATTAGTTGATTAATTTTTTCAAAAAGGTTTTTAATAGGGTAGTGGCTTTTCACCCTAAAATGGTGTCTTTTCACCCTAAAGGGGTGTAAATACCATTCAACCACACACATATGTGTGTGTGTGTGTATGGTGTAAAATGTGAAGAGAGAAAACATTTAGGTTTTAATCAATATCATCACAATGTAAATCATCTTTATAAGAAGACATTTCAATATTAATATAAAGACAATATTTTGTCTTTCTGTCAAAGTTGTAGGTTAATTATTCAATTTGATCAGTTCTTTATGATTTATCTTCCCATAAGTAGAATCTATTTGAGTTATAGTGCGAAGAATTTATTTCTAATTATATTGCAGTTTAATTATCAAAGTTCATATAGTTGTGCATATTAATTTTGTCTTATTCATCTTTTCTCAGTAAAAGTTAAATTCACTTAGACTAATTGCAGTGTGATTTATTAATTGAGGGCATAGAAGGTCAAAGAGGTTGATAGATCCATTCAAGTAGTAGAATTAAAAATTGTCTTGCAAAGTTATATGTGGACTCAAGGAGAAAATTGACTCTATAGCCTAATAGAAAGAAAGCACTAGTCTAGTATTATATATTGAAGTCTTTGCCTAAAAGAAAAACATAATCATAAACAACAATCAACATATAAAGCATTCAATATTTTAACACAAGCTCAATAATTATAGGATAAGTTATAATTGTGAAGCACACAATTTGATCTTTCTCAAGACATCATTTCCATCTTGAGAGATTGCACAAAAGTTCAAATACAAATATAAGATAATCTGCTATAAAAAGCTTTAACTAGGAGACATTATTAAAGTATAGGCCTACCCACCTTGGTTCTTCAAAGCCTACAGAGAAAGGGAAGGGGATCATAATCTATCATTCCTATCGATTGGCCAGATCCTTTGGAAGATTTGAGCATTGAGTTTGGAATACTCATAGAATTTTCCAATCTGTTGATTTGGGAACCAACAAGAAATATTAGAGATCAAAACTCATAACATTAAGAAATAAATTCCCTTGAAAAAGGGTGGCGAGTCTATAAAAGTATATAATAGTATATGAGTGATAATTTGATTTGTGTAAGAAAAAATAAAGGTCCTAGAAATTTTTCATTAAATTTCATGTGGGTAAGGTCTCTTCATCAAGGACAAGAAGATCGTATGAAGCTAAGAATTTCATAGGCTCTAAAAAAAAGTTAGATAGGGATAATGAATATCATGAGGAAAATAGTCATGACAATAATAGAGATGTTGAGGATAATGAAAACCCACGGAATGCTGAATTTAGTGGAGAAGTTGAATGTCACACCCTACAACACGAGGAAAATCATGAAGAACATGGTGTTTCTGAACAAGATGATGAACGAAGGGTAGAAGAATTGATGTCCACCCTAGAGAGTATAGTACCCAATGCCCGATAAATAGTAGAAAGTTATTTTCATAGAAAAGAAAATGCAAGTAAAAACATAAATGAGGATTCACTGAGAATGAGTAAAGAAGAACAAAAGAATAAGACATTGTGCCTAAATATAATCCACCCATAAGAATAAGGGTTGAAACAAAATTACAAATTGGACCATGATAATCCATCATTTGAGAATAATAATAGAAGGGAAATAATTGACAATTGTCAGCATGATCAACGAAATCAATACAATAATGATAGAAATCATAATAAGGACTGGAGGCAACCACACAATGGAGGTAATGGTAATTATCAAAACAACAATGGTAATCAACAATATAATGGAAATCATTAGAAAAATCATCAGAATGGTGGCCAAAATTTGAGAGGTCAAAATATGAATTACCAAAATCATGGGTCTGGTATGAATAATCAAAGAGGAATCAATGCTAGAATGAGAGCATCAATGGTGATTGAAAGATATAGATAGTTGGACTTCACTAGAATAGTGGGATATCTAAATCCAATCCAAAATGAATTGAGGTATGCTATTACTAAGTTCAGTGGAAATGGAGCACAACCTGCTAAGAAACATGTGATTATTTTGAAAGCTACTATTGAGGAGTTTTAAATTCACCATGAGGACGTATTTGTGAAATTATTTGTGCAATCCTTGATAGAAGATGTTGGGGAATAGTATAGAGGGTTACCAGATGGTTCAATTTCTAGCTAGCAAGAGTTTGCAACGTAATTTATTAAAGAGTTTGGAGATCAAAATGATACTTCTTTTGCCTCTCATGAATTGACAAGTATCAAAAAGAACTATAATGAATTAGTGCTTGAATTTAATAAAAGATTTAAAAAATTGTTAAACAAAATTCCTAAGGATATAAGGCATGTTGATTCTTTCTTGATTGATTTCTATATGAGTGCATTCAACAAAAAAACTCATTATGAGATCAGATTACATAAGTCATGGATGTTGCAGGAGGCCCTTAAAATAGCAGTTACCATAGAGAACAATAGAAAGGTTGTAGGGAGAATAAACAAGAGGGAGGATCCAAAATTATATAATCTAAAAGCCCCTAAGCCAAATAAAGGGGAGGTTAAATTTGGTAAAATGATGAGTATGATTCAGGATTTACAAATGAAATACAACATAGGGGATAGACCTTAGAATGACATACCATATTCCAACAAAAATGGCAGGCCCAGGTTGCATGATATGCCTCACAACACAAGTTGGAAGGATGATAAACTTGAAAAAAAAAAGTAATACCAAAGAGACTCTTGATACATTAAGAAGAAATAACCATATGGTGGAGAGTGATCCATGGTGTGATGTCTATAGACTACCACATGCACCTGAGAAATGTGTAATAGTTCAAAGTCTGTTGGAAGATGAGGATCAAGATGATGATCAACAACCCACAGTTAATGCAATCTCAGTCAAACCATTCTAGGTAAATGATGACTATAGCTCCTCTGATGATAAATATATACCAAATAATTATTCAAAGAGAACAAGTTAACAATGCAATGTGCAGCAAGTGTTTTTAGATGATGAGGATGTCCCAACTTTGAGGAACTTGACTGATGAGGAGAAAAGGGTTTATACAATTGTAGCAGTAGTGTAGGAAAGCAGTAACCACCAACTGAGGAACATAACAATAAATGTTGACCAAGGAAAGTCTTCCAAAAATTTTGCTAATGTACCAAAACAAAGTGATGGAAAAGTAAACACCCTCAAGAAGAACAAGGATGATACTACAAAGCAAAACCAACAAGTAAATCATAATGAAATTACAAAATTGATAAAACCAATGGGGAAATAAATGGTTAGTAAATTTGTTCCAATTTGTAATTCTTTTATGTCTAATTCATTATCTCAGGTAAAAAAAATTGTTCCTTTACTTGAAATGATGAAAATTCATGAGTATAAAAATGAAACTGTAAAAATATTATCTAATGTTAGTAGAATTCCTAAATAAGAAGATCCACCAGTAGTATACTTAGGTACTTTTGTTACAAGGAACCCAACTCAAGTAGATCCTTTTTATCTTACATTTTTGATTAACCATAATTTGGTTAAGAATTGTATGATAGATTCATGAGCGACAATTAATATTATGCCATTTGAGGTCATGAAGGAAATAGGTATGAAGGTAGACACCACATATGGAAAATGTTATGCCATGGATAATAGATCACTACCTATGGTTGCAATCATGAAGAATGTAGAGTTCAAACTTCCAACATGTCCTAATGCATCCTATAAAATTGATATCATAGTGGTGGAACTACCTGAAAATTATGGAATGCTTTTATCTGGGAAATGGTCTAACTTGGTGGGAGGACATGTTCAGCTAGACCTATCATATGCAACCATCCTAGTAAATGGCAAAGAGGTGAGAATTGATAGAGAACCTAGATCATCATACATAATTGAGGATGTATATCCAAATCAGGTGAACTATTTATGCCACACATACATGGAAATTTTTTAGGTAAGTATTACTAAACCTATTATGCAAAATACTGAGAAAATTGAAATACATGCTAAGGAAAATAAAGAAATGATATGGAGGATGTATTTTGATGGTGCATGTAGTAAGGAAGGTAATGGTGTTGGAGTTGTTTTTATTTCTCCTAATACAAAATCTCTTAAATACTCATTCCTTTTGGCTTTTGAATGTACAAATAATGTACTTGAATATGAATCACTTTTATTAGGCCTTAGAACTGCAAATAAACATGGAATAAAGATACTAACTATCTATGGTGATTCAAAATTAATTGTATCTCAATTTTAAAATAGGTTTGTTACTAAGAATTCAAAATTAAAACATTACAGGAATGAAGTCTAGGATTATATAGAGACTTTTGATATATTTGCAATAAACTAGGTAGATAGATCAGAGAACATTTTAGCAGATTTTATGGCTAACTTGGATATCAGTCATAATGACATCCCTTTTGATGAGATAACTCAAGTGGATATAAAAACAAGGACAACAATACTGGATGATGTATAAAATTGGCAGATTTTTTAGGATGTCTGAGATTTAATGAAGTTTCTCATATGTGAGGATCAGTATGAAAACTAGCACATTGACTGGAATTCATATGTAGAGAAAGAAGAAGGTAAGTACATTCTATTTGGAAAAGGAATTCTACAATTGAAAACAAACTAAATTCCTATGGGGTTAGTTGCATTGGAAAGGATTTTTGACACTAAAGATAAAGTGGAGTTAAAATCAAATCTTGTGAGTAATGATGATGTGGAAAGGATAAATCTAGGAAATGAGAACACCCCTAAGGAAGTATTAATTAGAAAGAAGCTTACCTCTCAAATTAGATCAAATTTAATAAATCTACTAAGGAAATATAGACATGTATTCACCTAGTCATATGATGATCTTAAAGCTTATAGAGAAGATCTTTTTCAGCATTAAATACCCTTGAATCCATATGAAAATCCATTTAGGAAAAGACAGAGGCCTATAAACCCAACTTTGGCCTCAAAGATGAAAGAATAATTGATGAAGGTGAGAGATGAAAAGATCATAAAACAAATTAGACATTCAACATGGGTGTCTAATTTAGTACCTTTTAGGTAAAAGAATGGTGACATAAGGCTTTGTGTAGATTTCAAAAATTTATATTGTCATCACAAAAAGATAATTATGGTTTGCCTAACATGGAAACCTTGTTGCAGAAAGTGACGGTGAATGAATTTCTCTCCATGATTGATGGGTTTTAAGTATATAACCAAGTGAAAGTCAAGGAAGCATAACAATATAAGATAGCTTTCACAACACCATGGGGAGAATATGTGTATGCAAGAATGCCTTTTGGACTCACTAATGTTGGAGCTACTTTCCAAAGAGCCATAGATGTGGCCTTTGAAGGTTTGATTGATTGCATTCTAGTTGTTTATCAAGATGATCTAGTTGCATATTCAAAGAAAGCAAAAGAGCATTACAATCACTTGGAGAAAAGTTTCTTGAGAGCCTTGGAATATGGTATATCACTCAATCCTATGAAATGTCATTTTGGAGTTACATAAGGTAAATTATTAGGACATATTGTATCAAAATATGATGTAAGGATAGACCCTGAAAGGATTAATTCCATATATAAAATACATGTGCCTAAAATAGTAAAGGCTATTCAATCTTTCTTTGGTCAAATTAATTTTGTTGGGAGGTTTGTTTGAAATTTCTCAGAATTTGTTAAACCAATTGCAAAGATGCTTAAGAAAGGAGAAGAATTCAAATGGACAAATGAAGCTTTGGAAGCATTTGAAAATATCAAAAGGGAAATAAAAGAGGCTCATGTTCTCAAATCTCCTAATTTCTCCAAACCATTTCAAGTTTTTTCTTTTGCTTCTTATCATACAATAGTAGTTATTATGTTACAAAAGAATAATGAAGGTCATGAGCAGCCTGTGGCATTTTTTAGAAAAACTCTACAAGCAACAGAATTGAACTATGAAATTAATGATAAATAGGCATATGCATTAGTAAAAGAAGGAAAATCTTTTAGGCCATACCTAGTTGGAGAAAATGTGATAGCATATGTGCCAGATACAACAGTTAAAGATATTTTTAGGCAATCAGAAACTACAGGTCAGAGATGCAGATGGATAAATTAGATTTAGGAGTTCAATATTGATATTCAAATCACCAAGCTGGTAAGGGTTCAAGGGCTTGCAAAAGTTATGGTAGAATCCAATCTAGAAGTGGCTTAAGTGCATCAAGTAGAATTGGAACATTCAGAAGTATTGAACAATGCCCATGATATACTATTTAAGACATATGAAATGCCATGAAGGTCTTACTAATAGCCAGAAGAGAACCATAAAACTCCAAGCAGCCAAAAATGTATTAGTTCAAGGTGATTTATATTGGAAAAATAGAAATAGTATCTTACTATTTTGTCTAGATGTGTATCAGGAAAATTCAATCCTAAAATAATTACATGAAGGAGTTTGTGGAGGACACTTCTCAACAAAGACTACAAAACTATTGGAATCATTTGTCATTGCACCAAAAGCTTGAATTGTCAATGCCCAATACAAATGCCAGATTTAACCTGATCCACGAGAGGCGGTTAAGCCATGTCATGAATCTCCAAGGAGGTGCTAACCACCAAGTCAACAATCTCCCCCTTAGCACTGACTGAGCCTTCAACACCCATTGAAGGGAGACTCAAACTCATGACCCAAGGCTCTGATACCAATTATTGGAATCATTTGTCATTGCACCAAAAGCTTGAACTGTCAATGCCCGATACAAATGCTAGATTTAACCCGATCCACGAGAGGCGGTTAAGCCATGTCATGAATCTCCAAGGAGGTGTTGACCACCAAGTCAACAAGAAAATAAGATCTTACATGCTGGATATTATTTTCCTTATATATTTAAAGATTGATATTCATATGTTAGGAAGTGTGAAGCATGTCAAAAAATTTTAGGGAAGTTGAAGTATGATGGAGCTTTATCTCTCAAACCCCTACATAGTGAAGAGCCTTTCCAAATGTGGGGAATTTATTTCATTAAAGATATTACTGATAAATCAAGTGGTGGACATAGATGGATCTTGGTGGCAGCATATTACTTTACCAAATGGATTGAAGTAGTTCCAACTAGGAAGGCTACTAGAAAGGTGGTGATCAAATTCCTCATGGAAAACATATTGACCAAGTTTGGAGTTATATATAAATGTGTGGTGGACAATGGAATGTTCTTTAGATCAAAAGAGTTTTCTATTTTTTATGAATCCTATGGTATTGTTTAATCCGTAATGAAATTGTTAGGTAGAGTATAGCAATAAGAACATCTTGAATATAATCCAAATAATGTTAGATAATAACAAAAAGGCTTGGGACTCAAAGTTAAATATAGCAATATAGGCTGATAGAATCGCTGTTATTAAATCTATAGGATTTTCTCCATATGAATTGGTCTATGGAAAAGAAGCTAGACTACATTTGAATAATTTGCTTCAAGTATACAAGTTTGTCACAAAGGAACAACTTGAGGATGTAAACTTCATGGAAGAAAGGATGAATCAATTGACATAATTAGAAGATATCATAAGAGAGGTTTGGAAGAAAAACATCAAAAAGCATCAAAAGAGAGGCTACATGACAAAAGATCACATAACAGATTTTTTAAGGAAGGAGAGTGGATACTCAAGTGGAATTATAAGGATCAGGATAAGGGAAAGCATGGGAAATTTCAAGCACTTTGGCTTGGCCCTTATATCATTATGGAAAAAGGAGGAGATAACACCTATTTCCTACAGAGTAATGATGGTGAAATTCAAGAGCTCTCGGTACATGGGAAAACTTGAAACACTACTTATCTTAAATAAAATTAGGGAGTAATTTCTTGTGTAGGAATTAGGATAGGTTATTTTACTATATTTTTGTTTTTATATTTTGTTTTGTTATAAATAATTAATATTGGTCTTCTCTCTAGATGTAGCTAGGATCTCTCTATGTTCATATAGAAACATACATCCCCAAAAAGAGCCATTGTTAACACATAAATTTTCAATTTAATTATATCCTTGGAAATATCTTTTAAGCCTTGATTCATTAATATTTTTGCATATTCATCCTTGATCTAATCACATGAAAGTATTTGTATTATGTATACATTTTATCATGAGAATAGTTACCACTAGTTCTTTGTGTGTAGGTTGAAGAAGCTCCCATTACTAGTTCTTATCCATCTATGATTTGGCTCTAGAAAAGAAACCATCAATTGGGCACCTTAAGGGTTGCACTAATACAAGGAAGAATTGTTACAATAACTGATAACAATGTTGAAGATTGATTATCTGATGGAGTTGATTAAGAAGACTGACCAAGATCAAAGGAATACATGATGATAGTAGAAAGGTTATATCAGTTATTGTCTTGTCATTGATGTCAAGCAATTGATTTCTAGTTTATATTATGGTGCCATATCATTCGGTAATGATATAAGTTGAATGGGTTAAGGAGAAGAAGAAATGAGAAGTTGTAGAACTTAATTGGGGAGCTGGTACAAATCAGAAAATGATTATATTATGTTGATATAATTGTTTTCTACCTAACATATGATTATGTTAAGTCGATAAAGCATGGTGATAAAGATTTGACAATTCGATAAGTTAAGTTGTTTTGGCTACCGAGAAGGAAAATTCATTTGGTAAGGTAAAGGTAAAAAGGAAAGGTAAATCAATAAATAAAAAGGAACTCAAGACACTGAATAGAAAAGAAAGGTTTAGGCACTGAGAAATGTAACCGAAATTCAAAGAAGAACATCGAGCAAGGAAAAGATATTAAACAAGGATTGAATCGGCATTTAATGATTAGCTATGATGAGTTGGATGATCATGATGATGAGGAAATTTAGTTACAAGAGATATATGGTTATGAAAATTCAATATGAAGATCTACAGAAAGATCTAAGTGGAAAAAAGAGAGATCGAACAAGTTTCTAGAAAACTTCATGTTCCTAGGTTAAAATAAAACATCTTACCGAGATCCAGATTCATGGAAAAATGAATTGAACGGTTAAGATTGATTAAAGGAAAATGTAATAGATGAGATTAAGAGGAAAAAATTTTCTATATAAAGGATGATCTTGTATGGACAAATGGCTAGAAAACTAAATAGTTGAAGGGTAACCGACTGTTGTAGTGAAGAAGGAACAGAGAGATTATGAGTGGAAATGAAGGATTTGATGAAGTATTGATGCCATTAGATAATGAAGAATTGAAATAAAGATTGAAGCGAACACAAGGATCTTATTGAGAAAAGATAGCTTCAAATATACAGGTCAATTTTATTAATGTTTCTTATTAGCATTTGTAACAGAGAAGTCTCTTAATAGAGTAGACCTAACAGTCTTATTATAAAATCCTTGAGAAAGGTGACATTCTAAAGAGTGTTTGAAACCCTCTAATAAGACCACTCCTAATAGGGTGAAGATCCTAATAGATCTAAGGTAAATCCCTTGACCGGGTCACACCTAATAGTGTGCATTGTAATCTTTAACTAGATTGTCTCTTAATCGGTCGTACTTCAAAAGAGTATTTTCTTAGTGGGTGACGATTCCCACAATAGTTTTTCCCAAAGAGGGGTTTCCATGTTAAATAATGGAGTTACATGTTGTGAATTATTTGTTTGAATGATTTACTGATTAATTATAATTTATTTACTATTGTTGGTAAATAGTGAACTATGTTTCTACCAAGCTTCTACCGAGTTCATAAGAGAAAAGTTTTTAAAGGTATTGGTGATCAGGGATTACTGATTCACCACCCCTCCCTAATCTAAAAATTGGTATTAGAGCTAAGTACTCTGAAGAGATGAGTTTAAAAGACTTGAGTAAAAGATCTGAAGATGTATATGAGAGAAGTACCTAAGTTGAACAAGGAAATTTTCTCAACATGGCAAAGAAGAATGATATTGTATCTACCTAGGATTGAAGATTCTACGCTGTATCTGTTGGATAATAAATACACTCCACCACCTACCAGACCTTTGACAGATGATCAAATAAAAGAAAAGCAGGAACACAACTCGGTTATGATAGAGATTACTTCTTCCCTCTCTGATGTTGAATTCAATGATATTAAGGATTGTGTCAATTCAAAAGAGATGTGGGATAGGATTACACTTATCTATGGAGGAGATTAGCATGTACAAAAAGATAAGGTTGACAGTCTGAGAGGAAAGTATGATGAGATGAGAATGAAGGATGAAGAGTGATGAACTACAACTGATTTAGAACCTGATTAAAGAATCTATGATTAGAGATCACCAAGTTGATGATTAGATATGTAATGTGATTAAATCAGTAATATGTTGTCATTGATGTCAACTAGTTTGAAAGTACTTATTTTGTAAGTTACTATAACTAAACATCTGTAGAAAAGGAGTAAAGAGATGAAGAACAAAAATATCTACATGAGGAAGATGTATATGATAGATGAGGATAAGGATTACATTGAGTAAATTGTTGATGAGTTTATGACCTTATGTTATTGACTTGATTATGTTTCATTCATCTATGATGAAGAAAAGAGTTGAAAGACACAAGGCAGTGTGGTCAATTGATGAAGCATTACAGTATACACCAAGCAGTGTAGTGTATACCGAGCACAGTATAAACTGAGCTTGTGTTCACTGACACATTTCTTTGTTAACCGAGCAGGAGAAAAGAATTAAATGATTAGTTTAGCTGTTAAAGATTGATGAGTTGTAAAGTACATTGTAATCAGTGATGGAGATAATGTTTGTTATGAAGATCCATGGCTAGCATAATTCAAGGAAGATCTAAAGGATGAAACCAAAATATTTTACTGGCACAACTATCGAGGAAGGTTTAAGCGGCAAAATGGATGAAGGAGAATAAGTGGCAAAATCTTATGGAGGAAAAGAAAATGGTTTACTTGTCTATTTAAGAGACCAAAGTTACATTATGAAACTTATGCCAGAAGAAAAAGGACTACAAAATTATCACATGAACAAGCTTCATGTATGCCTGATCAAACTGGTTAAGGTAAACCGAACTGTAGAGTTTACTGAGCATCAGAAATCTATTACCAAGTGATAGTAAGTCATTGATTATTGTTGATACAGAATTGAATATCGATTAGAGGATTTGAATAAGCATAAAATAGATCTGAACATCTACAATTTAAGTTGTATTGTAATCAGATCAAACTGTTGTTACATTTTAACCATTGTAAATAGACAAATCTCTTAACAGAGTGGACTTGAAAGTCTTATATGTTTCATTCATAGAATGAGCATTGTTATCCTGTCAACCCCATATTGAATGTTGGTTGGACAATAACGGTTGGTCTAAAATCCTCTAACAGGTCACACCTAATAGTGTGTTTGTAACCTTTAACAAGGTTGGGTCTTCACCGACCTTACTTCAGAAGAGTGAACATTTTTGGGTTGCCAGTCCGAGGTGGTTTTTCCCTTCACAAGGTTTCCATGTTAAATCTTTTGTGTTATGTGTTCATTGTGGTGATTTTTTGTTATCATACTTTACATATTACATGTTAGATTTAGTCGGTAATCATTAATTTCTATTGACTGGTAATTGATAAAAGTACAGATAGTATAGTATTTTATGTTATCGAGCTACAGAAGTTTAAGTAAATTGTTTTTGATTATACATTTTGATTTGGGACTGTGGATAACTGATTCACCCCCCTCTTAGTTATTCTAACAATTGGTATCAGAGCATTGGTTGCTTGGAATAGAGTTTTAAGGACTTTAGCACAAAGGTCTCAAAATGTTTAAGAGGGAAGTGCCAAAGCTAAATAAGGATAGCTTCACAATATGGAAAAGTTGAATGAAGCTACATATATCTAGGATTGTGTATTTTTCCCTAGATCTGATGACAAATGGATACCTTGCACCACCCACTTGTCCCTTGACCCTTGATCAACTAAGGGACAGGCATGAACATAATGTTACTATGATGGAGATTGTTGTTGCTTGTTCAGATGCCAAATTTGAAGACATCAAGGACTGTACTACTGCTAAGTAGATGTGGGATAAGTTAGCTCAAGTCTATAGTGGTGATGCGAATGTCAAGAGAGCAAGAGCCGAAAGCTTAAGAGGGAGATTTGATGAAATGAAGATGAAAGAAGGTGAAAACATTGTGCAGTACACAAACAGAATAAAAGAGGTAGTTCATGCTATTAGAGTATCGGATGGAGTTACTGATGAAGACACTATGGTGAGAAAAATTCTGAGAACCCTATTGCCTATCTATGCAATCAGAATATCTGCAATTCATGAAAACAAGTTAGCACCTAACAGCACACTCACTCTTGATAATCTGATTGGAAAGCTTACAACATTTGAACTGAATAATTATGATAATAGCGTTGCACCCAATGTTGAATCTGCTTTTATGATTTCTCTAAATATTGGTAAGTCCAGTAGCATAAATAATAAGGATGATAGTGATAGCAATACTGATGATGAGCTTGATGAACTTGAAGCTCTTATGGCTAGAAGGTTACCTAAAGGTAAAGGAAGGTATAGAGGAAAGTTACCTTTAGCATGCTTTAACTGTAAAGAAGTTGGTCACATTGCTACTAGATGTCCACACAAGAAAGATGATGATAGAACCAAAGACCGATCTGAAGGAAGCTATGGGAGAAGATACAACAGAGGCTACTGACACTACAATATAGATAACTGAGACAATAATGAAAAAGGCAAGAAGGTTTGCTACATTGCTGAGGAAGAAGATATCACAGATACCGACATTGATGATGATGTGGAGGTAGTATTTGTGGAAATGAAGGATGATTCTGAAGAAGATGAAAGGTATGTAGAAACATCACTTTTCTCTAAAGTTAATAAGAATGATACATGGATTATAGATAGTGGTTGTACCCATCACATGACTGGTGATGAAGAAAATTTTGATTATCTTGAAGAATACAGTGGAGGATTTGTAAGAATGGGAAATGATGCACCCTATATGGTAAAAGGTAAAGGATCCCTGATGATAAATGGTAGATTAAAATGTGAAAATGCTTATTGGGTAAAAGGATTGAACTATAATTTGGTAAGTGTGGCACAGTTGAACAATTCAGGCCACCAAGTTTCTTTTGAGAGCAAAAAGGTGAAAATATTTGATGATGGAGGAAGACTTGTTGGAACTGGTACACAATCCAGAGGTAATCTATTTTATCTTGATAATGATCAGTCTTCTTGCTTATTGATGAAAGATGAAGATGCATGGTTGTGGAATAAAAGGTTATGTCATGTGAATTTTGATAACATGATTAAGATCGATAAAAAGAAAAGAGTTAGAGGTCTGCCTAACTTATCTAAGCCGGATCATGTTATGTGTCATGAATGTCAAAAAGGTAAGATGACTAAGTCTAGTTTCAAAAGAAAAGACTATTCAACAAAGAAGATACTTGATTTTGTTCATACCGACCTATGTGGTCCTATGAGAACTCAGAGTTATTATGGAGACATATATTTTATTCTTTTTGTTGATGATTATACTAGGTTAATGACTATCATGTTCTTAAAAGAAAAATCTGAGGCATTCAAGATGTTCAAGTGGTATAAAGCAAAAGTAGAAAAAGAGACTGGTAAAGATTTGAAATACTTAAGATCTAATAGAGGAGGTGAATTTATCTCTGATGAATTTACTAATTTTTGTAATGAGCATGGTATTAAAAGATAGGTCTCTGCATCGAGGACACTCGAGCAGAATGGCATTGCTGAAAGAAGGAATAGGTTAATTGTTGACTGTGCAAGGACATTAATGATAGAAAAGAATGTTTCTCAAACATACTAGAGAGAATCCATTAGCACTGTTGTCTATGTGCTAAACTGAGTACAACTGAAGAAGGACACTAATAAGACACCCTCTACGTTATGGTTTAGACACAAACCCACTGTAAGTTATTTTAGAATTTTTGGAAGCAAATGTTTTATTTTGAAAGATGAAAGAAATGGAAAGTTTGACTCAAAAGGTGATGAGGGGATATTTCTAGGATATTCCTGTTAGAAATAGGGAATACTGAGAGGGGGGGTGAATCAGTATTCTAAAAACTTTATCTTTTTCCCAATTATGGATATAACAGATTATCTTTATACATGTATAACATAACAAGCTAAACAACATGCATAACAATAAAGAACTCATAACACATTATTTGTTCTTGAGGAAACCCTGGCCAAGGGAAAACCCCAGTGGGGATGGTACCCACAAAGATCCACTAATCAAAACTATCATGTTAAGAATTTTGACCCTATTAGGAGTCTATTACAAGCATATAGTGTATCAGTCCTGATTAAAGGACTATAGGCCTTGTTAGAAGCCTCAACCCTGTTAGGAGTTGTAGTAGGAAATGTGATTACCAGATGAGCCCACTGCCCAAACAAGTAATATACAATATACACTAATTAAAAAATAGGTCAAGGTACATAACCTTATACTACTTGCATCAATATCACTTCGCTACTCTTTCACTATTTCTATTACATATGCTTCATATACTTCGCATCATACTTCTACAATTACTTGCTGCTTGTATGTCAATTACTACTTGCAATTACAATTACAATTACAATTACATTTATAACAATAGCTTTATCAAAGAGTTAACATCTAGGATGTCATCCCTTTATATTGTTAAGTCATTATTTTGATAAACAAAATAATCCCTTAACTCTTTACTAGTTCTATCTTCATATTTTGTCATGTCGGCTTTACACTATCTTCAGTAAAACTATCATAACTTCTTCTGTACATTCCATACTAACTTGCACTCTGATATGGGTGATCAATAGATATAATAGAGTCTATGTTCAAGTGCACAAGCACTAAACTTACTCCAGTCAATGTTGCAAAAAAAAACTGTATCCAGGTTCACTGGTAAAACACTGTCTCACACTTAGACAAATTTGCAGTGCACTCTGTTATACTTGCTCTCTGACTTGTGCGATCTTCATGAGGATCATATGTTTCCATAATGAAAACATCTATGTAACCAACTCAACCAAATTTCCAACAATCTCCCCCTTTGTCATTGGTGGCAACATATGAGAAAATTGGCTAAGTGTACAACTCAAAATCTCAAAAATGTTCAAAACTATGGCCATAGTATAAAATACATACTATCCTTATAACTCCTCAAAAATTATTTCCTCTAATATAGTACTCCCCCTAAGAGTAACAACCCTTATCATATGTTATCAATTTTCTTCTATATATCTCTCCCCCTTTGACAACAATGACAAAATAAGGTAGGGAGGGTCACAAAAATGTATCACAAAAAGATTCTACCTTAATTTATTTATTGCAAAGTTGGTAGGCTTGCAACACAATCTAAAAAATCTATCTTCATGGCTTCTATCTCCTTCTCCCAAGATTTCTTAATGGAATCTACCACATTAAGTAGTGCGCTCAGTCCATAAGAAGCAATTTCACATGCTTGAAGATTTTCAAAGTTAAATTTCTGAAAAGATGTCTTTGCTGAAAGACAATCTTCCAACTGTTCTTCAATTATGCTCAACTTCATAGAAACATTCTCTCTCAAAAGAGTATATCTTCTCAGTTTCCTATCTTTCTCATCTTGTACAATTCTGATTTCATCATATAGTTTTCTAACTATCTTCTCAACATTAAAAACCTTCACATTGGGGTTAGATAGAAGGTTTGTTTCATTTAGAATCTTTGCTTCCTTCAATTTTATCTTTTGATCTTCCTCATCTATCAAAGCCTCTGATTTTGTATACTGTATGTACAAAGATTTTCTTGTTTCCAAATGCTTCCTCAAATCCTTGATACAGATATCAAGAGTATTGATATCATTACTGATGTACTGACTGATGTTCAAAAGAATTCTAGCCTCATAGTCTGCTTGTGCTTTCACTTTTGCAATATTAGCTAGGTGTGTGAATTCATTATCAAAGGTACTCATTACCTTCTTTGCCTTCTCCATAGGGTTTGCATCTAAAATTTGTGTGGTCACAATAATTTGTAACTTCTCAGTTAATTCCTTCAGACATCCTTCAAGACTCTTCACCTTCTTATTCTTACCAATTATTTTGTTTAAGGATGTAATCAGTTCCAATTGATCATCATCATCTACTTCTTTTCCCAAATGCTCAATCATAGAGCCAATTTGAGTCTTCTTTCCAGTCTCAGAAGTAAGACTGATATCTTCTTTGGTGGGAAGGGGAACTTGTTCTTCTACAACTGGTGGCTCCACAACTATGATCTCTATCATTTCTTCTTCTTTTGTAGCTTCTTGTTCCTCAAAGGCCGAATTGTCAACAATGTTCTCCAAATTCTTGAATACATTTTCATTAGTATCCAAGGTGATTTGTGTACCTTCTACATTCATTGTTTCATCTTCAATGTTAATAGCTGGAGAAGAGGGAATATCCTCTTGTACTTTCTCACCTACTTGCTCTATTGCAACTGATGATTCTCCAACATACTCTGCCATAACTTTGATAATTGCCTATTCAATTTCAGAATTTACTTCTTCATACTTGCCTCCCATAATCTGAATTTTTCTCCTTTTGGTACTCAAATGGGTGCTTAGGGCCTTCATAATTTGGTTGAAATGAGCTTCATCTCTTATCTCACAAAGCTTCCTCACAAGCTTTTCTCTGATAGTTGTCCCTTCATCTGATGCTCTCTTCTTTCTATTCAGAAGTTTGTTATAAATATCATTAGGTATTTGTCCTTGAATAGTATCAAACTTCTTTCCAGTCAAGATCATATGCTTCACAACTGCATTCTCTAGATTAATTCTATTAGTATAATCATAAAGATCATAATATTTGTTCATTCTTGCAAAGTCACCATTCTCAATAATCTTCTCATTAAGCTTTTCAACTTTTGGTTACCAAGCTTTCTTCTTTGTAGTGACATCATCTTTAACCTCTGCAATCTTTCTTGGAATAGGTTGCACTAGAGTTTTATGCCTCTTTTCTAGTCCAGTGGCACTCTCCTTAACTCTTTTTCTGGGTGGAGGAAGTGGATCTAATAGACATCTTTGTTTCTATGTCCTTCTCAGGTACTTCCACTTTCACCTTTACTTGTAGTTCTTCCTGTGGCACTGCAATTGATGATAAAGGAGGGATAGACAAAACTTCCTTTTGTCCACTCTCTCTGATTTCTGTTGTTGTCTGCTTTGCTACCAAAAACTCTCTCTTTGTCATTCATGTATCCTTTAAGATTTTCTTAATGGTTCTCTCAACTCTCTTCTTAGACTATTTCTCTTCAATTAGAATCTTTGCGGAGTTGAAGTTCTCCTCAAAGGTTCCAAACCTGTTACACTGAGTGTCCAACTTACACTTCAGTAGTCTACTAACATACTCTTCAGTTTCTACTTTAGATATTTCATAGCCAAGAGGGTCTATGAACTATGTTATAGGCTCTACTACTTCAATATAGGTAAGGTCAGTATCCACCATAAAACATATATCATCTTTGTATTTTTCAACAAGAGACTTAGGGATCCTTGATCTGCTAGACACAATATTTTGAAATGTCTTAATAACAAGTACTGCACTCTCATTAACATTGCCAATAACATGCTTTCTGTATACCACATTAATCCTTTCCATTGTATTTTTTCCATCATTCCAATCATTTCCTATGGTGTAAGGAAATCTCCTCAAAAGATGAAAGAACATGTATGTGATTAGGGATGAGAACCTAAACTATGTATACTTAGTTTTCTTGATCTTCTCCAAGTTCTCAAACAATTGAATTCTAAGAATTTCACACATATCAACTGGTACCCTATCAACACACATAAGATAAGCTGCATGTACCATTCCAGTTGCCATGTCATCTTCTCTTGAATTAGCACAAAACTTAGTAGTTAGGATCTTGCATATGTATCTCACATCAACTTGTTGGATCTTGCTAATCACAATTCCTCTACCATTATAGGATGAATTAGTGTTGTCAATGACTATTTTTCTCAAATTTTTCTCATTAAAAGGAATAGCTCTAGTCTTAGATGATCCAGTGACTTCATGAATCAAATCAGCTGTAATATCTATCACTCTATCCTCTAGCCAAAACATTCCATTATGAATTCTACTCAAAATAATCTTAGTGCATTCTTCATTATCAAATTCATACTGTAATCCATATTTGACAATTTCATTATGTTCCAAGTATTCAAAACCTTGTTTCAGTGTCATATCCTGATTGTACATCTCCTGATATTCATTTGTAAAATCACTATCATTTACTGTCCCTAGTTTGCATCCAATATAACTCCTGACATTCTCTAAATGTAAAACTACATCTGGTATGGATGACAATGCAAACGTAGGGTCTTCTTCCAATGGTTCTACTGGTTCCTTTTTCAATTTAGGTCTATTCTTGTCTCTAACATTGTGTACTAATGAAACATCCATGACTTCTTCAAATGTCTTTACTGATTCAAATATTTTTCAAGTAAAATACCTCAATTTCACAATTTTAGGGCTTGCGTAGATTCGACACACAATTCTTTTCCAAATCCTTGCAAAATGCTCTCTATCACTGCTCTTTGATCTCCTTGACACTTGATTTCTCTTTAAAGATCAAATAATATAGATCATAACCTTTTATTAATTCAATCTCACTTAGATCCGACATTGCATTCAATTCTTTTGCTGCTTCTTTCCAAAAAGTTGTCTCTGCTAACCTGCAAAACTTAAAACTTCTTGCAATCTCTCAAAACATAATATTTTTCTTTGTGCTCTTAACCATAGCATTAGAATATCATAAGCTACCTTGTATTAATTGCGCAAGACTCAATTCATCATATATCTACTTCTATACTAAATCTAAGTTCCTATTCTACTGCAATTTACATGAATTAAGTACTTTGAGATAGGTCAGGTAAAGATTCATTCTTACCTTTCAATACTTCACCTTTCTGATTACCTTCAATGTTGAATATGTCTCCTTGATCTGTGCTTTTGATAAACTTCACTTCATCTTAATTACTACAGTATCCTTTCTAACTGTTACTAGCATCTTCATTTCTTCTTGCATGATTCCTGAGGTTAGGATTAGGATAAAAAACTTTATTGTTCATTCTACAAAACCTTGTTGTATGTCCAATCTTGTTGCATATCTGACAAATAATTCCATTGTTTCCATATCTTGGTCCAGGTTGATTGATTTGTGATCTGCAGTTTCTAGCAATGTGTCCAACCTTGTTGCATCTATAACATACTACTCCACTTCTTATGTTCATATCTTCAGTAGGTTTCTTATCTGCATTGTTAGTATTCTTAAACATGCTACTACCATCATTATTCTCAATAAATTTAGGTTTCCTACATTCAATAGCTCTATGTCCAAAACCATGACAATTGTAACAATAACCATTAAGAGGTTTAAATTATTTACCTGTGCAATCTCTCTTCATATGACCAATAGTATTACAAGAAAAACATCTACCTTTGAATTCTCTTTGCATGCCTTTGGGTGATTCCTCTTGCTTCAATGATTCTTCTTATTTAGGTGTATCTTCAAATTTGTTGATTTCATCAGGCTTCTTCTCATCTATGCTTTCAGATATCTTCAGATCTGGTTCCTTGCCTTCATCATTTGCTTTGAAAGTGTTGAATCCAAGACCAGTCTTATCATAGAATGGTTTCTGATAGGATATTTTTTCATCAATCTTCTCACTAATTGAATATACCCTTTCAAGTTGTTGTTTGGATTGAGTCAGTTCACCTTTCACAATCTTATTGTATTTCTCAAGTTCATCATACTACAAATTGACTTTCTCAAGTTCAGATGTTACTTTAAGTTTAGATTTCAGTCCTTCATTTTAGGTCTTTAGACTTTCATTCTCAGATTTCAGATTTGCTTCATTCTTGCCATTTCCATCTTTCAAACTAAGCTTCAAATTTTCTATCTTCAATTCATGCTTAAGGATCTCATTTTCTTTTTCCATATTGTCATCACAATCTTCAATAGAAACTTTGGATTCTTTTTCAGATCTCAGATCTTCCAATTTGTTTTTCAATTTCTCAATGAGGTTCTTTGCATCATCATACTTTCTTTTCAAAGTATCTTTTTCAATAGTAAGCAAGTCAATCTGTTCAAGAGCTTCTTCAAGATTCTTCTGTAGTTGATCCATATCCATAGAGATCTTACTCAAGCTGCTAGGCTTTCCTTGAATGATTCTCTTCTGAGTAACTAAGCTCTGATACCAATTATTAGAAATAGGGAATACTGAGGGGGGGGGGGTGAATCAATATTCTACAAACTTTATCTTTTTCCCAATTATAGATATAACAGATTATCTTTATACATGCATAACATAACAAGCTAAACAACATGCATAACAATAAAGAACTCATAACACATTATTTGTTCTTGAGGAAACCCTAGCCAAGGGAAAACCCCAATGGGGATGGTACCCACAAATATCCACTAATCAAAGGTATCTTGTTAAGGATGTTGACCCTATTAGGAGTCTATTACAAGCATATAGTGTATTAGTCCTGATTAAAAGACTATATGCCTTGTTAGAAGCCTCAACCCTATTAGGAGTTGTAGTAGGAAATGTGATTACCAGATGAGCCCACTGCCCAAACAAGTAATATACAATATACACTAATTACAAAATAGGTCAAGGTACATAACCTTATACTTCTTGCATCAATATCACTTCACTGCTCTTTCACTATTGCTATTACATATGCTTCATATACTTCACATCATACTTCTACAATTACTTGCTGCTTGTATGTCAATTACTACTTGTAATTACAATTACAATTACATTTATACCAATAGCTTTATCAAAGAGTTAACATCTAGGATTTCGTCCCTTTATATTGTTAAGTCATTATTTTGATAAACAAAATAATCCCTTAACTCTTTACTAGTTCTGTCTTCATATTTTGTCCTGTCAGCTTTACATTGTCTTCGGTAAAACTGTCATAACTTCTTCCGTACATTCCATATTGACTTGCACTCTAAGATGGGTGATCAATAGACATCATAGAGTCTATGTTCAAGTGTGCAAGCACTGAACTTACTCCAGTCGACGTCGCAAACAAAAACTATATCCAGGTTCACTAGTAAAACATTGTCTCACACTTAGACAAATTTGTAATGCACTATGTCATACTTTCTCTCTAACTTGTGCGATCTTCATGAGGATCATATGTTTCCATAATGACAACATCTATGTAACTAAATCAGCCAAATTTCCAACAATTCCAATAAAAGTAAAGCATACAAGTGTCTGAACAGAGTTACAAATAAAATGATTGAGAGTACTAATGTTCAAATTGATGAGTTTGATGATAAGAATGCAGAGAAAAGCATAAAGGAACCTGAGGACTATAGTAGATTCACTTACATTGAACAACCTTAGTATCTATTGATGCAATAGAAAGTGACAACTGGTCAAGAGAAAAACAATACCAAGTAACAGGAAAAAGAAACTGATGAGCAGGAAGCACCCACCGAGTAAGCAAATGAACCTGTACAGGATGAACAAGAAAGAAGAAATCAGATACTGGTGAGTTTTTTCAGAAGACACCATCCTGAGACACAAATCATTGGAGACAGACAAGCTGGCATGCAAACAAGGAGTAAAGCAAGACAAGGTACATGTCTAGTTTGTGATTATGAACTGAAGAATGTAAAAGTTGCATTAGAAAATGATGAATGGTTTAATGCAATGAAAGAGGAAATAGAACAGATAGAGAAGAACAAAACCTAGACCTTAGTACCCCAACCTAAAGATAAGAATTTTATTAGTACTAAGTGGATATTCAGAAACGAGTAGAATGAGAATGGAGAAGTAACAAGAAACAAAGCTAGATTGGTATGCAAAGGATATGCACAGGAGGAAGGAATTGATTATGGTGAAACATTTGCACTTGTTGCTAGATTAGAAGGAGTCAAAATTTTACTTGCATATGTTGCACACAAAAAGTTCAAATTTGACCAAATGGATGTCAAGTTAGCATTTATGAATGGAATACTTGAAGAAGAAGTCTACATAGAACAACCTAAAGGGTTCGTTGATCTAGAAAAGAAAGACATGGTATGTAGATTACATAAAGCTTTATATGGTTTGAAGCAAGCACCAAGAGCCTGGTATGAGAGATTGCATACTTATTTGTTAAGTATTGGATTTGTTAGAACAAGTGAGAACAACAATTTGTATATGAAAGGAGATACTGATGATACTACTCTTATTGCTGAAATATTTGTGGATGACATTATATTTGGAGGATAAGATCAAATTTGTAAGTCATTTGCTGATGAAATGAGAAGTGAATATGAAATGTCTATGTTCGGAGAGAATAAGTTCTTTCTAGGACTACAAGTGATTCAGTAGAATGATGGTATATTCATCACACAATCTAAATATATCAAGGAAGTACTAAAGACATTTGGCATGGAATATGCTAAACCTGTGGGAACACCAATGACTACTAGATGTAAACTGACTAAGGAAGATGAAACTACAGAAGTGAACCAGACACTGTACCAATCTATGATTGGTAAGTTAATGTATGTAGTGCATAGTAGACCAGACATAGCACATGCTGTGGGAATTGTTGCAAGATTTTTTGCAAACCCTAGAGAGTCACACATGATTGCTACAAAGAGAATCTTAAGATACCTGAAGAAAATAGAAGATTATGGATTATGGTATCCTAAGGAAGGCAAGTTTGAACTCAGAGTCTATACCAACATTGATTGGGCTGGAAATGTGGATGACAGAAAAAGTACCACCGAAGGATCATTTTTCTTTGGTGAAAGACTTGTTACATGGACAAGTAAGAAGCAGACTTACATTTCTTAGTCTACAGCTAAAGCAGAGTATGTTGTTGCTGCTAAAAATTGTTCAAATATTGCATATATTAAGCAAGTTCTGGAAGGTATGAATGAGATAATCACTGAGCTGGTGATTATATATTGTGATAACACTAGTGCAATAAACATTTTAAAGAATCTAGTGATACACTCTAAAACAAAGCATATATCTATTAAGTATCACTACTTAAGAGAACAAGTATAGGAGAAGCAAGTTTAGCTAAAGTTTGTTACATCAAAAGAGCAACTTGCAGACATATTTACAAAGCCTCTACCGAAGGATACATTTGAATACTTGAGGACTAGACTTGGGGTCTATCCCCTATCTACCGGTCACTAAGGTGATATGGATGTTGCATCAACCTAATCTTATCAGAAGATCATTTATGTTGACGCAGCATAGTTCACACTTTGGATCATGTCTAAGGTTGTGAATAGTTTGGAGAACTGGAACAGATTGGCATATCAATATATAGAGATACAGAGTATGCACTGGACAACAGAGAGTTACATGGCTACTACAGATTTGTATGTTTATTTATTTCTTTGGCATTGTTTTCAAAGGGAGAGATAAATAATATGAAACAATATGCACTGATGAGAACACTGAAACATCTATCTAAGGGAGAGACAAACTAAAAGAAAGCGAGAGCACTAAAGATCAGTTGTTGAGAACAGAAGAAGGAATTCGAGAGCTGAAAAGATCATATCTGTAGAATGTCAAAGCTTCATTGTTAATGTTGTTGAGTAACGTAGTGATTAAACATATTAAGCTAGGGAGAACTTGTACAACATTTGTTCACAGAGTTGTAGAATACATGTTTGGTATGTGTATGGTATATTTCATATTACTTGAGTTGCCATCAATGCCAAAGGGAGAGATTGATGAACTACAACTGATTTAGAACCTGATTGAAGAATCTATGATTGGAGATCACTGAGTTGTTGATTAGATATGTAATGTGATTAAATCAGTAATATGTTGTCATTGATGTCAACTAGTTTGATAGTACTTATTTTCTAAGTTACTATAACTAAAAATCTGTAAAAAAGGAGTAAAGAGATGAAGAGCAGAAATATCTACATGAGGAAGATGTATATCACAGATGAGGATAAGGATTACATTGAGTAACTTTTTGATGAGTCTATGACCTTATGTTATTGACTTGATTATGTTTCATTCATCTATGATGAAGAAAAGAGCTGAAAGACACAAGGTAGTATGGTCGGTTGATGAAGCATTACAGTATACACCGAGTAGCATAGTGTATACCGAGCATAGTATAAACCAAGCTTGTGTTCACCGAAACATTTCTTTGTTAACCGAGTAGGAGAAAAGAATTAAATGATTAGTTTAGCCATTAAAGATTGATGAGCTGTAAAGTACATTGTAATTAGTGATGGAGATAATGTTTGTTACAAAGATCAATGGCTAGCATAATTCAAGGAAGATCTAAAGGATGAAATCAAAACATTTTACTGGCACAACTGCTAAGGAAGGTTTAAGCAGCAAGATGGACAAAGGAGAATAAGTGGCAAAATCTTATGGAGGAAAAGAAAATGGTTTACTTGTCTATTTGAGAGACCAAATTTTCATTATGAAACTTATGCCAAAAGAAAAAGGACTACAGAATTATCGCATGAACAAGCTTCATGTATGCCTGATCAAACTGGTTAAGGAGAACTGAACTATAGAGTTTACCGAGTGTCAGAAAGCTATTACCAAGCAATAGTAAGTCATTGATTATTGTTGATACAGAATTGAATACTAATCAGAGGATTTGAATAAGCATAAAATAGATCTAAACATCTGCAATTGAAGTTGTATTGTAATCAGATCAAACTGTTGTTACATTTTAACCATTGTAAATAGACAAATCTCTTAACAAAGTGGACTTGAAAGTCTTATATGTTTCATTCATAGAATGAGCATTGTTATCCTGTCAACCCCATAGTGAATGATGTTTGGACGATAACGATTGGTCTAAAATCCTCTAACAAGGTCACACCTAACACTGTGTTTTTAACCTTTAACAGGGTTGGGTCTTCACTGACCTCACTTCAGAAGAGTGAACATTTTTGGGTTGCTGGTCCCAGGTGGTTTTTCCCTTCACAAAGTTTCCATGTTAAATCTTTTGTGTTATGTGTTCATTGTGGTGATTTTTTGTTATCATACTTTACATATTACATGTTAGATTTGGTTGGTAATCATTAGTTTCTATTGACTGGTAATCGGTAAAAGCACAGATAGTATAGTATTTTATGTTACCGAGCTGAAGAAGTTTAAGTAAATTGTTTTGGATTATACATTTTGATTTGGAACTATGGATAACTGATTCACCCCCTCTCAATTATTCTAACAAAAGAGAACATCACACAATATAGCAGCAGAATCAAGGAAGTTGTTAGTGCCATCAGAGGTGCTAGTGGATCACTAACTAATGAAGAAGTGGTAAGTAATATCTTGAGAACTCTTTCTTCTAAGTATGCTATTAGAGTATCTACAATTTAGGAATTGAGATCTATACCAAACAATGTTTTTACTCTTGAAGTCCTAATCGGTAAGTTGATTGTATTTGAGTTAAGCAATTATGATAATAGTCTACTAACCATTGAGACTGCCTTCAAGTCATTTGTAAGCATTGGAACATAAAGAAGAGAAAGAAAAAATCATAGAATTTCATATGGAAATGAATATGATAGTATCTTGACCAAAGAGAAAGAACAAGAAGAATTGGAAGCACTACTGCCTAATCGACTACCTAGAGGCAAAGGAAAGTACAAAGGAAAGTTACCGTTGAAATGTTTCAATTCTAATAAGATTGGAAATATTGCATCTAGATGTCCCGACAATGATAGAAATGATAATAATGATAAAAGAGACAACCGACACTAAAGATTTAGAGATTTTGAGGACAAAGGAAAGAAGTCTTGTTGCCTAGCAAAGGAAGATATAACTGATGATGAATTTGATGATACCGAAGAAGGATATGAATTTGTCTTTGTTGCAGTAAAGGAAGACTCAGATGAAGAAAAGTATGAAGATGAGAAAGCACTTGTGTCTCATGTAAGTAAACTAGACCCTTGGATTATTGATAGTGGTTGTTCACATCATATGACTAGTGATATTGATAAAAATATTGATGGTTTAAAAAAAAAATGTTACACAATTGAATCCAGAAACTGACACTTCGATATTGATAAGTTTGAGAACCTAGAAGAATATGATGGAGGATTTATCAGATTTGGCAATGATGCCCCATGTCCTGTAAAAGGTAAGGGATCTATTATGTTAAATGAGAAGATGAAATGTAATGATGCATATTGGGTTAGAGGAATAAACTATAATCTGTTGAGTGTTGCACAACTAAACAATACTAGCCACCGACTGGAATGTAAAAATAGAAAGATTAATATTTATGGTGTTGATGGAGATCTAATTGGAATAGAGAAAAATCAAGAGGTAATTTATTTAATCTTGATACTGATGCAAAGAGTTTCTTGTTTGTTAAAATAGAAGATGTATGGTTATGGAATAAGAGATTGTGTCATGTGAATTTTGATAGCTTGATCAAAGTAAGTAAGAAGAGTAGAGTCAGAGGACTATCGATATTAAGAAAACTTGATAAAGCTATGTGTAAAGAATTTCAAATTGGTAAGATGACCAATTCAAGTTTTCTAAACAAATCTTATTCTAAAAATGGTATTTTGGAATTGGTTCGTACCAATTTTTAAGAAGAGTGATATTTTTATTATCGTTAATAGAATTGAACCAATCGGGTCACCCTTGAACTTTTTGGTCCTATGAAAGTTCAAATCTATTATGGAGATCGGTACTTTATTTTGTTTTTTGATGATTATTCAAGAATGATGTCTCTTATATTTCTAAAAGAAAAATTTGATGCATTTCAAATGTTTAAGTGGTATAAGGAAAGAGTTGAAAAAGAAATAGGTAAATAGTTGAAGTGTCTGAGATCTAATAGAGAAGGTGAATTTATCTCTAACGAATTAACTATCTTTTGTAATGAGCATGGAATTAAAAGATGAGTGTCTGCATAGAGGAATCGACAAAAAAATGGGATAGCTGAGAGAAGGAATAGATCCATTGTTGACAGTGCTAGAACTTTATTGATTGACAAAAAGGTTGCACAAACATTTTGGAGAGAATTCATAAGTACTGCAGTTTATACTCTTAACCGAGTACATTTGAAGAAAGGAACCAACAAGACACCCTATGAACTATGGTTTGGACACACACCGAATGTAAGTTACTTTAAAAATTTTGGAAGTAGGTGTTATATATTGAAAGATTCTAGAATGGAAAGTTTGACTCTAAAGGGGCTGAAGGAATATTTCTTGGTTACTCATCAAAGAGAAAAGCATATAAATATTTGATCAAGGATACTAATAAAATTGTTGAAAGTGCAAATGTAAGAATTGATGAATTTGTAGAAAAGAATGAAGAGGATAGAAAAAAGGAACCTGAGGATTATAATAGATTTTTTTATGTACAAGATGGTAATTCAATTGATACAACTTTGCATCAACAAGAAGGAACCGATGAACAAGATGAGCCTCCACTGAGAGATGAAAATACTGATGAACATTCTACCGAACCTATAATAGAAAAATATGTGAGAATTCAACACTCACCAAGCAGAATTATTGGAGACAATAGCATAAGAGTCATGATGAGAAGTAAGTTGAAAGATAACACATGTTTGATTTCTAAATTTGAGCCAAGATTAGTAAAGGATGCATTAGAAAATGAAAATTGGATGAAAGCTATAAAAGAAGAGATTGATAAAATTGAAAATAATAACACGTGGTCATTGGTACTAAGACCTAAGGACAATAATGTGATTGGGGAAAAGTGGATTTTTAGAAATAAACTCAATGACAAAGGAGATGTGATGAGGAATAAAGCAAGATTAGTCTGCAAAGGGTATGCACAAGAAGAAGGTATTGATTATAGTGAAACTTTTTCCCCTATTGCTAGATTAGGAGGTGTAAGAATATTGCTTGCATATGCTGCTTACAAAGGATTCAAAGTTTGTCAAATGATGTTAAGTCTGCATTTCTAGATGGAATTCTTCAAGAAGAATTTTATATTGAACAACCTGATGGATTTCTTGACAAGAGCAATAAGAATATGGTCTCTAAACTACATAAAGCTTTATATGGATTAAAGCAGGCACTCTAAGCATGGTATGAAAGACTATACTCTTACTTAATTAAGATTAGATTTGAAAGGACTAGTGATAACAAAAATTTTTATTTGACATGTGATAGCTCTAATGAAATTTTCATTTTTGAAATATTTGTTGATGACATTATATTTGGTGGTAATTTGAGATAATGTTTAAATCATTTGTTGAGGAGATGAGAAAGGAATTTGAGATGTATATGATTAGAGAGATCAAATTCTTTATAGGACTTTAAATTCAACAAGTAAAGGATGGGATCTACATCACTCAATCTAAGTATATCAAGGACATCCTAAAAACATTCAATATGGAAGACTCAAAACCGGTTGGAACACTAATGGCTATTGGTTATAAATTGTCAAAAGAAGATGACACAAAGGAAGTGAATGAGACACTTTATCGATCCATGATTGGTAAGCTACAATATGTTGTCCATAGTAGACTAGATATTGCACATTCAATTGGTATTTTTGAAAGGTTTTCAGCAAAACCAAAGGAAACACATTTGTCTGTAGTTAAAAGGATATTCAGATATTTGAAAGGGACTGAAGATTTTGGTCTTTTATACACAAGAAAAGTAAATTTTTATCTTAAGGTATATATTGATGTTGATTGGGCAGAAAATATTGATGACAAATAAAACACTAGTGGTGGAGCTTTCTTTTTAGGAGAAAGATTGGTGACATTGTTAAGCAAGAAACAGAGTTGTATTTCATAATCTACTATTGAAGTTGAGTATGATGCAATAGCTATGAATTGTTCTAACATTGTATGGATCAAATAACTACTGGAAGGTATGCATGAAAATATTATTGATCTTATTACAATTTATTGTGATAATACCATTGTTGTTAATATATCAAAGAATCATGTGATGCATTTCAAAATAAAGCATATATCTATTAAGTATCACTACTTGAGAGAGAAAGTACAAGATAAGCATGAGACATTGGAGTATGTGAATTATAAAGAGTAGATAACTGATATATTTAAAAAACCATTACCAAATGATGCTTTTGAGTATCTCGGAGGTAAGTTAGGGGTTCTTCCCCTATCCAATGTGCAATAAGGAAAGATGCATGTTGCATCAATTTAGGAACTCATTAGAATATTTTTTTTTGTGATTTGATGCTAGTATTTCACTCTTTAGATGAATCCTGAAGGTGTGAAGGATGTTTATGATTTTAATGGATAATCTATACACTTGAGGTATAATCTAAGAATTATGTGTTTCTTTGGAATTGTTGTCAAAGAGGGAGAAAAACATAAGATTAGAAGGAGAGATGAAGAAGTCAATTGATGTAAGGGAAAAGATTACTGAAAGGAGGAGAATACCATTGTTGATTGTTCAATACAAAGAAGGAAAATGTTGTTGATGTACTGATGAATAAAGAAGATGAGATCAGAATGGAAATTATTGTCAAAGAAGGATAATATAGACATATTACAAATGGAAGATCAAGACAAGAAAAAAAGAAGTTACTACTCAGAGGGAGTACAATATATGAATGACAGTGAAAATACCATCATCAATTGAACACTAAATTTGTTAGTGTTTCCATCAATGCCAAAGAGGGAGATTGTTATTTCAACTGATAACAATGTTGAAGATTGATTATCTAATGGAGCTGATGGTGAAGACCAACCAAGATTAGAGGAATACATGATGATAGTAGAAAGGTTAGATCAGTTATTGTCTTGTCGTTGATGTCAAGAAATTGATTTCTAGTTTATATTATGTTACCATATCATTCGATAATGATATAAGTTGAATGATTTAAGGAGAAGAAGAAATGAGAAGTTGTAGAACTTAATTGGGAAACTAATACAAATCATAAAATGAGTCCAGATTATGTTTATATAATTGTTTTTTACCTAACATATGATTATGTTAAGTCAATAAAGCATGGTGATGAAGATTTGACAATTCAGTAAGTTAAGTTCTTTTGTCTATCGAGCAGGAAAAGTCACTTGGTAAGATAAAGGAAAAAAGGAAAGGTCACTCGGTAAAACAAAAGGAACTCAAGACACTAAATAACAAAGAAAGGTTTAGGCACCAAGCAATGTAACCAAATTTCAAAAGAAGAACATTGAGAAAGGAAAATATATTAAATGAGGATTGACTCGACATTAATGATTAGCTATGATGAGTTGGATGATCATGATGATGAGGAAAGTTAGTTACAAGATATCTATGGCTATGAAAATTCAAGGTGAAGATCTACGGTAAGATATAAGTGGAAAAAAGAGATGGAACAAGTTTCTATAAAAGTTCAAGTTCCTAGGTGAAAATAAAATGTGTTACCAAGATAAAGATTCATAGAAAAATGAATTGAACAACTAAGATTGATTAAAGAAAAACATAATAGATGAGATTAAGAGGAAAAAATTATCTATATAAAGGATGATCTTGTATGGACAAATGGCTGGCAAACTAAATAGTTGAAGGGTTATGGAGTGTTGCAGTGAAGAAGGAACAAAGAGATTCTAAGTGGAAAAGAAGGATTTGATGAAGTATTGATGCCATTGGATAATGAAGAATTGAAGTGAAGATTGAAAAGTGCACAAGGATCTGATTGAGAAAAGATATTTTCAAATCTAAATGTCAATTTTATTACTATTTCTTATTAGCATTTGTAACATAGAAATATCTTAACATAGTAGACCTAATAGTCTTATTGTAAAATCCTAGAGAAAGGTGGCATTCTAAAGAGTGTTTGAAGCCCTCTAACGAGACCACTCCTAATAGGGTGAAGATCCTAATAGATCTAAGGTAAATCCTTTGACTGGGTCACACCTAATAGTGTGCATTGTAATCTTTAACTAGATTGACTCTTAATCGGGTGTACTTTAGAAGAGTATTTTCTTAGTGGGTGACGATTCTCACAATGGTTTTTCCCAAAGTTGGGTTTCCACATTAAATATTGGTGTTACATGTTGTGAATGATTTGTGTGAATGATTTACTAATAAATTATAGTTTATTTACTATTTTTAGTAGATAGTGAACTGTGTTTATACTGAGCTACTATCGAGTTAATTAGAGAAAAAACTTTAAAGGTATTGGTGATCAGGGATTACTGATTCACCCCTCCCCCCTCTCTGTAATCCAACAAGAATGGCTAGATGTTTTCCTAAGTTTCAAGTTGAAGGAGAGGAATCTTATTAGATATTTCTAAGAGTGATTGAAAATGTAGATGTGATCATAGCTACCTATGAAAATCATCTTCTCAGTGATTTTCAAATTTATACAAGAGGGGATTTTTTTATGTCTCAGAATGTTTTCATGCCTGGGTGTTCACTTTGACAATTTTTTCCAAAATTTATGCTTTGGAGTTCCCTACAGAAGAGGTTTTGTTCAATTTATGAACTAATTAAGAGGATTATAAACATGTGTATTTATACAGAGAAATCAAAAGCTATACCGATGGAAATATGCATTATCGATAGGAGTCAACCTGATAACAACATTTAGAGAAAAGATTGACAAATCTGATCAGGATAGCATATACCAATGGAAAGTGAAGCACTAGGAAGAAAACCATACCGGTAAAAGTTTTTCTAAAAACTTTAAACAAGTTGAAGGAAAGATCTATATCAGTATAACAAATATTGATGAGCTTCATCGGCAAAGCATGCACTAGTGGTGAAGGGAAATAATTATCTTGTTGATAGTCGATGAGGATATTGGTAAGAATTACTTTGATGAATACAAAAGGTAATATAGTTTATCCATAGAATTTTTACCAATAAAGGTCATCGGTGTAGCTTGAGTAATTAGTGTGAGTGTTTTTGGGTTTCTTCAACACCCGATGAGTACGTTGGCATGACCTATAGTGATGTGAGATGATGGAAGGCTGTTGTAAATGGAAAATTGGAAAAACATATGCCAATAGTATAAAGAGGAAATATTGGGAGGATTTATATCAATGGACTTATCAGTATAGCTATGTGCATTGTTGAAGAAAGTTTTGAGCTATCTCGATACCTGATAAAACTATCGAGGTGATCTATACTGATGAAGGGAAGACAAAGTAAAAGTAGGCTGCTAAGGAATCATCAGACAAACATACACCGATGCAACTAGTGATAAATCACTAAGAGTTGTCTCAAAACATGTCATCGGTATAACAATTTCTATCGGTGTAGTGTTTCAACAAATTGTCCAATCCCCGATGAACTAATAAGTGTTACCTATGTCGATGGGAAGGTGAAACAAGGGCTTTGGTGAAAAAAGTTGAGACTCATGTTGATGGCGCCAAGAGAAAGTTTGTGTTGGTGAGACTTACATCGATGAAGAATCATTGTCTTGTTAGCTTGAAATTCAAAACTGAGACAAATGGATTTCTAATAAATACACATATCGGGTAGACCTAAGGATTCACATAAGGAAAATTTATGGAATACATGTCCTTATAGGTTGTTACTTTGATTTATCAACCACATACTTGAAGTTGTTCGACATAGGAATTCATAAAAAGAGAGATTAGAAGATCAAAAAGGAGATCTAAAAGACAAGGATCAGTGGATGAAATAGTGCCAAAGTATTCTTGTCATTGTACTTGATGTTTCCTATGCTGATGGATTAGAGTTAGAAGGAGCCACTTCACAGATGGAGCATTTTGTTATGTTGGAGATCATTGTAAAAGACATAATTCATGATGTAGATACATATGCATCGGAGAGATATTTGGATCACATCCATAAGTGTGTTGTACTACTTAGGGATGGATCCTTATTTTTAAAATATTTTTTATGTTAAAATTATCGTATTGTAATAAGTCCTCATGAGTCTCATGGATTAAGTTAGTTTGTTTAGCTGTCAAATAGGAAGTTACAAGTCTTTGTGAAAGGGTGTGCCTTTTCACCCAAAATGAATCCTTTTTTATATACATAGGGGATAATTTTGATGTCTAAGCAGGGTCTTCATAGTCACAAGTTTTTATGCAATTCTCATTTTTTGAACTTGGTCATTGAGAATGTACAATTGAAGATCTTATTTTCAGAATTTCTATCTAGTTGTACAAGAATATATCTGTTTTAATATAATATAAAATGATTATTTTTCCCAAAGGTATGCAATTTTTTTATGAATCAATTAGTTCTTTGTGATATCTATCTCATTGAAATGTATGTTGGATGTGCAATCTTGTGGAATAGTATCTTTATTTTGATACAATTTGAATATCATAGTTAAGAGTGGTTATCAAATTAATTTCTATCTTATTGGCCTTTCTAAGAAGTTAAAATCAATAAGACTACTTGTAGTAGTAATTCAAATTGCTTGAACACATAGAAGCCATTATTGATAGTCTTGTTATTGAACAAGTTTAAAACTATCTCATAAAGTTATACGTAAGATCAATTCAAAAGATTATTGCATAATTATGAAGGAATAAAGGCATTGGTCTTATATTATTTAGATATTGATTAAGTTATCATCCTCAAAAAATTCTGAGTTATAAATCATTAACATACGTTCAAAACATTTAAAGAAATCAAATCTACTCAAAGAAATCAAATTATAATATATAAAGAATTCAATTTTACAAACAATTCAGATTCTATCTCAAGAAGTAATTTTCCATCTTGAAGAACCACTTCAAAAGTTTAGTATATAATTTTTATCTTCTATAAAAATCCTTAAGCCCAAAGATTAGGTTAAGGTAAAGGCACACCCACCTTGGTTCTACAAAGCCTAAAGTGCAGGGGAGGAGGATCATAATTGATCACTCTCATTCATTGGCCAAGTTAGTTGGAAAATCCTATAATTGAGTAGGAAAACTTATAGGATTTCCAATATGTTGATTTGGGAACTAACATGATGTACTAGCATAATAACTCTATTAAAGGTACAAAAGGGGAATGCACATGTATTCAGGCACACTTCCTAGAGCTCACTCCTGAAATACAACTGAGGGAAACAACCCTAAGAATACAACAAGGACTACAACCCAAAAATGGACTACAATCTACTATGGACAACAATCCATTGATTTATAAACTAATAGATAGCATCTCTAATATGCCAATACAACTTCGTCGATGAAGTGCAAAAAATATATGACTCAGTTATAAATTCCACTCATACCTTTTCTTATACACATGAGTACAATAATCCATATAACCTATCTCATACTCTCATCTCTTCTTCACAATTAGAATTGATTACATCTTTATATATAATTCATCAACCTTGAAAACATAAACAATGTCAACATCAACCTTAACACCACAATGAATTACAATGAAAACAATAATGCAATTCAATAAATGTCATAAAATACATAGCTAGGACCTAAATCTCCATCCATGAACATGCTACAATCCATAAATCATGCCTCAAAACTTCACAACATGTTATCTAACCAATTTGTCCAAGAACACTAAAAATATCAATATGCAAAAGGAAAATCACTGAATCTGATAACATAATCCAATGCGATCCAAAAACTGTTGAACTACAACTGATTTGGAAGCTGATTGAAGAATCTGTGATTACAAGATCACTAAGGAGTTGTTGATTATATATGTAATATGATTAAATTACTATTATGTTGCCATTGATGTCAACTAGTTTGACAACACTTATCTTGTAAGTTAATATATCAAGACATCTGAATAAAAGTGAAAGAGATGAAGAATAGAGAAATCTACATGAGAAAGATGTACATGATAGATGAGGATAAGGAACACATTGAGTAACTTTTTGATGAGTTTATGACTTGATGATATTGACTTTATTATGTTGCATTCATCTATGATGAAGTATAGAGCTGAAAGATACAAAGCAGTGTTGTCGGTAAATGAAGCAATTCTAGTATACATCGATGAAGTATAGTGTATACCGATCATAGTATTAACCAAGTAGTGTTCACTGACACATTTCTTTGTTAATCGAGTGGAACAGAATGAACTAAATGATTAGATTAGCTGATAAGATTAATGACCTAGCAAGAGTCTAACATCGAGGTAACGGATAATGTTTGTTACACAGATCGACAGCTAACAAAATTAAAGGAAGATCTAATGGAGCATATTGAAACGTGTTATTGACACAAGTGCTGAGAAAGTTTGAAGTGGCAAAATCTATGAATGTGGTTAAATGAAAAAATCTGATGGTGGAGAAGAAAATGATTTACTCATCTATATAAGAGAACAAAATTTCTTATAGAAAAATGCCGGAAGAAGTAGAAGCTGCACGAATATTGCATGAACAAGGTTTTCATGCATTTTGATCATACTCGTTAAGTAAGTATCAAGCTGCAGAATAATTACTGAGCTACAGAGAGCAATTACCGATGGACAATAAGTTGATACAGTATTGAATCTGAAGTGAAATATTGATCAGAAGGATTTGTATGGACTAAATATTGATCTGTAATCTGCAATTGAAGTTGTATTAAGGCAGGTCATTTACTGTTACATATTTAACCATTGTATATAGTCAAAATCTCTTAACCAAGTGGACTCTGAAAGTCTTATGATGTATCATTCATAGAATGAACATTGTTATCCTGTCAACCCCATAGTGAATGTTGGTTGGATGATAACTTCTAGTCTAAAATCCTCTAACAAGATCACAACTGATAGTGTGTTTGTAAACCTTTAACAGGGTTGGGTCTTAACCGACCTCACTTCAAAAGAGTGAACAATTTTGAGTTGCCGGTCCCAGGTGGTTTTTCTCTTTACAAGGTTTCCACATTAAATCTCTTGTGTTATGTGTTCATTGTGATATATGTTTGTTATCATTCTTTGCATGTTACATGTTAGATTTGATCGATAACTATTATAACATTTGACTGGTAATCGTTAAAAGCACAAACAGTGAAAGTATTTATTATTTACCAAGGAGTAGAAATTACAGAAGTTGTTTTGAATTATACATTTTGTGTTGGGACACTAGATAACTGATTCACCCCCTCTCAGTTATTCTAACAATTGGTATCAGAGCATTGGTTGCTTGGAACAAAGTTTTAAGGACTTAAGCATAAAGGTCTCAAGATGTATAAGAGGGAAGTACCGAAACTGAACAAAGAGAACTTCGTGGTATGGCAAAGTAGAATGAATTTGCACATATATATCTAGAATTGGGAACTCTACACTAGATCTGATGGAGAATGGCTACATACAACCGCCCACTGGTCCCTTAACTCTTGATCAATTGAAGGACAAGCATGATCACAATGTTACTATGATGGAACTTGTTGCTACCTGTACCGACACTGAATTTGAAGATATAAAGACATGCACGACTACCAAAGAAATGTGGGATAAATTAACACAAATATACAATGGAGATCTGAATGTCAAAAGAGCCCGAGCTTAAAGTCTGAGAGGCAGATTTCATGATATGAGAATGAAAGAAGGTGAGAATATTGTCCAATATTCAAATAGACTAAAAGAGGTAGTACATGCTATTAGAGCATATGATGGAGTAATTGATGATGAAACAGTGATAAGCAAGATTCTCAAAACTTTTCTACCAGTTTATGCAATCAAGATTTCTGCAATTCATGAAACAAGAGCTACATCCAACCTTAATCTTGACACTCTGATCGGTAAACTTACAACCTTTGAATTAAACAACTTTGATAACAGTATTGTTCCTTCTGTTGAATCCACTTTCATGTCTTCTTTGAATATTGGAAAGTCTAGCAGGAATAGTAAGAATTGTGATAGTGATGACAATACCGATGATGAACTTGATGAGCTTGAAGCACTTATGGCCAAAAGATTTCCCAAAGGAAAAGGAAGGTATAGAGGTAAGATACCTTTGGCATGCTTTAATTGTAAAGAAGTAGGTCACATCATTGCTATATGTCCTTAGAAGAAAGATGATGATAGATCCAAAGACCAATCTAAAGGAAGCTATGGGAGAATAGTCAACAAAGGCTACCGACACAACAACAGAGACAATCGAGACAAAAAAGGAAAAAAGGTATGTTACATAGCTGAAGATATTGAAACTAAATCTGATTCTGATGATGATATAGAAGTTGTATTTGTTGCTATGAAAGATGACTCAGAGGAGGAAGAGAAACATGAAGAAACAACACTGATCTCTAAAGTAAGCAGAAATGATAAATGGATCATAGACAGTGGTTGTACACATCATATCACTAGTGACGTAGAGAAGTTTGATCATCTTGTTGAATATAATGGAGGATCTATGAGAATGGGAAATGATGCACCTTGTATGGTAAGAGGTAAAGGCTCACTAATGATCAATGACAGATTAGAATGTGAAAATGCATACTGGGTAGATGGACTAAACTATAATCTGTTAAGTGTGGCTCAGCTAAACAATTCAGGCCACCGACTGGCTTTTGAGAGCAAAAAAGTGAAGATCTATGATGATGGAGGAAGACTTGTCAAAATTGGTACACAATCCAGAGGTAATCTATTCTATCTTGATATGGATCAGTCTTCTTGTTTGTTAATAAAGGATGAAGATTCTTGGTTGTGGCACAGAAGGTTATGCCATGTGAAATTTGACAACATGATCAAGATTAGTAGAAAGAAAAGAGTTAGAGGATTGCCTAACTTGACAAAACCTGATCATGCCATGTGCCATGAATGTTAGAAAGGTAAGATGACTAAGTCTAGTTTTAAAAGAAAAGACTATTCAATAAAGAAGATACTTGAGTTGGTTCATACCGATCTATGTGGTCCTATGAGAACTCAGAGTTGTTCTGGTGATAGATATTTTATTCTTTTTGTTGATGACTATACTAGACTGATGACTATTATGTTCCTAAAAGAGAAATTTGAAGCTTTCAAAATGTTTAAGTGGTATAAAGCTAAGGTAGAGAAAGAAACTAGAAAGGAAATAAAATGCTTAAGATCTGATAGAGGAGGTGAATTTATCTCTGATGAACTTACTAATTTTTGTAATGATCATGGAATCAAAAGATAGGTATCTGCACCGAGGACACCTCAACAAAATGTCATTGTTGAAAGGAGGAATAGGTCTATAATTGACTGTGCTAGAACATTGATGATACAAAAGAATGTTGCTCAAACATATTGGAGGGAAGCTATCAGTACAGCTGTGTATGTTCTTAACCAAGTACAACTGAAGAAGGACTCCAACCAAACACCTTATGAACTATGGTTTGGACACAAACCTACTGTAAGTTATTTTAGAATTTTTGGAAGTAAATGATTTATTTTGAAAGATGAGAGAAATGGAAAATTTGATTCTAAAGGAGATGAAGGGATATTTCTGGGATATTCCACTACAAGTAAAGCATATAAATGTCTGAATAAGGTTACAAATAAGATAGTTGAAAGTGCTAATGTTCATGTTGATGAGTTTGATGACAAGTACATGGAGGAAAGTACAAAGGAACCGGAAGACTATGGTAGATTCACTTACATTGAACATCCAGAGTATCTACCGATGTCGGAAGTTGCGACAACCGGTCAGTAGGGAAACAATACAGGACAACAGGCAACACAAACCGAGCAACAAGATGGAGTTACCAAACAAGGAAATGACCCTGAGCAGGATGAGCAAGAAAGGAGAAATCAAGTTCTGGCTAGTTTTGTCAGAAGACATCATCCTAAGACACAAATCATTGGAGACAGACATGCTAGAATGCAAACTAGAAGCAAAACAAGACAAGGTACATGTCTAATTTGTGAATTTGAACCTAAAAATGTGAAAGTTGCATTAGAGAATAAAGAATGGGTTAATGCAATGAAGGAGGAAATAGAGCAAATATAGAAGAACAAAACCTAGTCCTTAGTACCCTGACCAAAAGATAAAAATGTTATCAGTACTAAGTGGATATACAGGAATAAATTGAATGAAATTGGTGAAGTCACAAGAAATAAAGCTAGATTGGTATGCAAGGGATATGCACAGGAAGAAGGCATTGACTATGGTGAAACATTTGCACCTGTTGCTAGATTAGAAGGAGTCAGAATGCTACTTGCATATGTTGCACACAAGAAATTCAAAGTCTATCAAATGGATGTGAAGTCAACATTTTTGAATGGTATACTTGAAGAAGAAGTCTACATTGAACAACCTGAAGGATTTGTTGATCCCGACAATAAAGATATGGTATGTAGATTACATAAATCTTTATATGGTTTGAAGCAAGCATCGAGAGCATGGTATGAAAGAATGCATACTTGTTAAGAATTAGATTTGTTAGAACAAGTGAAAAAAACAATCTGTATGTGAAAGGTGATACTGATGAGACTATTATCATTGCTGAAATATTTGTTGATGACATTATCTTTGGAGGCTCAGATCTTTTCTGCAAGGCATTTGCTAATGAAATGCAAAAGGAATATGAAATGTCTATGTTTGGAGAGATTAAGTTCTTTCTTGGACTACAAGTGATTCAGCAGAGTGATGGAATATTCATCACACAATCTAAATATATAAAGGAAGTATTGAAGATATTTGGCATGGAAGATGCTAAACCTGTGGGAACACTAATGGCTACTGGATGAAAATTGATGAAGGAGGATGAAACTACAGAGGTAAACCAAACACTTTACCGATCCATGATTGGTAAGTCAATGTACGTAGTTCACAGTAGACTAGATATAGCACATGTTGTGGGTATTGTTGCAAGATTTTTTGCTAATCCTAGAGAATCACACATGATAGCTACAAAAAGGATCTTAAGATACCTGAAGAAAATAGAGAATTATGGATTATGGTATCCTAAGGAAGGGAAGTTTGAACTGAAAATTTACACTGATGCTGATTGGGCTGGAAATGTGGATGATAGAAAAAGCACCACTAGAGGAGCATTTTTCTTTGGTGAAAGACTTGTAACATGGACAAGTAAAAAGAAGGCTTGTATTTCTTAGTCTATAGCTGAAGCAGAGTATGTTGCTGCTGCTACTAACTATTCAAACATTGCATATATCAAACAAGTGTTGGAAGGCATGAATGAGGTAATCACTGACCCGGTGATTATATATTGTGACAAAACTAGTGCTATTAATATTTCAAAGAATCTTGTGATGCACTCTAAGACAAAGCATATATCTATTAAGTATCATTACTTAAGGGAACAAGTGCAAGAGAAGCAAGTGAAGTTAGAATTTGTCACATCTAAAGAACAACTTGCCAATATTTTTACAAAGCCTCTACCGAAGGGCACATTTGAATACTTGAGGACTAGACTTGGGGTCTGTCCCCTGTCTATCAGTCACTAATGTGATTTGGTTGCTGCATTAGCCTACTTTTATCAGAAGATCATTCATGTTGATGCAACATAGTTCACATTTTGAATCATGTTCAAGGTTGTGATTAAGTTTGAGAACTTGAACCGATTGGAATATCAGTATACAGAGATACAAAGGAAGACATAATTGTTTGTTTATTTATTTCTTTGGCATTGCTGTCAAAGGGAGAGATAAATGATATGAAAAGGAACAAGCACCAATGAGAATTATCTAAGGGAGAGACAATCTGAATGAGATAGAGTATTGAAGATTAGTTACAGAGAACAGAAGCAGGAACAGGAGAACTAAAGAGATCACAACTACAAAATGGTAAAGCTATATTATTTAATGTTGGTTTAGTAACATAGTGATTAAACATATTACGTCTATTCGACTTACAGTATTTGTTCACAAAGTTGTAGAATATATGTTTGGTATGTGTATGGTACATTTCATATTTCTTAAGTTGCCATCAATGTCAAAGGGAGTGATTGTTGAACTACAACTTATTTGGAATCTGATTGAAAAATCTGTGATTACAAGATCACTGAGGAGTTGCTGATTAGATATGTAATATGATTAAATCAGTATTATGTTGTCATTGATGTCAACTAGTTTGACAACACTTATCTTGTAAGTTACTATACCGAGATATCTGAAGAAAAATGAGAGAGATGAAGAACAGAGAAATCTACTTGAGAAAGATATACATGACAGATGAGGATAAGGAACACATTGAGTAACTTGTTGATGAGTCTATGACTTGATGATATTGACTTTATTATGTTGCATTCATCTATAATGAAGTATAGAGCTGAAAGACACCAAGCAGTGTTGTCAGTAAATGAAGCAATTCTAGTATACACCAACGAAGTATAGTGTATATTGATCACAGTATTAACCGAGTAGTGTTCACCAACGCATTTCTTTGTTAACCAAGTGGAATAGAATGAACTAAATGATTAGATTAGCCGATAAGATTGATGAGCTGGCAAGAGTATAACATCAAGGTAACGGATAATGTTTGTTACACAGATCGATGGCTAACAAAATTAAAGGAAGATCTAATGGAGCAGATTGAAACATGTTATTGACACAAGTGTCAAGAAAGTTTGAAGCGGCAAAATCTATGAATGTGGTTAAATGGCAAAATCTGATGGTGGAGAAGAAAATGATTTACTCGTCTATATAAGAAAATAGAATTTCTTATAGAAAAATGCCAGAAGAAGTAGAAGCTGCAGGAATATCGCGTGAACAAGGTTTTCATGCATTCTGATGATACTAGTTAAGTAAGAACCAAGTTGCAGAACAATTATCGAGCTACAAAGAGAAATTACCGACGGACAATAAGTTGATACAGTATTGAATCTGAAGTGAAATATTGATCAGAAGGATTTGTATGGACTGAATATTGATCTGTAATCTACAATTGAAGTTGTATTAAGGCAGGTCATTTACTATTACATATTTAACCATTGTATACAATCAAAATCTCTTAACCGAGTGGACTCTGAAAGTCTTATGATGTATCATTCATAGAATGAACATTGTTATCCTGTCAACTCCATAGTGAATGTTGGTTGGATGATAACTTCTAGTCTAAAATCCTCTTGTTGGCACCTAAAAATTCAGGCCCAAATATATAGAAAATTATCAGGGAAGTAAAATATTTTATTTAAAATTTATGTTATCTTCCTATTTTCAAAAAAAATTTAAACAATTAAAAGGGCCTTAATGATTATTATTGTTCCATTTTTATATTCATGAGCAAGACTTAAATATTTTATTTCAATGTGTTAAATGTATTTATATTCTTGAAATAAAAATGATGAATAAAATATATTGAGCAAAAAGGGTGGCGAGAGGGAGTTGAACACTCGACCTCTCAAGCCGACCTTTTTCCTACCTATCTACCCTCCTACCCCCTAACTAGTTAGTCTATTTGTTTTCTTCAAGAGGGTTAGGAAAAAATACTTATTTATCTTTGTTTTTATGTCCAGGTGAGAAATAAAGACAACCTCTTACACAGGGAGTTATCTCTTCCCTAATTATTGTTTTTAAATTAAATGATGTGATTATTACTTTATTTATGTATTTATATATTATAAGAAAAAGAATGGGGAGAGGGAGTTGAACACTCGACCTCTTGACCTATTCCTTTTCCTACCTAACTACCCAACCCTACCCTTACCAATTGCTCTATATTTTTCTTCGAAAGTGTGTATGTAAATAAATGTATAAATTAAAGATATTCTTATCTCATTTGAAATAAATGTTAAAATAAATTTTGTTTATGAGATAGGAATTACATATGTCATAGTTACTCATGTTTATTTTGTTTCTAATTTTGATCTACCCCCAAAACCCTAAAAGTAAAATCATGTGATGAAATAAAGATTAAATTTGATGAATATTAACTTATCCGGGGTTTTTATTGTAATGTTAATTCCTTTTCTTTTTTCATACCCTTAAATGTAATTTGGTATTTTCACCTTGATGTATTTTTAACATTAATATTTTTATCTAATAAGGTGAAAACGCTTTTTTATTGTAATGTAGTTGTGAATATAATAAATTGATTTGTTTTTCTTATTTTATTTCTAAAAATTAAAAGCCTTAATTTTGTCCTATTAGAAAGTACTTAAAAACATTAGGATGGTTATTTAATGTAAAAGTCAATGTATTTACCCTAAGTGAAGTGATTTGATATTTTGGGATAAATACTTTCCTCTCTTTGTTAGGGTAGATTGTAAAGTCTTTCATCCTAATGTTTTAACACTTCTATGTTACATTGCGTCAAAATTGTGGATATATCTTGAAAATACATATGAGTGCATTATAATTTATTTTGAAAAATAGAGCAACATTATAAACATGAGGTCATTTTGTTTTTTATTTCTTATATTACCTCCTTAATGAAATTTATTATGATTTAATAATTAATGTGACTTCTTATGTTTTTTATAATTAAAGTGGGTGGCCTATAATTATTATTTCATTTTATTTGTCAAATGTACATACTTGAGTTATATTATAATTTTATCAAATTTATTGACTATTAATTAATAAATAAATAATTATAGTTTTTGAGAACCTTATATAGTGTAATAAATTTTATTTTGACTATCTAATGTTAGGTGTTTTGTGCAGGAACTTAAATGATGGGCTATTATGCACACAACACAATAATCAAAGATTTATTTATTAAGTATATTCGCCTTATGGTTAACATATCATTTTGTAAATATTTATTAATGTTGCAGTTTGTTGAAATTAGATTTTAGTTATGAACAGATGCATTGGTCTGAAGCTTGTGTGCATCCCTTGAACTTTATAAAAATGGGATACCAAGACCAATGCAAGGAGATTTACAAGAATTTCAATTTTCAGAGGATAGGATTGTTCAACAATTGCAACATAGATTCTGGTGTAACAATTTTTCAATATCAATAAAAGATAAGTTGTTTTTGTTTTCTATCTATGCATTGGTTTTTAATTCCCTCAACTAGTCCCTTGGATAAATCAATCTTGATTTCTTTATTGCATTTTGATTTATTTATTGGTCTCCTCATTTTGCATAGTTAATAATCCTTTTGATTTGTGGCCAAAGTCAATTGGGTTGTCATTTGAGGAGTTAAATTCAGTTAATTGTCTGCAATAGTTCACACACATTTGAATGCAAATCAAAGTGATGAGTTTTTTATGACTTGTCTTCAGAATCTGATGCATGTTTCAATATTTTGAAAATTGTCTTCTGAATCAAATCTTTCCAATTTGTTTTGAAATGCAAAACTATCTCTAAGGTTGTATGCAGGGTTGAGGATTGGATTGACTCCATTGTCCAGGGTGAAACAGGCACTGGTCTTGTTGATAAATGGAATTTGGTCATTTAATCATTTGTTGCTAGTTTTGGCATCCTATTCCTTTAATTTCATTTTACATATCCTATTTGCTATCTTATTTACAAAACATTAAATTAGGTTTAGCATTAATTCATAGCATTAGTCTAAATATCTAGCTATCTGACAATTAGGATATTAGGTTTCTTTTTCTTCCAAAGATCAGTAACCCCTTTGGAAGGATTTTTGTTGTTTATGCACGTAGTTTGTGCAGTTAGATAGTATACCCGATTTAGGCCTACCAGCCCTGGGTCAATCGAACCAGAATTGCAAAGGCATCTATTGTGCCTGTTAGTTGGCCTCAAAATGATCAATATTTTCGAGCACCAACAAATTGGTGACTCTACTGAGGAGAAATATCTGTAAAAGATATTTTCAGAATTTCTGGTCAAGATAGTGAATTGTGATAGTTTTCAGACTCTACTGAAGACAGAACTTAGAACCAGTTGTATGATTTTATCCTTCTTATGAAGAAGGTGGCGACTCTATATAAATTTTTTTAGATTTCTATTTAGGGCAAGCAGGAAAAAATATTTTCTTCAAGGCACTTGAGGTGGCGACTCCATTTGGGTCAAAAGTTTTCAATTTCTCCATTGAGGGAGAGAACCTAGAAGGAATGAATATTTGGCCTTCAGTTAGTAATAGAGGTTTTATTACATGATGTTTAAGAAAATTTTCAAAAGTTTTTTTATTCCCACTGAGCCTTTGGATCTCAAAAGATTTCGATGCAGTACAAATTTATCAAATCTTGCACAGAAGGTGCCTAAATTTTATGGATATGAACCAGCTCTTGATCACTTAGATGCTTTTCATATGTTCCTTGATGATTATGAAATCAATGTTGAAGGTGATGCCATGAAATTATTTGCCTGGTCATTAAAGGACGATGCAAGAGAAGAATATGAGTCTTTACCTGCACAAAGTATTTCATCATGGAAAGAATTTGAACAATGGTTCTTATGTGAATTTCATGATGCTAATGAAGACAACATGATCTATGAGCATGCAGAAGATCAAGAATGCATTATGGGAGAAGAATTATCTCCTTTGGATGCATTTTTTAATGTGGAAAGAGAAGAGGGTGAGTTTGCAACCCGTTTGTTCATGAGGATGATGGGTTTCTATTTGGAGATACCCTTAGACATCAAGTCTTCAAACAAGAAAATTACGAAAAGATTTCATAAATTGGGAATTTTGCTAGATGATCCTGATTTGAAGCTCCTTATTCAGAAAATGAAAGAGCATTACAAAATAGAGCAAAAACTTGACAAGGCCCCCAATTCAAATAAAGAAGAAAGTTTGGAACAGATTGAAGAAGCATCTACACTGGATTAGATTTGTGTGGAAACAAATGAAAATCATGATCTAGAGGAGAATCTTCTTAGTACGAAACAAATTTCAGATTTATTGGATATTGAATATCAAAAATATGTGAAGAGAAATGGTACGAAGATTTTCTCAATATATCAAAATAATCATATTAACAAGTCACTACACATTCATGAGGTATCTGGTGAAGATGAAGATAAAGTTCTACAGGATAAGAGTTTTGATTATATCTTGGGAGAATCTTCAAATCACTTAAATAATGAGGTCTCAAAAGGATATGGAGGAATAATCAATAATCAATTTTATGAGATAAAATCGTATCAAGAGAATGGGAATGAAATAAGCCCATATACAAATTATATAATGGATGATGCTAGTAAAAATATTGCTTCCATTGATGCAGCACAAAAGGATTCTCAACGAAATCCATTCAATAAAAGATTTCATTATAATACATCTGATGTATTCTTATGCAAGGATCAAGCAAAAGATATTGAAGGATGCATTCATGAAAAGTTACCATTAGATGATGTGTTCAACTCAGGTATGTACTACTACCAACAGGTGAGTATTCTTGCAAACCCTTTTGAAAATCTTTCTAATACATTCAACATTAATATTTATATTTTTTCAAAATTATTGTATGAAAAGCGAAAGAAAATATCATATCAGACTAATGTTGAAAAGAAACATTCATTCCCCAAATTCTGAAGGATAGAAATAGATAAGATGAAAAGTTTCACCAGTATTGTTAATGATTTTAGGGATTACTATGATAATAATTTTTATAACAAAATTCTTGAGAACATCCATAGTAATAATATGATGATTCATTATAAGAATTGGAGATTTTTAGACAAATTATTTTTCAACTATGAATATGGGGATTTTATTTCACAAATGTTACAAAAGGAGTTAAACCCTAAAATCATATATTCAAAGAAAAATATAGTAATTTAAGACGGATGAGAAAACATTTAATTAGTAAAGTGATAGAGAATGATGTTTTCAGATTTTTCCTACTCTTACATGATCAAAACAAAGTTTTTGACAGAGGAAAAGAATAAGTTGCACTAAAAAAGCCATGGCTGAAACTTTGATTTTTTTTTACAAATTCAAAGGTCCCAGATCCATGACCAGATGGCCAACTTTTTTCCAAGCAATTATAGGTGTGTTCTTCTATATTCAACTTTTATAGACTTGGATGGATAAGCTCCAGGTATAAATGTATTCATAAATGCTAAAATTGTTTGAGGTACGCATTTTTGGACCTTAGTTTCTTCGTGCTCAAATATTCTTCTGTCAATTATTGTTTGTATATTTAAACATCTTTAAAGATTTTTCATTTGAATTTTATTGAAATCTGCCAAGTTGCAAAATAATAACATTCATTAACCATATTTTGAACATGGCACATATAGCAATGATAATATTTTATTATCGATCATTGATGTGTGGAGTCATATTAGATATGAAGTTTTTGTGAATCCATGTATTTGATTGAAAGAGAACAAAATTTTATAGATGTTCAAAAATCAGAATCACGTTTTTGTATTTAGGCTCCAGATTTGAGGCCATTTTTTAGCAGCAAATGAGTATTTCTACATCTCAAATGACTCCCAAGCCTTTTCCCATAACTAGAAGGAAATTTTGTGGTTTTCAATGTGTTTTTAGGATACCAGCATGCCCAAAAACGCTCAGACATTTCTAAAAATGGCTGACAAAGTTGTATTTCCGTACATATATCTGGAGTAATTTTTCAGAGTTGTAAATGTGTGCCAGAGGTATTCACACAGCCAGAGGTATTTGCAAAAATCAATCACACATTAGCAAATGCACAATATAAATCATCCTAATTTGTATGCACAGGGTGGGAATAATATATGGGAGCAGCCATATAATTCCAGATTTGCGTAGAGGGATGAATGTGTGGAAGAAAATATTCACATTGAGCAAAATAATTCATATACACAGGTAATAATAATCTGTGTAAACAACAAAAATATTATCATTAATTACATGTGCAAGATAGTAAAAACATACAGCCAAACAAAGAAAACTACTAGCCTCCGCGTGAGGAAATGTCAGATGTTGATCCACGTATGCAGCACAAATTCCCGCAAGGTATGCAACATGAAGACTTTACACAGCTTCAAGATCATCCTTATGGTGAACGTTGGCAAGATGATGCTGGGCAACAGTCCAAATACCATGCGTAGCAAGACCATGCACAACTTATAGTGTTAAAAATCACGCTCAACATGCTAGTTTCCTGGGGCGTGATCTAGGAAATCAAATTAAACGTGACTTGGGCGGCACAGAGATACAAATGTGTAATGTTATTTGTCCAAATTTATATGTCCAAGGCATAAATGATAATAACATGCAGCAAACCAATCTGTGTAAGGATCTACAGCAGGTTAGTAATAATATGCAGCCTCAAGGAACGTGTCATGAGCAAGGAGATTGGAATTGTTTGAATTACAATGCGCAACATGCTAGTAATTACCAAATGGATAATGTGTTAGAAGATATCAACATTCAACAAAATAATCACATGCAGCAGTTCGGGACCTGCGCATATGAAGAAGGTAATATTAGTTTTAATAGACACCCAAGTAAGATTTATTAATCTGTGCAAAAGGAGGATGAGTATTGTAAAAGGAATATCCATGCCAACTTTGAAGATATACAAGGTAATAATCTTGGTTGAAAGGATAATTCAGGTAAAGATTGAGGTAATAAAACTTTCTTTAAATTATTTTAATATTTAAAATATTATTATTTTCTTATAATTTTATTATTTACATTTTAATATGAAAACATATTATGAGATATCTTTATAAAGTCATGAAACAATTTTTATTTAATTTGATTTCATCCTCAAATAAGCATTCTTATAAATATTATCGTTTCATCAAGTTTAAGTTTAATAGTTTTGATTGCTATTATTTATTCAAGATAAATTTTGATATTGGCATGACATTAACATTATGTTTCAAAGTGGTCTGCTTCCTCCAGAGAATGTTGGATTCTCGATGTGTCCAAGTATGGACACACGTCCCCAATTGGAGCCACTGTTGGCACCTAAAAATTCAGGCCCAAATATATAGAAAATTATCAGGGAAGTAAAATATTTTATTTAAAATTTATATTATCTTCCTATTTTCAAAAAAAATTTAAACAATTAAAAGGGCCTTAATGATTATTATTGTTCCATTTTTATATTCATGAGCAAGACTTAAATATTTTATTTCAATGTGTTAAATATATTTATATTCTTGAAATAAAAATGATGAATAAAATATATTGAGCAAAAAGGGGGGCGAGAGGGAGTTGAACACTCGACCTCTCAAGCCGACCTTTTTCCTACCTATGTACCCTCCTACCCCCTAACCAGTTAGTCTTATTTTCTTCAAGAGGGTTAGGAAAAAATACTTATTTATCTTTGTTTTTATGTCTAGGTGAGAAATAAAGACAACCTCTTACACGGGGAGTTATCTCTTCCCTAATTATTGTTTTTAACTTAAATGATGTGATTATTACTTTATTTATGTATTTATCTATTTTAAGAAAAAGAATGGGGAGAGGGAGTTGAACATTCAACCTCTTGACCCATTCCTTTTCCTACCTAACTACTCGACCCTACCCCTACCAATTGCTCTATATTTTTCTTCGAAAGTGTGTATGTAAATAAATGTATAAATTAAAAATATTCTTATCTCATTTGAAATAAATGTTAAAATAAATTTTGTTTATGAGATAGGAATTACATATGTCATAGTTACTCATGTTTATTTTGTTTCTAATTTTGATCTACCCCCAAAACCCTAAAAGTAAAATCATGTGATGAAATAAAGATTAAATTTGATGAATATTAACTTAGCCGTGGTTTTTATTGTAATGTTAATTCCTTTTCTTTTTTCATACCCTTAAATGTAATTTGGTATTTTCACCTTGATGTATTTTTAACATTAATATTTTTATCTAATAAGGTGAAAACACTTTTTTATTGTAATCTAGTTGTGAATATAATAAATTGATTTGTTTTTCTTATACTGTATCAGTTTTCTGGATTCGATTGTGTATAGTTTTTAACCAATCGAATCTAGAAAATTGATACAGTATATACATGGATTGTGGAAATCTAACAGATTTGATTGTTTTTCTTATTTTATTTCTAAAAATTAAAAGCCTTAATATTGTCCTATTAGAAAGTACTTAAAAACATTAGGATGGTTATTTAATGTAAAAGTCAATGTATTTACCCTAAGTGAAGTGATTTGATATTTTGGGATAAATACTTTCCTCTCTTTGTTAGGGTAGATTGTAAAGTCTTTCATCCTAATGTTTTAACACTTCTATGTTACATTGCATCAAAATTGTGGATATATCTTGAAAATACATATGAGTGCATTATAATTTATTTTGAAAAATAGAGCAACATTATAAACATGAGGTCATTTTGTTTTTTATTTCTTATATTACCTCCTTAATGAAATTTATTATGATTTAATAATTAATGTGACTTCTTATGTTTTTTATAATTAAAGTGGGTGGCCTATAATTATTATTTCATTTTATTTGTCAAATGTACATACTTGAGTTATATTATAATTTTATCAAATTTATTGATTATTAATTAATAAATAAATAATTATAGTTTTTGAGAACCTTATATAGTGTAATAAATTTTATTTTGACTATCTAATGTTAGGTGTTTTGTGCAGGAACTTAAATGATGGGCTATTATGCACACAACACAATAATCAAAAATTTATTTATTAAGTATATTCGCCTTATGGTTAACATATCATTTTGTAAATATTTATTAATGTTGCAGTTTGTTGAAATTAGATTTTAGTTATGAACAGATGCATTGGTCTGAAGCTTGTGTGCATCCCCTGAACTTTATAAAAATGGGATACCAAGACCAATGCAAGGAGATTTACAAGAATTTCAATTTTCAGAGGATAGGATTGTTCAACAATTGCAACATAGATTCTGGTGTACCAAGTTTTCAATATCAATAAAAGATAAGTTATTTTTGTTTTCTATCTATGCATTGGTTTTTAATTCCCTCAACTAGTCCCTTGGATAAATCAATCTTGATTTCTTTATTGTGATCATTTAAAATGTTGTGTGATTTTATTGCATTTTGATTTATTTATCGGTCTCCTCATTTTGCATGGTTAATAATCCTTTTGATTTGTGGCCAAAGTCAATTGGGCTGTCATTTGATGAGTTAAATTCAGTTAATTGTCTGCAATAGTTCACACACATTTGAATGCAAATCAAAGTGATGAGTTTTTTATGACTTGTCTTCAGAATCCGATACGTGTTTCAATATTTTGAAAATTGTCTTCTGAATCAAATCTTTCCAATTTTCTTTGAAATGGAAAACTGTCTCTAAGGTTGTACGTAGGGTTGAGGATTGGATTGACTCCATTGCCCAGGGTGAAACAGGCACTAGTCTTGTTGATAAATGGAATTTGGTCATTTAATCATTTGTTGCTAGTTTTGGCATCCTATTCCTTTAATTTTATTTTACATATCCTATCTGCTATCTTATTTACAAAATATTAAATTAGGTTTAGCATTAATTCATAGCATTAGTCTAAATATCTAGCTATCTGACAATTAGGATATTAGGTTTCTTTTTCTTCCAAGGATCAGTAACCCCTTTGGAAGGATTTTTTTTTTTATGCACGTAGTTTGTGCAGTTAGACAATATATCCGATTTAGGCCTACCAGCCTTGGTTCAATTGAACCAGAATTGCAGAGGCATATATTGTGCATGTTAGTTGGCCTCAAAATGATCAGCATTTTCGAGCACCAACACCTCTAACAAGGTCACACATGACAGTGTGTTTGTAAACCTTTAACAAGGTTGGGTCTTAACCGACCTCACTTCAGAAGAGTGAACAATTTTGGGTTGCTGGTCCCAGGTGGTTTTTCCCTTTACAGGGTTTCCACGTTAAATCTCTTGTGTTATGTGTTGATTGTGATATCTTTTTGTTATCATTATTTTCATGTTACATGTTAGATTTGATTGGTAATTATTATAGCATTTGACTGGTAATCGGTAAAAGCACAAACAGTGAAAGTATTTATTGTTTACCGAGGAGTAGAAATTATAGAAGTTGTTTTGAATTATACATTTTGTGTTGGGACACTGGATAACTGATTCACCCCCCTCTCAGTTATTCTAACAAAAACATGAATAGGAACTGAACTAGAAACATCAAAAAGAAATGTGAAATGCCACATTCAGACCATAAACATCTCTGTCCCAAAATTCATAACTATCTCCACAAGTTCATCAGGAACACCAAATATCAACCTATGTCAATCAAGAAAAATAGTTTTCCAACATCCAATTCATGAACCATTCAAGTTGAGGACACACATCCATGTCCTAATCTCACCACCAAGTTAGAAACCAAAAATATTACATAGTCAATCTTCACTGATCCAAAATATGTAACATTGTCACTTCCTGATCAACCAAAATACTAGCATCTGGTAAATCACACATAAATTCCCCAAATCAAAAATCAAACCTATGCAACTTGAAAAAGATCAAGTATAGGCATTCCTCAACACTCCTTCAGTTGTGCAATATATTATCTACAATATAGTAGCCATACTAATCCAAAATCTTCTCTAAAAAACCATGAATAATGTCAAGAATAAAGAAATATGTTGACATCAATGACATAACATCAATGTCAACACATATATACATGATATCTCATAAATATCCAACATTTTTTCTTCAAAAGGAAGATGATTGACCTATAAATTTCTTTCAGTCCAACCTCTGTGTCACCATACATACCTTCGCCATGCTTGGCCACCACATTCTCCACAATTTGAGCATCTGTGTATACTACATACTATATATATACACTTCCAACACACATCTAAAACCTAGGTTTGTTCAAACCAATTTCTATGGCACAATCCCACCAATAGGATTTTCCCTTATAAAATTCATAATGCTTGATAACTTTATCCAAAGGGCCCCCCAATGTGTATTTTTTCTTAACAAAATCCCTGCAATTTGTTTAAAAAACCCATAGGACTATAAAATGTTCATGCAATTTGAGAGGAAAATTGAAACAAGCTACAAGGGATATATAAAAGCTAGCTGAAATGAAGAACATAATGTCCAATCATAGTGAAAATCATGATTTCAACATAGTGGCAATTAGTTGATGACCTACAACTAATTGAATATCTAGATGAACTAAAGAGACGGTGATTAGAGATCACTGAGCTATTAAAGTGATATGTAAGATAATTAAATCAGTCAATATATTGTCATTGATGTCAACTGGGTTTGACTATACTTATCATGATAGTTACAAGCATCTAAATATCTGTAGAAGGAAGAAAAGGTGAAGAAATGAGATATCTACATAAGGAAAACATGGATATGACAAATAAGGATAACGTGTACATTGGGTAACTTATTGATGAGTCTATGGATTTATATTGTTGACTTGAGCATGTTACATTATTCTATTATGAAGAAGAGATTTGAATTGAAAAATTTAATGTAGTCAGTAATTGAATACTTCTGTATACACTGATCTAGTGCAGTGTATACTGAGTGACAGTAATAACCAAGTTAGTTATCACCGATGCATTCAGTATTAACTGAGTATGGATGAAAACATTAAATGCTAAGAACAACCGACTGAAATTGATGAGCTGGAAATTGTTATGATTTCGAGGTAAAGGATGAAGTTAGTTATAAGATCCACGGTTGACATAATTCAAAGATGACCTAAAGGATGAGATTGAAACGTGTTATTGACACATCTAACGAGGAAGGTTTAAGCAAAAAAATGGATGGATGAGATTAAGAGGCAAAATTTGATGGCTGATATGAAAATAGTTTACGTGTCTATTTAAGAGACATGAGTTTCATTGTTGAAACATGAGATAAAATATAGACTGCAGAAGATTTCGCATAAATACTTTATTCATGCATTCTTGATCAAACTAGTTAGAGACATAACTGAGCTGCAGGCATAACCGAGCGTCAGAGATATATACACCGAGTAAAGTAAGTTGGGGAATTATTGACGAAGTAAATTGATTAATGATTAGATGAGTTTTATGAGCTTAGCATATATCTAAATATTTTCAATTGAGTTGTATTTGAATTAGATCAAAACTGCATCAGTTTAACCATTGATTCAACAAAATCTCTTAACTGAGTGGACCTAATAGTCTTTTTGTAGTACCATATGACATTCCTTGAATGTTAATTGTTATCTTGTTGACCCCATAGTGAATGTTGGTCAAGATTTAACTTTTAGTGATAAATCATCTAACCAAGTCACACCTAGTAGTGTGCATTGTAACCTTTAACAGGGTTGGTTGCTAACCGAGCTCATTTTAGAAGAGTGAAATATTTTGGGTTATCGGTCTCAAGTGGTTTTTTCCTTAGCAGGGTTTCCACGTTAAATCATTGTGTTATGTGTTATTTTTTATGATTATTTTTCTATCATGCTTTACATAATGCATAGTTGATTTAATCGGTAATCACAGTTGGGATAATTACTGGTATTCGGTAAATGAACAGACAAATTGATATTTTATCTTACCGAGATATTTGAATTGTTGAAATAGTTATGAAAAGTACATATGAGAGTTTGGGACTATAGGATACCTGATCTAGCTAATTCACACCCCCCCCCAGTTATTCTGACAATTGGTATCATAGCATATTGGTTTCTTGGAGGAAAGTTTCAAGGACTTAAGCAAAAGATCATAAGATGTATAAGAGGGAAGTACCTAAGTTGAACAAAGACAACTTCACCACATGGAAAAGCGGGATGAGGTTGCACATATCTGGAATTGGAGAATCTTCTATCACTCTACTAGACAATGGCTACATACAACCAACTATTGGACCTTTGACAATTGATCATTTGAGAGACAAACATGAGCACAATATAACTATGATAGAGGTTTTTGCTGCTCTAACTGATGCTGAATTTGAAGATGTCAAAGCATGCACTACATCGAAACAAATGTGGGATAAACTTGCACTAGTTCATGGTGGTGATGTAAATGTTATGAGAGCCATAGTTGAAATCCTAAGAGGCAGATTTGATGACATGAAGATGAAATAAGGTGAGAACATCACACAATACTCTTACCGAATCAAATAGGTAGTAATGCTATCTGAGGAGAAGGATGTATTATTTTTTAAGATACCATGGTAAGTAAGATACTAAGAACCTTGTTGCCTATCTATGCAATTAGAATATATGTAATTCATGAAATGAGATTTGTACCTAGCACTACCCTTACCCTTGATAGTTTGATTGGAAAATTAATTACTTTTGAGCTGAATAATTATGACAATAGTGATATACCGAGTGTTGAGTCTACTTTTATGTCATCCTTGAAGATTGGTAAATCTAGCAGTAAGCATAACATAAAGAATGAAAGTGGCAGTGACAGTGAAGATGAGCTTGATGAGCCTGAATCACTTATGGCTTGGAGACTACATAAAGGTAAAGGAAGGTATAAGGGAAAAATACCTTTAGCTTGTTTTAATTGTAAAGATATTGGCCATATTGCTACTAGATGTCCTAGCAGGAAAGAAGAAGATAAAGATAATGACCGATCTGGTGATTGAAAGTTTGGCAAAAGACATAATAGAGGAAACTGACAATATGACAAAAGAAACAAGCAAGATTACAAAGAAAAAGGCAAGAAGGCATGTTACCTTGTTGGAGAAGATGAGAATGACACCGACACTGACACTGATGATGAAATTGAAGTGGTATTTGTTGCAATGAAAGTGTTAGGAATGAATGTTGGATGTTGGTGGTCATTCTATAGCATTTTTTGTTGCATTCATGACTATGATTGTCATTGATGTCAACACAGTGATCTTCTGGAGACTAGCAGAGAAGCAGACAGTGTTTTGATTAGCACATGTGGGATATTGCAGTTGGAGCTATGCGATGTTGAGGTTATATTCTTTGATATGTTATTTTTCTATGGTTAAGAGCATAGATAGTAATTCATTTATTCATAGAATTTATGAGCATTTTCGTGGAAGCAGTATTCAGGCAGTGTTCCTGAGTAGCGGTTTATGGATATCGGATGATATCTCCTAATCGGATGGAATCTAGTTTTGCACAGTTAAAGGTAAGGTTGAGACACATTGATAGTGATGTCATTCATAGCAAAAACTTCGAGGTCACACGAGTGAAGAGTTATTATATCTGGAAGCCAACAATTTTGTGTAATTTTGATGTAGCGTGTGGAAACTCTTATTTTGTAATTGTGTGCTGACTCATTTGTAATTATTTGAGTATGGTATAAAGGAAGGAATGTTTTTCCTTATTGAATGTAGTAGTAATGTGAAAGAAGTGTGAGAATGGTATGGTTGAATGTGAATGTAATCATGAAGTGAAGAAAAGAGATAATGAAGTTGTGAAAGCGAAATTGTAAAGGAAGACATGCGAAGTACAAAGATCTGGAATTGAGATTCGGTGTAGCAGTGAGTGTGGTTTGGCACAGTGAGGAGGCAACATATTTCATATTATTTTGTTGAATAATATTAAGGTCATTTGGACAGTGTGTTCAGTGATCTTACCCTGAAGCTATTTGGGTAGTGGGTCCTTCTGTCTTCCATAACTCCTAACAGGGTTAGAATCTTTTAACAGGAATTCAAAATCTCCTAACAGGGATTCATATGTACTAAATGTATTTCATAAGACTCCTAACAAGTCCATCCTTTCACAAGGAATATTTATATTAGTGCATCTTTTGTGGGCATCATTCCCACGGGGGTTTACTCTTTGATCAAGAGGTTCCCTAGTCAACATATCTTGTGTTATTGTGTCATTGTGTATGAATATCTTTCTATGGTTGGTAATTACATTGCTTACATGGTTAAATGTTGTTGAATTTGATAAAGGTTATAATTATCTAATAACTGATTCACCCCCCCCCCCTCTCAGTTATATTGGTGGACTTTACTTTCTAACAGAAAGATGATTCAAAAGAAGAGGAAAGTGTTGGACTACAACTAATTTAGAATCTGATTGAAGAATATGTGATTAAAGATCATTAAGGAGTTGCTGATTAGATATGTAATATGATTAAATCAGTATTATGTTGTCATTGATGTCAACTAGTTTGACAACACTTATCTTGTAAGTTACTATACTGACACATCTGAAGAAAGGTGAAAAAGAGATGAAGAACAGAGAAATCTACATGGAGAAAGATGTACATGACAGATGAGGATAAGGAACACATTGAGTAACTTGTTGATGAGTCTATGACTTGATGATATTGACTTTATTATGTTGCATTCATCTATGATGAAGTATAGAGCTGAAAGACACAAAGAAATGTTGTCGGTAAATGAAGCATTTCTAGTATACACCGACGGAGTGTAGTGTATACCGATCGTAGTATTAACCGAGCAGTGTTCACCGATGCATTTTATTGAGCAGAATAGAATGAATTAAATGATTAGTTTAGCTAATAAGATTGATGAGCTGGCAAGAGAATAACATCGAGATAACAAATAATGTTTGTTACACAGATCGACGGCTGATAAAATTTAGGGAAGATCTAACAGAGAAGAATCAAACATGTTATTGACATAAGTACCAAGAAAGTTTCAAGTGAAAAATCTAAGAATGTGGTTAAGCGGAAAAATCTGATGGTGGAGAAGAAAATGATTTACTCGTCTATATAAGAGAACAGAATTTCTTTATGAACATGCCAGAAAAAGAAGAAGTTGCAGGAATATAGCGTGAACAAGGTTTTCATGCATTCTAATCATACTGGTTAAGCAAGAACCGAGCTGTAGAATAATTACCGAGCTACAGAGAGAAATTACCAACGAACAGTAAGTTGATACAGTATTGAATCTGAAGTGAAATATTGATCAGAAGGATTTGTATGGACTAAATATTGATCTGTAATCTACAATTGAAGTTGTATTAGGGCAAGTCATTTACTGTTACATATTTAACCATTGTATACAATCAAAATCTCTTAACCAAGTGGACTCTGAAAGTCTATGATGTATCATTCATAGAATGAACATTGTTATCCTGTCAACCCCATAGTGAATGTTGGTTGGACAATAACTTCTAGTCTAAAATCCTCTAACAAGGTCACACCTGACACTGTGTTTGTAACCTTTAATAGGGTTGGGTCTTAACCGACCTCACTTCAGAAGAGTGAACAATTTTGGGTTTCCGGTCCCAGGTGGTTTTTCCCTTTATAGGGTTTCCACGTTAAATCTCTTGTGCTATGTTTTGATTGTGGTATTTGTTTTTTATCATTCTTTACATGTTACATGTTAGATTTGATCAATAACTATTTTAGCATTAGACTGGTAATCGGTAAAAGTACAAACAATGAAAGTATTTAGTGCTTACTGACGAGCAGAAATTGAAGAAATAGTTTTGAATTATACATTTTGGAATTGGGGACACTGGATAATTGATTCACCCCCCTCTCAGTTATTCTAACAATTGGTATCAGAGCTCTAGTTGCTTGGAATAGATTTTTAAGGACTTAAGCATAAAGGTATCAAGATGTATAAGAGGGAAGTACCAAAACTGAACAAAGAGAACTTTGTAGTATGTCAAAGCAGAATGAAGCTGCACATATCTAGAATTGGGAACTCTGCACTAGAGCTGATGGAGAATGGCTACATGCAACCACCCATTGGTCCCCTAACTCTTGATCAATTGAAGGACAAACATGAACACAATGTTACTATGATGGAACCTTCTACTGCTTGTACCGACGCTGAATTTGAAGATATCAAGACATGCACGACTACCAAAGGAATGTGGGATAAATTAGCACAAATATACAGTGGAGATCTAAATGTCAAAAGAGCCCGAGTTAAAAGTCTGAGAGGTAGATTTGATGATATGATAATGAAAGAAGGTGAGAACATTGTCCAATATTCAAATAGACTTAAAGAGGTGGTACAGGCTATTAGAGCATCTAATGGAGTAATTGATGATGAAACAGTGATAAGCAAGACTCTTAGAACTTTGCTACCAATTTATGCAATCAGGATTTATGCAATTCATGAAACAAGAGCTACATCCAACCTTACTCTTGACACTCTGATTGGTAAACTTACAACCTTTGAATTAAACAACTTTGATAATAGTGTTGTTCCTTTTGTTGAATCTTCTTTCATATCTTCTTTGAAGATTGGAAAGTCTAGCAGGAATAGTAAGAATTGTGATAGTGATGACAATACCGATGATGAACTTGATGAGCTTGAAGCACTTATGGCCAGAAGATTACCCAAAGGAAAAGGAAGGTATAGAGGTAAGCTACCTTTAGCATGCCTTAACTATAAATAAGTTGGTCACATTGCTCCTAGATGTCCATAGAAGAAAGATGATGATAGATCCAAAGACTGATCTGAAGGAAGCTATGGGAGAAGAGTCAACAGAGGCTACTGACACTACAATAGAGACAACCGAGATGAAAAAGGCAAAAAGGTATGTTACATAGCCGAAGATATTGAAACTAAATCTGATTCTGATGATGATATAGAAGTTGTATTTGTTGCTATGAAAGATGACTCAGAAGAAGAAGATAAACATGAAGAAACAACACTAATCTCTAAAGTAAGAAAAAATGATACATGGATCATAGACAGTGGTTGTACACATCATATGACCGGTGATGTAGAGAAGTTTGATCATCTTGTTGAATATAATGGAGGATCTGTGAGAATGGGAAATGATGCACCTTGTATGGTAAGAGGTAAAGGCTCACTAATGATCAATGACAGATTACAATGTGAAAATGCATATTGGGTAGATGGACTGAACTATAATTTTTTAAGTGTGGCCCAACTGAACAATTCAGGCCACCAACTAGCTTTTGAGAGCAAAAAGGTGAAAATCTATGATGATGGAGGAAGACTTGTCAGAACTGGTACATAATCCAAAGGTAATCTATTCTATCTTGATATGGATCAGTCTTCTTATTTGTTAATAAAGGATGAAGATACCTGGTTGTGGCACAGAGATTATGCCATGTGAACATTGACAACATGATCAAGATTAGTAAAAATAAAAGAGTTAGAGGATTGCCTAACTTGACAAAACCCGATCATGCCATGTGCCATGAATGTCAAAAAGGTAAGATGACTAAGTCCAGTTTTAAAAGAAAAGACTATTCAACAAAGAAGATACTTGAGTTGGTTCATACCGACCTATGTGGTCCCATGAGAACTTGGAGTTGTTCTGGTGATAGATATTTTATTCTTTTTGTTGATGATTACACTAGACTGATGACTGTTATGTTCTTGAAAGAGAAATCTGAAGCTTTCAAAATGTTTAAGTGGTATAAAGCTAAGGTAGAGAAAGAAATCGAAAAGGAAATAAAATGTTTAAGATCTGATAGAGGAGGTGAATTTATCTCTGATGAATTTACTAATTTTTGTAATGAGCATGGAATCAAAAGACAGGTATCTGCACCGAGGACACCTCAGCAAAATGGCATTGCTGAAAGGAGGAACAGGTCTATAATTGACTATGCTAGAACATTGATGAAATAGAAGAATGTTGCTCAGACATATTGGAGGGAAGTTGTTAGTATAGTTGTGTATGTTCTTAACCGAGTACAACTGAAGAAGGACTCCAACCAAACACCTTATGAACTATGGTTTGGACACAAACCTACTGTAAGTTATTTCAAAAAATTTGGAAGTAAATGCTTTATTTTGAAAGATGAGAGAAATGGCAAATTTGATTCTAAAGGAGATGAACGAATATTTCTGGGATATTCCACTACAAGTAAAGCATATAAATATTTGAATAAGGCTACAAACAAGATAGTTGAAAGTACTAATGTTCGTGTTGATGAGTTTGATGACAAATGCATAGAGGAAAGTATAAAGGAACTAGAATACTATGGTAGATTCACTTATATTGAACATCTAGAGTATCTACCGACACCGCAAACTGTGTCAACTAGCTAGCAGGGAAAAAATGCAGGACAATAGATAACACAAACCGAGGAACAAGATGGAGCTAGCAAGCAAGATAATGACCATGAGCAGGATGAGCAAGAAAGGAGAAACCAAGTTTTGGCTAGTTTTGTCAGAAGACATCATCCTGAAACATAAATCATTGGACACAGACATGTTGGAATGCAAACTGGAAGCAAAACAAGACAAGGTACATGTTTAATTTGTGAATTTGAACCTAAAATTGTGAAAGTTGCATTAGAGAATGAAGAATGGGTTAATGCAATGAAGGAAGAAATAGAGAAAATAGAGAAGAACAAAACATGGTCCCTAGTACCCCGACCAAAAGATAAAAATGTTATCGGTACTAAGTGGATATACAGGAATAAATTGAATGAAAATGGTGAAGTCACAAGAAATAAAGCTAGATTGGTATGCAAGGGATATGCACAGGAATAAGGCATTGACTATGGTGAAACATTTGCACCTATTGCTAGATTAGAAGGAGTGAGAATGCTACTTGCATATGATGCACATAAGAAATTCAAAGTCTATCAAATGGATGTGAAGTCAGCATTTTTAAATGGTATACTTGAAGAAGAGATCTACATTGAACAACCAGAAGGATTTGTTGATCCTGACCATAAAGGCATGGTATGTAGATTACATAAATCTTTATATGGTTTGAAGCAAGCATCGAGAGCATGGTATGAAAGACTGCATACTTACTTGTTAAGTATTGGATTTGTTAGAACAAGTGAAAACAACAATCTGTATGTGAAAGGTGATACTGATGATACTATTATCATTGCTGAAATTTTTGTTGATGATATTATCTTCAGAGGCTCAGATCTTGTCTGCAAGGCATTTGCTAATGAAATACAAAAGGAATTTGAAATGTCTATGTTCGGAGAGATTAAGTTCTTTCTTGGACTACAAGTGATTCAGCAGAGTGATGAAATATTCATCACACAATCTAAATACATAAAGGAAGTACTGAAGATATTTGGCATGGAAGATGCTAAACCTATGGGAACACCGATGGCTACTGGATACAAATTGACAAAGGAGGATGAAACTACAGAGGTAAACTAGACACTCTATCGATCCATGATTGGTACGTTAATGTATGTAGTTCACAGTAGACCAGATATAGCACATGTTGTGGGAATTGTTGCAAGATTTTTTGCTAATCCTAGAGAATCACACATGATAGCTACAAAAAGGATCTTAAGATACTTGAAGAAAATAGAGAATTTTGGATTATTGTATATTAAGGAAGGGAAGTTTGAGCTAAAAGTTTACACCGATGCTGATTGGGCTGAAAATGTGGATGATAGAAAAAGCACCACTGGAGGAGCATTTTTCTTTGGTGAAAGACTTGTAACATGGACAAGTAAAAAGAAGGCTTGTATTTCTTAGTCTAGAGCTGAAGCAGAGTATGTTGCTGCTGCTACTAACTATTCAAACATTGCATATATCAAACAAGTGTTGGAAGGCATGAATGAGGTAATCACTGACCCGATGATTATATATTGTGACAACACTAGTGCTATTAATATTTCAAAGAATCTTGTGATGCACTCTAAGACAAAGCATATATCTATTAAGTATTATTACTTAAGGGAACAAGTGCAAGAGAAGAAAGTGAAGTTAGAATTTGTCACATCTAAAGAACAACTTGCAGATATTTTTACAAAACCCCTACCGAAGGACACATTTGAATACTTGAGGACTAGATTTGGGGTCCGTCCCCTGTCATTCGGCCACTAAGGTGATCTGGTTGTTGCATCAGCCTACTTATATCAGAAGATTATTCATGTTGATGCAGCATAGTTCACACTTTGAATCATGTTCAAGGTTGTGATTAAGTTTGAGAACTTGAACCGATTGGAATATCAATATTCAGAGATACAGAGGAAGACGGAATTGTTTGTTTATTTATTTCTTTAGCATTATTGTCAAAGGGAGAGATAAACAATATGAAATTAAAAGGGGAGAGATAAACAAGATATGAAAAGGAACAAGCACCGACAAGAATTATCTAAGGGAGAGACAATCTGAATGAGACAGAGTATTGAAGATTAGTTAGTAAGAACAGAAGCAGGAATGGGAGAACTGAAAAGATCACAACTGCAGAATGGTAAGCTGTACTATTTAATGTTGCTTAGTAATGTAGTGATTAAACATATTAATTCTACTTGACTTATAGCATTTTGTTCACTAAGTTGTAGAATATATGTTTGGTATGTGTATGGTACATTTCATATTACTTGAGTTGCCATCAATGCCAAAGGGAGAGATTGTTGGACTACAACTAATTTGGAATCTAATTGGAGAATCTGTGATTAAAGATCATTAAGAAGTTGCTGATTAGATATGTAATATGATTAAATCAGTATTATGTTGTCATTGATGTCAACTAGTTTGACAGCACTTATCTTGTAAGTTACTATACTAACACATCTGAAGAAAGGTGAAAAAGAGATGAAGAACAGAGAAATCTACATGGAGAAAGATGTACATGATAGATGAGGATAAGGAACACATTGAGTAACTTGTTGATGAGTCTATGACTTGATGATATTGACTTTATTATGTTGCATTCATCTATGATGAATTATAGAGCTGAAAGACACAAAGCAGTGTTGTCGGTAAATGAAGCATTTCTAGTATACACCGACTAAGTGTAGTGTATACCGATCGCAGCATTAACCGAGCAGTGTTCACTGACGCATTTTATTGAGAAAAACAAAATGAATTAAATGATTAGTTTAATCGATAAGATTGATGAGTTGGCAAGAGTATAACATCAAGATAACAGATAATGTTTGTTACACAGATCGACAGCTAACAAAATTCAGGGAAGATCTAACAAAGAAGAATCGAATGTGTTATTGACACAAGTACCGAGAAAGTTTGAAGTGGCAAAATCTATGAATGTGGTTAAGTGGAAAAATCTGATGGTGGAGAAGAAAATAATTTACTCATCTATATAAGAGAACAAAATTTCTTTATGAACATGTCGGAAGAAGAAGAAGCTGCAGGAATATCACGTGAACAAGGTTTTTATGCATTCTGATCATAGTAGTTAAGCAAGAACCGAGTTGTAGAATAATTACGGAGCTACAGAGAGCAATTACCGATGAACAGTAAGTTGATACAGTATTGAATCTGAAGTGAAATATTGATCAGAAGGATTTGTATGGACTAAATATTGATCTGTAATCTGCAATTGAAGTTGTATTAGGGAAAGTCATTTACTGTTACATATTTAACCATTGTATACAATCAAAATCTCTTAATCGAGTGGACTCTGAAAGTCTTATGATGTATCATTCATAGAATGAACATTGTTATCTTGTCAACCCCATAGTGAATGCTAGTTGGATGATAACTTCTAGTCTAAAATCTTCTAACAAGGTCACACCTGACAGTGTGTTTGTAACCTTTAACAGGATTGGGTCTTAACCGACCTCACTTCAGAAGAGTGAACAATTTTGGGTTGCCGGTCCCAAATGGTTTTTCCCTTTACAAGGTTTCCATGTTAAATCTCTTGTGTTATGTGTTGATTGTGATATTTTTTTGTTATCATTCTTTACATGTTACATGTTAGATTTGATCAATAACTATTTTAGCATTAGACTAGTAATCGGTAAAAGTACAGACAGTGAAAGTATTTAGTGCTTACTGATGAGCAAAAATTGAAAAAATGGTTTTGAATTATACATTTTGGAATTGGGGACACTGGATAACTGATTCACCCCCCTCTTAGTTATTCTAACAGAAAGGTGTGTAGAAACAACCCTTATTTCTAAAGTTAGCAAGGATGATACTTGGATCATTGATAGTGGTTGTATACATCACATGACTAGTGATGAAGATAAATTTGAATACCTTGAACACTACAATGGAGGATCAGTGAAAATGGGAAATGATACACCTTGTAAAGTGAAAGGAAAGGGGTATATCTTATTGGATGATAGGATTAGATGTGATAATGCATACTAGGTGTAACGTCATAAAATGGAAGCACTTCCATTTAGGACTGGTTTATCCCTCCGAGTAAGTAGTTTGGGGTCATGTCAAATGCCTTCAATTGGTCTTTGACTTAGATCTGGCTTTTTCCACTGTTCTGCCCCATTTTTCACTTCTTTTCTGCATAATTCTGGCAGCCTGAATTGAAATTCTAAGATTCTTGACCTAAAGGTTAGGGTTGACCTTGACCTTGACCCAAAGTCCAAATTTCAAAATCCCAAAGTTTTTGGATGTCAGGTTTCAGAAAGATTTATTTCCCGCTTTCAGGTCGGCTATTTTGAGCTTTGAAATGGTAAAATCTTAAATTATATTTAATTTAGGTCTATTTCTAGGGGTAAAGGCTTAAATGGAAATTTAATTCTCCTATGTACGCTTCTCTAGAAGTTTGTGCCGCCCTAGACTAGTATAAAAGGAAGCCTTCTCCTCTCATTTTCTATCATCACATTACAAGATCATCAATCACAAATCAAGAGTGCAATCAAGCATCCATCAAATCAAGTAATCAAGAAGTAAGCAAGAAGGAGAAGGAGATAATTCAAGCATTCAAACATTCAATTCATCAAGGAGATCATTGGTAATCATTGAAGGATTCAATCTCTATGGAGCCCTCTTGTTGAAGATTTCTCCATCCACATCCATCCAAGCTTCTTCCTATTCCAAGATCCATTCAAGATTGGTGTTGAAGATCTAAGATAATTGATTTGAGAAATCCTACATCCAATTATACATTCATTTCGAGCATCCATACTTGTGGATTCAAGGATTTGAATCCTCCACAAGGGTTCCAACATAGGCAAGGTGAATTGTTTCATTTACTTTGTTTATTACTACAATTTCAAGGTCAATTCCTAAATTGGAGTTTGACCAAGGCAAACCCCTCCCCCCCAACAAAAAAAAACCATTTTTCTTGCAGGAACAGGTACAAAACAATGAATTATAGTACAGATCCGGATACCCTTTTTCGGAAAACTTTCGAGATCCACAAATAGAATTTTTATCGAAGCAATGCAGGTCAAGGTCGACATAAAGGGGTCAAGGTCAACCTTTTACTTGGGTCAAGGTTGACCTTTCTCATAAAAGGAAAATATTTCTGGGTTTTCTCTATCTCTATGTTTCTGTTCCAGATTCGGTTGTAGAATTTCCCGAAACTCAGTATAGACACCAAAAAATAGCATTTTCCAGATGTATCATACTTTGAGGTTAGTATTTTTTCTTCAATTCAATTAAGATTTCAATACTCCCTTCCATAACGGAATATAAGGTTTTCTTCTTTCTTCATATTCTTCATCGATTGATTCATTTATGCATTGACCATTTTCTTATGGTGAATCAATTTGGATCTTTCCTTTGGGAATTTGGGGTTAAGAAGAAGATCTTACCTTCACCAATCTTATCTACTCATAGAGATCATTCATATCTAACTACCCCCTATATTTTATATATTACATTTTGGTGAACCCGCGATAGATAGCTCTTTCTTTTACGGTGTTAGATCTTGCATGTGCTTGCATTTACATTTCATATAAAGCAAAAATAAAAAAAACATTTATTTGTTCATGCTTTATGTTTTCCTAGTTTAGTTCATTTTTATTTCATTGGTATATGAGCTTTACTACCTCTAGTCCTACTTATAATATTTTGGTTAGAAGAAGTCGTAGACTTATGGGTTTCTTTGATCTTGAGTCTTCCTCTCCTCTCCTTAGGATCCCATATGACAATTTGATTACTCATGATTCCAATCCTACTATGGAGCATAACTCTTCTCACTCATCTCATGACGAGGATGATGCTTTAAGAGTTCCTCCTAAACAAGTCCAAAAACTTTCAACTGAAATTAGCTTATTCAAGAAAACCATAATCAAGATTTTATTCAAGCTATAGATGCTCTTAAGAAAGTCCTTCATGATAGTGATCAAGGTGTTAATCTCTTGCATGATATTACTCACCTTGTGCATTCAAATGTTAAACCTTTAGCTCAGGAAGCTCAAGATTTAGGATTTTCTCCTCCTATCACTAGTGTGGAACCTTATTTTGTTCCTTTCCTAGCATTCCTACTTATACTCCTCCTTTAGTGACTACATCGGTTCCCTCTCTTCCTATGAGTGTTCCACTAGTGTCTCTACCTACTTCAAAACCTTCTTATCATAATGTTCCTTTTACTTATTCCAATCCTCTTCCAACTGTGGTTCCAAGTGTTCCCCTAGTTGTGTCTTCCATTCCCGCCGCTTCCTACACTTTTCCTAGTGTTTCTAATGTTTCTATTCCTCCTATTTCATCTAATTATTCCACAATCATTAGTTTGGCTCAAACTATGTCCTCTTTATAACAATAACTTGCGTCTTTAACTTAATCCAAGTTTAGTATTCCTACATATGACATGGGAAGTCCTTTATCCCTAGACAATATGCATGCTCCTATTCCTTAGCAAGTTGATATGCCTCGTCTTGAGAATTAAAATGGTAAGGGAGACCCTGTCACTCATGTTAAAACATTTCAAATCCTTTGTAGTGACTATGCTCATGACCATAGGATTTTCGCCAAGTTGTTTGCTAGAAATTTTTGTGATAAGGCCTTGCAATGGTATTTTTCCTTGCCTCCTCATTCTATTGATTCATTTCCAAAAATTTCTAATGCCTTTATCCAACAGTTCCAAAATAACATTGGTCTTCAAATGTCCTTAACTAATTTGATGCATTGTAAACAAAATACTAAAGAAAAATTGACTGAATTTATTGGTAGATTTAAGCATTTGTATGCTCAGATTTCTTATCATGTTCCTGATATTGATATTCAACATATATTATTTCAAATTTACAAATAGATATTAGAGATAAGATTTTGCTTACTGGATTTACCTCTTTTCAACAACTTTGTGCAGCACTTCATCATTATCAATTACAAGTGAGTCAATTTGAGAGCAACACTCCAATGGCTCATGTCCCAGTTGATAAGAGTGATGTTGCTCCTAATACCAACAAGTTTAAAAAACCTAACAACTATGTCAAGATAAATAAGCAAGAAAATGTAGTTGTTGATCAAGTTGTTGCATCCAATAATGTCACTTCTACATCCACTGCTTTTCGTCTGAATCGTACGTTTACTCCTCTTTCTGAATTTTTTCATTCTATTATGAGTAAACTATTGACTGCTAATATGATTACTTTACCTCCTATTTGACCTCTTTTACCAACTATGATGGCATCCAAATCATTTGATTCCAAAGCCTTTTGTCAATACCATCATCTGAATGGCCATGATACTGAGAAGTATTATTCTTTAAAACATAAGGTTCAAGACTTAATTGATTCTAATGCTTTATCTATTGATAATTTTGATGGTAGTGGGAAAAAATGTGTCTCTCCTCCTAATCAAAACCTCCAAATCTATATGAATCCTTTGCCTGCACATGATACTAATACCATTATTCAACCATCTTTTGTGGATATTTTTTATGATCCAAAGATGGATGATCTTAATTATATTGATAACCATGTGGAGCATATTGTTTTGTCTCAATCTGTATCTCCTTCTCAACCTCAACCTCAACCTCAACTTCAACTTCCACCTCAACCTAACCCTAAACCGAAACCTCAACCTAAACCTTTAAAATAACCTAAGAATAAAAGACCTAGGGAACTCTTGATTACCTTTGATGATTTTGAGACTATTAAATCTCCCGATGGTCCCCTCTACATTTATGCTAGGATTTCTAAGATACCTACGCGTGGTTGTCTTGTTGATCCTACAACCTTGGTCAATGTTATTACTGAAGAAAATATTTTTATGAAGAACTTACAACATGATTCTTATGATACATCAGATGTGTGGATTCAAACTTGTAATGGTTTTCTTTATCCATCAATTGGTTCTATTAACTTGCCTGTTGAACTTTGTGGTAAAATTGTGGACATTACCTTTGTTATTGTTCCTACTTTTGATCAATTCCAAGTTAAGTTTGGTTTGCCTTGGTTGAATTCCATGCATGTTGTTGCTTCTCCTATACATAAGTGTTTTAAATTCATTCATGATGAAGAAGTGAAGATGATTAATCATAGTTTATATCAACCTTCTAGGCCCAAGGATTATGCTACCCTTGACTTCTTTTGGCCTTCATTACCTAATTCATGTCCTTCTTGACCTGATAACCTTTTTCGCTCATATCAAGCCTATAAACATCGCAAGATTCTTGAATTAAGCATGCCTCAGATATATCTTAACTGTGGTCTTTTGCCTACACCTTCTATACCTCATTTATCCATGGATTATAGTTCTGTTAATCAAGCTCCTAGTGTTGCTTTTCAACCTACTAAGAATCCTACTAATCCTCCTATAAAACCTATGAAGGAACCGGTGGTTGTCCCTCCTAGTTCCCAACATATTTTAAATAAGAAAAAATGTAACCGCTCTACCAATGAACATCGTAAGAAGCATCGAGCTCAAGCTAAGGCCCATGCATCTATTCTTCAAATTTATTTACCTTCTTTTGACCAGCCTATTCCTGATGTGTTAGAAGAATCTAATGATAATAATTATGTTAAAATGAATGATTATGATGATTCTATTTGTATCTTAGATTCTATTTTGATTAATCTTGATGAAGAAGATACTCTCGATGATACTAATGATGCTAATGATGAATATGAGACTATTCACATTGATATTGATTTACCTAATATGCTTTCAGCACAATTGATAATTACACCTAGTATCAAACATTACGATTCTCAAGAGGATCCTTGTTTGGAACTGGCTATTATTCCTATTGCATTGGATATAGTCCCTCTTGCGAGTTTTCCACCTTCCCTAAATGATATAGAATGAGATGGGGAGAGTAGGAGACGTGCTTGATTGGTTTGTCCTTCATGGTAGATTTTTGTGTGTTTGCCTAATGTATTGTGCTTCCCCCGTAATGTGTTTGATAAATATTTTTTAGATTCTTTTATACGATCCTTGTTACTTTTTTGGTGCAAGGTGATAAAGGAATCAAACCTTTTGTACTATTCCTCTATATATATCTTTATTCTTCCATATGTTATTTTCATGTTATGTTGTACCTCTGCTACTGTTCGTAAATGTTTTCCTTGTGTAGTCTGCTTGGATTTGCAACTTGGTAGCACTGATTCTTTTTGGCCTCCATGTTGTGGTCCGAAAAGACTCTTCTTCATAACTCTTGTGTTTTCTTTCCTCCAATGTGATTGTAGTTCTACTTTATTTGGGGAATGATGTCAATTCATTTGCAATAATATCATATATATATATATATATATATATATATATATATATCATATATATATATATATATATATATATATATATATATATATATATATATATATATACATATATATATATATATATATATACATATATATATATATATATATACATATATATATATATATATATACATATATATATATATATATATACATATATATATATATACATATATATATACATATATACATATATATATACATATATACATATATATACATATATATATACATATATACATATATATATATATATACATATATATATACATATATATATATATATACATACATATATATATACATATATATATATATATACATATATATATATACATATATATATATATATGTATATATATATATATATAATCTTTTGATCATACTGACCCCACAGCAGGTAGATCCCTTATGTGTTCTCTGTATGTTTATGTGGTATTTCCCTTGATTTGTCTTCGCTTGGGGGCATCTCGTAGTGGAAACGTAATCAATGGAGTTGTTTATGTTTCCGTTCAAGCCATTGCTCCTATTAAAGTATTAGCAATGACTTTAACGCGAGGGCATACGCTCTACTCACTTTTTGCACACACACACTTTCAATATATATATTTTTCAAAGCTATTTTCTCCCTTTATGGATTAGTGACTAATCCTCAGAGCATAGATTTTTACCTTATAGGATCTCTTGATCCTTCTAGTTTCAATTTTCAAAGTTTTGATCCCTTAAGGTTGAAGGTGTCCTTAAGACTGGATCACTCTTGTTTTGGCTTTGCTCTTTTGGAATAGAATATTCCTAAGGGTGAATCCTTGATGGGTTGACTAGTGAGTAGCCACATTCACTAGGTGGTTCAACTCCATCTTTCTAGTTGCACGGTTTCCTTGTGTGGTTCACAATGGGACATAAGTTCTTATTAGGTGAGGTAATCACACCCTTTTCTCTCTTTTAGAGATGTCTCTCTTATTGTAATCTTGGAGTTGACAAAGACTTGAGTCCCTGGGGCCTTGAGGATTTCTTTTTCCCTTTGATTTCAATAAGATTGTCTTTTTCTTTGTGATCTCCTTTACCAAAAGTTTGCATCGAGTCCATACTCTTGCTAAAGTGGGGACTAAATGTAGCATCGTAAAATGGAAGCACTTCCATTTAGGATTGGTTTAGCCCTTTGATTAAGTGATTTGGGGTCATGTCAAATGCCTTGAATGAGTCTTTGAATTGGATCTGGCTTTTTCCACTATTTTGCCTCATTTTCCACTTTTTTTCTGCATAATTTTGGCATCTTGAATTGAAATTTTGAGATTCTTGACCTCAGGGTCAAGGTTGACCTTTTAGGTCAAGGTCGACCTTGAACCTTACCTAGGTCAAATTCAACCTTGACCCTAACCTAGGTCGAGGTCGACCTCGACCCTAACCTAGGGTCCAAATTTCAAAATCCCAAAGTTTTTGGATGTCAGGTTTCAGAAAGATTTATTTCCCGCTTCTGGGTCGGCTGTTTCAGGCTTCGGAATGGTAAACTCTTAAATTATATTTAATTTAGGTCTATTTCTAGGGGTAAAGGATTAAATGGGAATTTAATTCTCCTATGTAGGCCTCTCTAGAATTTTGTGCCCTAGACTAGTATAAAAGGAAGCCTTCTCCTCTCATTTTCTATCATCATATCACAAGATCATCAATCACAAATCAAGAGTGAAATCAAGCATCTATAAAATCAAGAAATCAAGAAGTAAGAAAGAAGGAGAAAAAGAGAATTCAAGCATTCAAACATTAAATTCATCAAGGAGATCCATTGGTAGCCATTGAAAGATTCAATCTCTATGGAGCCCTCTTGTTGAAGATTTCTCCATCCACATCCATCCAAGCTTCTTTCTATTCCAAGATCCATTCAAGATTGATGTTGAAGATCTAAGACAATTGATTTGATAAATCCTACATCCAATTCTACATTCATTTGGAGCATCCATATGTATGGATTCAAGGATTCGAATCCTCCACAAAGGTTTCAACATAGGCAAGGTGAATTGTTTCATTTACTTTATTTATTACTACAATTTCAATTCAATTTCAAGGTTAATTCCTAAATTGGGGTTTGACCAAGGAAAACCCCTCTCCCCAACAAACAAAACCATTTTTCTTGCAGGAACAAGTACAAAACAACAAATTATAGTGCAAATTTGGACACCCTTTTTGAAAAACTTTCAGGATCCACGAACAGTATTTCCGTTGGAGTAGTGCAGGTCAAGGTCGACATAAAGGTGTCAAGATCGACCTTTTACCTGGGTCAAGGTCGACCTTTCTCAGAAAAGGAAAAGATTTCTGGGTTTTCTTTTTCTTTGTGTTTCTATTCTAGATCCGATTGTAGAATTTCTCGAAACTCAGTACAGACACCATAAAATAGCATTTTCCAGATCTGTCATACTTTGAGGTTAGTATTTTTCTTCAATTCAATTAAGATATCAATACTTCCTTCCATAACAGAATATAAAGTTTTCTTCTTTCTTCATATTCTTCATCGAATGATTCATTTATGCATTGACCATTTTCTTGTGGTTAATCAATTTGGATCTTTCCTTTAGGAATTTGGGGTTAAGAAGAAGATCTTACCTTCCACAATCCTATCTATTCATAGAGTTCATTCATATTTAACTACCCTCTATATTTATATATTACACTGGGTAAAAGGACTTAACTACAATTTGTTGAGTGTAGCACAGTTGAATAACTCAGGTCACCGAGTTGCATTTGAAAGCAAGAAGGTGAAAATCTATGATGAAATCAGAAAGCTAGTCAGTACTGGAGGACAATCAAAAGGTAATTTATTCTATCTTGACAATGTTGAAACTTCTTGTTTATTGGAGAAAAATGAAGATGTATGGTTGTGGCACAAGAGACTGTGTCATGTGAACTTTGATAACATGGTTCAGATCAGTAAAAAGAGAAGAGTTAGCGGTTTACCAAGTCTAACCAAACCTGATCATGTTATGTGCAATCAATGTCAGAAAGGAAAGATGACCAAATCTAGTTTTAAAAGCAAAGACTATTCATCTAAAGATATTTTAGAGTTGGTACATATCGACTTATGTGGTCCGATGAGAACTCAAAGCTACTATGGTGACAAATATTTTATTTTATTTGTTGATGACTAATCTAGGATGATGACAGTCATGTTCTTAAAAGAGAAATCTGAAGCATTCAAATTGTTTAAGTGGTATAAGGCCAAAGTTGAAAAAGAAACTGGGAAAGACTTAAAATGCTTAAGATATGATAGAGGAGGTGAGTTTATTTCTGATGAATTCACTAATTTCTATAATGATCATGGAATTAAAAGACAGGTTTCTGCACCAAGGACACCACAACAGAATGGAATTGTTGAAAAGAGGAACCGATCTATTGTTGATTGTGCCAGAATATTGATGATTGAGAAAGATGTTGCACAAATGTACTAGAGAGAAGCAGTTAGAACTATTGTATACACCTTGAACCAATTTCAACTAAAGAAAGACACGAACAAGGCACCTTATGAGTTATGGTTTGGCTATTCACCGAATGTAAGTTATTTCAAAATTTTTGGAAGTAGATGCTACATTTTGAAAGATGATAGGATTGGCAAATTTGATTCTAAAGGTGATGAAGGAATATTTTTAGGATATTCTACTAAGAGTAAAGCTTATAAGTGTTTGAACAAGGCTACTAATAAAATGGTTGAAAGTGCTAATGTAAAAGTTGATGAGTTTACTGAAAAGAATGATGAAGGAAGCATGAAGGAACCAGAAGACTATGGTAGGTTTACATATGTTGAGCATCCAGACTATCTACCAAATCCATAGGCTCAGTCTACCGAGCATCAATAAAATGCTACCGAGAATCAGCAAATGCAAACTGAGAACCAAGAAGAAGCTACCGAGGAACAAAATGAACCTGAATTGAATGATGAGAAAAGAAGACAACAAGTGTTGTCAAGATTTTTTAGAAGACACCATCCGCAGAACCAAATCATTGGAGATAAGCAAGCTAGCATGATGACCCGAAGTAAGTTAAGACAAAACACATGCTTAGTTTATGAATTTGAGCCTAAGAATGTTAGAGATGCACTTGAAAATGAGGAATGGGTTAAGGCTATGAATGAGGAAATTAACCATATTGAGAAAAAAAAGACATGGACATTAGTACTGAGACCAAATGATAAAAATATAATTGGTACTAAGTGGATTTTCAGAAACAAGTTAAATGAGAATGGTGAGGTCACTAGGAATAAGGCAAGACTTGTATGCAAGGGATATGCACAAGAAGAAGGTATAGACTATGGTGAAACTTCTGCACCAGTAGCAAGACTTGAAGGATTCTGTATATTACTTTCATATGTTGCACATAATGGATTCAAAGTCTATCAAATGGATGTGAAATTATCATTTCTGAATGGAATTCTTGAGGAGGTCTACATAGAACAACCGAAAGGTTTTGTTGATCTGAATCAGAAAAACATGGTATTTAGACTACACAAAGCTTTGTATGGACTGAAGCAAGCACCAAGAGCATGGTATGAAAGACTACATGCTTATCTTATCAATATTGGCTTTGTAAGGATAAGTGATAATAGCAACTTGTACATGAAAGGAGAATCTGATGACAATATTTTGATTGCTGAAATTTTTGTTGATGACATAATCTTTGGAGGACATGATTTGATTTGCAAATATTTTGCTAATGAAATGAGAAAATAATTTGAGATCTCAATATTTGGACAGATTAAATTCTTTCTAGGTTTGCAAATTATACAACAGAATGATGGAATTTTCATCACTCAATTAAAATACATTAAGGAAGTGTTAAAGACTTTTGGCATGGAAGATTCAAAACCAATAGGAACACTGATGGTAACAGGATGTAATTTGACAAAGGATGATGAATCAACTGAGGTAAATCAAACACTATACAAGTCAATGATTGGAAAATTGATGTATGTGGTACACAATAGGCTTGATATAACACATGCAGTTGGGATTGTGGCAAGATTTTCTGCCAATCCTAAAGATTCACATATGGTTTCTGTTAAAAGGATTTTGAGATACTTGAAGAAGACTGAAGACTATGGTTTATGGTACACAAAGGAAGGAAAATTTGAACTCTGAGTTTATACTGATGCAGATTGGGATGGAAACTTTGATGACTGGAAGAGCACAACCGGTGGAGCATTCTTTTTAGGAGAAAGGCTTGTGACTTGGATAAGCAAGAAATAGGCATGCATTTCTCAGTCTATTGTTGAAGCAGAGTATGTTGATGTTGCTAAAAATTGTTCAAATATTGCTTGGATAAAACAAGTGTTGGAAGGAATGAATGAGGTGATCACTGACCCAGTGATTATATATTGTGATAACACTAGTGGTATAAACATTTCCAATAATTCGGTGATGGACTCAAAAACAAAGCACATATCTATTAAGTATCACTACTTAAGGGAACAAGTTCAAGAGAAGCAGGTGAAACTAGAATTTGTGAAATCTAAAGAACAACTTGCTGATATTTTTACAAAGCCCTTACCAAAGGACACTTTTGAGTATTTGAGGACTAGACTAGGGGTTCGTCCCCTATCTATCGGTCACTAAGGTGATCAGGAGGTTGCATCAACCTATACTTTATCATAAAATCATTCATGTTGATGCACATAGCTCACACTTTAGGATTCCTAAGGTTGTGGAAGATTGTAGAAGTTGGAACAAAGAATTGTATATCAGTACATGAAGGTACTTGATCTGGACCGAATAATAGAGAATAATTTGGCTACTGAAGAGTTGTTTATTTCTTTGACATTGTTGTCAAAGGGAGAGGAAGTTCTATGAAATAAAGGGAGAGATATTATATTTTTTAATGAGAACATGAGAAAGAATCAGATAACTGTAAAAGATCAAATCCACAGGGAGAGTTTGCATAGAATGTTGTTTGTAGTGATTAAACATATTAGATATCAAGCTAGGGAGAGCTTATTGAGCTACAACATTTACTTATATAGTTGTAGAATAGATGTTTGGTATGTGTATGGCATATTTCATATTATTTGTGTTTCCATCAATGCCAAAGAGAGAGATTGATGACCTACAATTGATTGAATATCTAGATGAACTAAAGAGACGGTGATTAGAGATCACCGAGCTATTAAAGTAATATGTAAGATGATTAAATTAGTCAATATGTTTTCATTGATGTAAACTAATTTTGACTATACTTATCATGATAGTTACAAACATCTGAATATCTATAGAAGGAAGACAAGGTGAAGAAATGAGATATCTACATAAGGAAAAGATGGATATGATAGATAAGGATAAGGTATAGATTGGGTAACTTATTGATGAGTCTATGACTTTATATTGTTGACTTGAGCATGTTACATTATTCTATTATGAAGAAGAGATTTAAATTGAACAAGTTAATGTGGTCTGTAATTGAAGACTTTTGTATACACCGAGTCAGTGCAGTGTATACCAGGTGACAGTAATAACTGAGTTAGTTATCACTGATGCATTTAGTATTAACCAAGTATGGATGAAAACATTAAATGCTAAGAATAGCCGACTGAAATTGATGAGTGGAAATTGTTATGATTTTGAGGTAAAGGATGAAGTTAGTTATAAGATCCATGGTTGACATAATTCAGAGATGATCTAAAGGATGAGATTGAAATGTGTTATTGACACATTTGTCGAGGAAGGTTTAAGTGGCAAAATGGATGAATGAGATTAAGAGGAAAAATCTGATGGCTGATATGAAAATAGTTTACTTGTCTAGTTAAGAGACATGAGTTTCATTGTTGAAACATGCCAAATAAAATATAGACTGCAGAAGATTTCGCATGAAGACTTTATTCATGCATTCTTGATCAAACTGGTTATAGACAGAGCTGAGCTGCAGGCATAACTGAGCGTTAGAGATATATACACTGAGTAAAGTAAGTAGGGGAAATATTGAGGAAGAGAATTGATTAATGTCAAATGAGTTGTATGAGCTTAGCATAGATCTGAATATTTATAATTGAGTTGTATTTGAATCAGATCATAACTGTATCAGTTTAACCTTTGATTCAGCAAAATCTCTTAACCGAGTGGACCTAACAGTCTTTTTG